>CM037598.1:61371312-62574170 GCA_021018995.1 Chloranthus sessilifolius
GGGAGGAGGTTCAATCACAGAAGATTGAGACAGAGCAGGATATTACTATTCCCACCATTGTTGCAAGGCAAACCAGCTCAAACAACAATGGGAGTATCAAACCTATAAAAATCTATGTATTAATCTAATAGAAATCTATGCAAGGAAAACACAAAGATTACAGATCTAATTTTAAGCAATAAAAATGGCAAATCATAAAAGAATCTTACAATGGTGCCCTCGAAGGCAACAACCTATGCACAAGCTCAAATCAGCTCACAATGTTCAACACAATGTCTATTACAAAACTACATCAAACTACAGCTACCTACAAAGGACTTAGCCAGCAAGTGTTGGGCTAAGGAAGAAGAAAAGAAAAATGGAGAATGACCTAATCCTAACCCTAATCTGCCTTAAGCTCTCAGCCGATTTTTGGTTGAGGAAGAGATGCGTTTCTAAACTAGATTACAATTTATATACTCAGTCACTGAGGCTTTGACCAATAGGAAAGAAAACCTTAATTTCATTGCATGCGTGGCTCCTATGCAGCCCTTGGATGCCTCGAAATGTGTGGAAGTAGATTAGGGCCTCGGGATGAGTGCCCTAGAAGTGTGGAAATTCTCAAAGGGTCTCTGAGGGTGGAATGAGAAGTGGGAACCCGAGCTTCGCGCAGCTGGAATACCATGAATTCCCAATTCACGTGGCTCTAAAGTTTGTTCGCGAAGCTGGTTATAGAGGCCGAATGAAGCTCGGCTTTGCAACAGCTACGCAACGCGTTAACTCCTAGTATAACTGAACTGCGTGATGAACCTAGCGCAATTGGCTTGATGAACTAAGCTCTGCGAGATCTTTGCGAGAAATATTCTTAAGCCCATAGAACTATGTGATAAGTGCGCAAGGTTAAAGTATACTGCAGGCTCCTAGCCTTGCGATGTATTCACGAGGTTCATTCCTGGGCCACTTGAGCTACGTGACAGCTTTGCGAAGGTGAATTCAGCTACGCGAGTCTTGCTTTCTGACTCTCTGATGCAGTGTCTGTGCTGCTGCAACACTCTCTTCTATTTAAGTCCTCATTTCTCTCATCCAATGGACTTCCAGGGGCCCACCTAGGCAACCAAAATAAACACCATGGTGTGTACCACCATGGTGTTTCATCTGTTCTTGTCTCTGGTTCACAGTTTGTCTTTAGAACTTCTCTTTTTTCACCTCACAAAGGTGACAATTGTGCTAAGCTGCAAGGGTTATTTCTAACTACAAAACAACTCAAAATGCAATTATTAGATGGCTACTAGGAGTAGTAAAGGCTAGATTAAGAGGTGAAAATGGTATTTTTCAGTGCTTAACACAAGCCTACCCTTTGACCTTGCCTTTCATCAAAAACCTCTTAGTTTAGGTGTGTGCTACCTCTAGCCTTCCCTCTCTATCTCTTAACTATCAAGCCCTAGGAGCTAGAACCCCAATTCTAATCATACAAACCATCAGAAGCTCATCGAAGCAAGCCTATGTAAAGCTCCACAGTAGTGCAACAAGGGCCCGAGAGCTCCGGCTCACCCCTCAACTCCTCTACCTTCTCGGTTCTTCCTCTATTCTCGCGTTTGTGCCATTGCGCCGCCGAATTTTTGGTAGGAACGGAGGGGCAACATTAGGATTTTAGTGCCCTAAGGGCAAGAGGGAGAGCTTTTTGCTCTTTTATATTTATTTTTTTGTTGGCCATAAGTCGAGACCACATTAAGCGGGTTGAACGGGTGCCTAACACCTTCCAATCGATAATCGAAGCCCCTACCCAAGAGCCTTTGGCATGGTCTGGATTTATAGTCATTTTTAACACTTCAATGCCTTTAAAACTGATTTAAGTTTCCCGGGACACCAAAAGCTCCGAGTGGCGACTCTATATTTTTTCAATAGTGCGCATCGTCGCAACGGATTGGTGAAAATCCATGGTTGCATAATATAATATAGTAACAGTCTATGGAAAACTCACCTGTATCCCTCGCTTACTAAAATAACCCAAATCATCAAACATAGCTTCGGCACCTATCAATTGATGAAAGGAAAACAAGAACCAAATAAGAGTCAATTTCCCATCTGGCTATCACAAATTTTATAGAATTGATGCAAACATTTACTGTGTATACTATTTACCAACCTGTTACGCACAGGGTAACTGCGCCAAGGAGTTTCCATCCAGTCTTATGGTTTCTAGCAAAGAAATAGAATATGTAATGCGGAAAGAAGGCCTTGAAGATTGTTAGTTAGTGATTTATACACCCCAATTGCCATGGTAGATGAAAACCAAATTAGCATGATTGGAGAAAATGAGGGGCTAACTTTGCTTGTACCAGATTGTTGGAAGAAGAAGAGAAGGGGAAGAATTACTACAGACAGAAGGACAACATGTTCTGCAAAATCCAAACATTTAACTTAATGAATGAGATGATCCTATTCCTCTCAAAAGAAAATTTGTAAGTACATTAAGTTCAAAGATTGAATCACAAAAAAACTTACCTTGATGAATCTTTGACGATCTTGATTGGATTCCCTGCACCGCAGAAAGAACTGCACGATGAAAATATCATTAAAGATATCCATTACAAAAATACATTAGATGTCACAACTGTAGTCAACATGAACTAGGGGTGTCCATAGGTCGAGGCGGGTAGGTTTTGAGTTAGGGTTGGAGAATCTCATGAACCTAACTCAATCTCAAAATATGGACTTGTAAGGTGAGGATTGCCCCAAGTTTATATATGACCCAAGACTATGATACCCAGGCGATCTGGGACTATCATGCGCGCCTTCTCATGTTACAGTCACAAATTATATCAAAATGTGCAACTTCGAGCAGTTCAATATATAGAGGAAAATCCGATTTATCAGAAAATCTGAACCAAAGCACAAAGTCTGGTAAATAAACAACCTCAAATATATATTAGGGAAACTAATAGTCACTATCCAAATACAGTTAGAAAGATCCCTTGTTTTGAAATGTAAAAACATGAACAAACCTAACTCAAAGTAAATTATTTTCTACAAAATCAAACTTGAAAATCAACAATTTCTAGGAAATCAACCTCTAGATATACAATAACATGTGTAAAACTTTCAGCAAATCTAGCTCAAAGTCTCAGCCGAATCATAATTTTCAGAAGAGCCATTTGAAACTTCCACAATACCCATAATTGGGCATAAATCAAACTCACAAGTCTAAAAATAAAATCATGAAGAAAATCTAGCTCCAAACACACAAAACACCCAACTACAGTAGATTAAACTATTAATCCTTATGCTCTAATCAAATCCAAAATCTTGGAAACAGTAAAATTTCGGCACTTTAAACTGTAGCAATACCATAAAACTCAAAATTTTGCAAGCATACAGCCCCGAGCCCCTGACATCTGTAGAATGTACAAATTGAACAACTGAAACCCAATGCAATCTAGTTGAAAATCCCACATGGTCCATTTTATTTAATCAAACTCAAAATACTGAAAAATGACACCAAAAAAAATGAGAAAATCCTTGCTCAAACAGCCTAAAATTCTAATTTTTAGTAAATCAAACCAAAAAAGGCAATAAAACCTATAATTTCATGCTAAAATTTAAGTCAACTACTGCGAACTACATGAATTCATCAATCATAACTAAAAATATGACCCTAAATGAAAATTATTGGCGAAAACACAGCTGACACAGCACTGGTAGCCAACAAATGCATCAAGATTCGAGAAATCTCCCAACAAAGCTATCACCAAATCCTTCATAAAAATGCTAAAACATCTCACGACTCAACACACAACTCACCAGACCAATGAAAACTCAAATATACTACCCAAAAAAATGAGTAATTCAAACTTAAAAAAACATTAAAAAATAACAATCTCATGCTAAAATCCAACTCAAAAACCCCAAACACTTAATTCAATAAACTAAAATTCAACTCACTAAAGCAAAATCCAAAACTGAAAGAAAAGTAATTAAATGCAAAACAGACAAATAAGCATGTTCACGTGAAAATCCAACTAACAAAACTCAAAACACATAATTTCATAAACTAAAACACAAAATCCTTATCTTAAAACGTGCAAATAATCATCAAATCCTCAAAATTTTCAAACATAGCCAAAACATATAATAGGCGATGTTGGACTAGAATTGGGTCCAATGGCTGTGAAGAGATAGCATCTATGAACAAGCTTTGGGAATGAGTAAAGAAATAAGTAAGAAAAATGTGCCAGGTACTGACATCAGCAGTGGCGGCCATGCATGCATAGGAACGGTAGCTAGGGCTGTGATATTAAGAGTTATAGTGTAAATTTTAACTAGGGAACTTAAATGCATAAAATTAAACACAGATAATAAAATTTCAATTACCTTCGAGATCTATGTTTGTGAAGCAAGGAACATTCTCTGTAATTTTTTTATTCATTCATCGCACTTCCATAGCGCCTCTTCCATCTTTCTATCGCTATTTCTGCATCTCTTTATTGCATTTATCTAATTCTTTCTTTCTCTATTTCTTCCAATTCTGCTAGATTGCTCTATAAACAAATCATCTCCCCTTGTTTTGACATTTGACTATTGGATTTATCCCCTATTCACGTGATGGAGTCGGTCCCACTCCAAGAGTGCGACATCGACCAGGTCAATCCTCTCCAAAAACCTGAGCGAGGACATCTTCACGACCAGGGGGTCTCTGGCTCCCTCTTATTACCTCTTTATTTTCTCCTGTAATAATTAATAATATATTTTATTTCAAGAAATAAAATATGTTTTATACGTAAAAATAATTATAAAATTTACTAATATATCCGCGACCACACTATTTAATAATGTACCATCCTTGTGCATATATGCAATTTTGAATATATTGGTGTGACTAGGTTCTACACCATCCTCTGAAGTCTGTAAAATTAGAAAATAAATATAGATATTAATATGATTTCATATAATAATATGAAGTAAAAAATATATAATTATAAAATATACAAAGTATGATTAATCAGAAAATATATTATTTCACTTATTTTTTATGCAATAATTGAAGGGAAACTTTTTTGCTCTGTTATATGATGCATCATCTTTTTTTCTCAGTTGTCTTTATTTATTTCAACTATTTTCTATAAAAAAAATTAATTCATATTATATACATTTATAATAAGTTTGAACATGTAAATAATTTAATATGTTGTGAACTATTTTCCTACCATCATTTTGGAGTTTTGCTAATGTCCATCCCTATCGAATAAATTCAATCACTGTCTCCCATCAACCCCTGGAGGGTTCAAAGAGGATGGGTCTACTCCTTTAGGGGGATTACTAAAATATCTTCTTTTCAGATCACATCGGTGTTCCTTCCACTTTCTTCCTACCGATTGCATGAACCATGTTCTTACTTTGTCTACTTGAGGAATGTCAAAACGAACAGTAAAAAAACCCATCTCTTGATAACCCCAAGGTAGGTTATAAATTATACATCCTCGCTTCCTACTGGCTGGCCCCGGTCATTGAAAATAAGTGGGAGAAGGTGCTTTGGTATAATTTTTATGCAAACCAACACATAAAGTTTTCCCTCGCACTTTTGTTATGTGGTTGATTTGGATCCATATATGAAAGCAGCATAAAGAGTAAATATTATGTTAAAAGAACACAAGGACAAAGGGCAATCTTAAACACAACTATAATAATTATGTGTTGTTGTTTTCAGGCACAACTTCTTATCAAGAATAGCATTTAGTGAAATATGGAAGCCATCTACTAGCGAACATTGTGAAAATTGATAAATCGACAATGGACATTTGATTTTCATAATATTATTTAAATTCAATTATAATAAATCAGCATGACCATTCATGTCACGCCCCCAACCCATGGCCTCGTACGTCAGGAGGCTTTCGTGCCCCGCACGTTCTAATCCACGGGCCAAGTCGGCGCGACATACTCACCAATTCTATTTCATTTTTCAATTAAATCGTTCTTTTCCTTTTTAAAAGAACCTACAAAGTTTGCAGAAGCATTTTACAGAAGATTTCGCATTTTCATTAACCTGATCGAGCCATTTTGATTTTTAAAATTCAAACGTAAAAATCCTACGTATTGGGTAATTATAAGCAAGACAATAAAATTTGAGTCAAAGTTAATCTTTTATAACCAAATATTTAAAAAAGTACAATTATAAAATTTCATCAATGTTTACAAAAGAACTTGACTTAACAAAAACTCAAAAGATATGAAAATGATCCACTAAATCAGCATGCGAACTGGCCACATGCGTGCAGGTGCTGGTAGCTCTATAGACAAAGCGAGCTCAAAATTATCAGGTAAGTGATTTCTCATGGATCTCTCCTCGTCCTGCTCCCCTAGCTTTGACTGGGTGGCCACTAGCTTGCCTCTGAAATATTTGGGTTATGAAAAGACCGTAAGTGGTGAACCTTAATAAAGTTTTAATTATTTTAAGTTACGATTTTCCAGTATAGTCTAATGTTGTTAAGCTTACAGTTCACATACACAAGAGGGTTTTACAATGTGATTTGTGTAAAGTAAGGTTTACAACAAGTCTTGATATCAACATGACAAATAAATCAAACCAGCTATTAAGCAAGAAATATTCTAAGTATGATGTACAAAGCGCAATATACAGTTACTATCTAACATGGAAACAAGAAATTTCAGTTATAATAACGGGAATAGCATACTATAAGATTTCAATTTAGCAAAAAATTATGAAATTATTAAATTCAAGTGGTTTATAGGGTTTATTAATCAATTGGTTTATCGATCATTAATTTAATGGTTCATTAAGTGCCTTTTTCTTCATTTATTTATTAGTTTATTAGTGACCAAATTGGAATAATTTAGTGTCTTTTAATTAATTCGGTGCGATACTAAACACTAACCATGGTTCGATATCAATATCAATTGCCAATATCGTGCAAACAAAGGCTAGCACTCTCCACCATTTAGTCAATCAAGACAAGGATCAATGGTCATATTGGTCTAACGAGACCCAATCCTCGCCTGATGTTTCAAACTCATCGGAATACGAGGTGCTCATAACGAGTTTGTTCGCAAGAACAACGGTCAGCTATGCGAGGTTCAATATTCAATACAGTATCATCTTTCCACTTTAAATTTTTTAATATTCATTATCGATTATTCAATATTCAAGGTTCGGTAGTCCATATTCAATATTTAATTTATTATTCAATGCTCGATATTCAAGGTTCAATATTTACTCCAATATTCGATATTCAATGTTCAATAATTCTATTTCAATTCCGATTTCAATAATAAGTATTCGATTTTTATGTTCAATCTTCAATATCAATTTTTAGTAACTTCATTACCCTTTTTCAATTCAATATGATTCACTTTATCCCATGATTGGATTCGATACTCAAGCAGATTTCTGTTACTTTTATACTTCTTGTTAGAAGTTCAATAATTAGGTTAGATAATTATTTGATACCAATTTGGTGACTTCATCTTTTAAAGTTTGTCAATCATTTTTCAATGTGTCTTTCATTGTTCAGTATCATTATCAAACATTTCATATCATTTATCTATATCAATCAATCAATTTCTATCTAGGTTAATCGATTACCATGAATCAATCATCATCTTTCTATTTCATTCAATCATCATTCATGTGCATCAATCGAGCATCATCTATTTGTATCTATCATCATCTATCAATCGATCATCATCGATCAATCAATCAATGCCTATCTATCTCAATCAATCATTAATCAAGACTCAACCCTTATTGAGGATTGCATAGAATCAGTTCACACTATACTAAGTGTTACTCCAGTTTAGAGTCCCTATTGGACTTATTTTTGTCGTTATTCATAAGGAGGAAACAATTGTCTTTAGTTCAGTGGTTTTAATGGCATCGGGGTGCCCATTTCCAGTTATCCTAAGGTGTTTTATTATTACTCTATCTCTTCTAACTTCCTAACACCTGAGTCGAGTCAACCGTTGACCACGACTCTTATTGGTATACTAGTTGAACATTTCCAGCTACATCAAATTATTGGGAATAATTCATGATGCTCATCGGGAGTATCCCCTTCTAATGATTATACTAAATTATTCTCGATGTCTCGTTTAATTATTGAGTCATTTTCCTATTATCGGTCATTTTCTAAAATTTGGTTACGTACTCATAGAGCATCTCAAAGCTCATAAGAGAATCGCAGGTGATATTTATTCAATTATCGAGATGAGGACATCGGGTCCATTCCCATCAATTAAAGGTTTTTTCTATTTGTTTGCCATGGGCTTTGGGGCCCAACAGGTTGAAATCTCAAATGTGGTTCACTTATTTTGTTTTACAGCTAAGCATGAGGATGCCAGCAACATCATCCATACCAGCTTTCGGGCCGGGTTATCAGACTAAATCCATCTTAAACTCACAAGCTTAAGAGTTCATGGGTCATTTTTTAGGTCTCTTGGGCCTTCACTAGGTCTAAATCTAAGTAGACATGCCTTTTCAAGATCTGAGTCCATCTGTAGGTGCTCTCAAAATTTGAGGGGAGCCGCTATCAATGTTATGACCCGGGTTTCGATAACCCAATTGTATGGTAGCAAATGGGGTGGAGCACCGAGTTCAATATGGGTGCTCCACACCAGGCCACTACTCACAAAGAAAGAAAGAATTTGAAAAGACTTGGACACCAAGATGACTCCTGAATTCTATATTTTCCATGCTGTGTTTTGGGCATCTAAATTCTAGAGAGAGAAAGAATCCTTTTTGGACTCTTCCTCCTTTTAGGCAACTAAGCCCAAGCTAATCCCATCAACTAAGGGATTTATTTGACATAAGTGGCAAGGCCACCCTTGTTTTCAAATCTTTAAAGCCCTAATATTGGACTCTTCCCTTGTGAGCAAGTCAGCTTTCCCAATTAAAAGACCCACCCCTATATCTTTCGGACGTTCACAGCCTCTCTCTTCCTCTCTCGAGTTTTATTCTCATCGCAAACCTTTCTTTCTCTCTCCTAGATCTCTCACAGATCTCTCTCTCTCTCTCATCTGCATCCACTCTCTCGTTCTCTTCTCTTTGAAAGATGAGCAGCCATCAATAGATTCAAATCCACCACTATCTACAGCTCCAGTACCATGTGACATGGCAGAAAGAGATAGAGAAGAAGAGGGAAAAGACCCATAAAGCAATTCATTAGAGGAACCACTTCTTAAAAGAAAAGTCTAACACTCTCCACCAACCATTTAGATATGCTTGGAACCAAGATCTCTCATATAGAGAGCTTGGATTATGAGATCAATGAATATGGTACGTTTAAGCATGACTTGAAGTGTAGATCTAAAATTGAAGTGTTACAATATGTAGTTCTCAAATGTACGTTGGCCTTCCTTGTTGGGCTCCTAATTGGGGTCATTGCTTCTCTCAGTAACATCGCTATTGAAAATATCACCAGCATCAAGCTGCTCGCTGTATTGGGCTTAATCAATCAAGGAAGTTATCTCGTCGGCTTCGTTTACTTCAATAGCATAAATCAAGCTTTGACCACAGCAGCAGCTAGCAGCCAAGCCTAGCCCCACAAACTCTGTCTCTCTCTCCTTCTTTCTCTCACACCGTGACCCAAGATATCTCTCGCCCCAATTATCCCAGCCGAGTCCTTCTTCCTCTCTCTCTCTCTCTCAATTATCCCAATACCCAAGCCCCAACTAATACCCTCTCTCTCTTCATGGTAACCCAAGTAACCAGTCTTTCTCTCCCTCTCACCCTCTATAAATATATATATATATATATATATATATATCTCCCCATTAACCCACTAACCCAAGAAGCTGTGCAAGCTTCTCTCTTTTGTCTCTCTCTCTTCAACTCTCTCCCTCTCTCTTAAGGAACCCACGTGAATCACCCATCACAAACCCTCTCCTAGAAACTATCGAGCTCTCTCTCTACCCACGTTGTATTTAAGCCCACTTGATGCAAAGCTACTGCTATTGTTATTAAGAATGAGAAAAGGCCGTCACCCGCCCTGCTTGGTTTCAGACCACTTCCAATGCCGCGACGCCACGAACCCGCACCCGAGCATTTTTTTTCGCCGTCAAAGTCGCATCCCCGGACGACACCACCGTCTCACAAACTCTCGTGTATCCCATAATCACGGGCCATAACAGAAACACTCATCATTGCAAACATAGCGATAGCGAGAAATAGTTGAGAAAATTGGGAGATCTTCGTCGAACCGACGCATAGGTCCAAAGCTCCTTGATTTGGATCACCCCAAACCTGCGGGCACGCTTCAACAGGTGGGTGCCCTTCTATACATCTAAATACATGCTTTTACACTTTTTATGATGATTATATGAAAACTATAATTTTTAGTTCTTAGGTTTTATGTGGATTCACAAGACGGTTATGGTCAAAGGATTGATACTATGGTTGGACCCATCGGCCGAGAAGTATAGAATATTATATCCTTTCACATAACATACAAGTGTGCCGATAAAATAGATCCCGAGGACTATAAATTGGGCACAAAGAAAGCCCATGTAAAGGATGGGCTGCTGCCCTATTCTATGTTTGATTGCGCCCTTGATGTGGAGGTCTTCGTTTAACCATTTCAATCTTGAGGATCCGATCAGTTTCTGACCTCGGTCAAACCGTCGACTACCCATAAAATTTGATGCTTTTTACATCTAATGGCTCACATTGATCTGCTTGTCTTTATTTTCATAAATTTTAGTACTCCAAAAACCTATGAATATATTGACTTTACACTTAGAATATTTCTTGCACTTATTTTGAAAATCTGCACATACATAGGCCAAAGGGTCTAGCTTGACCATTAAATTAATCGAACCACAGACATATGAGTCAAGGCTCGTGGATCTAAATAAAGATCATTTAGTCAACTGTTAAATCGATGGTCAAATTTATATTATAATAAACAAACCTCGGTCTTTGCACCACCTAAAGTGGTGCACATAATCACAGAAATTCCTGCACTTTATGCCTATGGCACCTTAGTTTAGGGTCTAGTTTAACCCTTTTAGATCTCAAGTTTTAGGCTAAACTGGGATAGGAGAAACAAGAAGGATCCCTCATAAATTTTGCATCTCTTCCCATCCAACAAATAGTTTTGTCTGAAAACAGATCTAGCCGAATTAGGCAGCTGTACAAGTTTCCTAAAAATAATGAAAGTTTTATACCCTTAAACAACCAACGTCAAGGGGCATGTTTGACTCCCTACTTGACCTTGAGAACAATCAAACTAGTGAAGGGTCCGAATGGAAACCCATCTTATTTTGTAGAACACTATGTGGTTACTAGACCCGATGTTGCATACCCGATGTACTTAAGCTATTAAAATGTGCCCCCAATTTGGTTACAGCATGGATAGAACCCGAACCTTGGGCCCAACCCACCTTCCAAGTCTTAATGGACTGATTAGATATATTATCTATCCATACTATGAAGCATGTGGTACGTCGATGATCATACGATGGGATGATCTCAATTAAGAATGAGTGATCGTTCAGTTAATGGTCCAAATGACCAAATCAATAGTAAAAATCATGAGAAAACATAATACCCATTACACTGATGACATCTGTACGATTAAGTTGTTCTAAACTCGATCAAGTTCACCGTAAAATGCGTGTATCGAATATTCGACCGTCTATAAGTGATTCAGGCATACTGAGACTAAATCTTACCAAAATCACGTAAATAACTCATCAGACTGATCTAATTAGAACGGTCTATCATCATACTGTGACACACATCATAGGGTCATGTATCGATTTACTCATGACCTCTTTGTATTTCTCTTCTTTAGCAAAAAGTTGACTGTACCTAGGAGACTCTAAACCACTTTCTTATTTGGTTAAGACCTTAGGTCTCAATCTAATGTCATGAGTCAAAGTTTGACTTATGTTATCACTTGTGACTAACTTGAGATCAGTTCACTAACTACTCCTTATGATTGATTTGGTTGATTGGATCATCGTTCGAAATATTACGAGAAATATTAGCTTCTTTATGGTTAGTTGTCGTCTTATTTTATGCTTCATTTACATTGTGTGACATTCATCACTTACATGATACGTTAGGGCATATATATGATAGGTTAAAAAGGAGTAAGATACGACACACAATTTTTAAACCTTTGTCACGATGGAGTTTCTTTAACGGTCACATGAAACTTGGAATGTAGGCGTCAATATACGGATGCAACTCCTCTATGGTAGTATGACATGCCTCACGAGGTACATCCAAGTTACTATAAAGCTCGTCCCTTGGAAAGAGTGGTTTGTGAAGCCTATCGCACCATGACCCATTCAAATTAATTTTAAGAAAAGATGGAATATAAATATATTAAGTTATGAGATGTTAAGAAAGTGGAGACTTAAGCTCATATAAATATGAAATTGGGGCGGGGACCTAAGCCCAGAATCGAATAATGATCTGATATGTTAAGATACGCTATAAAGCTATGAATTAAGTTTCTACACGTGTCATACCTTACGAGCCACTTTCAGGGTATAACGTCTGTAGCTAAGACGTGTCTTAAGGACAATATGATACGACAATGTCTTGACTTAAGGGGACACTAATTTTTATGCGCACAATCTCATCGGGCTGGATGGTGTTTATATTATGATATGGAGGTTAGGTGGTTATCTACACAAATCATTTCGCCAGATAGGCTCGAGCAACGATCCTGACACAGATCATTTAAAAAAGATAAGTAAGATACGAAGTACGTTGTATAAGCGTATGGAGTAATAATAAAACTTTTAATATGTCACGTAAGTTGACAAGACAAGTAAGAAAAGTGATAAGCATTAGAAGTATTGTATGCATTGAAATCTGTTACGTCTTTTCAGCTTTGTTGTTATGAAATATTTATAAGTACTTTCTTTATATTGTTTAGATATAATTGTACTGGTTTCACTTTCACTCACGAAGTTACACCCACGATCACCTTCATAGATTGTGGTGGATTAGTTATACAACCCACTGAGTTTACGTGACTGAGTAAACTCACCCCCCTCCCAAAAACTAAAAACTGCAGGTGAAGATATGGTGTACACTGCCCCAGTGGACTTAATGCGCTAGTGGATTATGCGGTTTATGAGGGTGATGACGTGGATGACCAATTAGACTATGTCAGGTATGTGTTAAATATTTTGAAAGACTTTACAGTACTTAACTATACATTTATTTCTGGTCATTTAGAATAATACACTCAAAATTCAATGTAAGTTTAATGAAGGAAATTTTTAATATGAGAAGAAAAATTGATTTACAATTTTTGGGAGCCCCATTTTACGTAAGATCTAGTAAGACATGTATGTCCGCTTATTGCCTTAACACGCGTGCGGTGTCATAACACGGAATTCTAGGCCCTCGAGATCGGCTAGGATTTTGGGTCGTGACAATCAATCTCTTAAAAAGTAACTTGGGTTGGGTCGTGCACACATATTTTTCCAACTTTTATTTAGACTCACAATCTAATGAGCCATGGGCCGGGTATTGGGTCATTTGATCTTACTTAGTAATTTTTGTAAATCAGGCTCTTGGGCCTTCAAAAGGCCCATTCTTTGACTTAGTTGACCAAGTTAACTTTGACAAGGCTGCACAATGCATCAACAATGATCACTATGATCTGGCATTGCTTTAGATCATCACGGGTTTCTGGAGAAAGTCAAGATTTTGACCTTATCCCTCAATTTGAAGATTTTTCCTTGAGTGTATCGGATACCTTATGGTAAAATGGCTTTCATTTTCGACTCCGATCGAATTTTCGAACCCTTCCAAAACTAGGTGAAAGAGTACTTATCATCGCATCTTCTCAGGGGGTGGCACTTAAAAATCTGATTAGGGTTGACCAGGGCCGTTAAATTACATAGATTTGTTTTCTTTTAACAGGTCATCTGACCAAATTCGATGGTCTCTAATGTCGGGTTAATATTTTTAGACACCGATATCGAAATCGGACACTTAATAACTTGTTGGAAAACTTTCACAGTCATCTACATCTTCTCTATATATTCCTAAGGTCAAATTTTTATAGATCATATGATGGAATCAAGTCCATTTGATCAGAGGCCAATTCTGACTAGGGGTCATCTGCCATTTGACATTGTTTAGTGTCCCAATTTTTCAGAATTTTTGACCATCAAGGTAGGTGGAGATTTCCTATGAAATTTTGTATAAGGCTGGGGCACAGGTCAAACATTGAGCCAGAATTTTCACGAATATACTGGAGGAGTCCTTGCACATGAAATCACCGCCTTTCTGAGGCACTGATTTCTGGCGCAAATAGGGCAAATTTGCTGCCGTCTACTCTGAACTCCATGTAGGTCAAACTATAGGGAACTAAAGTCTGATTTTTTACTGGGTTATTGGGAACTCATTTATTTAAATAATTTAATTTTTCAACCATTTTATTTAATCTATTTCTCCAGGTTTTACACTCATCTTGGTGAGCTCTTGTTTTGGGCCTTAAGGCCTTTAAACTTGGCGTTTGATGGGGTCCACCTTGTTGGCCATCATACACCACAAGTTTTTCGATCTGATATAGGCATACTCCATATCACTCATAGGTCATTCATCATCCTTTTCAGGTCTAACTTATTGATCTAACGACACAATTTAGTTGTAGTTTTATCCTATTTCAATGGAGTTCGATCTAGCCTTTAGGGGCCATCCTATCAAATCCAATTCTATCTCAATATATTTCTTTAGAGTCATTACTTCAGAGCATCTTTTGAAAAATCACTTTGTTTGTGATCATTAGACCACCAAATCAAACAAGCTAAAACATCAATTATGGTCTAAGATTTATCAATCTTCAAGCATTATTCAATATCATAGATCAATCACCATTGATCACACATGACCAAATCTATGACAGCTCGGATTTCGCTAAGCCGAAACCCGTGCCATCGGATCACCCGTTAAGGCGATCCCATATATCCACACGAAGCAAAAACAAAGTTGATATCTCTAACTATGCAGGTAGAGTCATCATAAATATATGGAAAAAGATATTTCAATTCCATTTAAGAAGACAAAACAACAAACTGACCGTTCTGTCCTTATGTGAACCATAAGCTTGACAGAACTGAAACGAACCAGCAGTGATAAACAATCATCACCCAAACAATGGTTCAAAGTAACCATTTACATATGATGAGTCTAGTATTCTAAAATGAAATAAAAAGGCTAGACATACCAAGCCTTACACAAAGTCTCAAAAATATCTCCCACAGTCCTCTATGGGAAGCAATCCTCTGGCAGAAGATCAGATTCTTCCTTCGGTATGTAATCGGGATCTACTTCTCGGCCAGAATCCTCAATACCTATATCTGCTTCTGTACCTATGACGTATAGTCGAAGGGGTGAGCTAACTTCTAAGCTCAATAGGAGAATATCGCGAGCATGCATAACATATTTCAAAGCATAGATCTTATGACTGAATTCAAGAACATATCACAAAAATGAACTTTTATATGCTTGTAATTGAAATCACTGAATTTGAAATACACATTCACATGGTTGGTTTCTTAGTTCTTACATTCTCACTTAAATCATTTTCATATGTTTCTCATGTTTCAAAATGACTTAAAACTTAACTTAAATAATCTCCCAAGCGTATGTAGCATTGGGAGCCACAGTAATACCGATGGGAATTCCCTAACTACCGTCGTTCAATGAATAATTTACACGATTGCCAAGCCCCTAAGCGAAGTTAACAGGGTCACTTGAGCCACATTGCCAAGCCCCTGAGGTAAGTTAACAGGTCACTTGTGCTTCACATTGACCGTTGACCGGTCCAATGTACGGATATCTCGTTGTACCGGATACACGATGGGGATTCATTTCACAGAAGCCTTAAAATTATTGTGCAATTCTAACTTGTAGTTATTCACTGTGTAGTTGACCAGCGTGATTAATTATAGCTAGGTTTTGAGTTTCACATGCTTGCTTATCACATTCACACACGTTCATCATCTTCACACATGCTTACTTATCGCAATCACACATACTTGTTTATCGTACTTATTTAGTTAACACGCCTCTCTTATCATGTTCACATTCTTATCACATACACACACACAAACAAACTTAGTAACATTCACATTATCTACACGATTCATATAGAAAGTCATGTTATTGAATTTCTCCTACCTCGTGCAAAGTTCACGCCGAAGCATGCAAGAAAGGAGCGAAAATCCTTAGGCGATAGTCCAAATCAAACCTACATTTTAAGGCACTCAAAGGTCATTAACTAATGCCTAATAGACCACACATACCAAAGATTCGGAGAGTTCTCAAAGAAAAATCAAAATTTGCCTTAACTTGCTCAGTCGCGCATGCGAGATCCAAGGTCGTGCGAGCTGGTCATATGGCACCTCACAGTCACGTAAGCTCGCTCAAGCGACTATGCCTTGCTTGTCTTTCTTGAGCTCACAGCCTGAGATAATCGCGCGAGCGAGTTTAATGTCGCACGAGCGACTGTTCAGACACATTTTCACGCCTATTCTTAAGTTTCCCTCGCGCGAGCAACTCTAAGTCATGCGAGTGAGGCTCAAAGTCGCACGAGCGACTTTCGAGATTTTGGGGTTTCTTCATCAATTCAGATTTTCTTTCTCTTTCCCCCTTCACCAAACTTCTTTACGCAATCAATACACTACTTCTAAGGAATTAATTGTCTCTATTCATGGCCATTAATCTACTCTTTAAGGCATACTAATCCATACATTCTTACCTTATTTAGCCATGGATTTGTGATCACATGGAGGTATCCCTTGATGCCCTTGGAGGGTTTCGGAGTCCACGCTCCCGTGATCACTACCGCGATCCTCTTCTCTCTTTTCTTGCGATATTTGAGGCTTTCGATGAAAGGTTTGAGAGGGACATCAACAATCCTTCATAGAGGAATGTTCCTCATCACCACATACACAAACCCTCTCTCTCAAGGTCACTCTCTGGATCTACGAGAATGGCGAGAGTGATTCCTACCGTAGATTTCCTACGATCTCAAGCACCAAGCACACATTCTTCGAAGCTTTCTCTCTCTCTCTCTCTCTCTCCCTCTCTCTCTCTCTTTCTTCCTCCTCTCTTCCTCTCCTCTCTAAGTTTTCAAGCAAAAGAAAGGAAAGGATTTTACCCCTTTTCTTATAATTTGGGTAGCTTCCTTGTGAAGCACAAACACCCTACTTGGTGTTTCACACCACAACATGGTTCACTTGTGAACCCTATACACCTAACTTAGGTGTTCCTCCATTCACACACATGCTAATGATGTCTTCTAAATCCGGAACGGTACCACGCACCGCATCGACATGTGTATCGAGATGGTCTACACGAGTTCTCATTTTGGGGTTGTGACAAAAACAGAAATCATGAGTTTTCAAAATCTAGGAACTTATCAAAATTCTAATCAATCTAGACTATTCAATGTGCTAATCTTTTTTTTTCCTATGACGTATCATAAATAAGCAAAGTATAGTCTATGGTATCCTATGCTATCATTTTCCAACACATGCATCTAATACTATCAATTTTATATAATCAAAACAGTGATCAAATATATAAAAAATTTAGGGCTTAAATCAAATAATCATCAATTACAATCATGTAATATGAGCATTTTCTATGATGCTATAGGAAGTAAGCAAGGCATAAACTATGACACCCTATTTTTATCTTTTCTAGCACATGCATCTAATACCATCATTTTATATGATCAAAACAGTGATCAAATAATTTAAAAATCTGAAATTCCAATAAGTATTTCATCAATCAAAACGATTTAAACTCATGCATATGTTCAAATCTTTAAAACTAAGTCATCATTTGTTCTTAGAAGCCTAATCTATGAAATCGGATAAGACAAATTGAAATCAGTCTAAGACCACATGATCTTAATCATGATTAAAACGCAAACTTGACATTTTTCAAAATCTCTGGGATCATATGATCATCTGGTGTGTGATCAAGGGATGAGGAGTCATGTTAAGCCATCAAATGGCACATGCACTCAACTCTAAGCCTCCTACATCAACACCATCAAGTGATGGGTCTATGATCATTCGATCCTCCATCATGGATGGTTAGATGGTGATGAGAGATCATCATGATCACCCATGCCACATCTTATACCACACATCCACAATCTCAAAACTCAAAATCAAAAATCACATAAAACCTTTTGAAAAATCAAAATTTCTAGCTATTTTATGAAGTGTCCTAGGCTAGCATTGAACATAGCCCAAGCCTTGCCTATTTGGATCATTGGATGGCCATGCGTGATCATAGAGATCACATGCAAGGTCACCCCTTACTTCACATCCATCCCAGTTCACATATTCACTCAAATTTCAAGAAAAACTCAAGCAAAACCTATAAACAATAAGCTAAACTATACAATTCTATGCTAAAAATTAAAACTACCAACAACCAAGACTTTACCTTCTCTTTCTTCTTGGTGCTTGCTGGTTGGGATGAAATTCATTGGTGAAAAGAGCTGGGATTAGATTGAATTCAAAAGGGTTGCAATGGTGGTGGTGGATGAGAGTTTTGATGGTTGGATGCAAAGAACTAGACCTTGGAAACCTAGAGCTCTAATGGCGAAGAGAGGAGGAAGAAGAAGATGGAATGAGAGAGAGAGGGCTGAATTCAATTTTTGCAAGGGGGATGGGCTTTAGGCCAAACCATGGGGGACAAGTTTGCCAAGTGGCAAGCTTGGTCTTCCCAAACTTCCATTCTCTCTCCTCACTCCTCTCTTTTCTCCATGCGCATGGAGGAGTGACACCCACATGGGTTCACTCCCCAGCCTCCAATAGGTCTTCATCTTGACTTTTCCTCTCTTGGGTGTCCTCCATTTATGTGAAAGACCACATGTCAAGAGATCTTGTGGTGCATGATTTCTAACCCAATCTTACACCATAAATTTCCCCAATGTGAAATCAATGGTCATAGATGGAATCCAACTTGGTCAAAGAGATCAAGGGCTAGGATTTGCTAGAGATTTGTGTATATATTTATTTCTAATTTCTAAATTAGAGAAATTATTTTCAAATTTCCTTGGAGTTCTTCTTTATTACCTCAAATGTCATTGTTCTATGTTAAGCTTATACAACTAACAAAAGGTGACTTTTTTTTGCTTTCATTGACTAATGGGTCCACATTTGACTTGCTTTATTGATCACTATCATGATGATCATAAAAATCCACACCATTGATGATGATCTCCATATCATCACCTAGGTTCAGTTCTAATTCGGGCAATTTCTCACGTTAGGATCACTACGTGAAAATGGAGAATAAACCACACTAGTTGCTTAAAATCAACCATGGTCTCTGGCCGTTGTAAAAAAATTTACCAATACAATGGCCCAAAACTGAGGTTTATAAAGTACAACGGCCCTCTTAAATCCCGTTTTTGCATCTAAGAGAGCTTGAACCCGTGACCTTAGTTTTCTAAACCATATTTAGGCGCCCAAATATTTATTTCTAAAAGAAATTGCGGGAGATCCCTAATAATCTTCAGCTTCTTCTACATACCCACAGGACATAACTCTTCGTCTTCTTCAACCCACCGGAAATAATAGTGAGAGCCCCCCTCTCTCCCTCTCCTTCTCCCTCTCCCAGTCTCCCTTCCAACACAAAAAAACACAGCATCTCTCTCTCTCTCTCCATTACTGCGTGGTGAGGCGGCCGCTTCTTTGCTCATGCTCCTTGGGTCGATCCTCCTAACAAAACGAGGAATTAAAAGGTTCACTGATGCTCTGCTCTCAAGAAATTTATTTTTTAGGGTTTTTATTTCAATTTATGTTTAGGGTTTTTATTTCAATTTATTTCAAGAAATTTGTCTACGAACAAATAATTTGTATGGGATCTCTACAAGAGACGGTAAGTTTCTCTTGGGCTTCAATTTTATTCATACAACGACACAGATTCTTTTAGAAATTACAATGTTCAAATCACCATACCGTTTTATTTTCTTGGTTTAATTTAATTTTTTGTATTCTTTTATTCTATATTGAGCAATGATAGGTGTATAAAAGGGTTTCCTTTTATGCCTTGGAGACTGAGTAGTGTACGCATACTTCGGTCAAGTTTAATTCCAGCAGGCGGGGCTTAGGTTTACATTAACCAGGTCCAAGTTTGTACTTGATCCGATGCATGTCCACACACCCTCACGCATTTGTTTGTTACTTTAGAGTAGGGGTTCATGTTCGGGTACCCAAACTACACCGAAACTGCAATTTTCATAATTGTCGGTTCTGTTCAGCCAGATTAAAAAATGAACGGAAATGAATTGGTTCGGCGTAGGTTCGTTTTCTTTATTACTTTATGAAATTGAAACTGGTTTCGGGTATTTTACTGTTACAATGTTGGGATTTTTAGCTACTTTTCAGTGTTTAAGGTTTTTTTTTTGAATTATTTTTAGTTTCCTCACCCTACCGAGTTGGTTTTCGCCACATAAAACTGAAACTACAGAACCTAACCAGAATCGATTCCATCAGCTTTCGGGCCGGATCGGTTCACTCGTTTGCAGGTCCGGTTCGGGCCAAAACTTGCACCCCTACTTTACAGAGGGCATTTCTAATATCCTTGCTGTAGTAGAGGGAAATTAACCCAACAACGATATTATTTTCGTTCTCCATTGATTAAGATTTAGAACGGCAAAATGGGGCTTCAGGCTCCCCGACCCCGAGTTCTCTAACGAAAAAAATGGGCCAACTCGTTTGGGTGGAAACCCATAAATTTGACCTGTGAAATATAGGGCAAAAAAGTTAAAATTTTTGTTTATTTATAAAACCATAGCAAATGTGGTGTAACCTGCAATGATGTGCCCTGTGGCACGTGAAAATGCTGCATACTCACGCACCTTCCTTTTGCATGCATATATAATTTGGAGAAACATCCTCTCTCCAAGTTTATTTTTTGTGTATATGTGTGTGTGGTGTGTTCTGTAATTAACTTTAACCTCAATATAGTAATTAGATATTGTGGTGACAGATCCCTAAAGTATTTTTGGCATGAATATACAATCAGGTACCCTATTGAGTTTACGGAGAAATAACAGTTCCATTCCTTCTTTGGTGCCTCTTAGACTTGATATCAAAGGATGAACTAGGACATCTGGTTTATATTCATGCAAAGACTATTCCATCTATATACCATTCGGACCCCCCTGCAAATTTTCCATATAGTTTGCATTTTCATTATCATTCTCAGATTCTAACTTAAAGATCTGTTTTACTTCCAGTTAAGGAAGTACAATAGGGGACCTTGTCCTAACAAGTTGCATCGTGGGGAGTCCCTTTGGAAGAACAATACTAATAATATGAAATATGCAAGTGAAAATACCAGAACACCATCTCATGACTTCAGCTATTACTAGCTACATCAAGTTGGGCTCTGTAATCCATCATCAACATAGTTTTACTTTAAATCATTATTTTCATCAATTTTGATAATAAACCATGTAAATCCTTGGAAATCATGCTTACGGTGCGCTATACACCTGATGTAATGCATTATTTTCATCGTGAGAGTGAACATCACCTTACAAGCATCAATACAACAATAAAACAATAAAACACCGTTAATGGGGATTACTATAAACACTAGTTATATATATGTCCCGTTATCGCATGTCACACATCAAGGGGTTCCACTTCTTACGTAGTGTTTTCATACATCATCGCATAACCATGTAATACGGTTTAACTTGCCTCAAAATGCAGTTTCCATTAGATGAAGAAAATAGAGGTCTAGATCTTGGTTGCTCACACTTGCGCATATGAGCGAGGTATGTTAGCGACAGGATGATTAGAAAGAGACTTCTAGAGGGAGAGAGAGTTTGAGAGTGTGTGTTTGAAAGAGGGCGCGAGAGAGAGAAAGAGATGTCACGAGGGGTCTCGTTATATGTACGGGTCTGGTTAACTTGGCAGGGTTGAGGGTGATGATCTGATTCGCTTGATTCGAATTCGGGTTTTCAATTCGTAATTCATTATTTTTAAAGGAATCCAATTCGCTCGGGTAAGATGAGTTTTAAATTTATTTATTAATTATATAAAATATTAAGTTCAAATCATCTGATGATGCTTTTAAAACTTTAAATGAATCAAATTCGCAAGGATTAATTCGAGAATAAGCTTGTTATGGCGAATTACATCGACCTATACCGGCTCATATTATGCGGCTTCAAATAAGCCAATATCAGTCATATGAATGATATGAACTGGATATAAACCAAAAATGCCCTTTGGATAAAAGATTTTTTTATTCTTTTAAAATAGTATATTAATATTTTAAAAGAGAGACTTTAATATTGGCTGGTCGGGCAGATATGTATCCAGTATACGGGATATATGTAGCTGTTCAAATACAGAGTTGGTTATTAACCTTATGTAGTTATGCTTGTCAATATTTCACCAATAGCATTGTATGATTGTATCTATATATCAGGTTCCCTTAAATCAACCCACATATATTGGTTTTGTAGATTTCAGCTACAGAATTGGTTATTAACCTTTAGCAGTTATTCTTGTCAGCAAGTACATTAATTCTGCCATCCCATTTATACATCTATCTCCCTTCTACAATTTATATACATATAAGCAGGTTTTGTCACTTTCAACCAGATTTAGGACTCATACCTAAACTGAGAATGAAAATTGTGTCAAAATTTTTCCTTCATTGTTGTGATTTGGTGTTGTGGTATGCCCTTTTCCTTGCAGAATTTTAAATTGAGTTATATTATTATTATTTTAAATTGAGTTATCTTTTTCGTTGATCTTTAGTTATATTATTATTATTTTTATTTATTTTTCGATTCATTTAGTTTTGTAGAATATGTCTTCAACAATCCCAAGTAAAGAGTGGATGACGGCAAATCATACAACTGTGGAATATATCGAAGGTCTTCATTCATTTATCAAATTCGCAAAAGAAAATGTAGAAGATCCTAATTGGTGTTGTTGTCCTTGTGTCAACTGTCGAAATCTTAAAAAGCATAGCCTCGTGATTATTATGGAACATTTATTTTGTGATGGTATAGATAAGTCTTACAAGATATGGAAGCACCATGGAGAATCATTTTCTAATAGTCATACCAATTTGGGGACTAGTACTACATCGACTTCTAACCCAAACGAAGATAGGTTTCCAAGAATGGAAGATATGTTGAATAACACATTCGGAGGTGTTCGTACTGAAGATTTAGATGCTTGCTTAAATGATGCTTATGATGAATATGACGAGCAACGTCCACATGATTTACATGATGATGCGGGGTATAGTAACTTGATGGAATGTGCATTAGAACCTTTATATCCGTCATGTAAAAATGAGCACAGAAAATTGTCAGTCACGATTGAGTTGTTGAGCATGAAAGCTAGGCATCGTTAGTGCGATAAAAGCTTCTGATAGTTGAAAATGATAAAAAACATACTTCCTGAAGAAAATACTTTGCCAGACACCACATACAATGCAAAAAAGTTGATCAAGTCTTTACCTATGAAATATGAGATTATTCATGCATGCCCCAATGATTGCATATTATATTGAAGAGATCATGCAAATAAGGATACTTGTCCTACGTGTGGTACGAGCAGATGGAAGCCGACAAATGCTTTAAAGCCGAGGGCTAAGCCGTTACCATGGAAGAAGTTAAGATACTTTCCATTAACTCCGAGGCTACAAAGAATGTACAGTGTACCATGGATTGCAGAGAAAATGACATGGCATGCAAGCTCAGTTGCAAATGACAGTCACATGCGCCATCCCGTAGATTCTTCTTGTTGGAAATCAATTAATGTTCAGTGGAAAGAGTTCGCTTTAGAGAAACGTAATGTTCGTCTAAGACTTGCCACAGATGGATTCAATCCTTTTGGCAATAAGAATAACTCTTATAGTTGTTGGCCTGTTATGATTGTTCCCTACAATCTCCCTCCATCATTGTGCATGCGCAAGGAGTTTACGATGTTGACCATTGTTAAGACCTGAAAAGTACCACTTTTCACCCCTTAACTTAACCTTTGATTAGACCCTTAGCCACCTAATAAACTCGTCTTAAGTGTTTTGTTCAAGAAATAATCAACAGTGAAATAAGGCCAAGAATCCTGTTATGGAGCCTGCTTTGGCACCAGATGCCCCTCAGCAAGAATGAACCTTGAAGCCTCGCACAGATCAGCTGAGCTTCCCAAGGCTTTGCAAGCAACCTCTCGCGCAGATGAATGACTGAGGAGCTTCAGAAACTCAACTCCGCGCAGCTCTTGCGAAGCTCAAGAGTAGAACACAGCGCTCAGTGTCCCGCAGTTCAAAGCAAACCTCTCTCAATCTCACGAAGGTCGCTTAAGACAGCTGAGGAGAGAGAGCTTCAGAAGATGTCTCGCGCAGCTGTCGCGCAGTCACCACAGGATATAATTCTCAGAAGAAGAACGCCTCGCACAATTCGCGTGCCATTCAAGAAAGAAAGCATCCTGGCGAAGGCAAAGCCAAGCTCGCAAAGATTGAGTGAGACAAAGAACCTCGCGCAGTTAAGAACTCAAAAGAATCTTGAGAGGTAACTCACGAAGTCCAAGTAAAGAGAAGAGCTTGCGTAGTTCTCGCGCTGCTGCCCAGCGAAGTAATCTACCGCGCGACTACTTGAATTACAACCTCGCGACGCTTGAGACTGCATTTTCTATTCAACCTCACGAACTCCAACCCAACGAGAGCTCGACCCTCTACCGCGCGACTGCCTGAAGAGAAAACCAAGGCAACCTCACGACGACTGAAGCTTCAGTGTCAAATCATCCCAGCGAAGAGCAATGAGCTACCACGTGAGAAGTCTGGGAAACTACAACTACCTAGCGAGGCTCTGAACCTAAACTTCCATCTCTTCATTAGAGGGCATTCTGGAAATTTCTAGTGATTAGGGCACGCACTCCCATGCTCAAATCTCCATGCACACACCCCGAGGCATCCAAGGATCAGTAGAAGGCCACGTGGCATCATTAAAATTAAGGTTTCCTAACCCTAATGCACCCACCACCCCACTATATATACCGGGCCTAGCTTAGGTTTAGGTATCCGGAACCTATCTCGAGATCGCTTTTCTTTTCTCTTTCTTTTTAGCGTAAGTAGTTTTCTTTTCTTTTCTTTTCTTCTCTCCATAGTCCAAAGAATTGGCTATGACTTTGTATATGTATTTGAGTTAGATTAATGGAAGTTTTGCAATAGGATTTATACTTTGTGGGATTGTTGTTTATATGTGAGATGCTTTATGCAAGGCTGCTGCCTTGTGATCCCCCATTGCCTTGGCTGTGTTTCAAAGCAATGGAGGACTGATTTTAAGGGCCACTCAGATCCAAGTAACCTGTGTGTCTGGGCTATCATGGTCTTCCAGCCTTAGCCCCACCACAGGACCTATTAGATCTGAAATCCCCATGGGAGCTTGAGCTGGTAGCCTGGTGAACATGGTGGTAGCAGCGGTAATCTTGTTTTGTCTTGGGCTCCGTGAGGAGGATAACCTCTGGGATAGTCTGTGACCATTTAAGTGGACAGATTATAGCCTTAGGGTGATTGTGATCCACCGATCCAAGATGGATCCTTCTTCTTTTCACCTGAGCTTGTAGAAGCCTGGTGAGGGATTGTACAAAGGTAGACTCCCCCATATTTGTATAGATCTGCCATCAGATGTCGGATCTCATCTGGTTATAGAGATTATAGGCTGGTGACTGGACCATTGTAGCCTCTCTCAAGCAATGGACAGCTGGATCGAAGGTTGTACTCAATCGCTTGCTGGTTCTGTGTCTGGGCTATCATGGTTTTCCAGCCTTAGCCCCACATATGGAATTTTAGAGGTTGAGGTTTCCTATGGATTCCTGAGCTGGTAGCCTGGATGAAATAGTGTCTGCAATGATTTATTTGTTATGTTCTAACCCATCCCTGGATAGTGGCTCCCCTATGGGATAGTCTGTGACCATTCAAGTGGACAGGTTATAGCCCTAAGGGTGGAGTCATGGCAGTAGAGATGGGTTGGATCCTTTCTCCTCAGAGGTGATAATGTAGCCTCTGGACAGGATTTCTATAACATCAGATCTAAATCTGAGTTACAAAAAATCCTCTGACCTTGGCTCAATAACATATTTCTCACCTTTTTATAATTATTTTCCACACTCCATCCATCCTCTCAATCCTTTCTATAATTTAGTTATTAGAATACTTAGGATAAGTGACCTTAAACTCCCCTCCTTTTAGGACTGCCAGATCTGTAGACAGATCTGGAGGGACTACTAGAGACGGCTCCCTTGGAGCCTTAGATCACCTTTCCCTGTGGGACAAACTCTTACTTATCAAAACTTGCTACAAAGGACCCTGTATCTTGCAGGTCTAGGATTTCCGAGTTGTGCTGATTCATCCCCTGTTTTATTCTGTTTTTTATTTTTAAATAACTTTCAACACCAACCAATAAGCGAAGTACACTTGAGATCAACAACAACCATATTGATTTCCGGGCCCAGGAGATTTCCGGGCCCAATGGTCCTGGGCATGACATTGATGTTTACTTACAGCCATTGCTTGCAAAATTAAATGAATTGTGGTCTACTGGAGCAATAACATATGACTCCTATACAAAAACTAGGTTTAACATGAAAGGAATTTTATTATGGGCTATACATGATTTTCCAGCATATGGTCATCTTTCGGGTTGTAGGACAGCAGGAAGATATGGTTGTCCTATTTGTAGTGAAGAGGTTGATTCCGTATGGTTATATCACGGAAAGAAATTTGCGTACATGGGCCACCGAAAGTTCCTTACAGATTTAAATCATCCTTTCAGAACTCAGAAATCCCAATTTAATGGTAAGGAAGAACATAGGAAACATCCACGTCGTATGAGCGATTCAGAAGTTTGAAGCAAAATGGAAACAATTCAGATCACCTTCGGAAAGGCAGCAGGAAAGAAGAGGAAAAAGCCCACGAATGAAGAGAGTTGTGCATGGTCAAAGCGATCAATCCTATTTGCCTTACCATATTGGAAGGTGATAAAAATTTCCTTTCATTTTATTATGTGATCTCTATTAAACTTTGTTTGAATACTAATTTTTTACTTTATAAATGTAGGATCTTCCCGTTCGCCATAATTTGAATGTAATGCATGTGGAAAAGAATGTAACGGAAAATTTAATTGCAACAATTATGGATACAAAGGGTAAAAGTAAGGATGGAATTGAGGCCCGATATGATCTTAAAGATATGAAGATAAAGAAAAATTTGTGGACTGTGCAGAAAAATGACAAGGTGTATTGCCCTAAAGCTCCATTTGTCTTATCTCGAGATGAAAGAAAACTAATTTGTGAAACATTGTATAATTTGAAAGTTCCCATTGGATACAGTGCAAATTGGAAGTATAACGTAAGTTTAGAGGATTTTCAACTGAAAGGCCTGAAGTCACATGACTATCATATCCTCATGCAACAACTACTACCTGTATTGCTGATGCATGCATTCAAGAAAGAAAAGCCATTGAGAGCAGCTATCCGAAAAATGTCAATATTTTTTAATGTCCTATGTTCCAAAGTTATAGATCGGGTTGAGCTTATAAACATGAGGAGACGCATGGTGAAGCATGGTTAAGTATGTGTTTGAAAAGTACTTCCCGCCTTCATTTTTTGTTTCTATGATACACCTTGTTGTTCACTTGGCGGATGAGATGCTAACATGTGGTCCTGTTCGATATCGATGGATGTATCCATTCGAAAGGTAAACCTTCATAATGGGACTTTTTAAGTATTTCTTTTTACTAGTATTATTGATATCTAATTAAAGAAAATTGTGTAGGATGATGAAGACTTACAAGCATTATGTAAAAAATCTGACTTATCCAGAGGGGTCTATTACAGAGCAATATCTAATGGAAGAATGCATGAGGTATTGTATGGAGTATATGGCAAACGAGAATGAAGGAGGGCATAAGCGAGGAGATACAATATTCATAGATTATGATGTTACACGTAGTTTCCCTCTCGATAAAAAAGGAAAAGTCTATTACCTTCAAAACTTGCAATACCAACAAGCGCGTAAATGGGTTCTCACACATTCTCCAGAAAATGTTGAATGGGAGATGTAAGTAATATTTATAAATATCGTCATTATTTTTCCTCAATTAATATTGAAATACTTGATCTAATTAACACTTAACATTTATAGGAAGTACCAATCTAACCTCCAAGGCCACAAGTCATGTGATAAACATCTAAGGGGCAACTACATTCCTTGGTTACGACAATAATTAGAAAAAGAAGAGTCTTCTACCTTGAAGAGTCTTGCTGATGGTCCAGACTTCAAAGCCATATCGTATAATTCTTATGTGGTTAATGGATATCTTTTTTGTACGACGGAGTCAGAAATGAGTACAAGCACGCAGAATAGTGGTGTCACAACCCCAAATTTTTGGGATACGTGCACGTCATGCACTATATACATGTATATGTGTTTCACAAGGAAACCAAAACAAAACCATAGACACTATGTGTGTATGTAGGAAACACACTAGTATTTCCCTAACTTATAAGTATATAAGTGAAAGAGAGAAAGAAAAGAAGAGCCTAACAAAGAACTAGGGTTTCGTTGGAACTTAAATCGGCAGAAGAGTTGGAGAAAAGGCTGGAGGAGGAACCTTGGAGGCCTGTTAGCCTGGTAGAATTTCAAATCTTAAATCAAACTTGCGCGAGACTCATCGTCGGAGGTATGTTAAAGGCATGATAGATGCTTAGGCATGTTTTAAATAATAGGAAGAATGTTGGTTGAATGATTTTAATGATATTAAGGTTTGAATGAAGGGAGAAATAGTGTTCTCGATCTGATCGAGGAGCGAAAATCATCGCTCCTCGCTCGAGCGGTCTAAAGGGCTTGCTCGAGCGAGGATGAATAGGAAAAAAATATAGCTCTGGGCTCGCTCGAGCGGTCCCCAAAACTAGAGGGAAGCTCGCTCGAGTGAGGTCCCCAGTAAAGCTTCAGGCGGCTCGATTTAACCGCTCGAGTGAGGTCCCCAGTAAAGCTTCAGGCGGCTCGATTTAACCGCTCGAGCGAGGTCAGGTGACCGCTCGAGCGAGGTCAAGTGACCGCTCGAGCGAGGTCTGGTGACCACTCAGTTCTTGAAATTATGGGTACAAGAAACATGGAGGTTGTGCACTCCAATGATTCTAGTAACCTTTCTAAGCATATGCTAAATACATGAATGTAGGTTTGACGCATGATCGTGAAGTGTAAACCTCTACGAGAAGGCGTGCTTTGAAATTCGTCGAGGTAGGGAATATTCTTGAAATATGTGCATTATTCTGTCAAATTCATATATGTAGTGTAATCCAATTAAATAGTCAAATACTGCATGATCATTATGAAAAAGGGTGTGTGAGTGAGTTTCAAACGTGATAGTCTTGAGGTCCCTAGGGGACAAAAATTATAAAGTAAACATCTGAAGGATGCGATGGAAATAAGGCGCATCCCAGGGATGCAGATGAAAACTAACAGTGAAATGAAAGTAATGTGATAAGGCCTGATGTAATATAATTAGCACAATCACGGTGAATAACTATATGTAGAGCACATTCGATATTTTTATTATTTAAGGTTTGATTAGAATACCCACCGACATGGCGGGATACCCACGACTGACTCAGCAGGATATCCGTGAGCGGTAAGGCGGCAAATCCGTACTTTCATAGCACATCCCAAGGATGTAGATCTAAAAATAGACCCCGCCACCTATGAGAAAGGGGCTTGGGCAGTATTCCCAGGGAATACATATAACAACTGTCTAGTTAGACGACGATGACGGGTATTCCATCGGGGCTCGATGCTATATTGCTCGGGGACTACTTAAGTTAAGATTTAAGTGATTAGGCCAAATTCACAACTAAACCAGTAAGGAGATTAAACAAAACCATGCAAAGTAACAGTCGAAATCATTATTTTTATTCCAGTTATTTCAATTGTTGTCCATAAGTGATTACTCGATAATTTTATGCTTTTTAAACTGCTGACATATGTGTGAAGGTTAATCTATATGTTCTTTTTGTTTCCCTACGGAGCTAGGATGTAGCTACCCCCCCTTAGACTATACGTTGCAGGTCCAGGACTAGCGGCAGTAGAGACTTCTGGAGACGCTGATCCAGGGGATTCAGATTACGTGCCCACGGAAGAGTCAGAACCTCCTCCTGAGGAATTCTTCTAGGAAACCCACTGCATACTTTGAGAGTGAGTTGAGAGTATTAGGTACGGCTTGGTATGTCAAGCCTCTTTATTCGAATGTATTTAAATACCGTTTCTTTTGATAAAACGTCTAGGATGAACAGTTATCATCCAATGGATTGGGTAAGTTCTTATGCCCATGAATTGGCATGGGACAAGGACTGCCTTTCGATACCATGAATTTTTATGAGAACTTGTTTAGAGCAGCTACGTGCGCCTTAATTACTGTATTGGCTTGTATATACCAATGTTTTGTAAAGAACCCAGGGCACGACCTTGAGGGTCGTGCTGATGGCACGGATTTTAAGGTGCCGAAATTCGGGCTGTCACAAGTGGAGTCTCCATGAAGGCTTTAACTAATTTTAGGGCTAGTGTCAAATATAAGAACCTCGTGGAAGAAGAAGTCACTTATTATGGCATCCTTAAACAAATACTTGAACTGAATTATGGTAACTTTAAAGAAACAGTCTTTTATTGTGATTGGGTACGTATAGAAGATAAAACGAATGGATGTGTTGTTGATCCAGAAACAGGCTTAATTTTTGTTAATCTTAGGAGGCTTATGAGGAGTTCACATGAAGATGACGAGCCGTTTATTCTTGCCTCCCAAGCCACCCAAGTCTTCTATTGCAAAGATCAAACCAGAGCTGATTGGTTTGTGGTCTTAGATGCTCCAAAGAGATTGACTCGGGATGTAGATGCTTATGAAGATCCATTAGTATTTGAGGCAAGAACTAATGCAGATACTTTAGTATTACCATTGGTCGCTGATGTTGTGGAAGATGATGAATACTAAAATACATTTCTCATTTTTTTTGTAATTACCATTGGAAGATGATGAATATTAAAATACAATTCTCTTTTTGTACAATTTTGTTCCCTCTACATGCTTTTGAAAAACTCATGTGGTTCACTCCATGTTTCCTTTACATGCTTTTGTAATTACCATTAGAAAATGTATTCTATTTTTTCTACTAAAAATAGTTTTGACATGACTCAATAAGTTATATGGTTTTGGCAACTACTTTTTACTTATTTTCAGCAAAGGATTGAGCATGGAAAGAACTGAACCTCAATCAAGTAGTTTAGGACAAAGCGGGACTACCGAGACGAGTTTGTTCAATCCTTTTTTTTTAATCTATTATTTTATTTAATAATCGCTATTTAGATGTATTGCTAATAACATATATTTTGTCCAGACATACGGAAAAAAGTTCAATTTAATGAACATGGGCAGCCAATTGGAAAAATTCATCATGTTTGTCGACGTTAACAGGTCAGGTGGCAAGGACACATTGTCCACCTACATACATGACATGGCATGATGTGCCAAAAAATGTGAAGGATAAGATATGGAGCACTATCTTGGTGAGTACATATATTATTTACTTATAATATTTTCTATCCGATTTACTCCATGATTTTATCTTGTCTTTATATTATTACAAGATGAGTATGATATTGAAATTCAATACAAAGTTTTAGTCTTATCGAAAGCTAACGGATGTTGGAAGCAATGGAAGCATGAGCTTCGAAAAAAATATGATGAATATGAGATGGATGCAGAGCGAGAAAAACATCCACCAAAATGCGTGAAGTTGGAAGATTGGAAGACGTTTATTTGTATGTGTTCGACGAAAGAATATGCTGCACTACGAGAAAAGGCGAGGAGTTCTAGGGAAAAGATGATAAACCCACACACCACTGGTCGACGGGGAGCAGCTAAGAGGGCTGAGGAGTTGGTAATATCACTAAAATATTTATTTAGCATAATCCTCTAAATAAATAATGTTTACTTATGATCATCATATTATACAGAAAATGCAGAATCCCACTGGTATAGTTACCAGGACACAATTGTTTATAGCCACACATACCAAGAAGGATGGGACATGCCCTTCTCAATTGATGAATGAAAAATTGGTGAGCTTCTATATGTTAGTTCATTTAATAAACTTCAATAATTACAAAGGAGTGTGAGACTTTATCATTATGATATTTTATCATTATTTATTTCTTGTAGGATGAAATTAGGAAAATGGTTGAAAATAATCCGATTGAAGGAGAAGTAAATTTGGATGATGATCCTGTTACACATGTAAATTTCCTCTCAAATTAGATGATGAAATTATTGCTCTTTTAATCAATATCGTAATTATAAATAAAATTGTATCATAGGTTTTTGGTCGTGATAAAAGAGACTATGTACGAGGTATGGGTAGAGGTATATCGAAGACCACTTTTTCTTCATCAGCTCCTTCTAGAGAAATTGCTTTACGAGAGAAGAGAGCTCGTGAAAGTGTGGAGTCAAATTATGAAACAATTATGCGACGACTTGATGAGGAGTCTAGGGCACGCAAGGTACTTGAGGAGAAATTGAATGCATTACCAAGACAAGATAGTTCTCATGGAGCACCTATGACTCGTTTGAGTGATCAGTTGAGTTCTTCTTATCAGGTAAAAATTTAAATATCCAATCAAAATTTCTATTTTACCTCATGTCATTAGTGAATATCGATCAATTCATTTATTTTTCCTAAATTTCTGTAGGAAGTGAGACAATCATCGTTTCATCTAGACGATCACATAGAACAACCACCCTCTCACTGCATATTAAAGAACTTCAAGAATAAGAATGTTGCCATGGGATGTGTTGATAGAAATGCAAGTCAATCAAACTTATCATATACAATTATAGTAGATGGCATATACGACATCACTGCAGAGCTGTATTCTCGTGATGGAACCTTGGGAGATATTACACCGGGTGATACCATTACATGGCCTAAAAGTCTTGTTCATTTTAGTTGATTGTTCTTAGAGGTATATGGCTAATTCCTTTTTTATGGGTAACACAAATTCCACTACTTTACTATTTCGTTAAAATTACTTTTCTCTAACGGAATATCTAAATTATTTAAGTTTCTCTCTACAGGGTTTTGTTGCTGGTCTACAATGAGCATCTTCATTGGACCGACAGATAATGCTATACACTCAATTGCTGATGGCAATTTATACTTTAGTACAAGATAAATTTTGAATGTTTGGTTTAGTTTGGTGAATATTTTATTGAAGGGAATCTAAATTATACTTTCAATTTTGGTGAATATTTTATTTTGGTAAATGATCTATTACAATGAATGAAAATTTTGTGGTATTGTGCTAAATATTTAAATAATTTTTCGAGGAGCACACAAAATATTTTCTTCGTACGCTTTGCAAAACTCTTAACATCTTTTCTGTAGTGGGTATTCCTTTTTCAGGTGTTTAGTATTACTTCTCATGAGCAAGTGCACAAATTGCAGAGCTTTGACTCAAGGGGAGCTGACACGTCGAGCGTGGGCGAGATGGATGTGCAGGTAACAACAATATAAATCTTTCTTACTGTTTTTCTTTATTGCAGATTTTCTTTAAGACATTTTTTTTTCTTCACAAATGCTAATCTTGGCCAGCATTCCATCTAATTCATCATAATCATTGCCTTGTCCTTCGGACTTAGAGTCGACATCGTTCCATCTAATTCTATTAGTTAAGTTGGCTAATCTAGTAAGTATATTTTTCAAATTAGCGTTAAAGAATATCTCTACATAAGGCAGATCAAGACTATGCAAACCCAACTATTATAAGATGAGGTGGTATTAAGTATATTTCAAAATCTTGGCTAATGCCGAGATACATAAGACAGATCAAGACTTTACAAACCCAACTATTATAAGATGAGGTGGTATTAAGTCTAGCCTTCTACAAGTAATATATTAGATGTCATCATCCTCAGCACTGTGATCGACTCATCATCTTATCTCATCTATTTGGGGTTGGCTTTATGAGTCCTATTTTGTTGTTCTTTTTTTGTTCAAGGCTAAAATCTTTGAAGCATACGAATCTTTGAAGCATTCATGGATGCCCATTCCATTTTGTTTCAGGCCACAAATCACTACCACCTGATTACATCTTGTCACAGAAGCCTTTATGGAAGCCCTCTTGTTCAAATCCCCCAAACACCTCACAGAATCCTTTATAGACCACCTTTAATTGATCTTGTTCAGTTTTATCTACTTGGGGTCAGGTAGATAAAACTGAGACAATGAATCTACTCCATCCATACACATTAATTTGGTGAAAGGAGATGCTCTGGGATGCCATTCTGTTGTCACTCCCACATGGTTGGAGGAAAGGGAGGTAAGTCTCATTCAGTTGACTTTATACTTTATAGTAAATGAAGCTACAAGAATTCAACAGTGGAACTGCTGGTGACATTGGTTGTGGAAATGAAATGGAATGGGCCATGATTATGCCATTGGGTTAGCTACGATCTAGCAGGCTTATGGAACACTAAGAAGGTGAGCCAAAGTTTGGGAAGTGTGGGAAAGTTCAATGTAACTGTAAGATTTGCTATTGTGACGGGAGCATAGAATGGTTAGTGTCTAATGTGTATGAGCTGAATGATTTCCAATTGCGCAATTACTTTTGGATTGAATTAATGCCTCGTGACTCGATCGGCACTCGTAACATGGGGCATCACAATGACTTCAATGCCATCTGATTTTTGTTGAATAAATATTCCAGAAGCATAAACTGCTTCTTTGAATTTGTGTGATCTGACATCCTTATGAACGTACCTATGTGGGGTATTTTATTAGGACATTCCTATCCTGGCTAGGCGTGACAGATTCATCTGCATTTGGAATATGGAGGATATATTCTAGGGCCTGTGCCTCCAAGTGCTCCCTAGGTAGCCTCCAACTACTCTCCCATTCTAATGTTTCTTGATGGGCACTATGGTGCTCAACTTCTGTTCAGGTTTGAGAAATTGTGGCGGCACACAAGGATTTTGAAAAACTGTTTATGCAGGGCCGGCCCTAAGTTCTTAGCAAATAAGTTCTTAGGAAGACCTATCATCGTAGTCATCATCATCATTATCTTCTTATCCCATCTATTTGGGTGGCTTTGAGAGTCCTATTTCTCCACTCGTAAGAAATAGGATTACTATGTGCATTGAAAACGAGGAATACTATGTGCAGCAAGATCTGGGATTGAGATTATTTTTCTTCTTTTTCGATCAATGGTTTGGCTGGCTTTGTTTTATTTCCCAATGTAGCATCGTCATTCCACTTTTCTTGGTATGTTTTTCAATTCTGGTTTCACATTTATCAAGGCACAACATCTTCACGTGGTCTCCCTGCCATTTTTGGTCTTCTACCAACTGTGATAAGAAAATGGGCAATTTTTTTCCGGATATAGATTTCTTTATGTGTCAGTGCCTGTCACAATTTACATCTGTGGAAAAGAGTGTCTTACCTGTTCCCATCCTGTGTTCTTATTGATCACCCATGAGAACATGCCATCTATCTGCAAATAATGGCACTTTTCTTGATTTTGGTTTCAATATATATTGATTGGAAAACTGGTTAGTCAAAATAATTATTTTTCCTGTAATTAGGAGCTGGTAATAACTTATAATTAATGTATGCATATGCAATTTGATCTGGGTATGTTTTTCAATTTGATATGGGTATGTTTTTAATTCCTTATCTCTATTAGTGACTTCTGCATCCCCAATCATAGAATCTCCGAATAACAATCTTTTAGATCTATGGAAAAATCTGAGGATTTGAAATGCATATGAAAAGGGCAAGTTCATCTCACCCAAGAGAGCATGTCATCTATCTGCAAATAATGACGCTTTTCTTGATTTCGGTTTCAATATATATTGATTGAAAACTGATTAGTTGAAATAATTATTTTCCCTGTAATTAGGAGCTGTTAATAACTTATGATTAATATGTGCATATGCAATTTGATGCAAAACACGTGATGTTTCATTTCAGGATGCAAAGGAGCATCTTGCCGCATTGGCTGACAAGCTTGGTTCATCCCTTCATGACATATGGAGATCCTATTTATGTTGCGCTTTATTCTCCTATTTTGCAAGAAGGACTTGTATTATTTAGGATTTGTAAAATGGTCCCGATATTGGTGATTTATGGTTTTAGCATGCTTTTGTATCCCATTAGCTTGTTTAAGTTTATTATTTTGTAGTTGTCGATAAAATTGCCAACAACACCGCAGATGCTTGAACAAGGTAAGCTCTCTCAATTTTGAACTTCTATGATGAGTCTTTCTTCACATTGATGGTTTCATTCAAATGTATTCTCAAAGTATGAGAGTATTATAAGGCATGCTTTTCTATAATACCATTCGAAGGGGAAAATAGGAACTCGTTGACATGTTCAAGTTGATTCTCTCTTTGTTTTGTTTTTTGTCTTTCTTTATCTTCCTTCTCCTTTATGGAAACGGAAGGTCACGATGGAATTTTGAAGCCATGGCAAGAGAAAGTTCTTTGAATCCAGCATTGACCCTTCAAAATATGAAGATTTTCGAGGTTGCTGGAAGGGGATCCATCGATGACTTAATTTTTGAATTTTGATCCTGAAATGGGGTTGCGATAAAAATAGGATCAAGGACCAGATGGTGCTGCAAATAGTATTTATTAGATGAAGTTCATATTTTGGGCATGAGTCTTGTACCTAGAACCCCATTGTCATTTTTGGATTTACTCCATACTGTTAGGGTATTACTGATGCTCATCCAAGAGATAGAGATAGCTGTCTCTTGTGAAAGAAATTAGTCAGGAGCCATTTCAAAGGGTTGAATCTGGAAATTGATGCAGAGTGATGACCATCAATAGGATGCTGCTTCAGCCTTGAGAGCAAAAGCTATTGAAGGCTGTTTTTGGCCTTCAAACAGAGGTTAAAGACATAATGGGCCTGAAACAGGGGATAAAGGGGTCAGAACAGGGGTTAAGGAGCCTATAAGTCTATCAAATGAAGACCCAATGGGTCTTGAAACCAGGACATCTTGGGCTTTTAACAGAGCTCAATGTGATCAATTTAAGTGATCATATGAGCACCCATAGAAAAGGGTTACACGGCGATTTAAATCACTGTGAATCTAAATAAACTTGAGGGAGCACATGATTATACGATGACTTCATCATCTTGAATCTGAAGCAACTTAAGAGAACACATGACTTATTAAGTGGGTCACATGGCCCTTTAATTAAATCACCGAGAGGTGATTTCATAATTAGTGGGAACCCTTCTTAAACCTGCTATTTATCGGAAACTTAATTTAGAAGGCAGTTTTCTAAGGACTCTTAGAATTTAATTAGGAAACTAAATTAGGTTGTCATGAGTTATTATTTACTTCTTTAGAGGCTATCGTGAACCTTTTTTTTTTTCTATTATTCTTTGGTTATTTTTAGACTTGATTATTAAGATTTAATCTTGATTTTATTCAAGATTATTGAAGGTTAATTTTACATTATTGCTTATCTTGGTTCTATTTTTGACTTGTGTTTTTACGCAAATATTTAAAGATAGGTAAATTCTTAGCTCCTTTTATTCTGCAGAGCTTTTCTTCTTGATTTCTTACACTTTTTTTTCCTATTTAGGACTGTTAGTCAGTTGCAGTCTACATTATTTGTATGAGAGTGGGATATTTTCTTGGGGAGGGGCTGCCTAGGTGAAATTAGTGGCAAACTTCTTTCATCTTTCCATCTTATTTTGATATATTCTCAGGTCTCTGAATTAGGTTGTTTGACAAAGTGGTGAAAGAGAGATTTACAGAGTGCATACACATTTCAAATTGGAACAAACTAGAAGTAGTCAGTCTACAATATTTTTTCGCTGAAAATTGCTAGTATCACATAACATTGATAAATCTTCTTTCCTTTTCAATGGTAATAAAAGGAAAACTGCCTGTGCAACCAACATTCTGCATATGCAGACCAGTTTTGGCAATAACATGTGGCTACATGGCCATATTTTAGATTACATTCAGCCCAAAGATTTTGCCACTGAACTATTTCTACAGATTCTGATCAAGAGCCCACAACTGCCTTCAAATGGACGGCTAATTAGCAAGATTTTTGGGCTGTGCAACCTAAATGTTGGCCTTCCACGATGTTACCCAACTGCAAATCATGATTTTCCCTGATTGCAGCATTATCCAGCTATGAATTGTGGGTTTTCTGATGAAAACATTACTCAATCGCAAACCACGACCTCATTGATTCAATTTTATGCAACCGGGTATCATGACATTTTTTATCACCACGTTATTCAGTCATTGATCAGAATCTCTTCAATATTGTGGTGCGATCCAACCACGGATCACTATCTCCAGGATGACAACAGTATTTGACAGCTGATTAGTTGTTTAATCATGATATCATCCAGTCATGAAGCTCGATGTGGCATTACTTAGCCAAGGCTCACAACTTTTCCTAATCGTGACGTTATGCAATTGTGAACCTTCATGATGCCCAAAGCATAGTCTCAGAACAGATCACCATTGTAATCACGATGCCGGTCGTGTTCGCTTACTCCAGTTAACAATTATGAGTACTTTTACACGTGTTAAAATTACATTCCTATTGACATGCCACCATCTGTTATTGCTAGACGAATTTTTTTATCCATATAAATAGGAACTTTGTGATTCCATTTTGGGACGCAGGTATAAAATCAAAATCTCAGGATTATGATTGTCCATCTCTATGATTGTGTACCTTAGAGCGAGTTATTAAGAATCCAATTTGATTAATAAATTGTAGACATAAAAGTGAATCCATCTCTCATCTTATTCATTTTTTATGTGTTTGTGGTTGCTTCAGTCAACTTTGAGCTCTTCGTGAGTAATCCGAATAAGATTGATCCAAGTCCCAGGATCCAATCCTGATTGCTCTGTAATTTTGCCCACTCTAATTAACTTTCATACTTTTGAAGAAAAATTAGTAATTGGTGGTCAATAACTTAATTTATCAATTTCCATCTATTTATTGAAATCTTGTTCATGCCTTTACTCATAACTCGTGATGAGTCTTCGTCCTATTTTTTGTTCATTACCATAAGCAAACCCTTCTGATGAAACTAGAACTTACAACAGAGAACTGGGATAGGTTTCTTCCAAAGTTTAAAAAGTATAGCATTCAATCATTTGTGTAATATATATAGATTCTTTTAAGCTGCTGGCTTTGTTATTTTCTTAACCATATGAGTTATGTTTCAGGAAAAATGTTAAGCAAAAGAAAGTTAAAGCTAAGGAGAAGAAACCATATACATCCTTCCCTCCTCCTCAGCAGCCTAGCAAGGTAAGACCAAATTAGACACCTTATTAGTTGTATGCATCCTTTTCTGATGGAATCTGAATCGTCCACTTTATCTTATGGAATCTGAATCGTTAGTTGTTATCCATCATTTTCTCTATCTACTATGTACCCCAATTTCATTTCTATAGATTCTATTCTTTTGTGTGGAGCTTAAAGTAATCTTAACCGTTCAGAACTGGATCCACAAATCTGGACCTTTTATTTCGTTATGTTAGTTCTATTCCCATCTTTTTTTCTAGGAATCTTTTCATCTCAAAAGTTAACCGCTACCCCACACCACACCTGATTAAAGTGTGAGAACTTCTCTTAAAATACCTAAATAGTCCTTAACAAATTACCATGAAGAATTATAAAATATTATATATCACTAGTTTTCCTCCCAAACATAGACATTAATTTCTATTCTACAGTTTTAAAATCGAGCGACCAGGGCTGATGGCAATGTTTCAGATCTAATCCAACCATCTCCAAATTCTAATTGGGCAATTTTTTTTTATTAACTGATTTTAATCACTAATAACATTATTATAATTTATAAAAGGGTACTTCAATTTAATCAGGGATTACCGAATTTCCAATTAAATACTCAGAGGATTCTCCATGACTAAGGTTTCTGCTAAAGTTTACAAACCGCTTGAAGTAGTAGACTGGTATTTAGCTTGAAACACCATAATGATATAATCTAACGGTCCAGATCATCATGTTTCCGTTCATGTTGCAAGATTCTATAGGTTCACCTCCTCTGATTTTCTCCCCATTAGATAAATATTCAGTTACTTCACTATAGCAATAGAATTTGTGGGCAGACCCAAGTAGATTCAATTTCATACTTTCATTACATGAATTTTTAACCGATTTCTGAGAAATGATTCTTGTTTTGTTTTGGATGGTGTTCTTCAGATCTTACGACAAAGCAGGGGAGGAGTACATTTTCGACGAAGATCTGAAGATGGTGGCTTCAATGGTGAATATGTCAGTCAATTCTGTGTTTTGACATCTCATGCAATATTTGCTACATTCGCATTAGTTCCTTTTCAGCATCATGTGATCGATTTTCAGACCTACTTTTGTTTTCATTTTAGTTTTTCTTCTCATAAAACTATACCAGATACTTTGATACTCAGAAACTTCACATGAACCAATATAGGGAGAGATAAGTCACGATTCTAGTGGGTTGAATTGTTATAATGGGTTCAGAAACTTTACATGACCCATTATTATTTGTTATAATGAGTTGAATTTTGTAGTATATTGTCTGTTGTTCATAAAAATAGATGATCAGATTTTACATTTTAACTGATTCTAGTGGAAAAATTCTTATGCAAGTCGCTCTTATGCGTACTTTTTTTTTTCTTGAACACACATGCAAACTTTGAGTATCATTTTATTATGAAATTTATTGATGTGACTGAGTTTATTTTTATGGCAGAAAAACTCGTGGAATGGGAGCTGGGCGCAAGATGAAAACACACAAGAAGTGGGTAGACAAATCATAAAAGAAAAGTCATATCGACAACAAGTTGAAAGGTGCTCAATCAAAGGGGTCAAGCAATGAGATATTAAAATTCTCTGTCATTGGGTTTATTGATAACCCGAGTCATGCTCGAATAGGGCGATATTGAATGTATTTATAGGATGTTGTTGAATATATTAATATAATATCTTTGAATATTTTAATGAGATGGTATTGAATGTATTAATATGCTGTTGATTTTATTTTTTGTTTATTATTTTTTTATTTAGTTGAATGGATTATGAATTTTTTCCCTTGTAGAGTGAAATGTGGTTGATATAATATTTGTAACAGGTAAAATGACTCTCATTACAGTAAAAAAAATGAAAGTTGTGCATTTAAAAAAAAAAAAAAAAAACAAACAACGGTCAATAACAGTTGTTCTCATATACCACTGATTTAGGCAGTGGTTTCGGAATAAAAATAACAACCCTTTTCCCATTAGGAACAACGGTTCAATATTGTTCTTATTTTGTAACAGTAATAAACAACAGTCCATAACCGTTGTTTCTTAGAGGAAATTAACTACGGTTCGTAACCGTTGTTTACATATACCACTGATTTAGACCGTGGTTTCGGAAGAGAAATAATAACCCTTTTTCAATTAAAACAACGGCTTAAAAACATTGTTATTTTGCAACGGCCCGTTGTTTACATATACCACTGATTTAGGCCGTAGTTTCGGAAGAAAAATAACAACCCTTTTTTCAGTTAAAACAACGGCTTAAAAACGTTGTTATTTTACAATGGACATGGACCGTGGTTTATCTGGTAAATAAACAACGGTTTCGGGCCGTTGTTTATAAAAACCACTGCTCTAGAAACAACGGCCCTTGCAACGGCTCAAAATCGTTGTTTATAACATTTACAACGGTTTTGGGCCATTGTTTTTTATCGATTTTCACATAGTGGACCAGTCATCCGTCAGTCCGAATCTTCACATGTGGTTCAGGATGAAAGGTGTGTGTTCTATTTAATTACTATCACACTCATCTAATTAAATGGGGTGTCCTATGGGTGCCATTGAGAATTAGAATTTTCCTTCGGGTTGTAGGTGGGTGCTCCATATTTTTGGGTGGACCTGGCCTCAAGCTATCACCTGGTACAGTCAGGTCTCAGCCAATTGGTTGACCGACAGAAATTCTAAGGGGTGAGTGTTACAATTCATTAGCAAAGCTAGTATGATGATAGTCAAATGAGAGATTAAGCAAGGTGCAGAGATATTGTGCAATGCGTGTTGTGTATCGTTATGAAGACCTGAAATTAAATGAACACGAATCAGGAACAAAATACAATAGGCTAATGACTATTGTTCATCGTCATTATGAAGTCCTATCACTACAACAATATCTCCCTTTGCATCTATTCTGTCTCACTTAGTGTCATCGTCACAATCATCATTTACATCTCCTCAGTCATTTAAATTTTGGTCACTCGTTAATTCACGATCTTCTATTCTCAACTCATAGGCTCCTTTAGGCTTGACTTTAAAACAACCATCCAATTTGGGTCAATAGGATCATTTACGTAGAAAACTTGTCTGACTTGGGAAGCCAGCACATAGGGTTTGTCAGAAAACGCCAATCGTGTGAATTCACAAGTGAGTTCCCCAAATCATCTTACTTTATTCCCCTCCCTTCTAAGCGAACATCTACCCATTCGCATTTGAACATTGTAACTTTCAATTTATCATAATATGTTAGCTGAATTATGTCGATCAACCGCCACATTATCAATAATCGAATTGATATCCCTTGCACTTGAAAAGCTAGTAGTCGTTGCCAATAGATAGACTCTACTGTTTTGCATTTTAGCCTTTGATTCTTTTGCAATTGTTCTGAAATTGTATCCATTAATAGGATAGCATTCTAGCCTTTCGGCAATATGACGAGGTCCTCGGCTAACAGCTGAAGCTCTTTTAGCAATGCAAATCCAAATTTTGTTTCATCTCGTATCTATTAAAAAAGTGAAAGAATGTATAAATCATGAGAAAAAAATGAGCTATACTGATGATGGATTTAAAAATATATAGTTACATACGCGATCCTTAATCTAATAGATGAAATGCCTTTCATGTTCTTTCTTTATATCATGCAGGAGTGGGCGTTTTCAATGGAACTTGTGTCGAATTACTCTTTTATGATCCCTATATAAAAGGATTCATATATTAAAATATTTTAAAAAATCGGCTCTCTAAATATAATAGGAAATTTTTTTAATGCTCTATACTCTATATATCTTGTGATGTTAACATTATTGTAAAGGACATAACGATGAACCCATGTCCATTCTAAATCGATAAGATTGAGCACTTTGGCTCTTCTCATTAATATATCCTCATCACTTCTTCTGGATCGATTTAGCCTTGACTGAACATTGTATAAGTCTCGAGAGGAAAATGTGAGACATTCATCTGCCAAATAGGCTTCTACAACCACCTCAGGCTGAGCCCTATTGCACACGTACGACTTTAAAGTGAACAAGTACCTAGTTCCGAAAACTCAACTTTTATCCGTTACTGAAACTCAATATTCTCTCATGTTTAATTAAAAAGTGATAAGACATCAATAAAAACCTCTCAATGAGATACATCCACCGATAGTGTACAAGTCCACCAAGTAAGCATCTGATGCCAAGTGTTTTGGCAAGTGCACCATGATGTCAAAAAAAGCAAGCGGGAAGATCAGCTCCAAATGGCAAAGTGTCAGTGCTATGTTTACTGAATTATGCTTGTCTTCTTTTTGAACCCTTATTGCCCATCATCTTCAACCTTTGAAAAACTCTATTAAAATGCTTTGATTTCTTAAAACTTCCAAAGGATCTTTTACCTTCACCTTATTCTTATTTTTTCTAAGAGATTTGGGTGTTTGGTATCAGAGCCATGTCCGGCTAAGCCCGTGGTAATTACATATGGCGGGTGGCTAGTATTGAAATCTTGAGAGATAGTAAATAATGATTAGGGGGCCTAATCATGGGCGTATGAACTACTGTTCATCGTCTTGTCCAGAAGATTTAATGGATGACTTATAATGGTCTGTTTAGATTTACTACTATGCTAGTTGTAGCGTGGAAAGTCGCGTTGGGATGGACTAGGCATTGTTGCAGGGATTACGTTGTTGCCGACTTATTCCCCGTAAAAGTTATCGTGGACGGACGCAGTTTTGCAACAGCAATCTAGTAGTAAATCTAAACGAATTTCTGTAAGAAGTCCATGAAAATTTATGGAAAAGAAGGTAAATAGTATTTTACTCTGCTGATAAATAGTATTCCGAATCACTATTCACTATAGTAAAACTATTCCAACATTACTATTCCCATATGTAATTACTCTTATTGGTTTTCACCAAAGCTCTTTTACCCTTTCTTTTTTACTGTTTTAATTAAAAAAAAAAAAAAAACTTCATTTTATGTCTCTTTTTAATTTTTCATCCAAAAACTTAATCAAAAATAAACAATTAGACAAATGGTCTGCTATTGATGACCAATAAAATCAATTAAATCGATGGACAATTCCTTCCATCAATCCCAAAACAATCTATCAATATGGGTGGAAAGATTAGTTCACCGACATGTCAATCAAAACTACTGAGCAAACTCTCAGTATAAATGAAGAAAGTCAAAATGAAGGCTTTCAATTACTTTCAAATGCAGATTTATTGCATGACCTTTATCGCTTCAAATTCCTTCATTTAGGATGCATTCAAGTTGCATTCAAACCTTTGACCTTATTAGGTCTTGAGGAAAGTACTCTGCTAAACACTCTTAGAGATGCTAGATGCCTTAACTGGCGTTCATCTCTAATAGCTGTTGTTGAGACCAGCCTATGCTTTGGTCCAGTCTACTATAATATTTTCCCAAACTTAACTTTATCATTATCTGATAAAAATATTCTTCATGCTTGTACTCTTAATTTACAAACTAAAGGATACAACTTCATGCCTGGATCAGAGACTATTGCTCTGATCTATCGCCTTCATTATAAAGTGATGACTTCCTTGGCTCCAAAAATTAACTATCACACTAAACCAAGAAAGATGGTCTTAATTGAGACTAACATCGCAACAACTAATGTTGCAACACCTAAACTAATTGAATGGAAAAATATTACTTTTCCGGATGCTTGATGTATACCTCAAGCTGTCCCTCCTAAACCAATTTTAAACCAAGAAATTGAACAAATCGTTCAAAATAATCAAGGAGATGTAATCTTAAAATTTGATAGATCTACATCTCACAAAACTTCTTATAAGATTTCTTTTTATGATTCGCAATCTCGAGGTCCTTATAGAATTTCTATACCCTCGACTGCTCGATCATCTTACTCAGAAGTTAACTCATCTGTTCTTTCTGAATATAATCAACCTAATTTTGAAGGAATCTAAGTCTCTGAACAACAGATTCCTCATGGGATATATACCCAACAGCAGAGGGAATCCCCTACTACTAGCGAGATGAATTTCTCAATAAAGTAATAAAGTTTTTATGGCTTTTACAAAATCAGAAAACTTTGTTATTAATCGACAAGAAATCAATGCTGAATTTCAGCAAGGCAAATATGCACCATTCCGTGAATGGTATTTTAAAAAAATTTCTGCATCAAAGTTGCAAGAATTCAAAGAACAATTTTACAATTATGCTGAAACTTTTTATCAAGTCATTCCATTTGTAGCTTGGTTTAAGGCAACAAAATATTATGAAATGACTCAGGATGAAAGGAGAATATTTCTCCTTGAAGATTTTCAGAAGAATGGTAGAAACTAGATGGTTTAAATGTTCAATCAGTTCACCCTCCGGTTGAAGCTTTAAAACTAACTCAACCTAATTCAACAGCAACTTTGGAAGCCACAACTTTCATAAAACCAATTGAACCTATCCCTCATTCAATAAAAGTTGATTTATCATATCTGTATAAACAAAATAACTTTACTAATTTGAATTTACAAACAATTAGTATGCAATTAAATAGGATTGAAAATCTTCTTTCTTCCTCACCAATTAACAAAACATCAACCTTACAGGTGGAGCAACCAAACATAAAACCTCCCCTAGAAATTTCTGGATTAAACCTGTCATCAAAATCTTATATGATGAAACAAGATGAATTTCTTGATAAATTAACTTCCAAATTACAAGCGTTATTGCTTAAACCTGAGAAGAAAAATAATTTTCAAATCAATGTATTAACTGATATGGAAAATGCCAATTTAGCATAAATACAAGAAATTCAAAATAATTTCGAATCCTTACAAAACAACATGGAGCTTAATAAACTCCAATATAATTGGTATGGTGGCAATACTCGATATTACTACCATAGACCTACACCTCAGGATCTTCTTTATGAAGAAGATCATATAGATATTCAAAATTCATATGATTATCGTTCCATTTATGAATGGAATATTGATAAAAAATTTGAATATGGAATTTTTACTATATTACATAAAAATTTTATGTATAGCACCATTTTAAAACAACATCAAAATACAGATCAAACAATTGCTCGCTACATTACTACTGGATTTTCTGGTATGTTAAAAGGTTGGTGGGATAATGTTCTTACTCCCAATCAATGTAATGAAATTCTAACTTCAACCAAACCAGTAAAAAATGAAATCACGGGCTTAGTTGAAGTTCAAGAAGATGTAGTTTATACTTTAACTCAAACAATCATTTTTCATTTTGTTGGTTCTTGGAATCATCAATATGAAAGAAGTAGAGAACTACTTCAATGTAATGTCCCCGAAATTTCATACTTAAATAGTGCACCTCGGGATGAGGACCAACTGGTCAAGTGTTTGACCGGGTCAACATTGACTCGGTTGACTTAGTTGAACATAGGGAGGTGATGGAGTTAAGTCGAACAAGGGTGATTAGTAGGATGTGTGAGTACATACACTTAGTTAGTTGTATGTGCTTTACACTAAATTGTAAAAGTATAGGTTATAAGGAGTAAAGGAGGAGTTATTTCTTTTTTGAATGTAGAGAATAGTTAAGAGAGAAAGAGAGATAGTGAATGAGGGGATGATTGCACTAAAATAAATGAAGGAGTGCAATGAATGCAAACAAGTGACCTTGGCTCGCAAAGTCTAATGGATCGAGCTCGGGATTGATGAGAGATTTAGGTTGGATGGTTTGGGAAACCTTAGTGAGCTAAGGCTAGGGATCAAAGGAGCAACTGGTAAAAGGTGAGCTGAATCTTTCTTATTTAATCCCTTAGATTAGTGTAGATTAATTAACTGTATATATATATATATATATATATATATATATATATGAGAAATTGATGAAGACTTGGAAGGGTGGATGCGTTGAAGAAGTGATGAACTCGATCCAAAGCTGAGAATAGGCAAATTCGTTCAAACGAAATGAGAAACCGTTCAAATGAATTTAGCCTGAGGAGATGAATTGAAAAAGAATGAGGTTTCTAAGTGAATCGTTCGAGCGAAATATAAATTCGTTCGATCGATTTTGGAGAATTCAATCGAACGAAATAAAATCGTTCGAACGATATAGAATTTTGTTTGAACAATTTAGAAACCGTTCGAACGATTTTGGGAATCGTTTGAACAATTTTAAATCGTTCGATCGATTTGAATGAATTTGGATTTTGGGTCTGTTTTGACTTGTAAATTGTGTATAGTTGAACATTAGGCTTTATGAACCAGTGTTTAAACACTATAGTGATGTTTTTTTTTTATGTGCTGACCATTGGGTTGCTAATAGTTTGATCGGAGAGGATTCGAGATGCATTGAGGTAGGGGCAATATCTAAACGAGTCCACCTTATTACGAGCATTTACATAGTGATAGAATGTTGTTGCATGATCTTTCAACATGGTTTTCATTTATTATTAATGCAATGAGTACAGAAATAGCAATGGTGTGCGTGTTTACACAAAATTCATTAGAAAACTTGTTAGGTAAGAATAAAATCATCCCAGGGATGTAAGAACACATTCGGCATCGCAGAGATGCATCAGATGACGTGACATCCTAGGGATGTATCGTGGATGTAAAGATCCACGTCAAGAAGTAAACAGTAAACATAATTGCATGGGCTGTGAGTTACTATGTATTAGCACAATCACACGGTGAATAACTATATGTATTGCACAATTTGATTTAAGGTTCAGAGAATACCCAACCGACGCGACGGGATAACCGTGACTGACTCGGCAGGATATCCGTGATCGGTACGGCGGCTAATCCGTACACCAGCAGACATCCCAGGGATGTGTAGTAGTAGTATGCCCGTCGCCTATGAGATAGGGACGAGGACGATTCCATGAAAAATAGTCTGATTAGACGACGATGGAGGGTATTCCATCGGGGCTCGATGCTATATTGCTCGGGGATTATTTAAGTTAAGATTTAACTCATGGTCTCAGCCTGGTTGCAACTAAGGGAACTAGTAGTCATTGTAAAATACATGAGTAGAGTAATAAATACAGTCAAATTGTTTTATTGCATCTTAAATTTACTTTTCAAGAAATGACATATCTATGAGTTCATGTTTTATTCACTCATGAAATATATGTTTGTAAGAAGGATATACTTATTATGATATTGCCCCTATTGAGCTAGGATGTAGCTCACCCTTTGACTATATGTCACAGGTGACGATTTAGGAATTGATGATAACTTAGGAGTTGCTACCGGTGAGGGCGATCCTGGGGATTCAGAGTACTTTCCAAGGGAGGAGTCTGAGCCTCCCCCGAAGAGATTCTTTTAGAAGACTTACTGCTTACTTTGATAGTGTTTTGTAAGGAGAGAGAGAGAGATTTACGGCTTCGTACGTCCAGCCTTGTTTTTATAAGAATAAATACATCTGTAATATTCTTTTGTCGAACCATTGAGAGTGACCGTAGCTACGGCACTGATGGTTCGGGTTGGTTCTTTTGTTCATGCGGAGACATGAAATTAGAACTATCTTTTGGATTGGTGTTTTGGATTAGCGTATAGTAGAATTGGAGATTCATCTTGCATTAATTTCTTGCATTTTCATATGTGAATGGGATGTACCAAGTGTTCTGCACGTACATATATGGGGCACGGCCTTGAGGGTCGTGTCGATGGCACGGGTTCGGGGTACCAAAATCCGGGCTGTCATAGTTGGTATCAAAGCCTTTTCTTTAGAATTTCTGACAAGTCTTGGACTTTTGTTGAAGTGAAGGGATCTTCTGCTAATGAAACCTTGGTTTCATGAGCAGAGCGCGATGTCTTCTGGAAGAAGGGGTCGACCGAGAGGTAGCCAGAATAGGAACCAAAGAGGTGAAGAAGGATTTCAAGTAGGGTCTAGTAGTAGAGACCAAGAAAATTCTCGAGAAGGAGAACGGAGGAGTGAAACGACCGATCGTATCGCATTGGCTATGGAGACTATGGCCGCTGCGATGGCTCAGCAGACGCAGCAGACTGCGATACTGGCTTAGCAGATGGCACTATTAGTGGCTAATAATGTCAATAATGCCAATAGTCATCAGCCACCACCACCTCCTCCTCCAGCATTGTTGCCCTCATCATTTGTTGATTTTAGGAGACTGAGACCTCCTAGTTTCTATGGGCAGACAGATCCATTAGAAGCAGAAAAATGGCTAAATCAGATAGAGAAGCTTCTAGACAGATTGCAGAGTACGGAGAGTGAGAAGGTTGAATGTGCTTCTTTTCAGTTGGAGGGAGATGCCGATCCATGGTGGAAATTTGTGCTAAGGAGAAGAGAAATTGAGGACCCTCACCGTCTATGGACTTGGGCAGAGTTTGTAAGGGAGTTCAATAGGGAGTATTTCCCTAAGCAAGTGTGAGTCTAAATGAGAAGAGAGTTCGCGAATCTACAACAAAGAGGCATGTCGGTGCGAGAGTATGGTGTAGAGTTCACACGATTATCTCGATTTGCACCGGAGTTAGCATCCACAAAAATCATGAAGGCAGCCAAATTTGAAGAGGGTTTAAGACCAAACATCCATGAAAGAGTATCAATTTTCAAACTTGAACGCTATGCGGATGTGATGGGAAAGGCAATAGTGGCTGAGAGGGATATATATGGGGTGTACAAGAGAAGAGATCAACACGATGGGACAGGGTCAGCTCAAGGGGGAGAGAGTGAGTATAGCTCGGGGAACAAAAAGCTGAGATTTACCATGCCAGCTCCACTCCCTAGACAGGGCACGTATATAAATTTCTCTAGGCCACCTATGTCCGCATTGGCGAGACCGATTCGGTACGAGAACCCTACTACCACCATAGGAGTGTCTGCTAGCCAAGGCGTCTCTCGGGCAGCCTCTTCTACTCCAAGGGAGACTTGTGCCAAATGCGGCAAGCCTCACAGAACGGTTAATTATAGAAGGGGAATGCAAGGGTGTTACCGATGTGGGAAGCTGGGCCACATAATAAGGATTGCTCGGAGATGAACAAGGGGAGAACGACTTCTATTTCTGCACCGAGATCCATCCAAGCCAAGAGGCCGATTGTACAAGGGAGGACTTATGCAGTTACGGTGGAGGACGCTCGGAACTCTAATGATATCATTCAAGGTGAGTTCTACTTGAGTTTCATTCCCATGGTATCAAATATAACATTTACAATGCATTCGTAGGAAAACTGTATTTTATTTTATTTTTTGTAGGTTAAATGCCATTTAAAAACTTTGTTGGTCATATGGATATCATGTTTAAATAAGTGACACAAGTGAAATGCTGAGACGTGTGTGCACTATAGGTACCTTATATGTGTATGGGAAGGAGAGTCGTGGAGCATACAAAGCTAGAGCATTGATAGACCCAGGGTCTACTCATTCGTTTGTTACTCCTCGATTTGTAAGAAGGATGAGGATCAAGCCAGAGACATTAGATTTCGTCTTGGTGGATCAATAACCGGCAGTATTGATGCGCACTTAGTCTACAAGTCAAGAATCGTGAGTCATAAAGATGGGGAGGTCTTTGAATTGTTAGCAAATTTGATTCTGTTAGACATGCAGGGATTTGATGTGATCCTTGGCATGGACTGGTTGTCAAAGTACTGTGCAACAGTCGATTGCAAGAGTAAGATTGTCATCTTTAGGTCGAATATAAGGAGATCGTTTCGATTTGTTGGAGTGAGAATGAAGTTCCTACTACTTGTGTCTGCCCTCAAGGCCTAACGCTTAATCAGAGATGGATGCAGTGGTTACTTGACCTTTCTGATAGATGACAAGGAAAGAAAGAATGTTATTACAGAGATCGCAGTGGTGTGCGAATTTGAAGATGTCTTCCCAGAGGAATTACCAGGCTTACCTCCAGATCGAGAAGTGGAGTTTGTTATCGACTTGGCACCTGGAACGGAGCCGATTTCTAAAGCACCGTACAGAATGGCTCCGTCCTTCTTCTTAACAAATAAGACCGGCACACCCCAAGGAGATACAATCGGTCTGACAAACCTCTTATCTAAAAGCTCCTGTAGTTGTTCCTTCAACTCTTCAAACAAGAATAGATGACTTGTTTGACCAGCTACAGGGGGCAAGGTATTTTTCTAAAATCGACTTGAGGTTTGGATATCATCAACTCAGGGTCAAGGCAGAAGACATTCAAAAGACTGCTTTTAGGACAAGATACGGACACTGCGAGTTCTTAGTGATGCCGTTTGGGTTGACAAATGCGCCGGAGTCCTTCATGGATTTAATGAATCGGGTGTTTAAACCACACCTGGATTCTTGCGTCATTGTGTTTGTCGATGATATCCTCATCTACTCCAAGTCAAGGAAAGAACATGAGGAGCATTTGAGAACCGCTCTACAAACGTTACGTGAACACCAATTATACGCCAAACTCAGTAAGTGCGAGTTTTGGTTAGAAGAAGTTACCTTTTTAGGACATGTCGTCTCAAAAGATGGTGTCACGGTGGATCCTACTAAGATTGAGGCAGTAGTGCAGTGGGAGCAACCAAAGACAGTCACCGAGGTACGCAGTTTCCTTGGTTTATCCGGGTATTATAGACGCTTTGTGGAAGGGTTTTCCAAACTATCGGGACCACTGACCAGACTCACACGGAAAGATGTACGATTTGAGTGGATCGATGCATGAGAAGCGAGCTTTCAAGAACTAAAGAAGTGACTTACCTCAGCCCCGGTACTTGTAATCCCTTCAGGCAGTGGAGGTTTTGCAGTTTATAGCGATGCTTCTCATAACGATTTAGGTTGTGTGCTAAACTAGTATAAAAAGGTGATTGCTTATGGGTCGAGACAGCTGAAGGATCATGAGAAGAATTACCCAACACATGACCTCGAACTCGCAGCAGTCATCTTCGCATTGAAAATCTGGCGACACTATTTGTATGGGGAGACCTTTGAGATTTTCACTGACCATAAAAGCCTCTGATATTTATTTACACAGAAAGAACTAAACATGAGGCAGAGAAGGTGGATGGAATTTCTCAAAGATTATGACTGCTCCATCCAATATCACCTAGGCAAGGCAAATGTGGTTGCGGATGCTTTGAGTCGGAAAGGTTCGGCTCAGTTGGCTAACCTGATATTGGGAATGCAGAGGTGGAAATTGTTTGAAGACCTGTCTTTGTATGACGCGATGATTGAAGTACAAGCTTCAGGTACTCTGTTGGCCAATATTTCAATTCGACCGATAATTTTCGAACACATACACGAGTTGCAGATGAAAGACGCCGAGTTAGTTAAGATTCGAAAGGATGTAATGGAAGGTACTAGGACGGATTTCTCTATAAGGGAGGATGGTTCCTTATTGTTCAGGGGACGCCTCTGTATTCCTGTTGATGTCGGTCTACGACAGACTGTTTTGGATGAGGCACACAAGTCAAAATATGCAATCCATCCGGGTAGTACTAAAATGAATCAAGACCTACGTAAGAACTACTGGTGGAGAGGTCTCAAACACGACGTAGCAGAGTACGTGTCAAAGTGTTTAACGTGTCAGCAAGTAAAAGTCGATCATAGACACCCTGCTGGCTTGCTACAGCCTCTACCTATACCGGAATGGAAATGAGAATCTATCTCCATGGATTTCATCCTGGGGTTGCCACGAACAGTAAAAAGATATAACTCCAACTGGGTTGTGGTAGATAGACTAACGAAGTCGACTCATTTCTTGCCCTACAACACCATGTATAAGGCAGGCAAACTTGCGGAACTCTATATGAAGGAGATAGTATGCCTACATGGTATTCCAAGTAGTATTGTATCTGATCGCGACCCATTGTACACTTCAAAGTTTTAGCATAAATTTCAAGAAGGTATGGGTACTCGGTTAGATTTCAGTTCGGCGTTCCATCCACAAACTGATGGGCAGATGGAACGAGTAAACCAAGTGATCGAAGATATGCTCAGGGCTTGCATGCTTGAACTACAAGGATCATGGCATTAACATCTTCTGTTGATCGAATTTGCATATAACAATAGTTTTCAAGCAAGCATCGGAATGGCGTCGCACGAAGCTCTTTATGGTAGGCGATGTCGATCGCCCATCAACTGGGAAGAAATCGGAGAGAAATTTGTGCTTGGTCCGAAAGTTCTTGAAGATAATGCTATGGTTGTACGTATATTAAGGGAATGACTTCGATCAGCACAAAGCCGACAAAAGAGCTATGCCGATGTCAAGCGAACGAGCCTAGATTTTGCCGTTGGCGACCACGTATTTGTGAAGGTGTCACCCATGAGGGGTGTGATGCAGTTCGGGAGGAAGGGACAACTCAGTCCTCGTTATATAGGACCCTTTGAAGTTCTTGGTCGAGTGGAGAAGTAGCCTATCGCATCGGATTGCCCCCGTTGTTTGATAGGGTGCACAATGTCTTTCATATCTCTATGCTCCGAAAGTACGTAAAGGATCCCACGCACTTTTTAAGTGGTCAGCCAATTGAGTTACATGAGGATATGATGATGGTTGAAGACGCTACACAAATCTTGGGCTGAAAGGAACGAACTCTACGCACTAAGGTCATACCATTAGTGCTCGTCAAGTGGGGCAACCATCCTATTGAAGAAGCAACTTGGGAGAGAGAGGCTGAAATTCGGGATCTGTATCCCCATTTGATTGAACAACAAGTAGTTTGAATGGTAGATGCTGGTTGTGGAGCCGAAGTTGGAGTACATTGTCAATGTGGAGCTCTAAATGTCAAATTTTTGAATGAGATAGTACTACAACTATCATGAGCTATGTTAAAATACGGTGTTAATCTTTGTGATTTTTATATGGTATATGCCATTAAACTGAGCTTTGTGAAGGTTTACATGTAAAAATGCGGCCTAGTTCTAAGAGTTTGAAAATCTACCTAATTGATGGACTGCCAAACAGTATGGCTGATCTATGCCTAACGTGTAACGTGATCATTCACATTATAACGGATGGCGTATTGGTGTAAATGGACGTTGTCCATGGTGAGGCATAACGAAGTTGCCTCATCTTAGTGTCGAATTTGAAGGGCATGAAGGAACAGCCTCACCTTCAGAAATTTTTGCATTTCATTTGATCGAAATTGAAATTCGATCGAACGAATTTTTGTAAGTCAAGGCACCAGGTGTTGTCAGGAAAACCGTTCGAACGAAATTCAAAATCGTTCGAACGAAATGACAAGGCCAGTCAGCTTCAAAGTGTTGCCAGGGAATCGTTCGAACGATTTTCCAAATCATTCGAACGAAATACTTTGGCCAGTGAGATGGGAAATGGCCTAAAATTTGAATCCATGAAACCGTTCGATCGATTTAAAAAACTGATCAAACAAAAATTTTTAGGACACTTCAACTAGAGTAATTCATTCGATCGAAATCATATTCGTTCGAACGAATTTTTAAGCTAGCATTAAATAGTTGGAAACCGATCAAACGAATTTCAATTCGTTCGATCGATTTTGCAAACTATATATAGTTGCTTTCGATTTTTCCATTCGTTCGAAAGCCGACAACTCTCTCTTACTTCCTTTCTTCTTGAGAGAGGTCTAGGGTTTACAAGGGTCATCGATTTTCATCGCTTCCGGCCACAATCTAGGTTGGATTTGCATGGGTACACCTTCTTCTAGCATAAGAGGTAATCACTAACCTCTTTTGATTTCTTCATACCCTAGGATCTTGAAACAATTAGGGCTAAACCCTTCACTATAGACCTTAAGAAGTGATTAATCTACAATGCCACCTAAGACTTGCCAAGCCACAGCGAGTGCGGCTCTGAAGAAACCCCCTACGGGTCCTTCATCGGTACCACCTACGCGGCCACCTCCACCACCCACACGTGAACGACCAAATGAATGGTGGTCGGATAAGGATTTCAAACCTGAGTGGGTAATCGATCCTAAAACTTTTGCAAGCGTGATGAGACGCATTGGGCTTTCGATTACATTTCCACCGTCGGCTTAACTGGTATTCTTCACCCATGCAACGACAGTTATTACCCTCGAATCGTCCAGCTATTCTACCAGAACATGGAAATCATTAAGGACCCAACCATCTTAAAGACTAAAATCGATAATCGGCCCTATACCTTCACTTTTGATAACATGACCGATGCGTTGGAATGCTTCCACACGTATAACCATGAGGATATCGCCTTAGCTGAGCCTTTTCCAAAGGCATTGGACTATGAATATGTCGCAGCTAAGATGACCCATGGATGAACAGGTTCGGGTCACTCTATCAAACGAGTTGATTTACCCTGTGAGCTCTGGATGCTTGATTCCATCATCCACTATAATTTGTACCCGTTACGCCATAGGACCGAAAGAGTAGGTGAGGTCCAAATGGCACTCTTTGCAGTTTTTAATGGACGATGGTTCAACGTGCCCCAACTGGTCTTGGAGGGAATGAAGTATGCCCGAAAGAAAATGTTGCCGAATGTTAAGAAATCCATTGACGACATGCCATATGCAAGACTTATTTCCCTTATGGTAGAAGATTACGCGGGTGACGATACCTACACCCTCTCCCTAAATGAATTTAAACTAACGGAAAATGTTCAACAATTCACTATGGTTGACTGGAACCGGACGTACGTCAAGCTAGTTAAGAAGCCGCTAGCCGAAGTACCACCACAATCGGAGCCCCAGCCTCAAGACCAACCACCGCATGCCACCCTAGTTTATGATGAAGCTGCTGCTTATATTCAACCACGATAGGCTGTTGGTCGCCATGCTCAGGAGCACGCACCACCGCCCCATGAGGATGTTCCTACCCCAACTGTTGTAGACCTTTACGCTTTGTTGGAAGCCAACACGCGTCAAATGGCGGAGAATAATCGCCTCCTCAACCGCCAGTTGGATTACTATGACGCCCTGCATGCCGAGACGATGCGTTTCATGTATCCTGACGACTATCTTCAGCGCATGGCAGCAGCACAGGCTTGGTTTTCAGGCCCGTCGACTTCGAGTGTGGGAGAACATGATGATGACGGCGTTCCGCCTGGCGACGAGGACTCTTGAGGGCTGTCACAGTTGAGGGCTGATTGTGGATGTTCTATTTTTTTTTAAAGTACCATTTTGGGCTGTCAATTTTGGGATAATTGTAATTTTTAACACATGTACCCGAGGACGTATTTCCTCTTGAACAATCGTGGCATGGTTGCCACTCCACACCTTGTACATTTTGTTATATATATATATGTGTGTGTGTTTTTGGTGTTTAATTCTATGCCATATTTAGTTGTAAGCGATACTCTATAAGTTGCCTGTGAAGCTGTTTATTGACTGCTTCTGTTTCCTTCCAATGGGGTGCTTAAACTAGTTTTTAATTATACTGTGATTTTGTTGTGTACGAACTTGTGACTGTCGATGACCTATGCAGTGTGAGGGCTCCCATGCCAAGGTGTGGGGGTGGGGAAGGCCCCTAAGTATAATTTTCGGGGACGAAAATTCCCAAGGAGGGGAGAATGTAACGTCCCAGAAATTTCATACTTAAATAGTACACCTCGGGATGAGGACCAACTGGTCAAGTGTTTGATCGGGTCAACATTGACTCGATTGACTTAGTTGAACATAGAGAGGTGATGGAGTTAAGTGGAACAAGGGTGATTAGTAGGATGTGTGAGTACATACACTTAGTTAGTTGTATGTGCTTTACACTAAATTGTAAAAGTATAGGTTATAAGGAGTAAAGGAGGAGTTATTTCTTTTTTGAATGTAGAGAAGAGTTAAGAGAGAAAGAGAGATAGTGAATGAGGGGATGATTGTGCTAAAATAAATGAAGGAGTGCAATGAATACAAACAAGTGACCTTGGCTCGCAAAGTCTAACGGATCGAGCTCGGGATCGAGGAGAGATTTAGGTTGGAGGGTTTGGGAAACCCTAGTGAGCTAAGGCTAGGGATAAAAGGAGCATCTAGTTAATGGTGAGCTGAATCTTTCTTATTTAATCCCTTAGATTAGTGTAGATTAATTAACTGTATATAAATATATAAATATATAAATATATATATATGAGAAATTGATGAAGACTTGGAAGGGTGGATGAGTTGAAGAAGTGATGAACTCAATCCAAAGCTGAGAATAGGCAAATTTCGTTCAAACGAAATGAGAAACTGTTCGAACGAATTTGACCTAAGGAGATGAATTGAAAAAGAAAGAGGTTTCTGAGTGAATCGTTCGAACGAAATATAAATTCGTTCGATCGATTTTGGAAACCGTTCGAACGAATTAAAAATCGTTCGAACGGTTTTGCTTGGGAGAAAACAAGGTGTATGGAGAATTCGTTCGAACGAAATAAAATCGTTCGAATGATACAGAATTTCGTTCGAACGATTTAGAAACCGTTCGAACAATTTTGGGAATCGTTCGAACAATTTTAAATCGTTCGATCGATTGGAGTGAATTTGGGTTTTGGGTCTGTTTTGGCTTGTAAATTGTGTATAGTTGAACATTAGGCTTTATGAACCAGTGTTTAAACACTATACGTAGGTTAAATCGGACCATTGTGTTGCTAATAGTTTGATCGGATTAGAGAATCCGAGGATTCAAAATGCATTGAGGTAGGGGGAATATCTAAACGAGTCCACCTTATTACGAGCATTTACGTAGTGATAGAATGTTGTTGCATGATCTTTAAACATGGTTTTCATTTATTATTAATGCAATGAGTATAAAAATGGCAATGGTGTGCGTGTTTACACAAAATTCATGAGAAAACTTGTTAGGTAACAATAAAATCATCCCAGGGATGTAAGAACACATTCGGCATCGCAAAGATGCATCAGATGACGTGACATCCCAGGGATGTATGATGGATGTAAAGATCCACGTCAAGAAGTAAACAGTAAACAGTAAACATAATTGCACGGGTTGTGAGTTACTATGTATTAGCACAATCACACGGTGAATAACTCTATGTATTGCACAATTTGATTTAAGATTCAGAGAATACCCAACCGACGCGGCGGGATAACCGTGACTGACTCGGCAGGATATCCGTGACCGGTACGGCGGCTAATCCATATACCAGCAGACATCCCAGGGATGTGTAGTAGTAATATGCCTGTCGCCTATGAGATAGGGACGAGGACGATTCCATGAAAAATAGTCTGATTAGACGACGATGGAGGGTATTCCATCGGGGCTCGATGCTATATTGCTCGGGGATTATTTAAGTTAAGATTTAAGTCATAGTCTTAGCCTGGTTGCAACTAAGGGAACTAGTAGTCATTGTAAAATACATGAGTAGAGTAATAAATGCAGTCAAATTGTTTTATCGCATCTTAAATTTACTTTTCAAGAAATGACATATCTATGAGTTCATGTTTTATTCCTGTCATGAAATATATGTTTGTAAGAAAGATATACTTGTTGTGATATTGCCCCTATTGAGCTAGGATGTAGCTCACCCTTTGACTATATGTCACAGGTGACAATTTAGGAATTGATGATAACTTAGGAGTTACTACCGGCGAGGGCGATCCCGGGGATTCAGAGTACTTTCCAAGGGAGGAGTCTGAGCCTCCTCCAGAGAGATTCTTTTAGAAGACTTGCTGCTTACTTTGATAGTGTTTTGTAAGGAGAGAGAGATATTTACGGCTTGGTACGTCCAGCCTTGTTTTTGTAAGAATAAATACATCTGTAATATTCTTTTGTCGAACCATTGAGAGTGACCGTAGCTATGGCACTGATGGTTCGGGTTGGTTCTTTTGTTCATGCGGAGACATGAAATTAGAACTATCTTTTGGATTGGTGTTTTGGATTGGCGTATAGTAGAATTGGAGATTCATCTTGCATTAATTTCTTGTATTTTCAAATGTGAATGGGATGTACCAGGTGTTCCGCATGTACATATATGGGACACGGCCTTGAGGGTTATGCCGATAGCACGAGTTTCGAGGTGCCAAAATCTGAGCTGTCACATTCAAAATCTTCATTGCCCATCTTTAACCCATTTTAGATGGTATAAAAATATTTTTATGACTACAGTAATACAATGTAATGATGACAATACTAAATATTAGAAAGCCAAATTTATTGATGGTCTTCTCAGCTTATTTGCTGAAGAGGTTCGAAATAAACTTCGAAATCCTAATGACCAAAGTAACAATCAATATACTTATAGACAACTCCAAAGTATAATTGTTCATGAAGGATTAACATTGTATAATGATTTAAAATTACATCAACAATTAAAACAACAACTTACTGGTCGTAAGGAATTAGGAGAATTTTGTGACCAATTTGCTTATGACACAAAAATCAATTATCCTTTAAAAATATGAGATAATAAAGAAATCTCTAATTATCATCGTTCCTCAAGACGACGTCATCGTATTTTCAAACAAACAAACAATCCCTCTTCTTCTCAACAACATCGAGAAAATAGAGATCTTTCTTTTTCTCGCAAATATAGTGAGAAAAGAAGAAAACCAACAAATAGACCCCAAAGAAAAATTAAATGTCATCAATTTGGTCACTATGCCAATAAATGTACAACTGAACAAATAATAAATCAAATTCATGATGAAAGATTAAAATTAACCTTATCAAAAATTTGGTTAGATTCTAGTCCTTATTCAGAATTTTCTAACTCTGATGAAAATAATGGACTTCATTCCACTTCGTCTTCGTCATCTTCTTCTTCTATAGACGACAACCCTCCAAATTGCAAATGTAATCATATCCATACTTCAAATGATTCTTGGCAAGCATTTGCTGCCATGAACAATCTCAGTATTAATGTTCTTACTGAATCCCAACAATCTTTACTAGATTTAGTTGATAAAACTGACGACCCAATAATGAAATCCAAATTAATTGAAGCCTGTATTTCTACCGCCCAAAAAGAAACTAGAAAATCTTTAATTATAGACAAACTTTACTCAATTAAAGAGCTTTTCCATCGACTTGAATCCAATGGTTCTCCTATGCAAGTGGCCAATGCTACACATGGATCCTCTATCGTTGCTAATCTCCAGCAACACATCGAATCTTTAACCAAGGAATTACAAACTATAAAGCATCAGTTTGCTCAAGAAATTACCACTATTAATAATCGACTTCACCAATTGGAACAAAAGGCAAATCCTTCTAGTTCCACCTTAATTACTTACCTGCATACTCTGCAATAGGTATCTTCTCCCAAATTGTACATCAAAGTCAATTTATTTCTTAATTCCCATTATACGATTTATGACATTATTGCCCTTATTGACAGCGGTGCTGACATGAATTGTATTCAGCATGGACTAGTCCCTACTTCATATTTGAACTCCACTTGTCAGAGTCTCACTAACGCTAGTGGTTATCCGATACCTATCTGCCACAAACTTGACCATGCTGCAGTTCAGCATCATAATATTTCTATTCCCACTTCTTTTGTGGTTCTTCCAAATATTACTCAAACCCTTATCTTAGGAATTCCTTTTATTTCTTCCATCTTTCCCTTTACCCGAGTCGATTATCAGGGCATTTCTGCCCAATTTCAGGGTCATCCCCTTCGTTTCTATTTTCTCTCCTCTCCTTCTGAGGACTCCCTTCCTCACCTTTGTTGTATCTCCCTTCCAGGTAATAACCAATTCTGGGGCCTCCATCACCATAATTACCCTACTCATACTACTTGAATTGTTTATTCCCATTTGCATCAGCATATGCATACAACAAACCTCGTGATTTTATCTTTATGTGGTGATCCTATCAAAACAGTAGATCACCAACTAATCACTACTTTTTGTGCAGAAAATGACTAGTCTTGCAGGTAGCTCTTCTGCCCAAGCAGCCAACTCAGCAGAAGATAATTCTTCTGCACAAAGAAAAGTTCATGTTGTCCTCCAAAGATTCCAACCAGGGATTTATACTCCACGGCAATCTTGACATAGCCAAATTTATAATTTCCCTAACCCATTATACCAAATACATAATTCCATGAGAGAAGGCAGAACTGCTTTTAAAACCTTTCAAATCATACAATTCCTGACCACATCTCCCATTATGGAGGTCAAAGAATATTCCAAATCTGAAATTTTCAGCATCAGGCATATCCCTAATTTTATTAACCCAGGCATTGCTCCATCCATGCATCAAGATATTAATGGTGTATGGAAAAACCATATTGTCAATAATAAGAAAAAAGTAAGACAACATTTGAGCGTCCTTACATCCAAAATTCAAGCTTAAGAAGTCCATACCCAATAAATTTATGAAGGTTTAACCTCTTTGCTCAAAGACTTTAACTGAGAAGAAGAAACCTTCACCATTGAGAAAATTTCCTATTTTCTTAATCTCATTGAATTGGTGAAACAAAATGATCCAATTCTTCATCGCCTTAAAAGAATCTGCATGTTTGAAAAGGCCAAACATGTCCTTCCAATTGATATTTCCCAAAATATTGTGTCTCAAATTGAGAATTATGCTACAGAGATTAAACAAATCTTATTGCAAAATTATCAATTTATCAATCATCTTCAGGGTTATCATCTCCCTAAAATTTCTTTGTTCACTCCAGATTATCCTCATAATCTTTTGCAATGTCTTGATTGGGGATTGATCAACCAAATTATTTTCCCACTTTCCAATATTCCAAATTTTCTCTGAATGATTAAATTCATGGTCTTCCATACCTCCAAATGTTTACTCAAAGGCATATTTACCTTACTTCTTGGATCACTAGCACTCTTGGCTGGCGGTCTCGAGAACAATTCTTCCAACCTTATCAAATTTGGATTCTTCGTAAAATCAGGATGTATGAATTTTCATATGTCAACAAAACTGATCCTTTTGCTCAATCTAATGCTCAGTTAATTTCTCTCAAATCCTATTGGATTCGTTCTTTAATGCATTTTTCTCAACAAGCCAGAGAAATTTCTAAAGACCATTATTTCTTCAAAATTACTGATGGTTGACGAATTTTCATCACGGATTTCCCTATAGAATATATGGCATCTCTTCAAAAGGAAGAAGAGGCAGAAAAATTTCTCCAACAATTAATCAGTAGAAATAATCTCCATCTGCCTGCCAACTTAGAAATTGAAGCTTCTATCCAAGAAGAAGAGATGTTACATGATGTACCTGATTTAGATAGTTCCCTATCCGGTGACTCAATATTTGATCAGAATCTTGACAATCACATGGACCCATAAGGACCAGCCATTACAGCCAATATAGCTATCGATTCAAATTTACAATTATCAAGAAGACAACTCAGCCAAAACAATTGTTTGTCCAAATTCACAAGTATCAAGAATCATAATGGACCCCACCATTCAGATTATTGTCGGCCAACACAGCCTACAATAGTCCTTGCTACTCAATCGCTTTGCCAACTGTCAATGACATAAACTATGAAGTCATCCTCCAAATAATGAAGCACTGACGCATTCCATGACGTCAGAACACAATTATCAAGGGACGAAGCGACTACATCCAATCCACATAACACACGTGTAACGTCCTAGAAATGTCGTGATTAAATAGCACACCTCGGGAAGCGGACCGACTGGTCACATCTTCGGTCGGGTCAACATTGACGTGGTTGACTTAGTAGATCATAGGTGAGATGAAGGGTATGATAGAAATCACTTTGTTGGACTAGGTATCCAAGATAATTACATATACGTATTAGTGAGGACAAGTGCTTAACACCCTAGCTAAAGTATTAGGTTATAAGAAAAAGGGGAAAGAGAATTTATTTCTCTTTGATTGGGTTATTGGAAAATTAAAGGAGAGTAAATGAGAGGGAGATTGGCTTGTGAAATCTAGAATCAAACATTCAATACGAGTGATTGGGCTCGGAAAACTAGCAGAACGAACTCGGGATCGAGACTTTAGAGATTTGGGGGTTTATGAAACCCTAGTGAGCTAGAGCTTGGAACAAGGGAAATCCAACCATTTGATATGGTAAGATCCACTATTTCAAGTCTGTTTAATTATTAAATAGAGAATCTAAACTATTTTGTATGAAAAATGGATGATGAATGGGATGGATGATGAGGAGATGAGTACTAGAGGATAGAACACGTTCAGATCTGAAAATAAGCAAAATCGATCGAACGAAATTAGAGTTCATTCAATCGATTTTGACCAATGAAGAAATAAGGAGAAAAAAAAATGAATTCTAAAGAAACTGTTCGAACGATTTTAGAAATCGTTCGATCGATTTGAGAACTTGTGTGAACGATTTGAAAATTGTTCAATTGGTTTTGCTAGGGGGGAACTAGAGTGTTCTGAATGATTCGTTCGAACGATATAAAGTCGTTTGAACGATATAAGAATTCATTCAAACGATTTAGAAACCATTCAAACGATTTAGAAACCGTTCAAATGATTTTGCAAATCGTTCGAACGATTTATAATCGTTCAATCGATTTAGGTTAATTTAGGCCCTTGGTCTATTTTGGCTTATGGATTATTCGTAGTTGGAGGCTAAGCTTCTAGACCCAATGTTTGGACACTATGGTAATGTTCTTCATGTGTTGACTATACCTAGGTTGAGTTGGACCATGGAGTGCTCATTGTTTGATCCGATTAGAAAATCCTTGGATTGAGGTGCAATTGAGGTAGGGGAATATCTAAACTGGTACACTTTATTACGACCATGTATATAGTGATAGTGTATTAATACATGCTCCTTTAAATTCTGTTTTAATTTATTGTTAATGCAAAGAGTAGTGTTTGGTGACAATGGTGTGCGTGTGTACACAAATAAATGAGGAAACTATTAATGTAAGAGTTAAGTCATCCCAAGGATGTATAAGTACATGGACATCTCAGTGATGTATCAAACAGTGTGGCATCCCAGGGATATATGGTGGATGTAAAGATCCAGGTTATGAGATAGACAGCAAATGTGATTACACAGGCTAGGTGTTATTATGTATTAGCACCACTACACGGTGAATAATTATATGTATTACACAATTTGATTTAAGGTTTGTAGAATACCCAACCGACGCGGCGGTATAACCACGACTGACTCGGCAGGATATTCATGACCGGTACGGCAGCTAATCCGTACACCAGTAGACATCCCAGGGATGTATAGTAGTAGTATGCCCGTCGCCCATGAGAAAGGGGCGTGATCGAATTCCAAGAGAAATAGTCTGATTACACGACGATGGAGGGTATTCCATCGAGGCTCGATGCAATATTGCTCGGGGATTATTTAAGTTAATTGATTTAAGTCATGGAATTAGCCTGGTTGCAATTATGAGAACTAGTAGTCATTTTAACTCATGAGTAGAATAACAAATGCATTCTATCTATTTTATCGCATCTTAATTTACTTTTAAAGCAAAGATACGTTGATGAGTTCATGTTTTATTCCTGTCATGAAATATATGTGAGTAAGAAAGATATACTTATTCTGATATTGCCCCTATTGAGCAAGGATGTAGCTTACCCTTTGACTATATGTCACAGGTGCCGAGTTAGGAGTTGCTACGGACGAAGTTGATCCCGAGGACTAGATTATGTTCCAAGGGAGGAATCTGAGCCTCCTCCTGAGAGATTCTTTTAGAAGATTCACTGCATACTTTGAGATTATTTTGTAAGTGTGAGATTTTTCGGCTTGGTATGTCCAGCCATGTTTTGTAAGAGTATCGATATATGTAATATTCTTTTGTAGAACCATTTAGGGTGACTGTAGTGACGACACTGATGGTTCGAGTTGGTTCTTTTGTCCATGCAGAGGCATGGAATTAGAACTATCTTTTGGATTGATATTTTAGCATAGTATATTGTAGAACTGGAGATTTGTTTTGCATTATTTTTGTTATGTTTTCCAGTAGTGGTAGGGGATGTTCCAAGTGTTCCTCATACTACACGGGGCACGGCCTCGAGGGCTGTACTTATGGCACGAGTTTTGGGGTGCCAAAATCCGGGCTGTCACAGTTGGTATCAAAGCAATTTCTTTAGAATTTCTGACAAGTCTTAGATTTTGTTAGAGTGAAGGGGTCTCTTGCTAATGAAACTTTAGTTTCATGTGCAGAGCGTGATGTCTTCTAGGAGAAGGGGTCGGCCTAGACGTAGTCAGAGTAGAACTCGGAGAGGTGAAGAGGAGTTTCGAGCAGAGTCTAGTAGAGACCAAGGAAATCCTCATGAAGGGTGTTAGGCTATTTTAAGTGCTTGCTACTAACTTTATTGGAGACAGTGATAAGAATGGGGTGAATGAAAATGAATGAAAGGTGGAGTGAAAAGTAGCAAGCCTAATATATGCACAGTCCTGCAAGATACAGGGCCTGTTGTAGCAAGTTTTGATAAGTAAGAGTTTGTCCCACAGGGAAGGTTGATCTAAAGCTCCAAGGGAGCTATCTTTAGTAGGCTCTCCAGATCTGACTACAGATCTGGCAATCCTAAATGGAAAGAGATTTAAGGTCACTATAATCTAAATCCTAAGGTAACTAAACTACAGAAAGGGTTTAGAAAGAGGGTGGAGTGTGAGAAAATAAATATAAAAGGGTGAGAAGTATGTTATTAGGTACAGATCTGATGGGTCTTATTACTCAGACTCAGATCTGCTACTATAGAAGTCCTGTCCAATGGCTACATTATCATCAAAGAGGAGAAAGAATCCAACTCACCCCTGTGCCATGATCCAATCCCTTATGGCTATAACCTGTCCACTTAAATGGTCACAGACTATCTAATAGGGGAACCACAATCCAGAGATGGATCAGAATAAAATTATCATTGTAGGCACTACTTCATCCAGGCTACAAGCTCAAGAATCCATAGGAACCTCAACCTCTAAAGTTTTATGTGTGGGGCTAGGCCTACAAAGTGCATGAAGCTAGACACACAGGACCAGTAAGAGTTTGAGTACTAGCTTTTAAGCTTGGCTGTTCACTGCTTTAGACAGACAGCAGTGATCTAGTCACAAGCCTACAATCTCTACAGCCAACTCAGATCTCCAATCTGATGGTGGGTCTATACAAATATAGGGGAGTCTGTCTCTGCACAATCTCCCATAAGGCTACAAGCACAAGTGTAGAGAAGAAGAATCTGTCTTTGTTCTGTGGATTGGCCTCACCCTAGGGCTATAATATGTCCACTTGAATGGTCACAGACTATCCACAGAGGCTATCCTCATCACAGAAGTCTAAGACAGAACAAGAACATTGCTGTCGCCACCATGTTCATAGGGCTACCAGCTCCTGCTCTCATGGGGATTCAGATTTAGTGGATCCTGTGGTGGGGGAAGGCCTGCAATGTGCCTAACCTGGACACACAGGTCACTTGGATCTAAATAAAGCCTTAAAAGCAATCTTCCATTGCTTACAATACAACTTAGCATTGGAGGATCTCAAGGCAGCAGCCTTGTATAGAACAACTCACAACAAAAACATCATCCCATACATGCAATAGATCCTATTATAAAACTCCATTAAAAACTATATCATATAATCATACAAGAGGCATAACCAGCAAGTGCTGGACTATGGAGAGAAGGAAAAAGGAAAAAGAAAACTCCTAAACCCTAACCTTAGCCTACTGTAATTCTACAGTCGATTTCAAGAAGAAGCACAGAAGTCGAGAATAAAAGTCCCTTAAACCTAAGCTAAGCTTAGGCTTATATAGCAGTCGGTTCTCTCTGAATTAGGGTTAGGAAAACCCTAATTTCATTAATGCAATTGCAGCCCATTCTTGTCCCTTGGATGCCTCGAGGCATGTGCACGGAGATTGGAGCATTGGAGTGCGTGCCCTAATCGCTAGAGATTCCCAGATTGCCCTTGCAGAAGTGGGGAGAAGTTTAGAACCCGATCCTTGCTGGGTAGAAAAGGTTTGCAGGTCTTGCCGCATGATAGAATTAGTGTCACGGGGTTGCTTTGACTTGAAACTCTTACAGTCGCAAGGTTAGTACTTTGGTCATCACAGGGATGCTTTGGTCATCGCGGGATTGGTCTTTCCATTTGAATGGCACGGGAATTGCGCGAGCAGTTCGTTCCCCGATGAATCTCGCGGTGATCCTCGTGAAGAAAATAATGTACATGGGCTTCTGGATCGCGCAAGCAGTTTCTTAAAAGTATGTGTCCCGCGGCCACTGCGCGACAGCTGCGTGCTGGCATGCCTGGAGCTCTCTCTCTATTCAGTGAATCGCGCGAAGGTTGAAGACTCATCTCTTAAGCTGCGTGAGACTGCGCGAGCGCTTAAGACTGAGCTTCGTGAGAACCTCGTGAAGTATATTTTTTTACTCCCTGCTGACATCCATTTGTGCGCAAACGACGCATAGACTGTGCGACCGGTTAGGGTGCTCCCTTCAGAAGCCCGCGATAACTGCGTGACGTATTCTTTCTGGTTTAATTGAGCCCTACAATATCTGTGCGAGGCATTCTCCTTGATTTGTTTCTGATTTGCTGTGCCTCTGCTGCAACCAATTCTCTATCAGGGTTTAACCTTCACCCTTCTGAGGGGCTTCTGGGTCTGCAATAGGCTTCTTTACATGGTTAGGGGTTTATTTGCAGCTGCTACTTATTACCTACAGAATAGACTTAAAACACATTTATTAAATGATTAAGGGTCTAACAGAGAATAAGTTAAGGGGTGAAAAGTGGTACTTTTCTGGTCTTAACACACCCCCAAACCTAATCTTTGCTAATCCCTTAGCAAAGCTGTAATTAAATGCCACTTTCGTAGGGATCACAGGTATATTCAGCATATGTACCAAGCCTTTTAAACCCCTAGGTGATCCCTAGTGGAGGAGTGAAGTCTCCTGAGGGTTTTCAGTGAAGACACCCACAAACTTCATCATTAGAATCAGTTAAGTATAGTGCAAATAATAACAACACAGATTTCGATGTTTAAAGCTTCATTCCACACCCAATTTTTTAACACTTCGAGGAAACTGCAGCAATATTGCAGGCCATTTAAAACTTAAAAGTTAACATGCGTTTTGCCTCTTCAGAATGGGCAGCTGGCTCTTTGCCAATTTTTATAGAGGCAGCTTTGGGAGCAGTCCTCTTAGCAGTGACTTTCCTCTGCTTAGGATAAGTTTGCTCTTGTGGAGGTGTAGCAGAGGCCTTGGTAGGTGGAGGCTGCACTGTAGGAGGTGATGGAGGAGGGGCAGCTGGGGCCTTCCCTTTCTCTTACTGGATCTTTGGTTGTGCCTCCTCTGACTGGGCAGCTGTAGATGGAGTGGCTTTAGGCTCTGGGTCTGGCATATGAACAGAGATTGGGGTGGGCTACAGAGAGGAGCATTTTTGGCAGCAGCCAATGCAGATTCCAATGAGGCTATCTGAATTTGGTGTTTAAGGAGGTCAGTCTCATGGATATCCTTTTGGATGTTGAGATCTCCTGGGCATTTTTTAGCCTCTTTTCAAACAGTCTAGCCCACGCCTTCTCTGTAGCAGCATTTGCTTTCTCCAGCTCCCAATTCAACTCATGATAAGTAGCTGAAGCCTTGACCTTCTGGTAGGCCTCCAATATGTTAGTCCACCCCAAGGAGATGCCCAAAAGTTGCTTTCTGTGGGCCTCCTTTATTGTATCGATCTGCTGCAGCAGGGGGGTCTCAATGGATTGACGAAGGTTGGCCATGCCCCTCAAGACATCCTTCCTAAGGTAAGGATTATCCCTCATGTGATGAAGGATGATGAGGTAGGGAGGGTTGTAAAAAAAATGTTTGGGTGCGATGGGCAGATAGAAAGTGGAAGGAGCAAACTGTGATTAGTCCTAGGGGGGAAAGGGGGGGTAACAGTGGGTAAGTCTAGTTGTGGGGGATAAGTTTTGGGTCTGTTGTGTAGATTTGTCGTTGAATGTGGGTGGGGGTAGGATAAGAGGGGGGATGGAGGGTATAGGGGGAAAGGAAAATGGTGTAGGCTCAGCAAGGGCAGTGGGTGATGGGAGGGGCGGGGAAATGGGAATGGTGAAAGGGATGAAGGGGAATGGGGGGGTTGGTTGTGTAATGGGGATTATGGGTGGTGAATGGGGTTGGGAGTCAAGGATGGTGTCAGTTTGGGTATGTTTGTCGGTGTAAAGGACGAGGGGGGGTTGTAGTGGGTTGTGGAGGGATGGGTGGGTTGTTTAATGTCTGTAGGGTGGATTTAATGGATGTGAGTTCTATCTGCATCTGGTCCTGTTTTTGGGTAGTGGTGGATAATTGGGCTTGGATGTCTTGGATAAGGGATAGGATAAGGGTCAGTGTGTCAGGGCTGGGAGGTTGGGTCTGTGAAGAAGAGGGCACTGGTTGGAAAGGTGAGGAAGGTGTATGGTGGAAAGTGGAAGGAGGGGAAGAGTGGGGTTCTGGGGAGTGATGGTGTGTAGTTGGGGAGTTCGGGAGGGGGGTGTAATGGGTAGGCATTGTGTCAAGGAAGGTAGACATAAAGGCTTGAAATCTTATGGTGGTGTTAAGGGTTAAGTCAATGTCTGTGAGTGGGGATGTAGTAGGTATGGCTGGGGTGGTGGTTTCTGCAAGGTGAGGTGTGTCAGTGTGGATGAAAGGGATTGAGGGTGGTGTTTGGGAGATGGTGGGGATTTTGTCAGTGGTTTTTCATTTTTTGTAGGAAATGAGGGGAGGGCTGTCAGGTTTATGTGTAGCTAATGGGGGAATTGTGGCTGTGTACTGAGGGAGGGTAGGGGAAGGGGAGTCCTCCCAGGTACCAATCACAAGTGAAGGGGGAGTGGGCGTAGATGATGAGGACAGAGGAGGGTGAGAGAGAGATGGACAAGGGGTAGTGGATGCAGGAGGAAAAGGTGGTGGGGAAATGGGTGCTGCAGTAGCAGTTGTGGGAACAGGCACTCGGAGCACCTCCGTGGTAGAAGGGGTAGATCTTGTTCCAGCTGCCGACTCTGCTTGTTGGGAAAGGGCCTGAGCCTCAACTTTCTTCTTCTTCTGGGCCTCCATCAGGCTCCTACTGATTCCCCATTGCCTCTTGGCAAAAGTAATAGGGGCAAGGGTAGTGGTCTGCTCAGTTTTTTCTATCTTGTACCCCCTTTGAGTAGCAGCAAGGTAATGACCCTGGCATAAGGGAGTGTGTGAGGCTTCTTGTTTGTCCCTATCTTCTCCACTAGGTCTTTCATTGCCTCAAAGATGAGCCAGGCCGCATGGAAGCCATGGCCAAGAGAGAAAGAATAGACAGCATCCGCAATGGGAGTTCTCCTCTCCTGCTAATGTCCTGAGCAGTAAATGTTCTTTCGCAGGACTTGGTCAATGAAGAGGAGTTTCGGCTCCAATTCTCTCCTTCTGATTGAATCCCCTGTGGCCTTTAAACCTCTAGTTAAAGCTCTTGCAATTGTATCAATAGAGGCGCTCAGGGGGGGGGCATATCCACAACTAGGGTTAAATGTGGTTGGGATGCCCAAAACTTCAGCAATCACCTTGGGGCTCACTAACATATCAAAGTCGTCAATCAGCACCAGCAAGCAAGCTTGTCCATCCTTATCCATTTTGACCCTGATGTGCTGATAAAACAGTTGCACTAGCCTAGGGTAGGCTAGTGCTGAAATACCTCTCATCAAGGGTGTCAGGCCTGCTTTGATCATAAATTGCACAGCAGGGGCAGAGAGAGGTTCCTTTTCAAAAAATGGTAGGTCAAAATCTGTCTCAGGCTCCAATGGGATTAAAACCATGAGCTCTAAAGGAGTAGAAAACTTAAGGGTTGGCACCGCCGCCTCCTCAACCACTTCCTTCCCTTTTTTGGGTGACTTTGAAGTTTTGGCCTTCTTAGGGGTGATCTCAGCAGGGGCCTTATCCTTCCCCTTTCTCTTCTGTGCACTCTTTGGAGCCATTTCAACTCTATCTTTGAATATGAGAAACGGAGATTGAAATCTAAGTGCCTACCTAAAAATCCTAGGGTTTGATTTGATTTTACGCACAGGGTACCGTGAGATTTCTGAGCAGAGGGCAATAGATGGGGGTGATGCGAGGAACAACTCTGTAGATTCGTGGAGTGAATGATGAGCTGGAGGATTGACACTGGAGGAGAGAGGGGGAAGAGTGCCAGAAGCTAGGGTTTCACAGAGGGAAGAAGGAAGATAATACTGGAAAGGGAGACAAGCGCGGGGTTTAAAAACTTATCGCGAAGCTCAGCGCGCTTTGGAACATCTGGTCACGGGATTGGAAATGAACCTAGCGAAGGTGTTTATTCAATCTGGATTGCATGATAATCTCTAAGGCTGACCTTGGAGCACGCGACAGTATGAGATGAATTCATGAGAATTGCGCGAGCGACTCCCAGGCCTCCATTTGGATTGCACGAAAAGCTTTAAGGTTCACTTTGAATCTCGTAACAACCTTAGAATCTCGTGACAACAAATGAAGTATTTATGTTAAATTGCGCGAGAGTCTCCCAGGTGTCCTGCTGAACCTCGCGATAGCCTATGAATCTCGCGATAACTAATGAATAGCTCTATGTGGATCGCGTGAGAGGTTCTTAGGTGCACATGAATCTCGCGATAGCTATTGAATGTTTACATGTGAACTGCATGAGATTCTCCCAGACTTCCTTTTTAACCTTGCGACAGCTTGAGAATCTTGTGACAGCTGATGAAGTATGCTGTCTGTAGTGCACGAGAGTCTCTCAGGCTTCTTTTTGGACCCAATGACAGCAAAGTATAAAACAAAGAGCATGTGCTCTCTATTCTGCCCTTTGCATATGTGCTGTGGTTGGATCCTAGGCATGACTCTCACCATGGATACCTCTAGACACTTTAAAATTCAACCATTCAAGCAAGGACGACAAAAATCAACCTCCCATATTATGCATTCAAATAAAAATTATCAATTAAAGATCAGTAAGCATCAAACCAAGCATGAAAAGTTCAAACCAAATAGGTCCAGATTCAGATGGGACCACTAACAAATCCTAGAGAACATAAACAAAAGAAAGCAAGATAAATCTACCAAAAACAAAGTGCATATGATACAATAATGACACACCTGTGGATCAGTTTAAAGAAGGATCCCCTTGAAAGTGAATGGTGTCAATGGGTTCGGCTGGTTTTTCAAAACAAGGCTTAAGCCTCTGACCATTCACTTTCAAGGTTCTCCCAGACTTGGGATCCTTGATTTCCACAACACCAGATGGGGAAACATGCATGACAATGTAGGGACCTCCCCATCTGGATATCAATTTGCTAGGAAAGAATTTAAGTTTGGAGTTAAACAACCAAACCTTATCACCAGCTATGAAACTCTTTCTCAACAGCCCTTTGTCAAAGAAAGCTTTGAACCTTTCCTTGTAGATCCTAGCATTAGCATACGCATCCATCCTTAGCTCTTCCAATTCTGACAGCTGCAGCAACCTGTGATGACCAGCAGAAGTTAGGTCTAGATTTAAATGTTTGATGGCCCAATAGGCCCTGTGTTCTAACTCCACTGGGAGATGACAGGCCTTGCCATAAATCAGTCTGAATGGGGACATACCAATGGGAGTCTTATAGGCAGTCCTATACCACAGTGTATCATTAAGCTTGTCAGCCCAATCTTTCCTATCAGTCCTTACAATCAACTTGCCCACTGGTTTGTGGGTGGTAGGGAGTAGCAATCCTATGGGTGACAGAATATTTCTTGAGCAAGCTCTCGAAATTTTTATTGCAGAAATGGCTACCCCCATCACTGATGATGGCTCTAGGGGTGCCAAATCTCGAGAAGATATTCTGTTTTATAAACTTTAGGACAACCTGATTATCATTAGTTCTGGTGGCAATGGCTTCTACCCATTTGGAAACGTAGTCCTGTTGACAAGTGAAAAATACCATTTTTTCACCCCTAAACTTAAGTCTTAATAGACCTTTGAGAGAACTAAATAAGTGTTTTGAGTGCCTCTGTTGCAGCTAACAAGAAAGACAGGCTTAACCATAAAAGCAGCTTAAAAGTGCCAAAAAGATGACAATCCATGGCAATCCAAAGGAAGGAAGTGAAGAAACAACCTCATCAGCTGCTGAAAGATCTAAATTGAAGAGGCAAAGACCTGTAAGAGAAGCAGGGAACAATTCGAATAGAGAAATGCACTACAGAGTTCTTTTCGCAAAGAACCTGCACTGTTCGTAAAGAACCTGGAACTCTGCGAAAAGGACTAAAGCTCCAGGCTTAGCGTTCGAAGAGCATTTGAACTCTTCGAAAAGAAGATTGAACTTTGCGAAAAGGAGAAGACACAATTCGAAGAGCATCTGAACTCTGCGAAAAGAAGATTGAACATTGCGAAAAGAGCTTCAGAAGCCACAGCACTTTGCGAAAAGGCCCCTAAGCTCTGCGAAAAGGTATTTTGGAGAATCACAGCATTAACAAGGGCAATTCAGTAATCTGTTGCATGCGTCCCAATGCATTTTAAAACCTAGAGACATTCCAGAGGGTTCAAAGCATGAAACGAAGGAATATTCCACCCCACGTGAGCACCTAGAGAGGGAATCACGTGACGAGAACTTCTAGAAACTCTAACAAACTTTCAAAATGCATAACAGAATTGATGCCCTTTTCACCTGATTGGCTGAACCAGATCGAGGAATTTCGATTGGCGTAATGTATCCGGATCCTCGTGCTCAACTACCATTGGTCAATACAGATCAGAGAACTGCTGATTGGTTGATACACATCCGAGCTGGACCTGGGGAAAGCTATAAATAGACGAAGCATTTGCCCAATTGGGGCATCCAGATTTTGAGTTTTATTTTTAATCCCCCATTTCCCAGCCAGAATGACGTAATCTTTATAATACTTTCTACTTGCATTTGAGAGTCGTGGAGATATCTGCTAATTCAAAGGAGAGTTTGCATCCAAGACCGCAAACTGAGTCGTTGTCGGCTTTGTAAATTGTAAGGATGAATTTTAAAAGGTTGTTGTAAACTATGCATTCTCCATTGGACTCATGTCAAGGGTTCCCTCTGATCTCCTCAGTACATTAGACTCCTTTAGATTCATTGTTTTGCATGCAATTTCCCTTGATTCATTAATCCTGTAAGAATTAGTGTTGGTAACCTAGTCTCTTACAGCATTTGTAGTGATGTTTCCTGTTCTGAATTGAGGATTTGGATTAAAGACTATTGGATGGTTTGTGGCCATTAAAGTGGACAGACCATAGCCATAAGTGTAAGCCTAATCCTTGAATTAGATTTATCTCTCTTACATCTGTGCTTGTAGCCAGATGAAGATTGGATCACCTCTGATAAGTTGCAATTATTCTCATTAGTTGTCAAAGACCAAATCAGATTTAGATACTACTTCTCCATCTTTGTTTCAATCATTCCCCCAACTCGGATCTGGATCATTTAGTTAAAGTTTTCTTTGTTTTTAGTTAGTTAAACGTGACAAATTCAAACCTCTTATCAGTAATCTAGATAGGATAAGGAGCCAGATCTGGTAGCTCAGATCTGGAGGTTTATCTTACATTTTAGACAAATTCTCTGTGGACGATCTTTCACTCACTTACTTTTAAAACTTGCTACAATTGGCCCTGATCTTGCAGGCTTATTCTCTTCTAACTGTGCTGATATTTCTTTACTCTTTTTAATATTCTAGATTCAGTATAATTTAGCAGTTGCAAACCTGTTTTCAAAACACACATAAATCAAGCACACTAAGAAGCAACAACAAGTCCACTGCCACTAAGATGAAACGAAAACCATTTGAAGGAGGAAAGGGGCCCATAAAGTCAATACCTCATACATCAAACAGTTCTACAACAAGGATGGGTTGTAAAGGCATTGAGTTTTGTGTGGACAGCCCTCCTAATTTCTGACATCTTTCACAGATCTTGCAATGTGTATTGGCCTCTCTGAAAAGATAAGGCCAATAGAACCCACACTGCAACACTTTGTCAGCTATTTTTCTCCCACTAAAATGACCCCCACAGGTATTTTCATGGCACATGGCCAGAATACTGGGGACATCACTTTTCAGAACACATTTCCAAATGGTTTGGTCTGCACAATACTTGTACAGGCAAGGTTCCTCCCAGAAAAAGAATTTGACCTGTGAGAAAAACAGGTCTTTGTCCATTTTTTTCCAATGGGCAGGAATCTTGCCTATAACTAGATAATTGATAATATGTGCATACCAAGGAACTAAAGAATGGATGGCAAACAGTTGCTCATCCGGGAAGACATCATTTGTAGCAAGGTCATCAACACCTTTCTCCAACATAATTTTGGACAAGTGGTCAGCCACCACATTTTCTACACCCTTTTTATCCTTGATTTTGATGTCAAACTCCTGTAATAGGAGTATCCATTGAATCAACCTGGGCTTTGCATCCTTCTTGGACAGTAGGTACTTTAATGCTGAGTGATCAGTGAAGATGACAGTTTTAGACCCAAGTAGGTAAGGTCTAAACTTGTCCACAGCAAAAACCACTGCCAGAAGCTCTTTCTCAGTTGTTGTGTAGTTCAGCTGAGCTTCAGCAAGTGATTTGCTGAGATATGTAATGACCACAGGCGGCTTATCTTTTCTCTGGCCCAAGACAGCACCTATTGCCAAGTCAGATGCATCACACATCAACTCAAAGGGCAGGGTATAGTCAGGTGTTTGGAGTGCAGGGGCAGAGGTGAGGCAGATTTTTAAAGTTTCAAAAGCCTCAAGGCATTCAGCAGAAAAGTCAAAAGGGCACATCCTGGTAGAGCAGGTGGCACAATAGTTTAGCAATTTTGCTGAAGTCTTTGATGAACCTCCTGTAGAATCCAGCATGCCCAAGGAAAGATTTGATTTGTTTGATTGTTCTTGGAGGTGGAAAATTTGCAATGAGGTCAACTTTGGCCTTGTCTACCTCAATTCCATCTTTAGAGACTACATGACCCAACACAATTCCTTGTGTTACCATAAAGTGACTCTTTTCCCAACTTAAGACCAAATTGGTCTCCTCACATCTTTGTAAGACCAGATGGAGGTGTTGTAGATATTGGTCAAAGCTATCCCCATAAATCAAAAAATCATCCATAAAAATTTCTAAAAATTTATCAATTATATCAGAAAAGATGGCATACATACACCTCTGAAAGGTGGCTGGGGCATTACACAGTCCAAAAGGCATCCTTCTGTAAGCAAAGGTGCCAAAAGGACAAGTAAAAGTAGTTTTCTCTTGATCAAGAGGGTGCACAGGGATCTAGTTGTACCCTGAGTACCCATCAAGAAAATAGTAAAAAGATTTCCCAGTCCTTATCCAAAATTTGATCAATAAAGGGGAGGGGGAAGTGGTCTTTTTTGGTCTTGGAGTTAAGTTTTCGATAATCTATGCAAACTCTCTAGCTAGTGGTCTCCCTGGCTGGTCTCAGCTCTTCAGACTCAGTTGTGATCACTGTTATGCCAGATTTCTTGGGCACCACTTGGATTGGTGCCACCCATTCAGAATCAGAAATGGGGTAAATTACCCCAGCATCCAGCAATTTAATGATTTCTTTCAGGACCACCTCCTGCATGTGAGGATTCAGTTTCCTCTGCATTTCCCTGATGAGTGTTGAGCCCTCCTCTAGATGAATCCTATGCATATAGATTGATGCATCAATCCCTCCTAGATTAGCAATGGTCCAGCCAATTGCTTTCTTGTGCTTCCTCAAAACTGTTAGCAATTCCTCCTCTTGCTCACTGGTAAGAGAAGAGGAGATAATTACAGGAAGTTTCTCGTCTTTCTCGAGGAAAGCATATTTCAATGTCTCTAGAAGCTTCTTGAGCTCCAGATTAGGGGCTTGTTGGATGGATGGCAGGATTGGTCATTTGTTGGTTGGAGGAAGGGGTAACAATGTAGGTTTCCAATTGGAATGCTGCACTAAGCCCATAGAAGACCTCAATGGGGACATGTCTTTTGGCATTAAAGCTTGGCTTCCTTCCTCTACCATGTTTCAACCTTTAGTTAAATTTATGACAATATTGCCCCACTCCAGCAGAGTGGGCAGTTCTTCTTCAACCACTTCTTCTAGTACATCCACTGCCAAGCATTCCTCATTATCCAGCTGAGGGTACTTTACACTGTTGTACACATTAAGCTTAACTTTCATATGTCCATAAGTGACCTCCATGATTCCAGACCTGCATTGAATGCATGCATTGGCAGTGGCCAAGAATGGTCTGCCCAGAATAATAGGTATCGGGGATGTACTCTTGTTGCAGCCCATGTCCAAAACAAGGAAGTCTGCAGGGTAGAAGAACTTGTCTACCCCCACTAAGACATCCTCAACCACTCCCATGGGTTTCCTCTCAGACCTATCTACCATCAATAGAGCAATGGGGGTGAGCTTCAGCTCCCCCAAACCTAGCTGCTGATACACACTGTATGGCAGCAGGTTAACACTGACTCCAAGGTCTAAAAGGGCCCTTCCAATTGTGTGTCTCCAATAATACAGGGAATAGTGGGTATCCATGGGTCTTACAACTTCTCAGGCATTGTCATGGTTAATACAGAATTAACTGTATCAGTTGTAAACACCTTTTTGGACAAATGGCCTCTGACCTTCCTTTTCTGAGTACAAAGATCTTTCAGAAACTTTGCATAGGCTGGGACCTGTTGGATTGCATCAAGCAGGGATAAATTTATCTTGACCTGCTTAAAGGTCTCCATCATTTCCTCGATCTGTGCCTGCCCCCTTATCAAAAGGGGCAGGGCCACTCAAAGCTTGAGGAAATGGCAGCTGAGGTACTACTAGTTCCTCAGCTGCAAGCCTATGACTGAATTTTTATTTCTTTCTTTTTTCTATTTTTATCTCCTGCTGGGGCTCAACTACAGCCTCCTTATTTTTTCCTTGTTGAATGGTAGCAGGCAGTTCTTGAGTCTGTGCTCTAACAAAGTCTCTTTCACTTTCACTCAACAGTTCCTTGGGAATGACCTCTCCTTGTTCCTTTCCCACCCGGTTGTCTACCAATCTGCTAGACCTTAGGGCTGTGATGGCATTAGCCCCCTCAAAATTTGAGGAGCCTTCTCCAATCGAATATTGGCCCTTAGGGTTGGTTGCTGGCTGGCTTAGCACCCTGCCCTCTTCTCTTTTAGCCAAGGAATTGGCTATTTGGCCTAATTGCTCTTCTATCTTCTTTATACTTTGACTGTAAGAAGTCACAATCTGATTCAAGGGTCCAAGGCTTTACAATTGGGCCAAAACCTGGTCCTCGAAAGAAGCACTTCGGGGCTGAGGTGGGGGAACTACTAATTGATTTTATTGTCTGAATTATTGCTGTCTGCTGAAATTGACCTTGGGCATAACCCCGTTAAACCGTGAGGTAAAGCCAACATCTGTTGTGGCTGCATATAATTGTTTGCCTCCACCTCAAATTTGGGTGGTCTCTCCATTGATAACCAGTATTTTGGTGCTGGTATCCATATGGTTGTTTATTGTAGCCACCAGATTATTACTGTCCAAAAGATTGGGCAGCAACAGCCTATTCCATTACATACTCAGGGTATTGCCCCGCAGATGGGCACTCTTCCACTGTGTGTTGTGGAGATTGGCATATCAGACATGTCTCCATCACTTGTGCAGCCATTCCGGGCTGCACCACAGTCAAAAGTTTATCAAATTTATCTGAAAGATTGGCCATCTGCATTCTCAGGTCATCGTTTCCCCTAACTTCATACATCTTTCCTTTAGAAGTTTCAGCCAACCCCAGCTTAGGAGAAGGCTCTTGAACAGTTCTAGATGAGGACATCTTCTAGAAAGCATTTTCGCTAATGACCTCGAACAAGTCCCATGCCTCATCAGCTGTTTTATGCATGTACGTTCCACTACAAGAGGCATCTACCATGTCTCTGCTCTTCTCATCAATCCCATTTAGAAGCTCTGGACAAGCTGCCAGTCAGGGATCTTGTGGTGGGGATATTGTTTGAGCATCTCCTTAAATATATCCCAGGCTTGGTTAAAATCTTCAGTTGGGGATTGGATAAAAGCAAGTATGCCTTTCCTCAACTGGCTGGTTTTGGTCTCTGGGAAAAATTTAGACAGAAATCTTGTCTGGAGGTCTTTCCAGGAGGTGATGCTGTTGTTTGGGAGAGTAGATAATCAGGTCATGGCCCTGTCCTTTAGGGAGAAAGGAAAGAGCCTTAACCTAGTGGCTTCTGGTCCCAAACTAGCAATAGAGAATGTCGTGCACAGGGCCAAGAATTGGTCAATGTGCTTGTAAGGGTCTTCCTTGATAAGCCCATGGAAAGAGGGAAGCATTTGGATGATGGAAGTTTTGATCTCGTAGTTTCCCTGAACATCTGGGAATTGGATGCTGAATGGAGAATTATAATCATCCGGAGCATTCGATTCCTTCAATGTTCTAGGTTGCTCTTCACCCATAACTGCTGTATCAATTTCAATAGGGGTTGTGTGTATTCTGCCTTCTGCCTTTCTACCCCTTTCTATCTCAGGGTTAGCAGGCTCTAATGTAGGACTGAGGGATCTCTTTCCTAACATGCACACACACACCAACAGCAGGGAAGATTATTCGCAGGCACATTGCACTTAAAAAAATTTGCAACTATCCTAATCAACTGCTATAGAATCTTCAAAAGAGAAATAAACTGAGGTTTTTAAGGTTAGAGAAGTGCAAACAGAAGTAGCTAAACTCACAGTGCAATTCTACTCTCCTTCTCTGCTACAGTCCAGATCTGTAAGAAAAATTCCAAATGTAAATCAGTAGTATCAATTATTCACAAGTACAGCTACCAAAGAATAAAGAATACAAAAATCTAGAGTCTACTATTAGATCAAGGGTCCCCGGCAGCGGCACCGAAAACTTGTTAAGCTATTTTAAGTGCTTGCTACTGACTTTATTAGAGACAGTGATAAGAATGGGGTGAATGAAAATGAATGAAAGGTAGAGTGAAAAGCAGCAAACCTAAAATATGCACAGTCCTGCAAGATACAGGGCCTGTTGTAGCAAGTTTTGATAAGTAAGAGTGTGTCCCACAGGGAAGGTTGATCTAAAGCTCCAAGGGAGCTATCTTTAGTAGGCTCTCCAGATCTGACTACAGATCTGGCAATCCTAAATGGAAGGGGATTTAAGGTCACTATAATCTAAATCCTAAGGTAACTAAACTACAAAAAGGGCTCAGAAAGAGGGTGGAGTGTGAGAAAATAAATATAAAAGGGTGAGAAGTATGTTATTAGGTACAGATCTGATGGGTCTTATACTCAGACTCAGATTTGCTACTATAGAAGTTCTGTCCAATGGCTACATTATCACCAAAGAGGAGAAAGAATCCAACTCACCCTTGTGCCATGATCCAATCCCTTATGGCTATAACCTGTCCACTTAAATGGTCACAGACTATCCAATAGGGGAACCACAATCCAGAGATAGGTCAGAACAAAATTATCATTGTAGGCACTACTTTATCCAGGCTACAAGCTCAAGAATCCATAGGAACCTCAACCTCTAAAGTTCTATGTGTGGGGATAGGCCTACAAAGTGCACGAGCCTGGACACACAGGACCAGCAAGAGTTTGAGTACTAGCTTTTAAGCTTGGCTGTTCACTGCTTTAGACAGACAGCAGTGATCCAGTCACAAGCCTACAATCTCTACAGCCAACTCAGATCTATAATCTGATGGTGGGTCTATACAAATATAGGGGAGTCTATCTCTGCACAATCTCTCACAAGGCTATAAGCACAAGTACAGAGAAGAAGAATCTATCTTAGTTCTGTGGATTGGCCTCACCCTAGGGCTATAATCTGTCCACTTGAATGGTCACAGACTATCCACAGAGGCTATCCTCCTCACAGAAGTCTAAGATAGAACAAGAACATTGTTGCCGCCACCATGCTCACAGGGCTACCAGCTCCAGCTCTAATGGGGATTCAGATTTAGTGGATCCTGTGGTGGGGGAAGGCCTGCAATGCACCTAACCTGGACACACAAGTCACTTGGATCTAAATAAAGCTTTAAAAGCAATCCTCCATTGCTTACAATACAACTTAATATTGGAGGATCTCAAGGCAGCAGCCTTGTATCGAACAACTCACAACAAAAACACCATCCCATACATGCAATAGATCCTATTATAAAACTCCTGTAAAAACTATACCATATAATCATACAAGAGGCATAGCCAGCAAGTGCTGGACTATGGAGAGAAGGAAAAAGGAAAAAGAAAACTCCTAAACCCTAACCTTAGCCTACTGTAATTCTACAGTCGATTTCAAGAAGAAGCACAGAAGTCAAGAACAAAAGTCCCTTAAACCTAAGCTAGGCTTAGGCTTATATAGAAGTCGGTTCTCACTGAATTAGGGTTAGGAAAACACTAATTTCATCAATGCAATTACAGCCCATTCTTGTCCCTTGGATGCCTCGGGGTGTGTGCACGGAGATTAGAGCATTGGAGTGCATGCCCTAATCACTGAAGATTCCCAGATTGCCCTTACACAAGTGGGGAGAAGTTTAGAACCCGACCCTCGCTAGGTAGAAAAGGTTTGCAGGTCTTGCCGTGTGATAGAATTAGTGTCACGGGGTTGCTTTGACTTGAAGCTCTTGCAGTCGCGAGGTTGGTACTTTGGTCATCGCGAGGATGCTTTGGTCATCACGGGATTGGTCTTTCCATTTGAATGGTGCGGGAATTGCGAGAGCAGTTCGTTCCCCGATGAATCCCACGACGATCCTCGCGAAGAAAATAATGTACATGGGCTTCTGGATCGCGCGAGCAGTTCCTTGAAAGTATGTGCCCCACAGCCACTGCACGATAGCTACGCGCTGGAATGCCTAGAGCTCTCTCTCTATTCAGTGATTCGCGCGAAGCTTGAAGACTCATCTCTTGAGCAGCGCGAGACTGCGCGAGTGCTTTGTGAGCTCTTAAGACTAAGCTTCATGAGAACCTCGCGAAGTATATTTTTTTACTCCCTACTGACATCCATCTGTGTGAGAACGGTGCGAAGACTGCGCGACCGGTTAGGGTGCTCCCTTCAGAAGCCCGCGACAACTGTGTGATGTATACTTTCTGGTTTAATTGAGCCCTGTGACATCTGCGCGAGGCATTCTCCTTGATTTGTTTCTGCTTTGCTGTGCCTCTGCTGCAGCCAATTCTTTGTCGGGGTTTAACCTTCACACTTCTGAGGGGCTTCTGGGTCAGCAGTAGGCTTCTTGGCATGGTTAGGGGTTTATTTGCAGTTGCTGCTTATTACCTATAGAATAGACTTAAAACACATTTATTAAATGGTTAAGGATCTAACAGAGATTAAGTTAAGGGGTGAAAAGTGGTACTTTTCAGGTCTTAACAGAGGGAAAAGTCGGAGGGGTAATGTAAGTGATCGGATCGCATTAGCCATGGAGGCTATGGTCACTGGTATGGCCCAATAGACACAATAGACTGCGTTACTGGCCAAGCAAATGGCAATGATGGCGGCTAATAATGTCGCTAGTCATCAACCACCACCGCGACCTCCACCGGCATTGTTGCCTTCTTCGTTCATGGATTTTAGGAGATTGAGGCCTCCTAGCTTCTACTAGCAGACAAATCCATTGGAAGCTGAGAAGTGGTTGAACCAGATGGAGAAGCTTCTGGACAGGTTACAGAGTATAGAAAACAAGAAGGTAGGCTGGGCCTCCTTCTAGCTCGAGGGAGATGCCGATCCCTGATGGAAATCGGTATTGAGGAGAAGAGAAGTTGAACACCCTCATCGCCTATGGACTTGGGCGGATTTTGTTAGAGAGTTCAACCGGGAGTATTTCCCCAAATAGGTAAGAGTGCAAATGAGAAGAGACTTTACGAATCTACAGCAAGGAAGTATGTCTGTGCGAGAATATGGTGTGGAGTTTACACGTTTGTCACGATTTGCACCAGAGTTAGTATCCACAGAAAGCATGAAGGCAGCCAAATTTGAGGAAGGTTTAAGGCCAAACGTCCATGAGCGAGTGTCAAGTTTTGAGCTTGAGAGCTATGCGGATGTGATGGGGAAAGCTATATTGGCCGAAAGAGATATATACGGCATATACAAACAAAGGGATCAGTAGGATGGAGGAAGAACTTTCCAAGGGAGGATGGGTGACTATGACTCGGGGAATAAAAAGCTGAGATTTACAGCACCAACTCCACTCCCTAGACAGATAGCGTATACAAATTTTTCTAGACCACCTGTATCCGCATCGGCGAGACCTATCCGATATGAGAGCCCCACCACCACCACCACCACCACAGGAGTGTCCGCTAACCAAGGCTTCTCATGAGCAGCCTCTTCTACACCAAAGGAGACTTGTGCCACATGTGGCAAGTCTCATAGGGTAGTTGATTATAGACGGGGAATGCAGGGATGTTATAGATGTGGCAAGATAGGCCACATCATCCAAGATTGTCCCGAGATGACAAAGGGAAGAACGGCTTCTGCTCCTGTACCAAGACCAATCCTGGCTAAGAAGTCGGTCGTACGAGGAAGGGCCTATGCAGTTACGGCTAAGGACGCTCAAAATTCCAATGATATCATAAAGGGTGAGTTTTTTCTTAGATTGATTTGTACATTATATTAAAAAGCGCGAAAACATATTTTTGTTTCATCTTGTTTTGAGAAATATCCACCTAAATGATATATGTAAGAGTAGATATTCTAATTGATATAATTTAAATCTGTTGCATAAGTGGAATGCTGAACTAAGTGTGCCTTATAGGTACCTTACAAGTATATGGCAGGGAGAGTGATGTAGCGTACGTGGCTAGAGCATTAATGGACCCAGGGTCTACCCATTCGTATGTTACTCCTCGATTCGCAAGAAAGATGAAAGTTAGGCCAAAGACTTTGGATTTTATCTTGGCAATGTCGATTCCGACGGGAAAATCGGTTGATACAGACTTAGTCTGCAAGTCAATGATTGTAGCCTTAAAGATGGGGACGTCTATGGGGAAGTCTTTGAGTTGCCAGTAGATTTAATCCTATTAGACATGCAAGGATTCGACATGATCCTTGGCATGGAATAGTTGTCACAACACTGTGCAACAGTCGATTGTAAGAACAAGGTTGTCACCTTTAGGCCAAATACGAGACGATCTTTTCAATTTGTAGGGGGGAGGATAAAGTTTTTACCACTTGTGTCCGCTATCAAAGCTGAACGTTTGATCAAAAATGGATGCAGTGGCTATCTGGCTTTCCTAAAGGATGGTAAAGAAGGGAAACATGTTGCTTCAGAGATTGCTGTGGTGTGTGAGTTTGATGACGTCTTTCCAGAAGAATTGCCAGGGCTACCTCCGGAAAAAGAGGTCGAGTTCACTATCGATTTGGCATCGGGAACGGAGCCGATTTCTAAGGCCCCATATAGGATGGCTCCGGCTGAGTTGAAGGAGTTGAAGGAGCAATTACAAGAGCTCTTAGACAAGGGGTTTATAAGACCAAGTGTATCTCCTTGGGGTGCACCGGTCTTGTTTGTCAAGAAGAAGGACGGGTCAATGAGGTTGTGCATTGACTACCGTCAGTTGAACAAACTCACTATAAAGAACAAGTATCCATTGCTAAGAATAGATGATTTGTTTGATCAACTACAAGGAGCAAGATATTTTTCTAAGATCGACTTACGATCTGGATATCATCAACTCAGGGTAAAGGCTGAGGACATTCAGAAGACTGCTTTTAGGACGAGATACGGACACTATGAGTTTTTAGTGATGTCGTTTGGGTTGACGAATGCGCCGACGTCATTTATGGATTTAATGAATCGTGTGTTTAAACCACACCTAGACTCTTGCATCATTTTATTTGTCAACGATATCCTAATATACTCTAAGTCAAAGAGAGAACATGAGGAGCACTTGAGAACCACTCTACAAACATTGCGTGAACACCAATTGTACGCCAAGCTCAGTAAATGCAAGTTTTGGTTAGAGGAAGTTAGCTTTTTGAGACATGTTGTCTCGAAGGAGGGTGTCACGGTGGATCCACCTAAAATCAAGGCCGTAGTGCAGTGGGAGCAACCAAAGACAGTGACGGATATACGTAGTTTCCTTGGTCTAGCTGGGTATTATCGACATTTTGTGGAGAGATTTTCAAAGATATACGGACCACTAACGAGGCTCACAAGGAAGGATGTGAGATTTGAGTGGACTGAAGTGTGTGAAAAAAGTTTCCAAGAACTTAAGAAGCGACTCACTTCAGCTCCCGTACTTGCAATTCTGGGGGCTCCATCACCATAATTACCCTACTCATACTACTCGAATTGTTTATTCCCATTTGCATCAGCATATGCATACCACCAACCCCGTGGTTTTATCTTTATGTGCTAATCCTACCAAAATAGTAGATCACCAACTAATCACTACTTTTTGTGCAGAAAATGACTAGTCTTGCAGGTAGCTCTTCTGCCCAATCAGTCGACTCAACAGAAGACAATTCTTCTCCACAAAGAAAAGTTTATGTTGTCCTCTAAGGATTCCAACCAGGGATTTATACTTCATGGCAATCTTGCCATAGCAAAATTTATGACCTTTCAAACCATGCAACTCCTGACCACATCTCCTATTATGGAGGTTAAAGAATATTTCAAATCTGAAATTTTCAACATAAGGCATATCCTTGATTTTATTAACTCAGGCATTGCTCCATCCATGCATCAAGATATTAATGGCGTATGGAAAAACCATATTGTCAATAATAAGAAAAAAGTAAGACAACATTTGAGCGTCCTTACATCCAAAATTTAGGCTCAAGAAGTCCATACCCAACAAATTTATGAAGGTTTAACCTCCTTGCTCAAGAACTTTAACTGGGAAGAAGAAACCTTCACCATTGAGAAAATTTTCTATTTTCTTAATCTCTTTGAATTGGCAAAATAAAATGATCCAATTCTTCATCGCCTTAAAAGAATCTGCATGTTTGAAAAGGCCAAACATGTCCTTCCAATTGATATTTTCTAAAATATTGTGTCTCAAATTGAGAATTCTGCTACTGAGATTAAACAAATCTTATTGCAGAATTATCAATTTATCAATCATCTTCAGGGTTATCATCTCTCTAAAATTTATTTGTTCACTCCAGATTATCCTCATAATCTTTTGCAATGTCTTGATTGGGGATTGATCAACCAAATCATTTTCCCACTTTCCAATATTCTAAATTTTTCCCGAATGATTAAATCCATGGTCTTCTATACCTCCAATGTTTACTCAAAGGCATTTACCTTACTTCTTTGATCACTAGCACTCTTGGTTGGCGGTCTCGAGAACAATTCTTCCAATCTTATCAAATTTGGATTCTTCGTAAAATCAGGATGTATGAATTTTTATATGTCAACAAAACTGATCCTTTTGCTCAATCTAATACTCAGTCAATTTCTCCCAAATCCTATTGGATTTGTTCTTTAATGTATTTTTCTCAACAAGCCAGAGAATTTTCCAAAGACCATTATTTCTTCAAAATTACTGATGGTCGACAAATTTTTATCACGAATTTCCCTACATATGGCGTCTTCTCAACCGGAAGAAGAGGCAGAGAAATTTCTCCAACAATTAATCAGCAGAAATAATCTCCATATTCCTGCTAACTTAGAAATTGAAGCTTCTATCCAAGAAGAAGAGTTGTTACATGATGTACCTGATTTAGATAGTTCGCTATCCGATGACTCAATATTTTATCAGAATCTTGACAATCGCATGGAATCATAAGGACCGGCCATTACAGCCAATGCAACTGTCGATTTAAATTTACAATTATCAAGAAGACAACTCAGCCAAAACAGTTGTTTGTCTAAATTCACAAGTATCAAGAATCATAATGGACCCCACCATTCAGATTATTTTTGGCCAACACAATCTACAATAGTCCTTGCTACTCAATCGCTTTGCCAACTATCAATGACGTAAACTATGAAGTCATCCTCCAAATAATGAAGCACTAACGCATGCCATGATGTCAGAACACAATTATCAAAGGACGAAGCAACTGCATCCAATCCACATAGCACATGTGTCCCACTTAGCGACGGATTTCAACCCGTTACAAGTCCGCATTCATCTATAAAAAGGTTAGCCTGGGGATTGTCTAGGACACCAAAAAATTTAGACTAGATATTCCTCTACTAAAACTCCTTTCTTTTCTCCCATGTTCTCTCTTTTTAATTTTATTTTGTATCAGAGAAGCTACTCAAAGTTTCGGTAATCCTTCTCCTTCTTTGTTTATATTTGTTTATGTATTGCATAGTAGTTGCATAGTATCACTACAAAAAATAAGACTATTAGCAGCGGTTTTTTTAACAAAAAACTGCTGCTATTAGTCTTGTCGCTACCAAAAACTGCCGCTATAAGTTTTGCTGCTACAAAAAATTGCCTTAAAAACAAGTGCCGCTAATACACCTTATTTTTGTAGTGTACCTAAATAGGATTTAGATTCCATATGTTGAGTTTGTAATTGCAGTTCTGTTTTATTAGGCATTAGTATATGAAATAAAGTTTTCTTCCAGTGTTCTTCTTCCTCTTCCATTACTACGCTTTCCCCTTACTCTGTGTTTGGTATTATATTGAATCTAAATTTTTCCTCACAATCCCAACTTTACTCTTTACTTGATATTAATATATCCTGGTCCATTTCATTTTAACGGCAACGGACCTAACTAGCTCATTATTTTCAAGTAAAAACTGAACCAAACACAAATAAATTCTTCGAGTATGAACCGGACCCTATTCGACCCCTATTCATGGTCAAAAGACAAATTGGGCCCTTCTTGATCCATCTAAACTCTCGTTTAATCCAAAATTGGGCCTTAACTAGCCCACCCATTTCCGTTAAACTAAATTGGACCCTAAACCATCTCTGTTTGTTAGTTTAGATTAGATCTACATGGGGCCAGGCCCTATTGGCCAATTTAATTTTGTATTATCAATGAACCGGCCAACTGGCCTACTAAACTAATTTAAAAGAGTACTTTTAAGAATTAAGTACCCACTGGGGTCCCAACTATTCCTCTGTTTACCCATCGGGGTCCCAACTTCATGAAACAACCCAGCAGGGTGGGTCTAAGACCCTCAAACTTTTCAGTGTGTGGGTTTTAACTTCAAACGAAATGAACACGTGCATAATAAAAGGAGAAAATTATCAATATTTGAAAAATAGGAAATACCCAAAATGCCATTACTTAAAGACAGTGAAAATAATGAAAATGCCCTTCATTTTAAAAGAAGAAAATGAAGCGGGCATTCATTTTTTTTCCTCTTCGTTTCAAACCCTCCTACCCTACTAAGCTAAGGTATTCGCAGTCCCCGTCAGATCTCGTCGCCGTTGCAGAGGGGGAGTCTCAGTCTCCCTTTCACTCTTCGTCTTCTCCCTTTCAATCTTTAGGGTTTGAAATTATAATTTTTGTGAGTTGGAATTGAAATAAGGTTTTACCCTAAATCGGTACAAATAGAGACATTATTTTTGTCATTTTTTTCAGTTTAAAATCCGTATTGGGTAATCCACTCATTGCTAGCTCGATCTTTTCTCACCATCGATTGTTGTTAGAAAGAACTTTTGTTGGCTTTGGGTTCCTTTCCACAGTCTATGATTCTAGGTTAAGGTTTATGAGCTAGTTAGAATAAAAACTCACTACCTTTATAGGGTCTCTATTCCGACGTTCTGCTATAATTATGTATGATAAATGTCAGGAGCTTATAAATGATAAGAATGTTATTTTAATTATGTAAAATAAATGTTTATAAATGGCAAGAATATTTTTTTGTATTTCCATTAATTTTCTTTCTTCTTGATCATTGGAAAAATAATTAAAAGATTTATTTATTATTTTATGGCTGGATCTCATATGAGTCATTTACTAACTCTTATAAGTCCAAGGATGACTCATGTGAGTTTGGTAGGATCCAAATCTAATAATCACCGAGAACAGTTATGTTATAGTCTAATAACAGTGACGTATTAATATGCATTTTGCATGACTGGGTCTGATATGAGTCATTTAATGATTCTTATAAGTCCAAGGAAGACTCATGTGAGTCCTATAGGCTCCAAAACTGATACTCAGTCGTGGTAAAGTCATGTTATACTCACCAGAGCACTGACAAATGAGAATTTTTCATGACTGGATCTCTTATGAGTCATTTAACTACTCGTAGAAGTCCAAGGATGACTCATGTGAGTCTTATAGGATCCAAATCTAATAGTCAATGTGATCAGTCATGTTATACACTGATAATAGTGATGTACTAATAGGAATCTCACATGAAGAATAAAAATTTTGGTCATATTTTGTATGAAATTGAAATTATCAGTCAAAATTTTGACCAAATTATCGGCTTTCAGCTGAAATTTCAGTCCAAATTTTTTATTTCAGTCATGCCCAAAACTGAAATTTTGGCCAATATTTTGATCCTTGTCTCACATGACTGGGCCACATAAGAGTTATTTACAGACTCTTACAAGTCAAAGGGAAACTCATGTGAGTCATGTAGGCTCCAAATCTGATAGACAATGACATCAGTTAAGTTATAGTCTGATAACAGTGATGTACCAATAAATATTTTTTATGACTGGGTCTCTTATGAGTCATTTACTGGCTCTTATATGTCCAATGATGACTCATGTGAGTCCGATAGGATCCAAATCTAATAGTCGATGAGATCAATTATGTTATAGTCTGATAACAGTGACGTACTGATATGCATTTTACATGATTGAGTCTCATATGAGTTATTTAATGACTCTTATAAGTCCAAGGAAGGCTCATGTGAGTCCTGTAGGCTCCAAATCTGATAGTCAATGAGATCGGTCATATTATACACTGATAACAATGTTGTACCAATAGGGAGATCGGTGGACTGGGTCACATATGAGTCATTTACTGACTCTTATATGTCAAAAGCAGACTCATGTTAGTCCTGTAGGCTCAAAATCTGATAGTCAATGACATTAATCAAGTTATAGTCTGATAACAGTGATGTACCAATAAACATTTTTTATGACTAGGTCTCTTATGAGTCATTTACTGACTCTTATATGTCCAATAATGACTCATGTGAGTCCGATAGGATCCAAATCTGATAGTCGATGAGATCAATTATGTTATAGTTTGATAACAGTGACATACTAATATGCATTTTGCATGACTGGGTCTCAAGTTTAATCACAACTAATCCATTGGAAAAAATATATAAGGGTTTTTAGCATATACCCTATATTTTAGCATTATGTATAAATGTCACCCCTATTTAACTTATTTATAAATAACCCTAATTTTTAATTTTTTATTTAAATAAAGCTTGAATTAATGTTTTGTTAATTTCTATCTCTAAAAAACTAAAGTGCAATTATTACGAAAGTGTAATTACCCAACACGAGAAAAAAATAGTGTAGGTGATAATTGCACTTTATTTTTTTAGAGACGGCACATAACATAACAATAAATGAAGGTATTATTTAAACAGAAAATGCAAATTAGGGGATTATTTATAAATATTTAAAATCTGTATTTTTTTGTCATAATATATATATATATATATATATATATATATCAAATAGAAACATTATTTTGTTTGTGAAACCCTAATCTTTAGGGTTGATAATTGTTCGATTTTTTTTTTTTTGTGAAACCGTAATCTTCACTTTGATGATGGGGTATATTTTTGCATTATTTCAAACACTAATATTTAGAGTTTAAGCTTATTTTTTTCCTTTGTTCGTAAGTAATTATAAAAATCTAAAAATTTTAGGGTTTGTATACTATTATACCTGGCGAATTACCTTTATGACCTATAACGTATAGATTGAATTATTTGTTTGAATCAAAATGTGATTTTTAATCTTTGCAAAATATAAAACTATGATTTAGAAAATAAATTTTTTATTATTTTCGATTTTGCATGTGTAAAGACATGCTTCCATTATAGATTGATAAAAAAATTAGAATGATCACACCATTGGTGAGTCATGATCAATCTTTTATATGATCGTATCATCAATTTATTAATCAATTGCTTCTCAAAGACATGATGAGTCTTTCATAAGACCGTATTGTCCATTTATAAGTCAGTTACTTCTAGAAGATACGATCAGATTAGCCGTTTATAAAAATGTGATGTCCCTTCATTTGGCAGTTTCTTCTTTAAGACATGATCAGTAGTTTGTGTATAAGAGGCATCATAGTTTGTATATAAGATTATGATATCCCTTCGTTAGGCAGTGTCTTCTTTAAGACATAATCAATATCTTCTTTAAGACATTAGGGTTTAAGAATTTATTTCTTTTCTTATTTGGCTTTTATATAAGATGCATCATAGAAGTATGAAATAAAATATTAGGATCACCAATTGATTGTTCGTGGTTGTATTCTCCGTACCAATCTGAGTTGGATAATTCTTTATATGTAGGCTTTACATGTAGTTGCGTTATGGGTACTGACACAATTATACTAGTATGTCACTATAATGGGCTATTTAATCTTTATAGAGTTAGATAATACCTTATATATTAATATATATAGGCTTCGCATGCAGGTGCATTTATAGTTACGTTATGGGTCCTGACACAATTATACTAGTATATTACTATAATGGGCTATTGAAAGTCTAGGGAAACAATATGATGTATTATGGTGAAAAATGTAAATAGAAATCGAAAAGTTGCGATGCAACATAGAACGAATTTACGAGAAAAATGTATAACTTGTGTAAGTCAATATCATAGCAGATGGATTTAAGGTTTAGATATAGATACCCGACTACTGAAGGGAGTTTTATTTTTGACATAGACAATGAGACCGACTTTCACGACATGATGACCCTATGCCCTATTGACTGTCCTCACATTATCCTATATATTTCTGAAAAGACCGTGGAGTCAAAAAAGCTCAATGAGCATAAAATAAAGGAAAGTCTGGAGACAGAAATGCTAGGGAGGTATGTGTTAATAGATTAGAAGTAAATATAATTAAATTTGTTCAGTAGTCAAACATTTCATACTTTATGTTACTTATTTGGTAGTGAGAAATCCGACGGCTCACGGAGTAAAGGTGTTAAATGTAATGAACGACACAACCTCTTGTTAGACACGGAGAAGAAATAGGAGGAAACAAAGACATTTAGGTAAGTTGATGAAGTTATATGTTTGTACTTTTATTTAATATTAATTGAGAAATTGTCAATAAGTTGACTGACATATACTGGTATGCTTTCGACCGTAGAATTACTCATGACCGCATGTTTCTTAATTTAAGAGCTCATCAAACTCACCAATCGTGCTATCAATCCAACTCATGAGAATGAGTATTTTATATAGTTTTTTATATGGTTTGTAATTATTTTCTTATATATATAGTACTCAACCTCTCACAATGCTTATGGTTTAGTTTTTCGCCCCCTGTTACTGAAGAAAAGCGTGAACAAAATACCAATTTTAGGTGGGTTGGTCTCCCATTTTCAAAAAAGACAAGTTTTATTAATGAGGACTCACATCTTTTGGTTGATACTTATGAGTAATTTTACAGTTTTGAGCATTCACGTCTATTTTCACATCCCCTCCCCAATACTCGTGTAGAGGAGAAAGCAATTGAAGAGGGGCAAGTATATGAAGACTTAAATTCAGTAAAAAATTCTCCACCAACTCAGAGGTGACTATGAATTGAGTTTTTACATAATCATATGTAATATTAGTCATATCTCACGTATGAGTGACACATTGTATTTCTATTTTAATTGGGAACGAGAGTGTTTTGCCATCGAAAACATGGGTTTCCGATTCAGTTAGTACCCAGAATTACAGTATCGAGGAACTATCGATGAGATTACTGAATATACAGGCTCAGATAGTGACTCGAGTTATTTAGTTAGAGTGGGATTCCAGGGACGAATTATTGGGAATAAATCAAAATATGCAAACTTCAAAATTGAAGATGATAACTTAGAAGGAGAGAGTTCTACAAGGAAGCCGAGATTTGATAAGATTGAAAATACATCTTTAACTGTCGGTAAAACTTTTTCTTCTCGAGAAGAATTTCTCACTCCCTTGAAGAATAATGTTATGTTGGAGAACTTTTAATTGAAACTAATAAAGACAACAAAAGGATTGTTGCTGCTAGATGTGTGAACAATATTTGTCCATGGAGTATTCGCGCGAGTAGGGGCAACGTCAGTGGCAATTCTTTTGTAATTAAAATAATGAATCCCGAGCACAAGCACAGTTCACTTAGTGTAGCTATGCAAAAAAAAGGGAGGTCATTGACAAGCCTCAAGTGATTAGGTAACTTCTAAAATAACGAATATGTTAAAGGACACTACTGATTATGCACCTGTAAAAATTATCTCTGAAATTCAAATAAATTAGGGGGTTATAATAAACTATCATAAAGTGTGGAAGGCGAAAGAGATAGCATTGGCTAACATTAGGGGTGGTTGGGAGTCGTCTTATGCTAATCTCTTTTCATATATTGCATAATTGCGTAAATCCGATCTTGACGCCTTCATGAAACTACAATGTTTGTATGATGACTCATTCCTTAGATTTTTTTAGACATTCAGTCCCTCTATCGATAGATATAGAAGAATGTTGAGGCCCATAATTTTGATTGATGGCACACACTCTAAAGATAAATTTCCCTGCCCGATGCTAATTGCGACAGCTGTCGATGACAATAATAATTTATTCCCTATTGCTTTTGTTGTAGTTGATGGTGAAATCAAAGATGCTTGGGAATGGTTTCTTCGATGTCTTCGAAAAGCAATCATGGATGATGATAGAGCAATTGTCATAATTTCAGACCGTGGGGACGCAATTAGATCGACGATTCTAAAAGTATTTTCAAATGCCACTCATAGCTTTTATTCTTTCACATTGCCAAGAACTTAAGGGAGAAGTTTAGGAATCTGACTTTGTGGATTCAACTCTGGCCTATTGCTCAAGCATATACCGTAAAAGAACCTGATGAACTAATGAGGAAACCTGATGGTGTGAGCCCTGCTGATGCAAAATATCTTCAGCAGAGTGAACCAAAGAGGTGGTCTAGAGCGCTCTTCCCTGGTCATAAATATGATCTTCTGACTACAAACATGAGACTGTCCTCGTGTTGGTAGTATTCAGTGCACTGGGAGTTTGATTTCGAAGTCTGTCGGCATTTCATCAAGTTTGAATAAGAGGAAAGGTGACAGGGCATTTGCTACAGTAAGTTCTCCATTAGAGAAAAAAATTTCTGAAATTCTTTAGTTTTAGTAACTGCTAACTCTCTGGGTATCTTGGATAATATAATCCACCCAATTTATTATTCAGATCTATGATTTGTTGTGAGTTCTTTTCCAGGGGAATATGATCCACATCAATATCTGTAAGAATGGGCTTAGGCACCTTTTTAGCCTGCATTTTCCATGCTTCAGTATCTATTTCTTCCATATATAGGAAGAGTTTCTGTGGAGATGTCTGTTTTAACAGCTTCTATTTTCTGTTTGTGGAAGATCCCAAGAAGGCTATGAGTCCTCCTTGGGATCTTCCTCGTCATCAGATGGTCATATCTTGACCTCTACCGAAGTATCCACCTCTAGATGTTGACATACTGCCTGAAAGCTTAATCATATTGTTAGCAAATCTAGGATCTTGAGATAAAATATCTAGAATAATATTTTCTTTTCCCTTAATATGAATAACTTCATATGAGAATTCATTAAGGTAAATCTGCCATCTTAATAACCTACTATTTTTATAATGTTTGAGGTTAAGGTTCTTAAAATGGATGAAATACATGGAATCTATTCTTATTGTGAATGTCTTTGGTCTAAGAAAGACTTCATATCTTTCTATAGTGTTCTTTATAGAAAGAACGTCTTTCTCATGGGTGGTGTATCTGGCCTCAACATCTTTGAAGATTCCAGATCGATAACCATATAATTTTTTACTTTGATCTATGTGATCAATGGCATGGTACACGACTCCTCATTGTTTATCTGAGGCATCTATTTTCATTATAGAGTAATCTTCTGTATTGGGCAGAGCTAGTGGAGGAATTTTTTTTACTTCTTCCTTGAATTCTCTTACAACTTGTCTATCATAGTCTGCCCTTGTGAATGGATTCATGATTTATGTTTTCTGGAGCTTGGAGGTAAATCCTTGCTTCTATTTTGCAATATCTTGGAGGAAGTTATTGGCATAGTTTAGAATTATTTTTTTGTAAAATAGGATTAACTCTATATCCTATTTTCGTAATCTTTTTATTGAAAAACCATAATTAGTTTAATTGTGTTGGTCCCGAAATTTTTTGAACCAACACAATTAATCACCTTCCATGATTTATCGCCAGTTCTGTTGGCGAGCGCTTTTTTTGGGTTCCTCTCAGTTCCGGTTGAATCAGTGGCTTCCAACTATGTCCTAGCGGACTCTAGCGATGCGATATTTGGAATAATTAAGGTAAAAATAAATAATAAAAGAGATTTCCTAGAAAGTTTCTAATTTATTACGATCATCAGCTGCAGATATTTATCGACGCTGCAACACGTCAATGATCACGCTTAGGAGCGGGTATGGGTTGCTTTTATACTGAATCGTCCACCTGCGAGCGTCAGCAGCGTTTTATTTCTTTTGGTTAGATAGTTTGATTTCCTTTTATTTCCCTTTATAGTTTATACTTCTAGTCAATTTAGGTTTCCTTTGGTTCTATTGGGAATTTAGTTATATAGGTTTGTTCCGATCCTGTTAGGAGTCCAGTTAAGGTTGATTTCCCAATTCTATTAGAAGTCTAATTAATGTTAGTTTCCCGATGCTACTAGAAGTCCAATTAGTTTCAGTCTCCTACTGATACAAGGAGTGTAGGTATAATAGTTCTGGTGAGATTTTAATTCGTTCAGGCATATCAGGTGTACTAGCATTCTGACTGAATAAGGTATAACAATTCTATTGAAATTCTAATTGTGGCAATTATAATAGTCCTGTTAGAATTCTGATTGAATTAAAAGACTAATTTTACTGAGATTCTAATTTAAGCAAAGGAATTAATGTTACTGAAATTTAATTAAAATGAGTAAACTGATTTTTACCCAAATCTGATTAGAATAAATAGATTAATTTTTGTAAAAATCTCTAGTTAAAGCAATGAATTGACTATGCTAAAGAATCCAATTGAAGCACCAAATTTAATCCTATTTAATTGTAATTGATGCAAGGAATTGATCAATTACATTCAGATTTAAAGAGATCAATCAATCACACTAAGATTTAAGACACTGAATTAATTAAGCATGTTGAAATAAACCTACTAATCAATCGCACTAAAAGTACCAAACTAAAGCCATTAATCAACTCTAAAATTCCTAAAAAAAGGGTGGTTTGGGCCCGCTATGCTGAGGAGGATTGGCCTCATTCCCGAGTACCCTCTGTAAGCTCCCTTGGGCAAATCAGGTGGTTGAAATTGAAAATATACTGAATTTTTGGGCTGTAAAATAGTGTTTTGGATTTTTCAGAGTTGATTTCAGAATGATAATTATGAATGAAATTGTAAAACTAGAATTATAAGACTGAAACTATATTTATAATTTTTTTAGAATATTAAAATAAGAAACTAAAGTTAAGACTAAATTTTTAAGACAGAATTCGGGTCTGAAATCGAGAAATCAGGCCGTATGATTAAGGACTGGTTTTGAATCAAAGGATTAGAACCTGAAATTAATGATAGGACTGTAAATCGAGATTTTAGAACTAAATTAAAGTCTAAAATCGATATATCGGACCAATAGATTAAGGACTAGTTCTAAAAACAGAGAACTAGAACAAGATATATAGAATTTCAGTCCGAACGGGGTGCTACGGTCTAAAACTAAAAATAAAAATATTAATAGAATTCTTAGATCTAGAGATTAGAAGCTATGATTGTGAATTAAAAGATTAAATACTTACTTAGGGTCGGGCGCTGCGGAGAGAAATCTGGAAGAGTAGAAGCTTGAATCTCGAAACTATGATTAAGACGCTCCATGGGTTGATTCTCAGAGTTCTCTGGTTTCAGAATCCCAAAAAAAATTCATTCTCTTTTGAAAAATTGCCAGCCTCCTCTCTCTTCGAGAAAAAAAGCTTTTATCGGTTTTCCTTCAATTATGCGCCCTATTTCAGACGTTTAATTAAATTATGCGTCAGTTTCCTGACGCTTAATCGCTCTGAGTCAGTCACCGACTCAGTGAGCGACCGGCTGACTTGCTTAGCGAGTTTCTTAGTCCTAACAAAATTAGGGCTAATTGTGCGCGTGATGGGAGGTGCGCAATCTGATTAAGCATTTAGTCATAAGCGCGTAATCAAGGGAACTTAGGAGTTAAGGGTAATGAGATTAGATCGGGCAAAGGCCAATTGCGCATTGGTTTTGTGGTGCTCAATCCAATCGTGCGTCCGATTTCAAGCACGTGATCGAATCTCGAATAGGTCTGAGAAAGGAAGTTTGCTCTAAAAGGGGGACTGATTGCATGTTTATGGTCTGGCGCGCAATCGAATTATGCGGGGGGTTTCAGGCGCTTAATTCAAGGTCGTCCGGGTCTGGTCTCTAGAATGAAATATAAGACTATTGTTTCAGTCTGCATTCTGACTATATACTATTGTTTCAGTATATAGCCTACCCATTTTGGGATCTGAGCCACAAAGCTATTGTTTTAGCCTGTGTTCAGCCATGTACTATTATTTTAGTGCATGGTTCCCATATTAGGGTTTAAAAGAAAGTCAAAGGTTGACCGAACAAGAAATATATTTCGAGAAGGTAAAATGGGAGTGTCTACAGATGCCCCTCTTCGGCGCGCTCTTGCGAAGTAAGAACGTGCCGAAGAAGTAGACACCCCTCATTCGACGTATCTTCTCGTTTCTCTTGAGAATTCACGAATGTGAATTGGTGATGCTGACATGATATGCTTGGCTTTCTTATCTATCAGCACAAGCTAAAATGAAGCATTTGAAGGGTAAATGGTAGCTGTCGAAGGGCACATTCCGAGTCTGTGGGTGCACGGCGCATCCCGTCGTATGGCATGAGCTAAAAGAGGGATTTTATGCAATCGAGGTACCGAGGCGTCAATCAAATGTCCAAAATAAGGTTCAGGAATCGATAATAAAAGAAGAGATAAATATCATGTAATATCGAAGGCTTTTGCAAGTCATGTCAAATCGGGCGCGTCATTGCTCACACCAATGTGCGTCAAGCGTTCCTTTTCCAATAGGCATTTGTTAGTTCTTTAGATTTAATATATTCAATGTTCAGCTTTCCCAGGGGAATGGCTGATTTAAGCTGGTAATTGAAATATCTATAAAGTGTACTCAATTGAATTCTGCGCAGTGGCATGTGCGCTTGATTCATTTGGAATTCGAAGGTCAGTAAATTAGGAATTTTAATTCTAATGTGTTTGAACTAACGATTCTGTGCAGTGGCGTATGCGCTCAATCAAATTCTGCACAGTGGGATATGCACTTGATTGCAAGTTTAGGGGTTTGTCTGCAAATTGGGTAGTCTAGGTTGGGTATTCTAGTCCTAATGTGTCTGAACCAATGATTTTGCGCAGTGGAGTATGCGCTTGATCCAATTCTGTGCAATGGGATATGCGCTCGATTGCGAGTTCAGGCAGTCTTTAGGAGTTAAAGGTCAGGTTCAAGTTTAATTTAAAGGAAGGTGAGTCGGGTCTATTTATCTTGTTGCTTTGTTCTCTTTGTTTCTTCCTCTTTTTTTTATTTGTTTTATTTTTTTTTGTTTTGTTGTTTTTTTTTGTGAAATAAAGGTGCGTTTTGAAATTTTGAAATTTTAGGGATTCTAACTTAAGATCAATTTGATAGTAAAACAACAGAAAATGTGGCTTTCGAGATGTCACTGAGCAGATCCACCGGTACGGGATTTGTGGACCCGACCATTATTGTGATTGTCAAGATGACACTTGGAATGCCGGATACTACATCCTTCTCGACGTACACTGATGATTGTCTCTTATGAGAGGACTACAGTGGTTCGCAAGTTGAGAGAGACAAGTTTTGAAAACATTTGATTTAATCATAGCTACCTATATATATTTGCAATATCGAGTAACTAAAAAGAGTAGGTAGTACTTACCTGTGGTGATACTTACCTGGGTTACACGCAACTTGTACGGTTCGTGGTGGTGTCGTAGTGTCGTGATGGGACTTTGTGGCTATTGTCGTGATGTAGTGTTCCGGGTGTAATGCCGCGATGGGACTTTGGAGATTTGTTCTCTTCAAACCTACTGTAGCAGGGCTTGGAGGTTGTGATACGACGTCTTGGGAGGGTCCGTTGCCTTAGCGATGGGACGTGACTGGGCTTTCCCTCTTTTCGTTATACGGTGTGGCATGCGCTGCCTAAGCCTTTTTTTGTTTTTAGGTAGTGAGGTTCGCAATGGGACAAAAGGGTGGACATAGTTAGCGATGAGACATTGGTAAGATGTTTGGACGATAAGCGTGTCTTGTTTCTTTCTTTGGTAGATCTTGAATTATGTGAGATCACATTGTGGTTGCGTCGTGATTGGCTTAGTTTTTTTTTTTGCGGTGTGCCTTCGGCTTTTCACGATGGGTCATAAGGGTATGACTAATTTATTGCGATGGGACTGAGTATTGAGGTGACATTGCTGCTTGTGTACACGTTATCATCGTGGGGTTTTCCTTTTTTTTTTTTGGTGGGGTCGTGAGGGCATTGCGGTAAGGGGCTTGTGTGTCTTTTGGGGACAACTTGTGAGGCTACGCGATGGGACAAAAGGGTGTGACCGTGACGTGATAAAATAATTTTGGCCGCGATGGGACAAAAGGGTCTTGAGGGAATAAATTTCGTCCAAAATCAGGTATTACGCATCGGTTTTCGATCATTCAATCTGATTGCGCGCCTGAGTTCGGGAGTGCGATCTCGTGCTTGAAGGGTCATTTACGCGCAGGTATGTGCGTGTGTAATTGGATTATGGGCTATAGTCCATGCGCGTGATCGAGGCATCACCTGGTCATTGTACAGTCAATGTACAGGTGACCTTTCGTATTGTGCATTTACAATGTGTCGTTTAATTGGTTTGCATGGCCCATAGACTGTGCGTGATCAGAACGTCGCGCGGATGGCGCAGACGATGGTTTAATTGCACGCTCAGGTCAGAGCACGTATTTTAGATTGTGCGCCACGTGAGTGACACATGATCTAATTAAGCGCACGTGTCCGAGCGCGTGATTGAGTTCGTACTCTATATAAGCAAAAGAACTTTCATTTGTTTTTCATTCTGGTTTAGTCTCGAGTTTTGACCTTTTATAAGTCTCTTGTGTTCTGAAATTCTTATTTTAGTGATATCGAGCGATCTAATCGTCCGATTGGGATGTCGTTTCTTCCTATATTCGTGATTTCGCGCGATCTCCGTCCTGAGGTGATACTCATGGAAGGCGTTATTCTAAGAATGGGCGGTATTGGGAATGAGTGCATTTGTCTTCACATCGATCCTTTTTAAGGAGCAGTGAAGGCAGCATTGAAGCGGTGATAGTGGAGGAGACGAAGATGGCGGAAGAGCAGGACTAAAAAAGTGGAGGGATGTGTCTCCCAACCAATTCCTCCTGAAGTCTCTGATTGCTCCAAGTAGAATCTGCTCCTCGCTTCATCTCAGTTTCGAACCCAATTTTTGCTTTGGGTTATAGGTTAGAGTTTTAGGTTTTCGTTTTGGGTTATAAATTCAGGAGGTATGCCTCCGGTGATAATTGTAAAATTTTAAATTATAAATGAAGGGGTCTTTCTTTTGCTCTTATTGCTCTTGTTTATTCGTTTAAATTTATTAACGGATTAATTGGATTTGTTCGATTTGTTTAATCTAGTTTTGGTCTTAGCTTAAAGTTTCAGGATTTATTCCGAATTTATTCAGGGTTTATCTCGAGATTAGTTTATCTTAATGAGCCTGGTTTAGAGAATTTACTTGGTTTTATTTGATTAATTGGGGGCAATTTTTTTTTAGCCAGGGTCTCACTCCAATGAATTGTTGTTGTTTGTCTTTATTATTTAATTTAATTTAATTTAATTTAAAGTTTTTATTGATTTAAGGTTTGATTTTAACTTGAGTTTTAGTTTTTTTTTTTTTTTTGTATTGAACATGAGGTTGAAAAAGTGTGAGTTTTCTTAGGGTTCTAGGTGGGTGTTAAATGTCTAAATTCTATTAGTTTATTCATTTTGCTTTGGATGGGTCTCTCTTAGGGGGTTAAGTGTTGTGTAATCATTGGTTCATGCATGTTTGCCATGGATTGTGGTCTTTCAAAGGGGTATGTGTTTGATTTAGGTTTAATTTAGATTAGAAAGGTTTAAAGATGTGACACTTGTCATTTGATAGTTTAGGGAGTATCGTCTATAAATGTGAGCCAAAAGTCTTATTATTTTGAATTTTATTTTATGTTTGGGATTGAAGGTTTTGAGGCATTCTTTTGGGGCTTTTTTTTCGTCTTTTCTTCCCTTCTCTTTTGTATCCCGGGTGTTGGACCCAAAGAATTGCGTTTATTGTGGATTCCTGAGAATGAACGGGATTGGGAATATAAGGTGGTAGTCGAATTGATGTCATGTTAAGGGAAGAGATGGGGGAGAAAAAGGTGGTAGAAAGGAAAGTCAAGGAAAAGGCAAGGTCAGAGTTCTCGTGACCGATGCCTATTTTTTCTCAGTAGGCTCTGCGAATTCAGTGTTAGTTGCTCCACCTTTTTAGTGTTTCAAAGGCGGGTTGCTAAGGGTGGATCCTGCAGGTCCTGGGTGGATTTCCGTGAGCCACTTTTTCTTTTCTGCCGGCTCAAGGCAAGGGGAAGAGATTATTACGGTTAGAATTTATTCAGGGCGCCTCCTTGCTCCGAGTTTCTCTAAGATTTCTAGTTTCCCGAATGAATCCGGATTCAGGGATTGCCTGAACGTGAGGATTTTTTAGTTTCTTATTTTAAGTTGTATATTCAGAGGGTATGCCCTCAGTGTATTTTGTAATTATTTATTTATTTATGAAGTGATTATGATTTTAAATTCTTTTATAAATTCTAGTTTAGTTTGTTTTGAGCTTATTTGATTTATTTAGAATGTGAGATTTACTTGTTCAATTTATTTATTTTAGATCGGGACAAGTTAAGAGTATTTTGTTTTGTATTTTGACTTAGTTTAGGGTTAATCAGAGTGTATGAATGATGAGGACATTTTTCGTTCTTAGTGTAAAGAAGAAAAAGAGACAGGGGGCATTTTCTGATTGTTTAATTTAATTAATTGGGGTTGTGTGTGATATGGGGGCATTCCTTTTTTTTAGTTTTTTTTTTAAATCGGTGCTGGTTGAGACAAAATTTGCGTTTAGCTTTAGTCTTAGTTTGGGGCAAATCTTCCTCTCTTTTTTTGGTTTCAGCTTTAGTTGGGGTGTGCGAATGGTATCAAGTCATTTTTCATTTTTCCCTTTTTTGGGGCGTATATATTTTTCTTCAAATTAGGGGGGTGTTCTTGGATCAGTCCTGACAAGGGCATGGTTTAGACTGGTAATTGGTGTTAGGAATCTCCTAGTTTAGGTCTGTGAAAGTGCTGCTTTGTATCCGTATATTTTTTTATGTTTTCTAGGGAATTGTGCGCTTCACTATGAGCGTTAAAATGAATTGCGCGCCAAATTTGAAGTGCGTATTCCAAGCCATTAGAATGTTATTAAGCATTCATGTTTGGTCGTTTAATCTAATTAAGCGCTAGGTGTGGAGCGGTTGATTAGGGCAGTGGTGGTTACTGTGGACATGACTGGTGGCATTCACGTGCCACGAGGCAGGCACTCGATGTAATTATGCGCTTGCAGTGCGACGTGCAATCAAGTGGTCGAGTTAATTTGAGCGGACAACGATTAGATTGCGCGCTCTAGATCGGTCGTGTAATTAGAATTAAGTGCTACGATGGTGGCGCGCGATTGGTTTGTGTGCATGGATTTAAGTGCGCGATTGGACTATTCCCTATAAATGGCTTAAAGTCTCTCATTTTCATCGCGCAATCTGTTTATCTCTAGTTTTCTTGTCTCTGTGCGCTCTAATTTTCGTGTTTTCATGATATCTTGTGATCCAGTTGTCCATTTCAGACATCGTTTCTTCTGTTCTCTTTAGTTTCTGGAACTCTTTGTTCTAAGATGGAGGGTGAAGGTATTGGTGGGCATGATATCACTGTATTTGAGTTGGAGAGGATGTTGGGGGCATAGACAAGTGAGACGTCCGAGGCTCCGACTGACGCTGTCGTCGAGGAGGATGTTGTTAGGGAGGTAGTTGGAGAGGAGGTCCTAGAGTTTGACCAGTCGGTGGTCGGGGAGGAGGCGCTCGAGATTGAGCAGGGGGGTGTTGCGGGTGAGGGTGAGAGAGTCGAGGGTGAGATACCCGCGAGTGAGGGGGCTAAGGGTGCATCTGCGGAGCATCCGGATCGCAGGGACTTCCCGCTTGAGGATTTCTTTCCCCGATGCCGGGTAAGCACTCACGAGCAAGAGTTCTTCCATTTTCTTAGTGGCTTAGGTTATGACATAGGCTTATTAGGATTCAGAACCCTTCTAATTTATGTCGAACCTGCATTAATGATTGATTGTGTGTTTACCCATGCATCATGATTGCATCTAGAGGTAGAGGTAGGTCATGTTTCTACTCAGTGGTTCTCATCATGTTTTACGCGTTTGTTGTTATTGTCATTGTGTCCGGGGCATATTTGACTCGCTTTTAGTTTCCCTTTTTTTTTAATTAGTTTGCCTTCTGTCATAAGTATGTGTTAGTTTTATTATTGTTGTTTGTGTTTCGTTCAATAGGAGCCCTATTGGCGTGTTTGTTTATCCTCAAATGAGGGTCTAAAATCAACAATAAAACTAGGCAGACACACTCATACAGACCTGCAAGTATTCAGGATCTATTGTAGCAAGCTTTAAAAGAATGGTGAGTAAGGGAATGTCCACAAGGAGGTTGTTTAGAAACATGACAAATCTTCAGATCTGTGTCAGATCTGGCACCCTAGCTATTACTAATTTAGTTAAAAGACAGGGGAGAGGTTTGGAATGGGCTATCACTTAAACTAAGCTACAATTAAACAAAAGCTATCTTGGATCAAGTTTAGGAGCTTAGATCTTGCAGGGGAAGAGAGAAAAAACACAGAAAATGGAGAAGAGTACCTTGGAGGTTGGTTTTCACTGAAATTAGATTCAATTAATCATTCTACAAAGGTTCAGAGCACACAATTCCCTCGCTGGCTATAAGCACAGTTGCAGGGTATAAATTCCACTCCAAATCACAGGAGCCACCTGGTCTTAAGGTTATAATCTGTCCACTTTAAAGGTCACAGACCATCCTGTAGACTTTATCGAATCCATGGATTGCAGCAGATAAATCCAATTGAGGCTTGAGCTTAGATTTATCTTAAGGTTATGATTTGTCCACTTTAATGGTCACAGACCATCCTAGGGATCTCCTACAAAGCCAGAGCCTCAATTAGAATAATTAAAACCACTACAGATGCTACAATTATCAGGTCATAGACTCAAGGAATCATAGGAGCATCAGATCCAGGGAGAACAGATAGTGTCCAAGAGGTCTACCAGTTAAGTGGGTGAGCTGATCTACAACTCCTCTACACAAATTTGATCGATCACCAAATGGAACCAAAGGAAATTTAAATCTAATTAAAGCATTAAAAACAATATTATCATTGCAAACAAGGTCACTTTACAATGGAAATACTCTCAGATCTATAGTCTGTGCAGCTAGGAACCTACAACAGCACTCTTAACCTCACCCAATTATAGATCTAACATCGCTCCTCGCTACTCCAAGGGACTTAGCCAACCATGGTTGGGCTAAAGGAGGGAAATGGAATTGCTCTGTAGGAGCTAATCTCCAGAATTTGACTTAGATCTCGATCCTCCTCCAATGGCAATTGGGGGTCTCTATATATAGCTTTCTCCTCTATTTTTCCCACCAAAAATCCCTTCTAGAAGGTTGTCAAAGTTTGTTAGAGTTCCGTTAAAGCAAGTGGGTCGATTAGGGCCTTCTAGGGCATCTTCTGGAACCATCGTATCGGTCACCAAGTGCCTCGGGTTACGTGCAGTAGATCACTGAATCACAGCATGTGCACAACTAAATTACTGAGAAGTTCTGCACACGATTTCAACAGGTTGGAATCGAGCATTTTGGTCCTTTCACTAGGTTCTCAGATCCGTTCGATAGGTTCCGCTAGGATGAATCTTCGCTTAGAGTTCCAGCCTTCTCAGCCCTTGGTGTGGAGTATTCGACAGGTTGGAGCAACTCTTCGACAGGTTGAAAAACCATTTCGATTGGTTCCGCTCTTCATTCCGCCATTTCGATAGGTTTGCTTTCAGTCCTATCGAAAGGCTCAATCACCCTTCGATAGGTTCTCTTCCACCATTCTCATCTCGATAGGTTCAAGAAACCATTCGATAGGTTCCTTTGACACTTCAGGCAGGTTTTCGATAGGATGAGTTCTTCTTTCCTTTTAGCTGCTCGATAGGTTCTGAGATCCTATCGAACTCCTTAATCCACATGAATTCATCCTTCTTCTGTCTTCAGATCCTATCGAAGACCTCTTCAACTGCACGAATTCTTCCTTTCTTTGCTTTCAGCTCCTATCGACGTCTTCAGGTGACCAATCGATAGGACATTCTCAGCCTGTTTTCACTTCCTTCACCTTTCCCTGCTATAGCCACGCGCTCCAAGGGTCCAGTGATGTGCTACCCTCTAGTGTGTTGTTGCTAGGTTTGTCCTGTGTTGAGAGATAGTTCCTTGTTGGGCATTCTTGAGTGATTTTCTGTATTAGTACCTTCTTTTATTACTGTCTATAAAATACACTTGACAAGAGCTTATTAGTGTGCTCACAGGTCTATCAATGGTCAGGTTATAGGGTGAAAAGTGGCATTTTTCATCACTTAACACACCCCCAAACCTAAGCTTTGCTAGTCCCTGAGCATAGGAGAATTCAAAGAAAAAAATAAAATGCCACTTTCGTAGGGAGCACGGATGCATTTAGCATATGCACCAAGCCTTTTAAACCCCCAGGTGATCCCTAGTAGAGGAGTGAAGTCTCCTGAGGGTTTTCAGTGAAGGTACCCACAAACTTCCCCAATAAGGTTAGTTAATAGTAGTACATCCTGCTAAACAGAGTTTCAGTGAACTAGAGTAAATTTTCATCATGTCTTTTCAGTTAGAGGGTTTTCAGCAGAAAAATCACCAACTTAAAACATGAATTTTTATAGTAATTCCTTCATCATCAATTGGTTCATGTCAAGGCATTGTGTCTGAAAACTGATGCAAAGTTCACCTTCTATTTAAGAATTCTGTTTGGATACTACCCCCATCAACTTGGATTTCAGGCCCAAGTCTTACCAGGGCTGTTAACTCACAACAACAATGAAGGGTGTAGAATTTCACATAGTTCAAGAGCAGTTACAATCCTCAAATAGGACTGCAATCATGAGCATAGGCATTGCTCTAATTTCTAAAATTTTCTAACTCTTTTCACCATAGATCAGACAAATTCTCATCTCCATATGACAGCTCAATCCATTTCAGATCAGTAAGGTCTTTTTATTTGGTTGTAATGTGGTTTAGGGGTGAAATTGGTAAAAGAATAAAGGGGTAAAATGGGATTCAAAATTGAGAAATCAACAAGGTAAGGAGGTGATTTGCAGCTCAACCTTCTTCATTTCAGCACAATTCCATTTACTTCTTGAACTTTCAGATTTGAGGTGATCAGTTTCTAATCCTCATTTCAATCTGTCAATGAAATGACTTCTCTTTCTCATTCTTTTTCTTTGATTTTTTTTTTTTTGTATATATGGAATACCACAACACCACAGAATGTGTTCTCCTTTCTTTCAACAAGATTTAAGGCCTTACCCCTCTAACCTTGCTCCTCCTTCCTCTTGCTAGTTTCTCAGATTGAGGGTGAACTGAAATAGGTCAAAAGGTTTTGGGTTTAGAATTTTTTATTTTCATCAAAGAAAATTGAGACTTTTAAGGCTCAAGTGGTGTGCATCAAGGGCAATTCAACGGTGGGGCATTTTAAGCTCAAACTGACCAAGGGATGGCCTGACTTCATGTCCTCAATGTCATAAGTGTTGTCAAGCTGTTTCAAGTTGGAATTGCCTAACTTTTAGTGGGTATAATTAGATCCGATCAGTCCAAAGAGCAGAAAAATTACCAAGGCACTCTTCAAGGAAACTTTTTCAGGCCCAAATCTCACTGGGTATGGCCTTCCATCTCATTTTTAGGGGTGTGTCTTCACAATTTCCTCTCATTGCAGGTTTACTGCACATCAAAAATTATTTTTCACAAATTGTTGACATTTGCCTCATGAAAAATGTTAAAACTACAGCTCATTTCAGTTTTAACAAGTTGTTTTCTTAATATCCTCTTTTGACAAAAATTCAAGTGAGAATTTACTTTAATTAATTCCAAACACTTCCTTGTAGCCTAGTTGTACTAAAAGTAACTAATTTATTGGCATACATACATGCCATACCCCCAAACCTAAACTAAACAGTGTCCTCACTGTGTCCATCATGAAATTAGGGGGAGGTACGGTGGGGGGGGAGGGGAAAGACAGATACAGAAAATCTACATGAAGACAAAATATATCATAAAGCCAAATATATATATGAGAAAAGGAGGAAAAAACTAAAACAACAAGTTGCCACAGCTATTTGTAGGTGTTATCTGGCCAATCGTAGAGGTTAGCCAAGTTTTCCAGCTCATCCTTGGATAAGGACGCTTTGCCTTTAGATGTGGCCCTTTGCTGCTATCTCTTTGGTGCCTCCTCAGACTGGGCAGTGGGCTATTTTCCTTTGGGGTCGACAACAACAGGAGAATCAGAATCAGAATAGGAAGGAAAAAGGGCAATGGGGTTCAATCCAAGAGCCGCAGCAGTCTTCCTTCGTTCTTCCTTAGTCATTAAGATGTAAGGGGTAGCAGGTTGGGTAAGGGGCTGGGTGGGAGAGGTTGTTGTAGACTGGGCAACATGTCTCTTCCCTTTCTTGGAAGGGGCAGCAGAGGGGGCAGATCTTTTGAAAGTGACTTTCTTCTTGGGGGGAGCCCTTTTAGGTTTAGAGGCAGTTGAGTGGGGGGTTCTGGCTAGAGGAGGTGCACATCCACAGGGGGTGGGAGGAGGTTGAGTTGTAGGGGCAGGATTGCGAGGTAGGAGGTGCAGGAGGAGGGGCGGTGGCAAGAAGGGTGGGTTGGAATGGTTGAGAGGTAAGGGAAGCAACCTTTTCTCCGATGTCAACTGTTTGGCGTCAACAGAGCAAGTTGGCATCAGATAGTTCTTTGGTGGCCTTGAGGATCTCCTGAGCATTGGCTAACTTTTTCTTGAGGAGCTCAGAATTCTTCTTCTCATATTTGGCAATGAGACTTTCAGTCGCTGCCACTTGTTTTGCTGACTCATAACGAGTCAGGATTTCAGACCTCCCTTGAGAGATATCACGGAGTTGAATTCGGTGTTCCAATTCGATGTTGGAAATCCTCTCCTTATAAGGGGCCTCAATGGAAGCTCGAAGTGCAGCCATACCTATCAAGACATCCCTGTGGATGTAAGGGTTGTCCCTCATTGCACACAGAAGGGTGAGGTAAGGGGGTATGTACATGGATTGTCGAAGAACAATAGGCAAGGACAAGGGTGTAGTGGATGAAGAGGAGGGGGTGGAAAGAACCAGATCCTCCCATGGATTAGTTTGGGTGGAGGCATCCTGGAAAATAGGTGGGGGGGTGGCAAAGGGTATAGGGGATTCAGCTGCTGGGGAGGACAGTAAATCTGGGGATGAGGGTAAAGTGGCCTGTGGTGAGGAAAGTATGGGGAGAGCGGGTGCGGCTACTTCCTCAGGCTGGGCGGCTGCGTGGTGTGGAGTGGGTATTGGTAAAACAAGAGGGCATAGGTGAGGGGGTTGAGGAGTGGAAATGGATGGGATAAGGGTGGATTGAATGGATTGGAGGATGGAAAGGATTTGAGTGAGGGTGTCAGGCCTGGTGGGAGTAGAAGGGGCTGGTGCGTGGACATGTTGGAAGGGAGAGGATGGGGCATGGTGAAAATGAGGAGTGGGGTGTGGGATAGGTATGGTGGGTGGGGGGGTGGCTAAGGGTATCTCTGCAGGAGTCTCTACTTCCATGGAAGTGATTGTCTTCTCAGCCACCTCCCTTCCAACTGGTTGGCCTTTCTTAATCAATGTGAGGCTAGTTGACCATTCTCGCTTACCATACAATTTAAAGGTGAGCTTCTCCATTGGTTCAGATTGCTTAATCACATATTTTCCAGTCCTGAGCAGACATGTGATTAGTCTGTAAAAAGGCAGGCCACCTCCTTTAGCAAAAGCTTGCCTCTTCCGCACCTTGTCATTGATGTCCACCATTGTCTCAAAAATCAGCTTAGGTGCATTCACAAATTGCCCCTTTAAACAAAAGTATGGTGCATCCACTAAAGGGGTCCTTCTCTCTTGCAAATGACCAGAGACAGACATTTTTCCTCGGAATGGTGTCAATGAGTCGAAGGGTAGGATGGAGGTCACTTCTCATCAAGGATTCACCAGAGCCCACTATTCCATTAGTAAGCTGTTTAGCCATTTCCCGAAATGTGGCCCCTGTAAGTGCTCCCTCACCTCTAGTGGAGTCAAATTGATATGGGACTCCCAAAGCCATCACAATATCTCTGCAATCGATAGTTAGTTGCCAATCATCAATCGAGATTTTCAGTGTATCCTCAGCTCCAGGTACCACCTTCTTTGTCAGGTTCTGGTACCACAATTTCACTAACCTGGGATAGACATTTTCCTTCAAGGGTGAAAGAAGGGGTAGCAGACCTTCTTTTTTCAAATATTTCAATGTCCCCTGGCACTCTCCAATGTTGGTAAAATATGCCAGATCAAAATCCGTTTCAGGGACAAGACTTAATTTTTCTACAAACTCATTGGGGGTAGTTAACCCCGCAGGCAGTTCTACTAGAGGGGCAGCTCTCACTAAGGTTTCTTCTACTCTAGGTTCCTGAATCTCAACAGCTTTGGATTTCTTAGCTTTAGGGGTCTTTTGGGGTGAGATTTCAGTGAGCTTCCTCTTGACAAGTGGTTTGTCAGCTGGCTTCGACTTTTTAGAGGATTTGGGGGTGGAAGCAGTTGTTCTCCGGCATATGTTCGCGAGGGTTTCCTCCGGCTCATCCATTTTACTCTTCAAAAATTAAGCTTGCAGCAACTTGAAGCGGAGTTTGAGGTTTAAAAATTAGAGGATCAACAGATTGATGGTGGGAAGGCAACTGACCTCAAAATACCTAGGGTTTAACTGAAATCGCACTGCCCAGCTTCACTTTTTCCAAAATTAGGGGCAAAATGCTCCTATGTGCAAGCTGAATGTTCTGACAAAAAGGCAGACTGAATAGCTGTAGGTTCTATGAGGAATTAGTGAAGAAAGAGGGAGGCGACTGCGAGAGGAACAATAGCTAGGGTTTGCAGAAGGTATGGAATGAGGCACAAATGCCCTGTCGACAGGTATATAAAAAGTGAAATATGATTCTGATAGGATGAACTAGATGGTTTCGATAGGTTCATGCGTCATGTCGAAAACATAGCAGACAAAACTTTGAAAGGGGATGATTCGATAGGATCTCGATAGGTGGAACCATCCGGTCGATCAGTTTAAACGGTAGCTGAATCTTTATTTCGATAGGTTCCTCATTGGTATCTACGACCTATCGAAATCTCTATTTTTCCTATCAAAAAGTTAGTTTTACCTATCGAGAGGTTCAGTACCTATCGAAACCATCCAACATCCTGCCGAAATCACTAAGTGACCTATCGAAAGGTGAGATTGACCTGTCAAGACTTCTAAAAATCAAATAAAGCTGTATTTCTGGGCATTCACAGTCTCAGTTCTCAGCAGGCTCTGTTGATGTGGTGCCCCATGATTAGATTCACTTATGAATAGCTCCCATAACCTTAGGACAGCTGAGAATGACGGTCTAGTATTGAGCATGGCAATTTTGTTATTTTCTTTTAATTATTGCAAAGAAATACAAAGAATCAAATAACAACTAAGTAAACACCTACAAACAAAAATAGAGTATGGTACATATGACACATACTGACTGCAGGGGTTAATCTGGAGGGTTCTGGAAGGTCCACGGTCTCCTCAGGCTCATCAAACTTGGCACTTTTCATAGATCTTTTCCTCAGCCAATGCCCATTGCTTGGGTGTAGTTTTCCATCTGTGAACCAAGCATTTTCCTGCACCAACCAATGTGGATTATTATGCATCTCCTTCTTTTGGGCATTAATGGAAAAACAAGCCTTATTAGGAGAGAATTGATAGCCAGTGTTATACACGTTCAACTTAACCTTCATGTTTCCAAATGACACTTCCATGATCCCATACCTGCATTGTATGTGGGCATTGGCTGTGGCCAAAAAGGGTCTGCCTATAATCACAGGTATGGAAGAAGCACATTTGTTTGGTTCCATGTCTAATACCAAAAAGTCAGTAGGATAGAAGAATTTGTCAACTCTAACCAAAACATCCTCAATTATCCCCACAGGTTTCCTTTCAGATCTGTCAGCCAGCTGTAAGACCACATGGGTGGGCTTTAATTCTCTGAAGCCCAGCTTCTCATATAGGGAATATGGAAGCAAATTTATGCTGGCTCCTAGATCTAATAAGGCTCTGTCAATTATGTGATCCCCAATGATGCAAGGGATTGTGGGGGTGCCAGGGTCTTGGAATTTGGTTGGGGTTGCAATCGACAAAATTTGTTTCACTTTCTCTGTTGAAAAGACTTTCTTGGATATGTGTATCTTGGATTGTCTTTTATGGGTGTATAGTTCTTTTAAAAATTTGGCATAAGATGGGACTTGTTTAATGGCATCAAGTAAAGGCAGATTGATGTTTACTTATTTGAAAGTCTCCATCATTTTCTCAATTTTCCCTTGCCCTTTATCACAAGGGGAAGGGGCCTATAGTGCCTTAGGAAATGGCAAGTGTGGGGTTGCTCCCTCACATGCAGCCTTAGCCAATGGGGCCTCTTTCTTTTTGAATTTTTTCTTTTCTTGAGGATCCTCATTATCCTCTTTATTCACAGCTGATTGTTCCTGCAAGTCCACCATTGGTGGTCTTGGTTGTGTGCTGGTAGAAATTACCTCATTTTCCTCCTCCAAGTTCCTCACAAGCTCACAGCCCACTTGGTTGTCCACTAACTTATCACTTCTCAAAGTTGTAACAGGTTTAGCTTCCTCATAAGTGGAGGAAACTTCACCCACTACAAACTGCCTTTGTGGATTGTCATGTGGTTGGCTAGGCAACCTTCCTCCCTCTCTTCTAGTCAGAGCATCAGACAGCTGACCAAGTTGGTCCTCTATTTTTTTGATGCTCTGATTGTGAGAGTGCACAGTTTGGGTCAAGGTGTTCAAGATCTGTAATGAAGATAGAACTTGTTCCTCAAAGGATGGTGTTCTCACAGCTGGAGGTGGTGCAGATTGCTGCACAGGAGGAGCTACAGGTTGGGCCATGGGTTGCTGATACTGAGGCCTAGGGGCATAACCTTCTCGATAGGGCTGAGCATTTCTGTAAGGCATGGACTGTTGGGGCTGCTGCTGCTACTGTCTGGGGTATCCACCTTGTCTCCACTTCAGATTGGGGTGGTTCCTCCATTGATACCCAGCAGCAGGCTGCTGCTCATAAGACTGAGCTGCAGCCACATGCTCTGTTATAAAATCAAGAAATTGGTCAGCAAATGGGCATTCTTCCACGGGATGAGCAGGAGACTGGCATATGGCACATGCCTCCTCCACTCTAGCAGCCACAGGTGACTGCATTGCTCCCATCAGCCTATCAAATTTCAGAGTTAAGTTGTCCACTTTCCTTTCCAACTCACTTGGCACACTTACTTCATATATCTTTCACCTTGAGATGTTCTCTTTCATCAATTTCGGAGGCTCTAGATCTCTTACAAAGGTTTCCCTTTGCATAGAGTTCTCACTAATGATATCAAAATCTCCCATGCTTCCTCAGCAGTTTTATGGAGATAGGTGCCACCACAAGAGACATCTATCATATCTCTATTTTTATCAACAATTCCCTGATAAAAGCTTTGAACCAATTGCCATTCAGGGATTTGATGGTGGGAGCATTTCTTGAGGAGTTCCTTAAATCTCTCCCAAGATTAATGAAAGTCTTTAGTTGGATCTTGGGTAAAAGAGATGATACCCTTCCTCAACTGACTGGTCTTTGACATAGGAAAGAATTTGGCTAGAAACTAACATTGGAGATCACTCCAGGACTGAATACTGTTAGGTGGAAGCAAGGACAACTAGGTCCTGGCTCTATCCTTCAATGAAAAAGGATAGAGTCTCATCCTAGTGGCCTCCTCCCTCAAACTTGTGATATTAAATGTAGTGCACAGTCCCAAGAACTCATCAATGTGCTTATAAGGGTCTTCTTTGGTCAGGCCATGAAATGAGGGCAACATTTGAATGATGGATGATTTTATCTCATAGTTTCCCTGAGCAGCTGGGAATTGAATGCAGAAGGGGGAATTGTTGACCCCTGGTGCATTAAATTTCTTAAGGGTTCTCGGCTGCTGTTGCTCACCCATTTCTACAGAATCAAATGCAACAGAAGTGGGTGTAGTTAGTCTGGATCTAAGAAGTCTTTCAACCTTTGGATTTAGTGGAATAATCTGAGGTTGCAAAGTTCTCCTTCCAAACATACAACACTCAGATTTCGAATGCAGAACAGATCCAAACACACAACAAACAGAATCAATCAAATTTTCTAACTCTTCTAACAAAAATTATCAACATATCTGAAAAATAATAGGGGAGTAGAGGAATGCAAACTACAGAGCAGGCTCCAGCACGATTCTCCTCTCACTGGTAACCTTAGATCTGATGAACTGCATACAAACTACTGAAAAAAAAATAACACCACTTACAAATGCAGTTAGTAAAATCAAACAAAAACTACAAATCTATGATCATAATTTAAATCTATGAATTTCTAAACTGCCTCCCCGGTAGCGGCGCCAAAAACTTGTTGGCGTGTTTGCCTATCCTCAAATGAGGGTCTAAAATCAACAATAAAACTAGGCAGACACACTCATACAGACCTGCAAGTATTCAGGATCTGTTGTAGCAAGCTTTAAAAGAATAGTGACTAAGAGAATGTCCACAGGGAGGTTGTTTAGAAACATGACAAATCTCCAGATCTGTGTCAGATCTGGCACCCTAGCTATTACTAATTTAGTTAAAAGACAGGGGAGAGGTTTGGAATGGGTTGTCACTTAAACTAAGCTACAATCAAATAGAAGCTATCTTCGATCGAGTTTAGGAGCTTAGATCTTACAAGGGAAGAGAGAAAAAATGAAGAAAATGGAGAAGAGTAGTTTGGAGGTTAGTTTTCACTGAAATCAGATTCAATTAATCATGCTACAGAGGTTCAGAGCACACAATTCCCTCGTTGGCTATAAGCACAGCTGCAGGGTATAAATTCCACTCCAAATCACAGGATCCACCTGGTCTTAAGGCTATGATCTGTCCACTTTAATGGTCACAGACCATCTTATAGACTTTATCGAATCCATGGATTACAGTAGATGAATCCAATTGAGGCCTGAGCTTAGATTTATCTTAAGGTTATGATATGTCCACTTTAATGGTCACAGATCATCCTAGGGATCACCTACAAAGCTAGAGCCTCAATTAGAACAATTAAAACTACTACAGATGCTACAATTCTCAGGTCACAGACTCAAGGAATCACAGGAGCATCAGATTCAGGGAGATCAGATGGTGTCCAAGAGGTCTACCAGTTAAGTGGGTGAGCTGATCTACAACTCCTCTACACAAATCAGATCGATCACCAAATGGAACCAAAGGAAATTTAAATCTAATTAAAGCATTGAAAACAGCATTATCATTGCAAACAAGGTCACTTTATAATGGAAATACTCTCATGTTTGTAGTCTGTGTAGCTAGGAACCTACAATATCACTCTTAACCTCACCCAATTATAGATCTAATTTTGCTCCTCGCTACTCCAAGGGACTTAGCCAACCATGGTTGGGTTAAAGGAGGGAAATAGAATTGCTCTGTAGGTGCTAATCTCCAGAATTTACCTCAGATCTCGATCCTCCTCCAATGGCAATTGGGGGTCTCTATATATAGCTTTCTCCTTTATTTTCCCGCTAAAAATCCCTTCTAGAAGGTCGTCAAAGTTTGTTAGAGTTCTGTTAAAGCACATGGGTCGATTAGGGCCTTCTAGGGCATCTTCTGGAACCGTCGTGTCGGTCACCAAGTGCCTCGGGTTGTGTGCAGCAGGTCACTAAATCACAACATGTGCACAGCTAAATTACTGAGAAGTTCTGCACACAATTTTGACAGGTTGGAATTGAGCATTTTGATCCTTTCGCTAGGTTCTCAGATCCGTTCAATAGGTTTCGCTAGGATGAATCTTCGCTTAGAGTTCCAGCCTTCTCAGCACTTGATTTGGAATATTCGACAGGTTGGAGCAACTCTTCGACAGGTTGAAAAACCATTTCGATTAGTTCCACTCTTCATTCCGCCATTTCGATAGGTTTGCTTTCAGTCTTATCGAAAGGCTCAATCACCCTTTGATAGGTTCTCTTCCAGCATTCTCATCTCGATAGGTTCAAGAAACCATTCGATAGGTTCCTTTGACACTTCAGGCAGGTTTTCGATAGGATGAGTTTTTCTTTCCTTTCAACTGCTCGATAGGTTCTAAGATCCTATCGAACTCCTTAATCCACACGAATTCATTCTTCTTCTGTCTTCAGATCCTATCGAAGACCTCTTCAACTGCACGAATTCTTCCTTTCTTTACTTTCAGCTCCTATCGACATCTTCAGGTGACCAATCGATAGGACATTCTCAGCATGTTTTCACTTCCTTCACCTTGCCCTGCTGTAGCCACATGCTCCAAGGGTTCAGTGATGTGCTACCCTCTGGTGTGCTGTTGCTAGGTTTGTCCTGTGCTGAGAGATAGTTCCTTTTTAGGCATTCTTGAGTGATTTTCTGCATTAGTACATTCTTTTATTGATGTCTACAAATAACACTTGACAAGAGATTATTAGTGTGCTCACAGGTCTATCAATGGTCAGGTTATAGGGTGAAAAGTGGTATTTTTCACCACTTAACAAGCCCTCATAGCTGGCTATCAACTCGGCATGGATCGAGTCTCAGGCCGGGTATCATGCCTTGTCAGAGTTTCAGCAAGCACGACTAGTGTATTTCGATTTCGGACTGATTCTAGAGTTGGAGCCCTTTTAGGTCGATCGTGGCCTGATCACGATAATTCTAGAGAGGTTGAGAGAGGAGCATCAGGCACTTCTCTTTCCAGTAGGCATGATGTTACCGACTCTAGAGGACTGGGTCCGCATCACTGGCCTTCATTTTGAGGGCTAGCCGATCACGGGGCTGATGGCAGAGCATTATCTGGAGGTTTGTGAGGAGATCTTTGGTGTGCCGTATAGGTCGAGCGGCTCGGGGCCAGGTATAGTTCGAGTCACTTGGTCTTCGAATACGTTTGCGAGTGGCTTCGTCCCCCCGAGGCGCTATTCGGAGGTGAAGGTGGCCTATGAGGCGCATTGTGCAGTAGTAGCGGGTTGGGAGCCCATGGTTGAGCCAGGATTGGCTGCGGATAGAGTGCTTCGAGTGTTCTTCATGCACTTCCTTGGTGCGGTACTTTTCTCTTCTTCGACCCGAGGATGCGTCACCGGATTATTTTTTATGATTCTTGGGGATCTAGACCGAGTCCCTACCTATGCGTGGGGTGCGGCCGCATTGGCACATCTTTATAAGCAGCTTTACCGTCGAGGACAGGGTGTCGCATCGATTGGCAACCTCCGTTCGTCCAGGTGATTTTTAATTAATTAACGTCACACTGTCTTTAGTTTAGTTAATTTTAAGTCGTTTAACTGTAGATGTTTCTCCTTATGTGTCAATGTTTTTATTGTTACTTTTTTTCAGTTTTGGGCATACGATCAGTTTCCTTTCCTTCATCTGGGGGTTCCGTTGGGTGTGAAGTTTACGTTCCCGCGGATGCACATGTGGAGGGAGGCATTGAGGGGTCGGCGCTGGTCTTCGGATCTTCAGACCGTGCATGGCCTCTTTGAGGATATGCATGCAGGGTAGGTATAGATTATCACACGTATGTTTTTTTTGTTTTGGTGTTCTAGGATTTAAGTCTTCATTGAGAGATCGGCTTGTTTGTTTAGTTATAGGTGATCTGGAGGTCGTATGAGGATGAGGAGGACGCAAGTGTGCCAATGATTGCGTCTGGCCGGCCCTTCTTCAATGTGGACATATGGGTCCACTGTTTTGAGAGGGTGGAGAGGATCCACACTTCTTGCATGGTATGACAGCTGGGGCTCACTCAGGGAGTCCCTCCAGAGATTCGCCAGAGAGCAGCGAAGAGGATGACCAGCCCTCCCGGCTAGAATTTCATTGTGCGGATGGCCCTTTAGATAGCAAACTTTAGAGTTGGGGGGACTAGAGTCAGAGGGGCGCGCGACGAGGTGAACGCCTGAGAGTATGCACGATGGTTTAGTGTATTGGGTGGCGGGTGCCTCTTCACACGTCCCTTCCATGGGAGGGGCTCTTTCGCGATTGAAGGGCTGGAGTCAGTGTAAGCCTTGAGGGGAGATTGGTCACATTGGAGCAGGGCCATGTCACCGTGAGCGTGCGAGGGGCATTGGACACCCTCCACAGGGCGATTGAGCTGATGGGGTGTGCTCCTCATTCTGATGAGGAGATGCTATAGTCTTTAGCCTCCTCAATTGCTCAGGCTAGAGGAGCGGAGGATGAGTTGGGAGTTCGGTTAGCAGAGGCTCGACAACTCCTAGTGATTTAATTTGTAATTTTTTTTTATTATGTGGATTTAGCTTTCTGGTCATTACGTGGTTGTGGTGTCTCATCTTATTTTGTCTTGAACAGTCTGAGAGGGAGGGTGAGGTTTCTCCTCAAGCAGCCTTGCTGGATGTTTACCACCGTCAGTAGCTAGCTGACAGGGAGATAGCGGCCAGTCAACGATCTGAGATTGACTGATTGGTAAGCATCTTCACAAGTATGGTTCTGTTTAATCGTTAGCATTGTGAGCTCATCAACTAATATGTTTATTCTTATTTATAGAGAGCATGGCTGGCCATCGGAGATCCCATTCTGGCATTTGATCCACCTTCAGTTGCTTCCTCTAGTCGGGAGGATCTAGCGATGGCTCAGCTTCGGGCTGAGCTAGATCATTGGGTAAGTTTCGTTCAATCTGTTATGTTGTTTGTGTCATTGCGTTAGTTTGTTGAGTGTCAATGTTTTGCTTTCTTAGTAGTTTACTAATATTATGTGGTATTTCAGCATCAGGTCATCGAGGATCTTCAGACGAGGGAGGCGACTACTGCCTCTCTACGTCCGAAGAGCCAGGTAAAGTTTCTCTTGATGCGGGATAATTCTATTTTGGCTATTCCATCTTTATCTCGTTCTGACATATCTTGTGTTGGATTATTTTGTTCTTTGTGTAGGTTGTTCCGGATTTCGCTCCTGAGGCTCCCCCTTAGGAGTCCATCCCTATCCCTACTCAGGTATATTTTAGTTATTGTGTTTGTAGTTTATTTATCATTATAGTATTTTTTTGATGTATTTGTCTATTTTTTTGTTACAGCCGCCTACGTTTTCTTTCCCTCCTGTGCCTTCTGCTGATTCAGTGACTGCTGAGATAGTCGAGTGACTCCTGAGGGAGAGGCTGGATCTGGTATGGTACTTTCCTCTTTCTCAAAGTTCCTCATTTTGTTCATGTATATATTAGTTTTCGCTTGACTTGGTGCGGTTATGTAGGTTCGTCAGCTAGAGGAGGCGCGTCTATAGGTGGCGCGAGCGCACGTCGCTCCTGAGGTGAGAAGAGTCCTTGGGGAGACGCGGAGTCAGGCTGACTTATTTGCCGAGATGATGGCCACTCAGATGACTCATACTGAGGTTTTAGAGGCAACTCATTAGGGCAGAGATGCAGGCATCCCTAGATGAGCTACAGTATTGTTTAATGAGGAGTGAGCAAGGGATATATATATAGGCTAGCTTATTAGCTTGGTGGATCAGGCTCGAGGGTGACGAGTTCTTCGGCTAGGCAGTCTCGTCAGACGTCACATGATCGTGCCAGGGGGGATGCTCGCGAGGATGCAGTGGTTCGTGAGGTTCTTACAAGGTATCCTCCTCATTTCCGATCGAGGCGGTCTGTTAGCCAGATGAGTGAGGGGGGATTTGTGGCAGGGCTTCGTCGTTTAGAGGTTCCGCTGACTCGGAGTACCAGGATTGTGTTTTCGGAGGACCAGTCCATAGACCTCCGAGCTGATGATACTGGGGACAGCAGTGCTCAATCGTCCCAGCGGCAGTGTAGGGATTAGGTGTGTGTGTGGTTTTTTTTTGTCTATAGCATGTGTGTTGTTGTTTATATAGGGGGTGTCCCCAGTGATAAGTGTAAAAAGAAATGGAAAATTTTTTAACACATATATATAGAGAGATTTTTTATTATTTAGATGAACCTGATTGGTTCCTTTTCCTTTTAGTTACCTCTTGCATCTACTTTTGCTTTTAGTTTCTTTAGCGCCATCAACCTTCATTGAGATTTGGATGCTTCCTGAGCTGGCCTAGTGAGGGTTGAAGGCTACTTCATATCTACACATGTGAAAGTAACATCATCAGTAGTTTTGTTCACCCCCTTGTCAGTCGTCAAGGGGGTGAGTATCTCAGACTGAAGCCTGGTAGCAAAAGATGGGCATGTGTTCTTTCCTTTTTTTTCTTTTTTTTCTTTTATTTTTGAAATGAAAATAATGCAACAGGGAAAGCAAATAGTAAAACGGAAATAATAACAAAATAATAAAATAAAAATGCCCCAGTGTAGGAGCGTGGTAGGATCGGCAGTATGGTGTCTTCGGTAGTGCTTTTCGGGGGATAACTTCATCATTTCTTATCTTCTTTGTGGACAAGCCGGCGTTTCTGACATGATTGTCCCTCTAATAAAATAAAAGCCTTAGCGTCAAGGTGCAATGGAGCTTTTTCGGGTTTCGAGATAAGCACTTTGGGTTTATGAGCAGTCATGAGTATCTGGTGAGTTAGTTTTGAAGAAAAACGTTCATCGGTACTATTACCGAACTGGTAAAGTCATCTTTATGATTACGTCAATTGTATACAGGGTCTATCATAAGGTGGTGGTCATCCTAGCCCGTGGTTTTTACGGAGAAGTATGGTATGTATAGTAGGTGATTGCGCCAGTCGTCATTCATCAGTTTTCGATTTCATTCCTAGGAATATCCTGCAAGGCTTCTAATTTATCTTCCAAAATTAAAAATAGCAGAGGGAGGTAAGGCTCAGTGATGGGAGGAGTAGTTTATATCTAATGCTTTCCAAAAGGGATAGGTAACAGTCTTTTTCTCAGAGGGGTGCAAGATGCCATGATCGAGCTCTTCGTCATGCTTTAGCACCATCAAAATCTCATATTTTTGGTTAACAGGAGTTTATCCTGCACCCGCTACTTTACGACGACATCTAGTAGTATGGGGACATCAGGGTGCCCTCGTAGCTTGCTTATACACTTCTACTGAAATTACCAGAGATATCCTCACGGCCTGCTTATGCTTCCCTGAGATTATTGACTTGTTCATTCGTCGTAATGCTCTCACTTAATTTTTAGACATGTAAATGCGTATCTTTTTTAAAAGCATCCCGCTAGTGCAAGAATGATGAGTTTTGATTGAACCTAACATCTTCATTTTTTTATTGCTCTAATGTCTCTTCCAATGGCGGGGGAAGGGAAATGAGGATCAGGTATTCCTTATGCTTTTGAAAGAGGTTAGATAGGTCACTAGTCCTTTGATCAAATTGCCCGAGTGAGAAAAGGTGGGCAATAGATCGAAGGTCTTAAGGATATTCTGAGAATTGAAGGCGTACGACCAATGAATGGGTCGTGACGACTACAGGGGTGGTAAGTATAAGTATCTAACCACAGGATGTGACGATCACAGGGTCAGGGGTAGTATTTTCTAAGGTACATGGTGTTCCAAGGACTAGGGAGTTCTTCCTCATCTTGATTCGCCAGTTTATAGGCATTTCCAAGGTATGCAACTGTTATGACATATGGGCCTTCCCAGTTTAGTTTCATCTTTCCTTTCGGGTGGGCATGCTTGGAAGGCATAATTTTCTTCAAGACTATTTCTCCGATATTAAAGATTCGTTCAAGGACTTTCTTATCGTACGCCCTGGCCACTCTCCTCTGATATACCTGAGCGTGATCAGCTGCCCTTAGATGTGTCTCATTGAGCTTCTCTAGCTGCGTGAGTAGGGCAATTCTCCTCTCGTCTAAGGATAACTCATCATCGAGTTGAATGTGTAAAGACAGTACTTATATCTTATATGGTAGGATTGCCTCCATCTCGTAGGTGAGGAGGTAGGGAGTTTGGCCAGTAACCGTACGAATAGAGGTCCTATAGGCCCAGAGTGCTTCTGGTAGTCGTTCAGGCTAGTCGGCTCCATTGCTTGCTTCTACTGTGCATTTTAAGATTCAGATTAGCATTTTGTTCGTAGCTTCTGCTTGTCCATTGCCTTGAGGGTAGAACGGTGATGAGTGGCGTAGATCGATGTTGTACTTCTTGCATAGCTTCTTTGTCTTCTCCGTGATGAACTGTGGTCCGTTGTCAGTGACAAATATCCTATGTAGTCCAAATCTGGTGATGATATTCTAAATGATAAACCTCACGAGTGTTGAAGCAGTGATTTTGACATAGGATTTAGCTTCTGTTCATTTGGTGTAGTATTCGGTCGCTGTAAGGATAAACACGTGCTTGTGAGTGTTCCCAACTGTGTCAGTGAAAGGGCCAATGATGTCAAAGGCCCACATCGAAAATGGCCATGGCGAAGTCATAGTATTCAATGCAACTGATGGAGCTTTGATGAGTAGGTGTGTTCTTGGCATTGCTTGTAGGATTGAACGTAGGGGTAAAATCTCTGATCATTGTTAGCCAGAAGTAACCTTGTCGTATAACTTGATCGGCGAGTCTCTGTCTATCAGAGTGGGCACCGCAGGCACTGGCTTGTACTTCTTGGATGATGTATTATCTTTCGGTGGTCGTAACGCACTGTAGTAGTACTCTTTTGGTGAAGGCTTCTTTGTATAATGTTTCATCGAGTATGCAGAATCGGGCGCATCTGTTCCTTATGATCTTTTGTTCGATTTTCATAGCGTACAGAAGAATATGTTGATATTTTAAGAAATTCCAGATATCGAAGTACCATGGCTGTCCATCGTCAATTGGTGATTTTTCAAATCTGAACATGGTGACTTCGGTGTCCGTCTTGTCATGTTTTTCCAGCGTGATTGCTCCTTTTGGTCCTGTACTTGTGGGGAGGATGGGTAAGTCTCTCTTGATGGTCCATGCTACCTTGTGGGTGGGTACTGTCAGCTTTTCAATGAAGAAGGTCTTGGTATTTTGTCTTACAGGTATTTGGATGACCGAGGCTAGTGTGGCTAAGGAATCTGCGAGCTCATTTTCTAATCTAGAGATATGCATAAAAGAAATTCTTTCAAATTTCTTTAATAAATGTTGAGCGATTTCTAGGTATGCTATTAGTTTCCTTTTCCTTTGTGGTTTAGAGCACCGTCAAAATAGAGGGTCCATGAGGTCTTATAGGGCTCTTCGTTATGAATCGTGAATAGGTCTTTATCGGGAAAATCGGCGTGTATAGGTTCATCATTCAGGAGTGGGAGATCTGCGAGATAATCAGCGATGGCTTATCCTTTGATCGACTTCTACGTGACATTAGTGATGTCGAATTCTTGTAATAGCATGTGCCAGCGAGCGATCTTTCCTGATGTTGCGAGCTTTTCGAATACATACTTTAGAGGGTCCATTCGGGCCAGTACTAGTATTTTATGTGCTCCAACATAATGTCACAATTTGGTCGAGGCCCACACCAATGTGAGGCAAGTCTTCTCCATTGGAGTATATTTTTGTTCGTATTCAACCATCGTCCTGCTGAGGTAGTAGATAGCCCTCTCTCTCTTGTCGTCTTCTTCGTATTGCCCAGAATTACTCTCATTGCTTTATCGTTCGCTGAGAGGTATAAAATTAGGGGGTTTTCGGGGACTGGTGGCATTAGTATAGGTAGGTTAAGGAGGTATTTCTTGATATTGTCGAAGGCTTGCTGACACTAGTCGTCCCATTTGTATTCAGCTCCTCCTTTAAGTAGTCTGTAGAAAGGATTGCATCTGTCTGAATGCTGGGAAATGAATCTCTTGATGAATTGCAATCTTCCTATCATGCCTCATAATTCTTTGATATTATTGGGAGGCGGCATCTCGAGGATGGCTCTAAATTTTGCAGGGTCAACTTTGATTCCTCGCTTGCTAATAATAAAACCAAGTAATTTTCTTGAGGTGACTCCGAAAATGTATTTCTTTGGGTTTATTTTTAGCTGATACTTCTTAGCTCTTTGTAAAATAAGTCAGAGCGCTTCAACATGTCCGACTCACGTTTGAGACTTCACTAATATGTCATCAACATAGACTTCTACACACTTATGCATCATGTCGTGGAAAATAGCCATTATAGCACGTTGATATGTGGCTCATGCATTCTTGAGCCCAAAAGGCATGACGATGTAACAGTATGTCCCCCATGGTGTGGTGAAGGAAGTCTTCTCTTGGTCGGACTTCGCTAATTTGATCTAATTATATCCAGAGAAGTCATCCATAAAGGATAGCATCTCATGTCCAGCGATATTGTCGACTAGAGTGTCCATGTGTGGGAGTGGGAAGTCATCTTTTGGGCACGCCTGGTTGAGATTTCGGAAGTCAATGCAAACTCGCACTCTTACGTCTTTCTTGGCGACAGGTACTATATTGGCGACCCACTTAGGATAAAGAACGACTCAAATAAATTTGGCATTGTGTAACTTGTCGACTTCTTCTTTGACTTGAAGGGCGGTTTGTGGGTGCATCTTACAGAGTTTTTACTTAACAGGCTTTGCATCGGGTTCTAAGACAAGACGATGTTCTACTAAACTAGGGTCTAGATAGGGCATATCTTCATAAGACTATGCGAAGGAATCGAGGTGTCCTTGCAAGACTTGTGTAATTTGTTGGCGTTCCTTAGGATTGAGCATTGCGCTAATCAACAACTTTTTAGGTTTCTCTTTAGTGCCAAAGTTAAGTTCTTCGGTGGGTTCCGCGGCAGCTTGGGTTTGCTCATTGAAACGCTTGTCCCGTTGGAAGTCCAGTGCCTCCTCGGCAACTGGTGTCCTTTCTTCGTCCTCGATAAGCTCATATACTACGAAGTAACTACACTGGGGATTTGCGAAAGGTAACCCTTCATCGGCACAATTTATAACCAAGAGACCTTTGGTAAGGTAAAGGTCAAGGTTATTGATCCTTCTCTCGAAGTCATGAAGTATCTCGTCCAGGATGATCATTGGCTTACTGTCTAGCAGGGACGCTTTACGTCCCTGTGTGAAGAATGGGATAGGAACCCTAGGAGAAGAGTCTCCTTGTTGGCCACAAATCTGGTTAGGGATGAAGGATTCCCTCTCTTTTATAAGGTTTTTTTATTTTTTTAGATTTTATATTTCTGAATTTTTAGGGTTTTCTATTTTTTATATATATATTTTTTTTTTATAATAAATATGGTACAGAGTCGATCGCCTCAAGGGGAGCCTGGGGAATTGCTTCCTCTAGTTGAGGGAGCGAGACAGCTCCTGGAGCTGTTTGGACGATCCTTCGAGAAATATAGACTTGTTATAAATTTGACTTTTTTTTTGGAGTCCTCAGCTAACGAGACCTTGTGAATAAGTGATGCAGGTGATAGTGGCACTGATGCTCGGATTTCCACTATCACGTTAATGGCCTCTTCATCGAAGAAACTCTAAAGATTGTAGCCGATTGAACTATCCATGTCTGAGTCATAATATGGTGGTTCTTCCCGCTAAGGGAGATCTCCCGAAGGATCCTCAGGGGTAGCAAGTTCTTTTTCTTGTTCTGCATAATATATTGGGGTGAGCGCGTATGCTCAGCAGCGAGGTTGGTAATGGTGAAGGATGCAGGGGGATTCCCAAGGGCATTCTCATCCTTCTAAATTAGAATCAAAGATGGCATCAAACTCATCTTCTTGATCTGATAACACTTGAATACCTAAATTAGCTCGCTCGGCCAACTCGAGTGTGGGGAGATCTATCCAGTAGTTTTCATCATCACTCAGGGGAGGTTGCCATTCTTCTTTAAGAGATTTCAAAAATATTTAGAGTTGCGACAAATTCGAAGATGTAGAAGTATCTAGTTCGAGTTCCTCTTCAAACTCTATAAAGGCGGGTTGAGTGTTTCCTTCTGGATCAAATGGATAGCTATCGGGATTCTCTACTCCTTGTGCCCGTAACTGAGCTGGTAGGTCATTGTTAGTTTCTGTCGTCGCAGGGTTGGAATGGTTTGATCCCTCTATCACAGGCCATCGGGTCCACTCGACAAAACATTCTAATATACTAGTGCATGCCTTATAGCGGGGCTGGTAAGGGTGAACGATACAAGGGGAATCTCATGGGCATTCCCACCGTCCAAGGCCAAGGCTGAGGTGGATGCTATACGGGTTAAGATTTTCTAGTGGAGCGTCATCATCTTCCCACGTTGAGTGCAAGTGCTCTTCATCATCTTGCAGGGCAGCTATATGAAAGTCTTTGTCATCGGTAGATTCTCAATCTTCTAATCGTGGTTTGGTTTCTAAAGGCTCTTCTCTCCTCTCATCTACGGACTCTTTAGGATCAAACAAGGGTTTGACTCCTTCGAGTGGTCTATCGATATCGTCTTTGAGACTCGTCAAATCATTGAATGCTTTGGCCATTCATTCAACTTCTGTTTCTTAGGATTTGGCGAAGGATAATTCCTTATGCTTCAGCACGTCAGCTTTCTCAGTGGTCCCATAGACAAAGTGATCATATAAAGACCATTTCGGTGAGGTAGGGCATAAGTCGGCTTGTAAGCCGACCGATCGATAACCTAACCCTATATATTTACATATTTTCGTTGGAACGACAAGTCCTATGCGACCTTGCTTATTCTTATCGAGTCCGGTGTGAGGGACATATCGAGTTGGTACATGAGATCCCACCCTTTTATCACGGTGGGGTTAATGCCATAAAGTTTGGCGAGGTCTGGGTCGATCACTCTCTCACTAAGTTTTGTTGATGCATTGGGGGAGAACTAAGACTGTCAGGGGGATGGACCTCTATGACGATCGGGTCTTCAAGGGTTCGAGTCTTTCGAATATGGCCCATGTTCAATACGTAGTCGTGAGCGGTTGGTATGTTTGCCGCGTAATCAGTGTCTATCTACTGAAGGGGTGCATCAGCGTATATACAGACGATGGAGTCCTCGTATGGGAATTTGACACATTGATGGTATGTGAATGCGATGGCCTTCATGGACTCTAGCCATTTTCTTCCTAAGATAAGATTGTATGTACTAGCCAAGTCGGAAACATGAAAGGTGACGTCTTTCGTTACGGGCCCAAGGTGAACCTATAACTTAATAGTTCCTTTCATGAAACGGCGTGAGCCATCATAGGCTATAAGTGATAGGGCGGAGGGCCTAACATTTTGTTCTGTGTATTCGAAAATCTTTAACGTGGTGAGAGGGCAGATGTTAAATCCTGCTCCCGTGTCAACTAGTGCGTGTGGTACAGAGAATTCTCTAATTATGACTATGAGATATATGGGGGCCGCACTTCCGCGGAGGGACTCTTTGGGCATGTCTGCATCTGTGAACGTGAGCACTGGAGGTTACGCCATGATCGAAGCGATTTGATGAAGTTTGTCTAGGGTCATGTCCTTATCCACTTGTATGTTTTCGAGTGTCCTTATCAACAACCGGTGATGATCAGGCGATTTCTTAATGAGTTCCAGTATGGATATCTGGGTTGGGATCTTCTGGAGATGTCGTAGAAGGTCATATTCTTATCCTGGCTCGAGCGTCACTTCTTTGCCTAGCCGGTGAACCTTGGGTGCAGTCGGTTGGAGTGGTTGAGGTACAGAGATTGGTGGAGGGATGATATGAGGCGAGGGAGGCAAGTTGACCTCTCTTCCTCTCACATTCCCCTCGGGTGATTGTGTGCTTGTAAAATCCTTACTTCGAGGGAAAGGAGGAGGTGGGTAATTGGTTCCTGATTTGAGAATCAAGCACATCGGTTGCTGGCTAGACTCGACACAAGTCGACGTCGATGTGTTCATGGAGCGAGTGAAATTGGGGGTCGGAGCGTGTGCTTGCATGGCACCGTTCCAAGGCGGGAGATACTGTGTGTAATCCCCCTCTTCTATGAAAGTAGAGACCAGTGTCTCACTCGGGTCAGGGTGTTCCTCTTACTCGCTTTCTCCTATGTTCAGTAAACACTCAGTCTTTGTTTCACTCTCTCAGCTTGGAGCCTTTCGAGTGACACTCTCTACACATGAAGCGATTTGGGCTGCAGTTTGGAGAACGTGATCTCCGCACTTGGATTCAAAATCGGATGATGGGGGTGGTAGGGATGTTGGTTCAGGATTTGGAGGGGTTGAAGGTTTTGGTGGGTGATGCTGGAGGAATGGTCTCCTAGCCCTAAAGGAATGTACTCGCATCTGAGTAAATTTTGGGTATGGAGGCGAGCTCGGCGGGGCGATTCGAGTGATCAGGGCTGAGGGATGTAGGGGTGAAGGAACTCTTGCTGGTGTGGCAAAAGCAGTAGAGGGTTGGATGCGAGTGATTAAAGTAGAGGGCCTAAAAGAAGGTTGACTGGGGAGATCCACGGTAGTGACCTGGGCAGGTGTTGCTTTGTTGTGGTTAGGCATGGGATTGTTTATGATCCCTAAATTTTGTTAGGGTTGGTTAGTATTAGGGTTGAGATTTCTAAGCGCTTTCCAATCAATTTGATTTTGGTCGTTCATATCATAAATCACGTCCCTAAGGCCCCAACAGTCCTCTAAATCGTATCTCGCATATCAATGGAAGGCAGAGTATTTACTATAATCTAAATTTGCAGGCCATGGGCGAGGTTTCTCCTGTGAGAATCGGAGGAGGTTCTAAGTATTAAGGAGACGAAAGATGTTAGGAATTGTATCCGGTAAAGGGGGATAATGTTCTCGCCTTGGTTGGTAAGGGCCTCTGGCTTGATTGAAGTTCTACGGTGGGGGTATGTTATTATAATTCGGCGCGTGGGCCAGTTGACTCGGTGTCACGTTTTGGTTCTGATAGGTGTTATAGTACTGGTTCCTATTTTGATATTGGCCTTGACTTTGATTGTGGCCTTGGTTTTGGTTCGCGTATCTCTGCTGATTAGCACCTTGATTTTGATTAGTATACCATTGTTGATTTTGGTTCTGTCCGAAATTTCGCGATTGAAAGTTTCTGTTATTAGAGTTTTGCCCTTGGTTGACAACGGTGTTAACTTGCTCAGCCTCTAAGGCTTTCTTATTATTTTTCGATTTCAATTCGCTAGAAGAGCCCATTTTGGACGTGACTATGGATAGAGCAAGGTCTCTGCCTTTAATGTGTCGCGCTAATCGGGATGCCCGAGAGTAAAGTGCAGCGAAGTTAGGGCAATCACTTATGACGAGTGCGCTCTTTAACGGTTCCCTAGAATTGTCGATAATAATATCAATTGATTCCTTCTCTTTCATTGAAGTATCGGTCCTGACAGCGAGTTTTCTCCATCTAGCGACGAAGTCAGTGAATTCTTCGTCAGGTCCTTGCTTAGCTACCATTAGATCGCTGAGACTAACTGTCTCCTGGAGTAAGTGTTTGTATTGGTCTAAGAATTGACCCTAATTCATTGAAGGTTTGGATCTTATAAAGTGGGAGTCCCGCAAACCAATCTAAAGCTTCTCCTTCTAATGAGCGTTGGAAGTAGTGAATGAGAAGTCCTTGATTGTCACGTATGGGTCGACAATCATTGTAAAAGAGGGCCAAGTGATGGTTTGGATTTCCGGTGCCGTTGTATTTAGTGAATTTGGGTGGCTTGAACCCTATTGGTAAACTAAACTCGACATCTCGACAAAATTTGTCGAATCCGAATGAGTGACCGGGGCACTCTCTTTTGGCCATATACTCATCAAGCATTCTAGGGAGGTCTTCGATTTTGACGAAGTTGTCTTTCGGAGTAACCCGTGAGAAAACCTTGTCCGGAGGGTCATCGTTAAATAATGTGTGGGCCGGTTGTCCCAGTGAGGTGGCGTGGGCTAACACGATGCTCGGGGTGGGAGGTGGCCTCTCTTGTCGCTCTTGTTCTTCTGAAAATTATCGTGACCTAATGGTTTCGTATGCGGTGGCCAACCCTCGAAGCAATTCTTCAGAGTCGCCATCTCCTCTTTGTATTCTTTGGATACTGAGTTCTACGATTTGTTGAGCGGTAAGGTTTTGTCCAATGCCACCATCTCTCCCATCATGGTTGTTCCCAGTGTATGGGATAGAGAAGGGGTTCTCTTGCTCACCCGCCATATTAATTTCAGGTTGTCGTAGACTAGAATTATGAAAGGGTCTTCTCCATACATGGGGTTGTCATGATATCCCCATAATGGCGGGTCTCCTAAACTTACACTTCGTATACCAGACATTTCGTGTCTTTGGCGAAGACTCGTATATATATATAAAAGAGAATGTAAACGACCCGATTGGAAAGGAGGAAAAGAATAGGGAAATAAGCTGGAAACTAACGATCTAGAAACAGAGTTTGCGAAAATGTCCCATCACCATCGCCAGTTCTGTTGGCGCACGCTTTTTCTAGGTTCCTCTCGATTCCAGTTGAATCAGTGGCTTCCAACTATGTCCTACCGAACTTCAGCAATGCGGTGTTTCGAATAATTAAGATAAAAATAAATAATAAAAGGGGTTTCCTAGAAAGTTTCTAATTTATTGTGATCGCCAGTTGCAGATATTTATCGACGCTGCAACACGTCAATAATCACGCTTAGGAGCGTGTATGGGTTGCTTTTATACTAAATCATCTCCCCACGAATGTTAGCAGCGTTTTATTTCTTTTGGTTAGATAGTTTGATTTCCTTTTATTTCCCTTTATAGTTATACTTCTGATTAGTTTAGATCTCCTTTGGTTCTATTGGGAATTTAGTTATATAGGTTTGTTCCGATCCAGTTAGGAGTCCAATTAAGGTTGATTTCCCAATTCTATTGAAAGTCTAATTAATGTTAGTTTCCCTATGCTACTAGAAGTTCAATTAGTTTCAGTCTCCTACTGATACAAGGAGTGTAGGTATAATAGTTCTGGTGAGACTATTATTTGTTCAGGCATATCAGGTGTACTAGAATTCTGACTGAATAAGGTATAACAATTCTTTTGAAATTCTAATTGCGGCAATTATAACAGTCCTGTTAGAATTCTGATTGAAATAAAAGACTAATTTTACTGAGATTCTAATTTAAGTAAAGGAATTAATGTTACTGAAATTTAATTAAAACGAGTAAACTGATTTTTACCCAAATCTGATTAGAATGAATAGATTAATTTTTGTAAAAATTTCTAGTTAAAGCAATGAATTGACTATGCTAAAGAATCCAATTGAAGCACCGAATTTAATCCTATTTAATTGTAATTGATGCAAGGAATTGATCAATTACATTCAGATTTAAAGAGATCAATCAATCATACTAAGATTTAAGACACTGAATTAATTATGCATGTTGAAATAAACCTACTAATCAATCGTACTAAAAGTATCAAACTAAATCTATTAATCAACTCTAAAATTCCTAAAAAAGGGGGGGTTTGAGCCTGCTATGCTGAGGAGGATTGGCCTCATTCCCGATTACCCTCCGTAAGCTCCCTTGGGCAAATCAGGTGGTTGAAATTGAAAATAGACTGAATTTTTAGGTCGTAAAATAGTGTTTAAAATTTTTCAGAGTTGATTTCAGAATGATAATTATGAATTAAATTGTAAAACTAAAATTATAAGACTAAAACTATATTTATAATTTTTTTAGAAATATTAAAATAAGAAACTAAAGTTAAGACTAAATTTTTAAGACCGAATTTGGGTCTGAAATCGAGAAATCAGGCTGTATAATTAAGGACTGGTTCTGAATCGAAGGATTAGAACCAGAAATTAATGATAGGACTGTAAATCGAGATTTTTGAACTGAATTAAAGTCTAAAATCGGTATATCGGACCGATAGATTAAGGACTAGTTCTAGAAACAAAGAACTAGAACTAGATATATAGAATATCGGTTCGAATGGGCTGCTACGGTCTAAAACTAAAAATGAAATATTAATAGAATTCCTAGATCTAGAGATTAGAAGCTATGATTGAGAATTAAAAGATTAAATCCTTACTTAGGGTCGGGGGCTGCAGAGAGAAATCTCGAAGATTGGAAGCTTGAATCTCGAAACCATGATTAAGATGCTCTATGGGTTGATTCTCGGAGTTCTCTGGTTTTGAAATCCCCAAAAAAATCCATTCTCTCTTGAAAAATTGTCAGCCTCGTCTCTCTCTTCGAGAAAAAAAGCTTTTATAGGTTTTCCTTCAATTACGCGCCCTATTTCAGGCGTTTAATTGAATTACGCATCAGTTTTCTAACACTTAATCGCTTTGAGTCGGTCACCGACTCGGTGAGTGATCAGCTGACTTGCTCAGCGAGTTTCCCAGTCCTAACAAAATTAGGGCTAATTGCGCACGTGATGGGAGGTGCGCAATCTGATTAAGCGTTTAGTCATAAACGCATAATCAAGGGAACTTTGGGGTTAAGGGTAATGAGACTAAGTCGGGCGTAGGCCAATTCCACGCTGGTTTTGGGGCGCTCAATCCGGTCACGCGTCTGATTTCAGGCACGTGATCGAGTCTCAAATAGGTCTGAGAAAGGAAGTTTGGTCTGAAAGGGGGACTGGTTGCGCGTTTGTGGTCTGGCGTGCAATCGAATTACGCGCGGGGCTTCAGGCGCTTAATTCGGGGTCGTCTAGGTCTAGTCTCTAGAATAAAATGCAAGATTATTGTTTCAGTCTACATTCTGACTATATACTATTGTTTCAGTATATAGCCTACCCATTTCGGGATTTGAGCAACAAAGATATTGTTTCAGCCTGTGTTCAGCCATGTACTATTGTTTCAATGCATGATTCCTATATCAGGGTTAAAACAAAGGTCAAAGGTTGACTAAACAAGAAATATATTTTCAGAAGGCAAAATGGGAGTGTCTACACTTCCATCACTTGATCGATGAGAGAATGTTGTGAGGCTAGTGACTAGCTTGAGCCAAGTTGTTCTCCTAACCATCTTGATCCATACCAATGTGTTTTTCCATATATCAAATGGGTCCATCAACCCCATTTTATAGACAGTTCAAATTTCTCGATTAATGTTTAGGCATAAATGTCCCTCATTAATCAAGTAACGGTCTGTAATATTCCAAAAAATTGAGCGTTAAACTTTGACCTCGGGATCCGTGCCCAACTGGTCATAGGGTTGACCAAGTGATGGTCAAACAATGAACTCGTGGAATGATGAACTGACGTGGTGTGAATGTGACCTAAGTGTAGTGTATGGTGTTAAATTAGAGTCACATACACCTATCTCTGGTGTATGCGCTTAACACCGAAACAGGAAAGAGGATATAAGGGTTTAATAACCCTAGAATCCTTTGTTTTGATTGTTGAAGAGAGAGTTAAGAAGAGAGATAGAGAGAGAGAGAGGAACCAAGAGGAGTTATTGAAGCTAGGAGTTAAGGCAAATCAAGAAGAAGATTGAGCATTGATTGTCGGATTCAGCGCGTTGGGATCGTTGAAGCAATAGCTGGACCCTAGCCATCAAACCCAACAAATAAATCCTTTAAGGTATTCATTGAGGTAAGCTTTATTAGATTTCAATACATAAAAATGTGATGAGTTAAATTCAGTTAATATAGTTCAAAAGGGTAGATTAAAGACTTAGAAAAAGAAGAAAAATTGATAGGGAAAAGATTTGGAAGAACAGCCCGAGAGGGGGCTGAATCTGGCCAAATCGATTAATCAAAATCGAGATTCGATTAATCGATTTTGGCCAAGAAGTTGAAAAGTCAGGGATGCCCGATTTCGATTAATCGAATTCAAACTCGATTAATCGATTTGGAAGTTTGATTAATCGATTAGGAAATTGACTAATCGACTGGGTACCTTCAGTGGCTAGAGAAACAAGACCTGGGGAAATCGACTAATCGAGTTGGGAAATCGATTAATCGATTTTGTATTTCAATTAATCGATTTGGAATCGACTAATCTATTTCAGATTTTTGACTGTTCGATTTGAGAATCGACCTTACCATTTTAGGGATTTGGATTAATCGATTTGGGATCGATTAATCGATTTTGGATTTCGATTAATCGATTTTGGGAATTGATTAATCGATTTGGATTTTGATTAATCGATTTTGGCAGATTCACTTGACTTCTTAATTGGACTTTCAGGTTCATGGAGGGTCTAGGACGTTCTCTATTGCATCTTTAGTGATGTATTACATGTGTTGTGATGTACCATAGATGGTACGTGTGAAAGCGAGCACAAGGAGCCGCGTGGGACCTTGAGGCTTGGACCTTCGGAGATCTGAGGTAGGGAACACCTTGAACATGTACTTTAATTGCAAGAGCATGTATGTAATGATATAGAACTCAAACTGAAAATGTTTTATCTATATAAATCTTTGTGAAAAGGGTGCGTGTGTGACACCAAGAATGTGATAAAGGCATATGTGTGATGCGAGTAACTGAGATCAAGTAATCAAATGAAAATGAGACATCCCCAGGGGATAAGAAAGTAATAAAGGCATCAATGTGATGCGAGTAAATTAGACTTCCCAGGGATGTAAATAAGATTGAATAACTACTATTAAGGCCTAACTGATATAAGATAGCACTTTACACGGTGAACAACTATATGTAAAGTACATGTTATTTTTGTTATTTAAGGTTTGATTAGAATACCCCACCGACGTGGCGGGATACCCACGACTGACGCGGCAGGATATACGTGACCGGTACGACGGCCAATCCATACACTAATGCGGAGGTCTATCCGTACATAGTAAGCACATCCCAGGGATGTTGAGTTGAGATTTAACCCCGCCGCCTATTGATAAAGGGGCTTGGGTAGTATTCTCAGAGAATACATATAACAACTATCTATTTAGGTGACGATGGTGGGTATTCCATCAGGGCTCGACGCTATATTACTCGGAGATTACTTAAGTTGAAGATTTAAGTTTTGCTTTAGGCCTGTTCAGTGTCATTCATGATAAATTAACAGTAAAGTGAAACATGCAAACTACCAGTAAATTTAAATGCAAATTGCCATCTTTTAAACTGTTTTTCCAGCAAGTGCATAGACATATCATGCTTAGAATATCATGGAATATATGTGAGATTTTGACTTATATGTTCATTGTGTTGTTCCCTATTGAGCTAGGATATAGCTCACCCCTTTAGACTATACGTCGCAGATCCATTGTTAGCAGCGGCCGAAGCTTCGGGAGACGTAGATCCGGGTGATTCAAATTATGTGCCTGGGGACGAGTTGGAGCCTCCTCCCGAGGACTTCTTCTAAGAGACTCTGCTGTGTACTTTGACAGAGAGTAGTTTTGAGAGCAGATTGTATGGCTTGGGATGTCAAACCTTTATTTTTGAAAAACAATGTAATTAAATTGATTTATTTCTTTTGGTGAACTATCTGGGGTGATCTGTTTATCACCGATGGTTCGGATCGGTTCTCTGTTCATGTAGTAGTATGAAAGTAGAACTGTCTTTTGTATGTGCCAGTTGGGCATATTAACTTTTTCCGCTTTATGCAATTATTTGCTTTATCTCTTTATTGTTGCTTGTTATACCAATGTTTCATACATATTCATGGGGCACGATCTGGAGGATCATGCTGATGGCACGGGTTTCAGGGTGCCAAAATCCGGGCTGTCACAGTTGGTATCAGAGCATTTTCTTTTAGAAATTCTGACAATCATTCTTTTGTCAGAGCATAGGGACTTCTGCTAACGAAACCTTAGTTTCACGTGAAGACCATTATGTCTTCTAGAGGAAGAGGCCGACCCAAGGGCAGTCATAGTAGAAGCTTGCGTAGTCGAGATGATTTTATCTCGGATGCGAATAGAGGGCCTATACGAGATAGAGGGGCTTCTAGCAGTGGTGGCCAAGGGAGCCAAGATTAGGCAGAGAACCAAGATTGAGATCGTCCGGATCAAGATCAAAGAGAACAAGAGAGAGTTAGAGAACGAAACTAGGATAGAGAGGAGCGTCAGAGGATGATGCACACCAACATCGCCCACGAGCAAAGACATCCCCACCGACACCCTCCAGAGCTCGGCACACCGATGTCTTCTGCTTTTACTGAGTTTAGGAGGATGAGACCTCCTAGCTTTTCGAGGCAGGCAAAGCCCATGGCAGCCGAGAACTGGCTGAGTGAGATGGAGGTGTTTAGTGTGCTCACTTGTACAGAGGACGAGAGCGTCTGTTGGACAACTTATATGTTGGATGGAGAGGCTGGGCCTTGGTGGAAATCCGTTTCACAGACTAGGCTCAGGAGACTCCAGATTTGCCCTGGACTTGGGATGAATTCGTGGAGGAATTCAATAAACAGTACTTCCCAGAAGTGGTGAGGAACCAAATGGAGATTCAATTTCTACAACTTGTTCAAGGGAAGATGACTGTTAGAGAGTATGGGGTGGAGCTCATGCGACTCGCTTGCTTCGCGCCTGACTACGTCATCACGGAGATAATGAAAGCGAAGAGGTTTCAGCCAAGATTGAGATTGGACGTGAGGGGAGGAGTAACACCATTCCAGCTGAGGACCTATGGAGAGGTCATGAGCAAGGTCTTGGTGGTAGAGGAAGAAAATAATAACAAGTACTGCCAGAGGGAGCAGCAAGGAAGGTGGAATGTGGACCAAAGTAAGACAGGGAACTACGAGCTGGTGAATAAAAAGTCAAGATTCGTAGCAAACAATCAAAGACCACAGTTCTAAGGAGGTTATGGGAGACCGGCACAGCAGACCAACCAGCAAAAATTTCCATTGCTTGCGTCGGGGAGACCGATATGCTACGAGAGCCCTGCTATTACTACCGAAGCTATAGTTACACAGGGGTTCTCGCGAGCAGCTTCTTTCACACCTCATGAGACATGTGCCAAGTGTGGCAAGTCTCATAGAACAGCTGACTGTAGGCAGGATACTCGAGGTTATTTTTGATGTGGCAAGGTGGGCCATCTGATCAAGGATTGTCCCGAGGTGAACAAAGGGAAGACGACTTCAGCTCCTATGCCACGACCTATACAAGCAAGGAAGCCGATCGTCCAAGGGAGAGCCTACGCAGTCACAGCTCAAGAGGCTCAAAATACGAATGATGTGATCCAAGGTGAGATTTCCTTTAAATAAAGAATTTCAATTTTTAAAAATTTTAGATAGAGAAGGTGCATCCGTATAGAAAATATAAGAGAACTTCCATGTAATAAATTCTAATATGATGATAGACATTATATAAATGTGTATGTATGATTAGGTACATTACAAATTTATAAGAAGGGAAGCGATGTGACATACGAAGCTCGAGTGTTGATAGACTCAGGGTCTACCCACTCATTTGTTATCCCTCGCTTCACAAAGAGGATGAAAATCAACTCGGAGGAGTTGGATTTCATTTTAACTGTGACTGTTCCTACTGGAAAATTGGTTGATACCGAAAAGGGTTGCAACTCCGTGATTGTGAGAGTCATGGATGGAGATGTCTTTGAACTACCGGTGAACCTAATTCTGTTAGACATGCAAGGATTAGACGTGATCCTTGGCATGGATTGGTTGTCGACCTACTGTGCGACGGTAGATTGCAAGAATAAGGTCGTCATCTTCAGACCCAACACGAGGAGATCGTTCCAATTTCGAGGAGAGAGGTCGACGCATATGCCACTTATCTCGGCAGTCAGGGCCGAGCGATTGATCAAAAAAGGGTGTAGTGGATACTTGGCATTTTTGAAGGAGCATAAAGACGAGAAGAATGTTATCTCTGAGATAGCCGTAGTACGAGACTTCACTAACGTATTTTCAAAGGAGTTACCCAGATTACCTCCAGAGAGAGAAGTGGAATTCGCCATCGACTTAGCACTAGAAATGGAGCCTGTTTCTAAAGCACCATACAGAATGGCTCCTGCTGAGTTGAAGGAATTGAAAGAGCAGTTGCAAGAGTTAATGGACAAGGGGTTTGTTAGGCCGAGCGTGTCTCCATGGGGAGCACCGGTCTTGTTTGTAAACAAGAAAGATGGGTCAATGTGTCTGTGCATTGACTATTGACAATTGAACAAACTTACCATTAAGAATCGATACCCTTTGCCTAGGATAGATGACCTGTTTGATCAACTGCAAGGAGCAAGGTACTTTTCCAAGATCGATCTGAGATCTGGATACCATCAGTTGAGAGTCAAGGAAGAGGATATTCAGAAGACTGCATTCCTAGTGATGCCGTTTGGGTTGACAAATGCCCCGGCGACATTCATGGATCTAATGAATAGGGTGTTTAAATCACACCTAGACTCTTGTGTCGTAGTGTTTGTTGACGATATCCTAATCTATTCAAAATCAGAAGAAGAGCATGAGAAGCACTTGAGAATAGCCCTACAGACTCTACGTGAATACCAATTGTACTCCAAGCTCAGCAAGTGCGAGTTTTGGTTAGAGGTTAGCTTTTTGGGACACGTTGTCTCAAAGCATGGTGTCACTGTAGATCCAACAAAGATCGAAGTAGTGGTGAATTGGGCGCAACCAAAGACCGTGACTGACGTCCGTAGTTTCCTTGGATTAGCAGGTTACTATCGGCGTTTCGTTGAGGGTTTTTCAAAGATATCAAGACCACTCACGAGACTGACACGGAAAGACGCAAGGTTCGAATGGAGTGAGGCATGCGAGAAGAGTTTTTAAGAACTCAAGAAGAGACTCACTTCAGCTCCAGTACTTGCGATTCCTTCAGGCGGTGGAGGATTCGCAGTGTACAGTGATGCTTCGTATAGTGATTTGGGCTGCGTGCTTAATCAACACAGAAAGGTGATAGCTTAGGGGTCAAGACAGTTGAAAGAGCATGAGAAGAGATATCCGACACATGACCTGAAATTAGCAGCGGTCATTTTCGCGCTCAAGATTTGGAGATATTACTTGTACGGTGAGACTTTTGAGATTTTCACCGACCACAAGAGCCTCAGATATCTGTTTACACAGAAGGAACTAAATATGAGGCAGCGCAGATGGATGGAGTTTCTCAAGGACTATGACTATTCTATACAGTACCATCCAGGCAAGGCTAATGTAGTGGCCGATGCCTTGAGTCGGAAGAGTTCAGCTCAATTGGCCAGTTTAATTTTGGGTATGCACCGATGGAAGCTATTTGAAGATCTAGCACTATATGATGCGAACATCGAGTCGCAAGCTACAGGAGCCTTTTTGGCTAATATATCAGTGAGACCGATGATATTTGAGCATATCGACAAGCTACAGATGAAAGACCCGACGCTAACCAAGATTCGTCAAGACGTAACTGAAGGCATCAGATCTGAGTTCTCAGTCAGGGAAGATGGTTCCTTATTGTTCAAAGGTCGTCTTTGCATTCCGGACAATGCCGACCTACGGCGAACTATCCTTGATGAGGCACAGAAGTCAAGCTATGCTATCCACCCGGGTAGCACAAAGATGTACCAAGACTTGAAAAAGAATTATTGGTGGAGTGGTTTGAAGTAAGATGTGGCAGAGTACGTGTCACGATGTTTGACGTGCCAACAAGTGAAGATCGATCATAGACACCCTACGGGATTATTGCAGCCTCTACCTATACCGAAATGGAAGTGGGAATCAATCTCTATGGACTTCATCGTTGGGCTACCGCGTACTGCAAAGAGGTACAATGTCATTTGGGTGGTAGTCGATCGATTGACAAAGTCAGCGCACTTCTTGCCATACAACACGATGTACATGACGGGAAGACTTGCAGAACTATACATGAAGGAGATCGTCCGTTTGCATGGAATTCTGAGTAGCATTGTTTCTGACCGTGACCTATTATATGCATCAAAGTTTTGGAAGAAATTCCAAGAAGGAATGGGAACGCGACTAGATTTTAGTTCAACATTCCATCCACAAACCGATGGGCAGACAGAGAGGGTCAATCAGATCATCGAGGACATGCTTAGGGCGTGTATGTTAGAACTGCAAGGATCATGGGATCAACACCTACCGTTGATTGAGTTTGCATACAACAATAGCTCTCAGACGAGCATTGGGATGGCACCATATGAAGCCCTTTATGGACGGCGATGTAGATCGCCCATCAATTAGGAGGAAACTGGTGAGAAATTCGTTTTGGGACCCGAGATACTTGAAGATAATGCCACCTATGTTTGAATGATAAGGGCCAAACTCAAAGCGGCTTAGAGCAGGTAAAAAAGCTACGCTGATATCAAGCGGACGAGTGTAGACTTTAAGGTGGGTGAACATGTGTTCGTGAAAGTGTCACCTATGAAGGGGGTGATGAGATTTGGAAAGAGAGGGAAGTTAAGTCCCCGCTATCTTGGACCATTTGAGGTTCTAGGTCGAGTAGGGGAAGTTGCTTACCACATTGTATTGCCACCATTATTTGATCGGGTACACAATGTGTTCCAAGTATCGATGCTCAAGAAATACCTTAAAGGCCCTAATCACGTATTGAGTGGCCAATCATTTGAGATGCATAGGGATATGACCATGATAGAAGAACCGGTGGAGATTTTGGATCGAAAGGAACAAGTGTTGCGAATAAAGGTGATTCCGTTAGTGCTTGTTCGATGGAAGAATCATCCGACCGAAGAAGCTACGTGGGAACGAGAGGCCGACGTGAAAGAACAGTATCCAGACTTGTTTGCGACAGCTTGAGAGTCAAAATTGTATCACCGCAAGCATGGTTGTGGATTTAAACCATATGTTGTAATCCAATGTCAATCTTTTGATCAATGTATTCAATAGAAACAATTTTAATCCACATAGTATTCCTAATGCAATGTCGAATGCGTAGGTAGAATGCATCATAGCCACGACATGGCCGTGATGACGTGTTTCGCAAAACCAGTGACAACTGGTCATATTTTACCAAGAAACTAAAAGAGACAAAAATAACAAAAATTTGGAAACCCGAAATTCGATCAATCGATTTTGGTCGATTAGTCGACTGGTATACGCCAATGAGTGGATATTGAATGGAGATACAGCAAAATTAACAAAATGAAATTTCAATTAATCGATTCGGGTTTCGATTAATCGATTTTTGGATTTTGATTCATCGATATTGAAAATTTGATTAATCGAGTGACCTGAGAATTTTGGGAAAAATTTGAGGAACTTTATGATTTCGATTAATCGAAGTGAAATTCGATTAATCGAATTTGGGATTTCAATTAATCGACTTGGTGATTCAATTAATCGACTGGCATGAGCCAGTGAGCTGGAAAAGTTGGAATTTTAAGTGACCACGATTTCGATTAATCGAAATGGATTCGATTAATTGATTTTCAGTTTCGATTAATCGATTTCGCGCGGCTGAGAAAATTTTTAAGATCGATTAATCAATTTTGTGGAATCGATTAATCGACTTTGGCCTATATATATATATATTAAAAGGGGGATTTTTCTCCCCATTCGAAATTTTTGGGTTTTCTTTCTTGCATGCCTTTTCTTCTTCCTCCTCAAACCGCCGAGCAACCTAGGGTTTTGGAGGATTTCCATACCAATTTCGTCACGAAATCACCGCGCCGTTTTATCGATACCTAAGGTAAACCCTAGCTTTCAATTTTTCTTTCCATTTCAAGCCATCAAACCCTAGTTTTTTCTTGAATATCATAAAAATGCTGCCTAAAACCCGGTTGTCTTTGAAGAAAGCGACATCCAAACTCCCGGTCCGGCGTAAGAATGCCACACCGCCACCACCTACCCCATCACCTGTGAGGACCCCATCACCGTCGGAATCGAATACCACATCTGGTTCGACGAGCGCGTCTTCGCGTGAGTCTTCACCAACCCCACCACCACCCGAAAACATCCTCCAACCAAATGAATGGTGGGCGGCTAAGACCTTTGAAGATGAATTTATCTTCGATGTGGAGTTATTTACGAACCCCGACGTGGAGGGTGAGACCCAATGGGCTCGAAAATACTTAGTAAAGGCCGGCCTTGGCAATCTCTTAAAGCCACTCCGCGGGTCTTACTACCCTAGACTGGTCTGCCTATTTTACCAAGGTTTGAAGGAGGGACCTACCGACGACATTGTTACGACCACCATTGAGGGTCGCGACTATACCTTCACTCGTCGCCACATCCACGAAGCTCTAGAATGTTATTTAGACTTTGTGCCCGAGACCACCCTCTTCCCACCCTTTGCGGAAGAGGTGAGATTCGAAGAAATCATGACCCGGATGACCAATGGGAAGAAAGGGTCGGGATCGTCCATTAGGAGGGTCGATCTTCCCCATTACATGTGGATGCTTGATTCCATAATCAAGTGCAACCTCTACCCGATGCGTCACGACACCGAGCGGGTGGAGTTAGTTCAACAGGCCTTGTATGCAGCCTTCTGTGGCCGTTGGTTTGACGCTACCAAGATCATCCTGGAGGGGATGGTCTATATAAAGGGGAAGTTGATGAAGGGCAATTTGAGGCTCAAAGAAAAGATGCCATATGCTCGCCTCATTTCGAGCATGCTAGAGTGTTACTCAGACGCTCTAGGATACGCTGTCTCGCCCCATGAGGAGAGGGCTACGGACCACGTGAAGCATTACTCCATTGCTTCATGGAGCCATAGTTACAACTATCTAAAGTGGGCCCTACCAGCTCAGGGCCCAGCACCAGCACCCGCAGCAGCAACACCAGTAGCACCACCACCACCCCCACCACCACATCAGGACCCACCTGTGGGGGGAGCACACCCCATCGATCCACCAGCTGAGGGGGCACCCTCGCATACCACCGCATCACCTACGCCACCGTTGCAGTCAACGGCAGCCACACCCACTTCATATCGTCGGTGAGCGGCTCGCCCGGCGCCTACCATAGAGGACGTGTTGGCTTGGATGGAGGCCAACAACGAGAGGATGAACTGGCAGATGGACTTCTTGATGTACCACACCATGCGGTACATCTATCCGTTGGACTACCGATAGCGCCTCGCGCAGGAGGAGGCTTGGACTGCGGGCCGAACAACTTTCCATACGGGTGTCGCTTTTCACGCGAGTACCTCTGCTGTCGATGCATCTGGCTCGGCGCCCAATGACGAGTAGCTCACGAGAGCAGCCACCACCACGAGCCGGCCAGACAGAGCCACCGCACGGAAGCGGCCAGGAGAGGGAGCAGCATGACTGCCTGACGATGGTGTTATTTTGTGATCACTTTTTGGATATTTTGTACTGCTATATTTAAATTGTCAATTGTAAGTAGCGAGAACAGTAAATGAAACTCTGTAAATTTTGGAAATCGATAATGAAATCAATTCATTTTTTATAAATTCATTGCGTTACTTTATGTTTCTTGCACTGTGAGATGTATTCGTCGTCTTTTGTGTGTGGGTACGCGACACCCCAGTGTGAGGGGTACCCAACCGACGCACCTTTGGGTTATTTTTGAGGACGAAAATTCCCAAGGTGGGGAGAATGTAATATTCTAAAAAAAAATGAGCATTAAACTTTGACCTCGGGATCCATGCCTAACTGGTCGTAAGGTTGACCAAGTGATGGTCAAACAATGAACTCATGGAATGATGAACTGACGTGGTGCGAATGTGACCTAAGTGTAGTGTATGGTGTTAAATTAGAGTCACATACACCTATCTCTGGTGTATGCGCTTAACACCGAAACAGGAAAGAGGATATAAGGGTTTAATAACCCTAGAATCCTTTGTTTTGGTTGTTGAAGAGAGAGTTAAGAAGAGAGAGAGAGAGAGGAACTAAGAGGAGTTATTGAAGCTAGGAGTTAATGCAAATCAAGAAGAAGATTGAGCATTGATTGCCGGATTCAACGCGTTGGAATCTTTGAAGCAAAAGCTGGAACCCTAGCCATCAAACCCAACAAATAAATCCTTTAAGGTATTCATTGAGGTAAGCTTTATTAAATTTCAATACATAAAAATGTGATGAGTTAAATTCAGTTAATATAGTTCAAAAGGGTAGATTAAAGACTTAGAAAAAGATGAAAAATTGATAGGAAAAAGATTTGGAAGAACAGCCCGAAAGGGGGCTGAATCTGGCCAAATCGATTAATCGAAATCGAGATTCGATTAATCGATTTTGGCCAAGAAGTTGAAAAGTCAGGGATGCCCGATTTTGATTAATCAAATTCGAACTCGATTAATCGATTTGGAAGTTCGATTAATTGATTAGGAAATCGACTAATCGACTGGGTACCTCCAGTGGCTGGAGAAACAAGACTTGAGAAAATCGACTAATCGAGTTGGGAAATCGATTAATCGATTTTGGATTTCGATTAATCAATTTGGAATCGACTAATCGATTTTAGATTTTCGACTGCTCGATTTGAAAATCGACCTTACCATTTTAGGGATTTCGATTAATCGATTTGGGATCGATTAATTGATTTTGGATTTCGATTAATTGATTTTGGGAATCAATTAATCGATTTGGGTTTCGATTAATCGATTTTGGGAATCGATTAATCGATTTTTACATATTCACTTAACTTCTTAATTAGACTTTGAGGTTCATGGAGCGTCTAGGACCTTCTCTATTACATCTTTAGTGATGTGTTACATGTGTTGTGATGTACCATAGGTGGTACGTGTGAAAGCGAGCAAAAGGAGCCACATGAGACCTTGAGGCTTGGACCTTCGGAGACCTGAGGTAGGGAACACCTTGAACATGTACTTTAATTGCAAGAGCATGTATGTAGTGATATAGAACTCAAACTGAAAATATTTTATCTATATAAATCTTTGTGAAAAGGGTGCGTGTGTAACACCAAGAATGTGATAAAGGCATCTATGTGATGCGAGTAACTGAGATCAAGTAATCAAATAAAAATGAGACATCCCCAGGGGATGAGAAAGTAATAAAGGCATCAATGTTATGCGAGTAAATTAGACATCCCAGGGATGTAAATAAGATTGAATAACTACTGTTAAGGCCTAACTGATATAAGATAGCACTTTACACGGTGAACAACTTATATGTAAAGTACATGTTATTTTTATTATTTGAGGTTTGATTAGAATACCCCACCGACGTGGTGGGATACCCACGACTGACGCGGCAGGATATCCGTGACCGGTACGACGGCCAATCCGTACACCAGTGCGGAGGTCTATTCGTACATAGTAAGCACATCCCAGGGATGTTGAGTTGAGATTTAACCCCGCCGCCTATTGAGAAAGGTGCTTGGGTAGTATTCCTAGAGAATACATATAATAATTGTCTATTTAGGAGACAATGGTGGGTATTCCATCGGGGCTCGATGCTATATTGCTCGGGGATTACTTAAGTTGAAGATTTAAGTTTTGCTTTAGGCCTGTTCAGTGTCATTCATGATAAATTAACAGTAAAGTGAAACATGCAAACTACCAGTAAATTTAAATGCAAATTGCCATCTTTTAAACTGTTTTTCCAGCAAGTGCATAGACATATCATGTTTAGAATATCATGGAATATATGTGAGATTTTAACTTATATGCTCATTGTGTTGTTCCCTATTGAGCTAGGATGTAGCTCACCCCTTTAGACTATACGTCGCAGGTCCATTGTTAGCAGCAGCCAAGGCTTCGGGAGACGTAGATCCGGGTGATTCGGATTACGTGCCTGCGGACGAGTTGGAGCCTCCTCCCAAGGACTTCTTCTAGGAGACTCTGCTGTGTACTTTGATAGAGAGTAGTTTTGAGAGCAGATTGTACGGCTTGGTATGTAATTAAATTAATTTATTTCTTTTGGCGAACCATCTGGGGTGATCTGTTTATCACCGATGGTTCGGATCGGTTCTCTGTTCATGCAGTGGTATGAAAGTAGAACTGTCTTTTGTATGTGCCACTTGGGCATATTAACTTTTTCTGCTTTATGCAATTATTTGCTTTATCTCTTTATTATTGCTTGTTATACCAATGTTCCGTACATATCCATGGGACACGGTCTGGAGGATCGTGCTGATGGCACGGGTTTCGGGGTGCCAAAATTTGGACTGTCACACGGTCAGTGATTAACCTTGCAAATAACAACCATGTAACCGACTAATGTTTATATGTGAATTTAATCATCTTGATGAGGCATCATGGCTACATGTACCAACAAATTGTGAATCACAGGGGATATGAGAAAGCCATCTCACTTGATTTTATGGTTTCGATGTAAAGTTTTAGTAGTAGATATCTCTCAGATCGTCTTCAAATGCATGATTGAGAATCAAACACAATTTTTATGTAGTGTTGGGATCTATTGAGCTTGGGAATACTTGGAAGGAGCCTCTATAGTCTTTTTCTTCACATTAGCAGGGTGATTGGAAGCAATTTCTACTAATACAGTGAGTAATTTTGATCTTCTGTGCTTAAAAGGTTTGTTGGATATTATTAATGTAACATTTTTTCACATTATATTTTCAGGCCCGAGCTTCATTAGAAAGCCTCGTGGCTTTGGCACCTCAAACTGCAGTTATAGCAGAGACTAGCGAATATCCGTAAAAGATGTTAGGCTAAATACCGTGGTTTTGGTCAAAACAGGAGAGAGCATACCTGTCGACGGGGTTGTCTTGGAAGGGAGGAGCGCTATAGATAAAAGTAGTTTGACAGGAGAATTTATGCCTGTGGATAAGGAGATTGGTTCCAAAGTATGGGCTGGAACCATGGTCCTCACAGGTGAGTTCAATTTCTTAGTGTAAGAAGCATTTTTTATTTATTTTTTCGGTATACTGTGATTTTGTTTTATATCTATTGTTGCATCTTGTAGGATTTATAAATGTGCGGACACTAGCATTAGAAGAAGATTCTGTAGTAGCTAGAATGATAAAGCTTGTGGAAGATGCACAGAATCAACGCTCATCCATGGAGTAGTTTATAGGACAGTTTGGCAAGTACTATACACCAGATGCCATCAGATTCAAGCTCATCTATTATGGATTTCTGTTTCTCTTTGTTATATTGTAGAGAAAATTTAATTCTACTATCTCAACTTGGACTCAATGAGGGCTTGAGTCTAGCACAACCCAAAACTTATGTTGTACTTTGACTTTCTAAGGCTATGCCAAAGCTCTTTCAGGACAATTCTGTTGTTGCCACGACAGGGCCTTTCTATATTTTTTCTTGTTTGTTTTTCCTTGCTACTAAGCTCCTTGTTAGGCGCAACCCAATTGTGATTTTGTTTCTTTAATAAAATTACTTATTTGCCGATAAAAAAGTTTGACTTTCTGTGTTTTCAAGCATTCAAATTTCATTTTTCAAGCACCCAATAAAGCCATAAATACTCGATGGAGTGCTTTTTTTAATTTCGTATTTTGTTTTTTTGAGCTATTGTACCAGATTTTAAGTAAAAATGTAATCACCTAGGAGCTAACCATCTTGAATTTTCAAACCTTGATGTGGAGTTTGAATTGTGGTTCAGTTCAAGTAGTTTTTACTTTTGTAATAATTGTGATTGCTTTAGCTACAAAGATGAATTTGAAGCATCCATTTCACAGTCTATCAAGCATAATTGACCTATTTGCTCTGAAATGTTTTTGTTCTCAATCAGTTTTGGTGGTTTTAGGTCTGATCAGTATCATTAATGTAGGTTATTCTGTATTTTTATTTTTTATTTTGATTGGGAAATGCTGAAGTATTTTATGTTACCTTTTTTCATTTTGGTGGAGTCAACATTATCCTTGCAAGGTGAGCAATTAATCCTTGCATCTATTTTGCAAGGTGGAGATCACTTTTTTATCTGATGGACAAGTCACTCTCTGAAGAGGCCAAACATTTGGTGAGCTGGATTTCCATTGCTGTACTTTTTGAACCAGATTTATCAAGATGAAACCTGGATTACTTCTAATAGGATATAGAGTTAAATTTACCAGCACTTATATATGCTTTTACGTGTATTTAACAATTATCTGCTCATTTCAGCTAAATCTAGCATAGTTCATATGATTGATTCAATTTTTTTAAAATAAATATTACACCGTACGTGGATTGTTTCCAAAATTCGGATAACAAATCTCGTCGTGAACTTTGATTTATTTTTTCTTCTTTTATAATTCAGGAAATTTGATTGAAACAAGTGAAAGAAATGCAATCTCATTGTGAGCAGGGCCTACAACTTGAGAATATTATGGGCATGGACGGTTTACAAAAACTTGTCTCATCAGAAAAATTGTCCAGGTACTGCAATTTTCTATAAAATATAGTCCTCATTTTTCGTTTTAATTCTAGGACTTTAGTAGCAAGGTATTAAAACTCGGCCGATACCGATAGTATTCATTTTATGAGAATTGGCGGGCATCAGCCAAAATGTATCAGTATTAGTTGATACAGTCATTTATTGTCAACCAACCAAGGGGTTTGGTATCCCTTGGCATCAGCCAAAACGTATTAGTATCAGTTGATATTGTCATTTGTTGTCAGCTAAACAGCCTCTAATCCAGCACCTAATGTTTTTATCCATTTTCATTAAAAATATGATGTGGTGTCACCTATTAAGTCATCCGATCTCCTTGGAGTACTCTTGACATTGAAATTATGATGGATGTAAAATGTGGAAACACGTGGAAAAATGACTAATGGCTGATTGTATAAGATCTTTTACTTTAGTATGTTGGTGGACAAGATTCAACACTTGAGAATGCTTGTATACGTACACAATTATTTCAATTCCCTTGCATTTGAAATGCTTGTCAACATGAATGGATGAACTCGCAAATCCTCTGAGGAGTACCTCATGAATCAAAGATTAAATTATGCTGCTAGGTCATTATGCAATCAATGGTTGTATGGCTATTTTCAAGTCCTCTGAAGTAGGCAGTGGTGTTATTTGCGTGACTTGTTTTGCTTAAAAACATATTTTCATCATTTTGATTCGTCTCTATTATCCTTCTTAGCAATGTTTTCCTTGCAGAAAGCATTAGAGTGAAGGTGGTTGAATGTGCTTGTGTAATTGAACTAACAGAGCTAAAGGTAAGATTACTATTTTCATATTTTAAAGGCATTCCTATTCTTGGATGAAGATACAAAATATATGGTGAAGTGATCTTAGCAGCTACGTGACGTGTCGCTAGCCTAAGTGATCATACCAAACACGTATGATAGCCTTGTGGGCTTGAGTTCGTGCATCCGGGCCTTGCTTGGCACTTGGTCACTCTAGTTACGTCGTGTGCTAGAGCCATCGTATTTGGGGTAATTTACAACCACCTTCACGGTGTGATTTCTAATAAGGGGCTACCCCTTTACTAGTCACTGCGTATCGCACTATTAATTGCATTTGGGAATTCACACAACCTTTAACCTAATGCGTTACCGTGCAGGTTTGAGACTTGAGTATGCTAACCTAGCCAGGAGAATTAGGTGTCGCAATGAGTGACTTCGTGACAGCGTACTCTATCAACCCATCGGTCCCACTATCGTACAACTCCTATAATTGTGATAATACTCACTGCACCTGTCATACTATAGGGCCCTAGCTTCACCCTTAGACCGTATCCTTCTCTTACTCGGACATCAGACTTGTTTTCTGAAATTATAGGGCGGTCTCACTTTCATATTTTTTTACAGTTGGTCAGCTTAAATTTTTTATTGGCTTTAATCGAGGAACCCATTATTCGTCGTATGATTGTTTAAAACAAGCAATGAAAAATTACTTCTGACATAAGTTATGGTAATCGTAGCTTCTCCGATTGATAGCCGCAATGGTATGCGACAAAGGCAAACCATGAATATGTCAACGGCGGCAAGTATATGTCTTGTATTATAAGTGGACGTGATGAATGAAATTTTCGGAATTCACTTGGAAATGATCACGCCCGTATGGTTGAGCTATCTTTCTACCAGCCCATTGGAGCCCCTTCTTCATGTGCTCGTCTATTTTCAGGCAGAGGAGGGTAGTCCAATTCTCAGATATTTGTCGGCGCTTTTAAAAATAATTGGTGACTTTCTCTCTAGTAGTTCTGATTAATTCGTCAATTGGTCTCTCTCAACCTAGCTTCAGTACGTTGTTTAAACTTTCAATATTATTCGTAGTGAGGGAATCGCACTGCCTTCCTTTGATATGTGCGCATGCCCAATGCTTCGGGTCTATTTTTAAAATATACTCTACGACCAGAGGATCAATATTTTCCTTGATTTTGTTCATAAAATAATTAAAATCTCTCTACTGAATATGCACGTATAGCACACCATCATAGATCCAACGCGCCGTTCTTGAGATACTTGTATGCCAAATTTTGTGTCATATGTCGCATGCAGTAGCTGTGGTATACGTTAGAGAAGATTCATTTCACCGCCTTTATTAAACCCTTCGACCTATCCGTGATAATAACGAAATCTCCATTAAACTGACTAATCACGAACGCACATACCCGTTCAAGAAATCGCATCCACGTATCCTCTTCTTCTAACTCGACGACAGCAAACGCTAATGATAATATATATAATCATTACTGTCATGCGCCGAGACGATAAGTAGAATCCCTTCGAAAAGTCCTCGTAGGCGTGTATTATCTACAAGCAATATGCGACGAAGAGTATTGCAGTAGCTTTCGATGCACGGGCCAAAACTCCAAAAAAATCTTTGAAACTTACCGTCAGGCGTAAATTGAAAGGACGTTCGTATATTAAGATCTACCCTCTCCATTTCCTTCACGTAAGCCAGTAGATTCACAAATTGCACTTGCCAACTGTCTCTAATATCGTTCAGGGCGAGTTCTTTCTCCCTCTAAACCTTCGAATATTTGATTTACAAGTTATAAGTTTTTACAATGTCAAACATTATCGACGCAGGTGTGTAGTCGAATCCTTCCATAAGTTTCTCCCGTATATAGTTGGTTGCAAAGGAGATTGATGCATTATGGTGACCGTGCACTCCGATTTTAGCGGCCCTGTATGTGTGATTACTATTGAACGTCTTGATTTTGAAAGAGTCGAGCCCAATCAATTTAGACGCATGTATTCGCCACGAACAATTGGGTTTGTAACATCCAATTGTTACTCGATAACTTAGCGATTTTTAATGGCCGAATTTGAAAGTTTTTCTCCACCGCATATTCTTTCAATGCTCTTTAGAATGTTTGCTTGTCTCTAAAGATCTCTCTAACTTTAAACGTCGAATTCCAGTATTCGATTTCTACCTCTTGAATGGAAGAGTCGCCTGATGTCTCTGACCCTTGGTAATCTCCGCCTACTAGGGGATTATTAATGCTTCTCAGGAAATTTCTTGGATCTTCTTTTATAAACTCATTCGGCTTGCTATCATAGTCTTAGGCGTTCTCTTCTAAGTTATCTTCATTAGTGGGTTGAGGATGACCGCGCCCTTCACTAGCGGCGTTCTCAGGTGGTTGACTAGATACTTCACCACTAAGGTTTTCACGTGGTTGACTAGATCTTTCACCAGTGGGGTTCTGACGTGGTTGACTAGGCCCTTCATCAAAAAGGTGCTCACTTGTATAGACATAGGGTTGAGCTCATTTGGTAATCCACATCGATAGAATGGTAGAACATAATTCACGAGTCAATCAAGTTATGATTCCATCAAGAAAAATACTACTGAAATCGTCTTCATCCCCCACCGTTTCTGACATGTAGTCTAACTCTTGATGACATTGTTCTGACTCATGCATATATTTTAGTGGGTCATCACATGATTCAACTGGAGCATCGTTTAAATTAATAGTACTTTCTACGCCATAATATCGTCGTCATCGCCTAAATAAACTGTAACATATATAGGTTCACCCTTCTCAAACTTACATAGTTGAAAGGAATGGTTACTCACAAAATCAGTCCCAGCAAGAGGTACTTGTTCCTTATTTACTCGGAGTAATGATGATTCTTTAATAATGAATACCTTTATGACGTCCACCCCAGCTTTATAAAACAAAAATAGAGAAGCCAAATCATCCGAGTTCAAAATGTCGGCAAGCACAGGGATGGATATTCACTATCTTCATAGAAAACTTTATAAAAGTTGTTTCATCCGCCCTCGCAAAACTGACAGCAGACATTCACCTTATGAATTGTTCATAAAAAATATCCATCGAAATGGAAAAAAGCCTCCGTCGGCCACCTTCATACAAGTTATCATCACTTACAAGAAGACCATCATAGTGACAGAGAAGAGAAACACTCACCTCCTACATCGCTTGTTTAAGAATGTGAAGAAGGGGTCGTAAGACAGATGACACCATAATAATGACGATTGTATATACAATCGATACTGACTGTGTAGACAATCGATATAGATTGTATATATAATCGGTATCGGCTATTTACAAGGGCAATATCGACCGTTTATGTAATCAGTATAGGCTGTCTTGTCTAAGAATGCGATAACATTTCTTTAAAAAAATTACCAATAAAATATTTAAATTTTTTTTATTGCACCATTAAGAAACCCAAAGAAACTGAAAATGGGGTTTACATTAGATAATCTGAACATGCCTCCCGTCGCAATGACAAATTGTAGGATCTTCTTTTCCCAATGCCAAAATACAGGGTCTTCTTCTCTCAGGCCTGTGTTTTTTACCTCCAAAGCGCAGATCGAAATAAAAAAGAAGACGTCTTCACCTTTGCCACCACACAAAAGTTAAAATATAAAATTTTTTACTAACTTGAGCAAATTAAAATGAGGAAGGAAATGCTTTTATGGGTTAAAGGCAGTCATGGAAGGGGCACCTTGGACTTTTTACTCTCTTTAGAGTCGGTTTTGGTGAAAGGTGAACTGAAATTATAGTATACGAGACAGAAAAGGTAAATCTGACGTGGTCCTGTAAATTTCCCTTTGTTTATATTTTCTTTCGGACCAAGGGACCTCTGTCGTATGCCTTAGAAAAGTTAAATCTCACATTGATTGCCTGCCGTGTGGTACCCAAACATTTGTGATGTGAAGGAGCGGCCCAATGAATAATAAAAAAAATTATAAAACAGTGCGGTCCATAGTGTAAATCAAATAGAAAAAAGACGGTAAAAATAAATATAACTTCACTGCTCATTCTCTGCATTGCTAACTGATTTTTATTTTATATTTGTACTTTTCAATGGTCCTGATCACCGAAACGATCATTCTCATGGCATCTGATTATAGTTCGGACATAACTTAGCAGCGGACTAGCAGAGCCAACGTGCATGAGTCTAGGTAGGGGTGAAAAAAAAATCGAAACCTGAAAACCGACAGAAAATTTGGCCATCGAACCGGCCCCAAAACTGATTGCAAACTGACACTGAACAGAACCGATTCGGCCCAGTTCGGTTTCTGTTTTGATATCCAAAAACTGAAAACCAATTGGGCACAGTGAGAAAACCGAAAAAAAAACTGAAAAACTAAAACTAATGAAAAAAATAAAAAAATCATGAAGAAAAATTGAAACAGAACCGAACCAAGATGTTTCAGTTTTGCAGAAAATTCGGTTAACCGAAACCAAAACCAAAATATTGCAGTTAGAGTTCGATTTTGTAGAAACTGACCCGAAAACTAAAATTTGGGATTCCGTTAGTTTCAGTTCGGTAAACCGAATCTGCACCCGTACGTCTAGGTATCTTACTTACTCCATATGCCTAAAAAACCTTTATCCTTTTTTTAATGGTAGCTGTGTTCGCAGCTGAAGATTCTTTCAGCGCAAGGTTTTACCATCAACCTCGTTGATTGCTTTGAATCAGATGATAAATATTATTTTTCTTCCCAATTTTTCACACAATAGATCTTGAGATCATGGCCTACCAACAAGACAATCAGATCTAAATTCCATGTGACACACACTTAAGAACAAAAATAATTGGGTGTGTGGATAGCAAGAGTTGGTGTGCACCTAAAACAAACTTATATAATGTAATCGAAAAATATGCAAAATTAGGAAAAATTGCTGGTAATCAGTAAAAATTCTGAATCTTCATTAGCTACATCAAAAGAAAACTAATCTTTTCATTAATTGATGTGCTGATTGAAAAAGTTGGTGTGTGACTACCAAAGGTATGCAGATAGACAAAAAAGTACGCCGCCTAAAACTACATAAAACTAAAATCATACGTCTCAATACAAAGAGCTCCAGCCACTGTTCTTAAGTTCAAATAAATAATAAAAATAAAAATAACGTAGATAGTTTACTGTAAAAATCTTTTCATATAAAATCCAAAGGCCGGCCCCAATCAGATGGGATAAGGCGACAACCTCCATGATTCGATAAGGATAACCAGAAAAATGAAACAAAACTCTGGTAACCATAAGCTCAATTTCCATTTACGCAGCTTTACATAATTCCATGCTCTTTGGACTTAGGTGCATACCCATCACTCCTTAAGATTTCTAAATCTTAAAGTAAAGAATATAATTTACACACCCATCTTCTCCAAAATTTTCTCAAGCAAATCTAAGTACAGCTACTGCCATTAAAGTTGCAACCCTGAAGAAAACTTCCTTCAAATTCTTGTCCACTCTTCTCATAAGCTGCTCCTCCTTCAACTCCAACCTGTTTGAATTCTTACTAATAACGACAATGGTGTCTTTCAGTTTGTTTACGGCCCAGGAGAGCCACACGAGCCCCAATCCGAACCCGGTATTGAGAAGCTTCGTTGTACAGAAAGGCACCCTCCCATTTGTGCTCTTACAAAGGACTGATAAAATTACAGCGAGGCCGGTTCCAGCTATTCCCGTTGATAATTGGGTCAGAAGCTGTGGTACTTCGGGGCTGGATTTCTTCAGTGACAAGATTGCCGTCTTTCCTCGCCTCTTGGCTGCGATTACCGATAGAAGACTTTCGCATGCATGGAAATAGTTCTTCCTGTATAGATCCCTCTCCCTCACAGCTTTTCTAGTTTGTTTCTTCCTCGGTAATGGTTTCAGTTTGGTTCTCTCAGGACTGGGAATTTGAAGAATGGTGAGAATTGAAAATGATGATAATAGAGGTATCTATATAACATTAAGAATAATGAGGCTAAGAGTCGCACTCGTAATCCATTTAAAAAATAGAGCTAATAATTTGAATTTTTAACATAGAAGTTGTTAGAGAATAGAGTAATAGTACACCGAATCATAACTCTAATCAAAATTTACGATCATCATTCAGTTTTCTTAAACACTCAAGATGGTGTATAAATCACATATAGAATTTTATGTAACAAACTTTTATTCTTTATATAAATACCACACACTGCACAACAAAGATTGTGTGGCAGAGTAAACGTTAAATTACTGTAGGGTAGCTTTAATAGCGCGCCCACAGAATCTTTCAGGGCACCTACGCTCAAAACCATTGATTGCTTCAGAACAAATGATGGAGATCGTGTTTCACCCCGATCTTCCACACAAGGGATCTTGAGATCATGTCACCCCTATCAGACGGTCAGTTTTATATTCCACATGGCACATTTCCCGAAAAAGTAGCCCTAAAATCACATGGCACACATCACGGTCAACGTGACTTTAGGGCTATGTTTTTGGGATCTGTGCCATGTGGAATCAGAAACTAACCGTCTGATAGGTTTGACATGATCTCAAGATCCTTGTGTGGAAGATTGGAGTGAAACGCGATCTCCATCATCTGATCCGAAGCAATCAATGATTTTGGGCGTAGGTGCCCTGGAAGATTCTGTGGTTGCTATTAAAGCTACCCATTACTATATTGTGGTTTTTACAGAAGTTAATACACTAAGAATAGTTCACAAGGGTTTAGGTAGAACTTTGAGAATTTTCGAGTATTCGTGCATTTAAGTTGATTAGATATGGAATTGCTGAGATAATCAAAAATTGAGAAAAGTCATAGTCATAATCGTATTTATAGATCATTCTATACTGTATACTTTAGATGCAGAATATAATTCATAAAACATAATTTGTGACTTATCAATTTATCATTATGCTCAAACGCTCACAACTCAACGTTATTTTCATTGTTGCCTAATATTTATATCCATTATGCAAAAACTACTAAATATAGTTATTTTTCAAATTTTTACTAGTGAATTATTAATCAAACCTTATTATAATGAATATTTAAGTATAAAAAGTACTTAATTATATGAATATAGATAGAAATGTATCATTATTCATATCACGGAGATAGAAATGTATCATTATTCATATCACGGAATATTTTTTTATCAGATAGAAATGTATCATTATTCATATCACGGAGATAGAAATGTATCATTATTCATATCACGGAATATTTTTTTATCTTTAATTTTTATCTTATTTTTACTGTTAGAATACAGGAAATCGCTGATACTGGTACCACATAATGCATACAACACAATTGAAGGTCGATATGGTGTAACACCAATTTATTACAGTTGATAATACTAAAGTTTAAATTATACATAAGTTAATGCCTTATTTGAACACGACTTCTACTTTCTAAGAATAGATTTTGAAAAAATAGCATGGATTATAAAAATGATTATATTTTACATACAACGCATTCTTTTATTGTTTGGACAATCATCATAACATAAAATGAGAACGTATTCTATTTGTGAAATATATTTGGATGTATCACAACATATAATGCTATTCTATTTATGGGGGAGGTGGTGGACAAGCCCGGCCCTGAGATTTAGGGGGCCCTAGGCGAGTTCCTAAAATGAGACCCTGAAATACTGAACTGGGTTACACCTTTGGGGGGCGGGGAGCATAATTTTGTGTAAGATTTGGGGGACCATAGGCGGCCGCCTCTTGGGCCTATGCCCAGGGCCGGCCCTGGTGGTGGAGGCAGCGAGGTGGTGAAGGTGGTGGTTTTGTCCCATGAGGGTGGGTGGGGGATGATGGTGGAACTGGCAATGAGGGTTGCGGCGACAATGATGGTAATAGAGATTGTAGTGGTAGTGGAGGCTGTGAAGGTGGTGGTGACGGCAGTGGAGGTCGTGTTGGGGATGGCGAAGGTGGAGGCAATGGAGGAGGTGATGAAAAGGGAGAGAGTACCGTGTGCAATAAGTCTCTTGCCCTATTTCGAAAAAGAAAAGAAAGGCCTATTTCTTTTCAGAATTGATGCAAAGTGTTTTTTTGGTTAAAATACTTCTTAAAACTAGTGGCCGTCCAAGTGCGAAATAAATGTTTTAATTCTAAAAAGGGTAAAGGTAGCCTGGTACCATCGACCGACCAGGTAAGTTACCAGGTCCCACACTAACTTGTGGCCACGTTGCACTCAATCTCATGATCGAGTGTCATGGATAGGAGCAGCTCGATGATCATAACTATTTGGTAAGAATTGAATGGTAAAACCAAATGTGATTTACCATTCATTTTACAAGAATTTGACTCTTTTGACCACATGGTTTTATATATTTTAATTTTAATTTTTTTCACGAAATGATTGTGATCATCGAGCTACTCCTATCCATGGCATCCGACCATGCGATTGGGTGCACGTGGCTGCAAATTACTGTGGGACAAGGTACCTCGTCCATGGTACCGGGCGACTTTTACCCTTCGAAAAGAAAAAAATTCAATCTAGCATGCATATATAATACATTATAGTAGGCATCCAGTGCCAATAAATGATGTATAATATAATACTAAAGTTGCAAAAAACATGATTAGCAATAATAGGAATGTTACTTGTGCTAATAATACTAATCCGATTAATATACAATTAATGCATAATGCATAATGCAAAGGGATACCTCTTTATAGGAGCGACTGCCACACTTTCTACTTTCAGAGGAGTTCCTTGGATGCTAGGTTGTGCTTCTATTACATCCAATCTGCTTGCAAAGTATGACACAAAGTCAGGTAAAGTCGAGGTAAAGAAAGAATTAAGTAGCTAGCTGAAAATCAAACTTTAATTTACAACATGAAAAATGCGAAAGTTAAATAGAGGAAAACTGGTCACAATGACAATAGCAAAGTATAGAAAAGGAGGAGTTTCGGGTGTCCCAGAAATGCAAGCTATAGATTGATTGGGGTATCTAAGTGTATGGCAGATAAAGTTAAGGAGGTTTTTGCTGGGTGGGTCAGGGCTGCTTTAGTGCTCAAGGTACTCTTTGGGCCCTCATTCCTTGTGTTGTCGTCTGGGAGGTATGGAAAGAGAGAAACCAGAGAATTCTTTATAGCAAAGATAAGGACTATGAAGCTTTGTTGACCCTGATCCTCCGGACTGCTAGTGAATGGACGATTGCAGTGGGTATCGTGGACCTGGAGTTCTCAATCGTCCAAACACTAAGGGCGAGAGATATGTGCAGGGGAATTGCTGACCAGCTCTAGTGCTTTTCTTTTCTTTTTTCCCTCTTGAGGGAGGTTTGTTTTGTTGTTTTTGGGGGGCAGGGCTTGGCCCCTCATGAAGCCTCTCGTTCTGGTTTTCTCCGTTTTTCGTGGTTGTTTTTTGTTTTTGCTTTCGCCTTTTTAATGCAATCTGGCTTTCTTCAAAAACAAAAAAATGGAGTTTCTCAATTTTCAAACTACTTTTACTTGTATCAATTTTCTAACCATTTTTAGAGCTTACTAATTCTATGATTTTTATTTCAATTATAGATCTAATCAGTTCATAGATCAGAAATTTTTATGTACAGGTCAACATAATTGGTATCATTGAGTAGATCCCATATCAAAGGGATCGAATAATATTACTGCAAATAAGCATCTTCATATATATTATGAACTGCTCATTAAAGTCGGAAAATGGCATGGGATGAAAACCTGGCAAGTAATGAGAGAGAGAGAGAGAGAGAGAGAGAGAGAGATTTGACTAATGGACAATTGGTCAATCAGGATTTCTTGGGTTGCTAGAATCTCACATGCAAAATTTGTAGCAGATACTGTGTAGAATATACAGGTATGAAGTCATATGCGCATGTGGTTATTATCAACATCAAATAAGTCAGATCATTCAGGGATATAGGGGCTGCCAAGTGTAACAGGGAAATAGGTTAAGAAAACCAATAAGTGCAAACATGGTTTGCTATCCATTGATATTTGGAACAGGGGCACATAATTTGTGAATGAAAAACACATCACCGCTCATATAAAATATTTAATAACTTTATTAGGGCAATTTAATTGATTCGATTTAGCGTCCATTAGCATATGAAATTTCCGATCTAGAAAATAAGTCTAAAGATAGACTCTAGTTTCGATCTAGTTTAGGGCACGAAGCGACAATCTCAATGTTGTCTCTTGAATCCTTGCTAGGATTTGAATAATTTAAGGCCTGGAGGGTTTAAATCGTTCAAAGGGAATTCAAGAATTAGAGTTAGGAATTTAGAAATAAAACCCCAGAAACAATATAAAAAGGAAAAAGATATTTTGAATTTATAGGTTTTTAATAGAAGAAACAAACTAGATAAATTACCAGAAAATAATCAAAAGATAAAATAGAAAAGGGATAGAAGATCAAGGAATCGCTCCAAGGAAGATAGTTGGCCTCACGCTAAACCGCATGCGGAAAGAATAATCGCTCTTCAAGTTTAGAAAGAATTGCATCCTCGAAGAAAACTTTAATAAAAGCTCTCAATTTGCAAAAATATTTTCATTAACCATTCAATACCCTCATAAGAGATTACAATATTTTTTATAAAGAAAAGAAACCCTAAGAATAATACTAAAAATAAAACTCCTAATCAACTATTAAAACTTTCTAATCTAACTGTCATAATTAATTTCACCACTAATCCCATTTTTTATAACGTGATCACTTTTAAAGGGTCAAACGATGTCCGAATGACGTGAAATTAGTCTTGTTTAAAAGTTTGTCGAAATAACTTTCCAACAAGACAAGAATCAAACAATTTCGACATATATTGATAGACTTATACCCACTTTTCCGATGGTTGCACTGAAAGTAACGAAATTAATAGTCACATCACGTGTCTGACCCCCTAAATAATTCAAATAGGGAAACTAATTATTCATTTTGGTTCCCATAAAAAAAAAAATTATTCATTTTGGAGCCTTCGGGATGTTTTCGCACACTTCTTTCACCTTTGATAGACCATAGGTGGCTCCTCAAATCAGATGTTCCCATCAAGTTTAGGTTGTGTTTGGGATTGCTCTTTAGAGGCATAGAGCCGCCCACTTAAAAGAGCAGGTTTAAATTGCTCTTTTAAAGAGACCCAAATTCAGCTCTTTCACTCTCCGAAAGAGCTAAGACCACTTGCAACCAAGCACAGTCCCATAAGTGCTCTGTGCCAGAGCAGGGAGGTGCTCTTTGCCTCCAAAGAGCAATCCCAAACACAGCCTTAAATATGTTGGGTAATCTAAAAATTGTCCTTGTAATGATGATTTGCTGACCCGACAAATCATTTTTTGAGGGAGGTCAATGAATCTCCTAAGAAGAAAGATTAAAACCTTTGGGAAGGGAAGAAAAAAACCGCCACACAAAAAGATCAACGCCCCCTTAATTCGATGTTGATCAATACAAGTGAACCCAGAAATCAAGATAATCTTAATAAATTAAGAGGACATGGAAGCAAGGAATCAGTATTGGGTATCGATCCATCTTGGACCAATACGTATTGGCCGATATGGATACAGCTACCGTACCGGTCGATATATATTAAATATTTTTGAAAAAAAAAAGTAAAAGAAATAGAAAAAAGGTTTGCATCGGTCGGTATCGGCCGATGCTGATACCACCTGATACTTGTATCGAGGTGGTATAGGTGTTGGTTCTTGACAAAACCGAAACATATCGCTGATACATATTGGTGCTGACCAAGTTTTGATGCCATGCATGGAAGTCAAAGTTTTCATGAATCCCACTATACTAAAGAGCCAAAGGACTTACGAACAGGCAAGAAATCTGAAAGCTATCCCAGCAGTCCACTACAATAAATAGAAAAGAAAGACAGCTCAAGCATCATACCTAGTAAACTGTGGAACCAGCATCAATTGCTTACTGCAAATACTCGAATTCTTTGACAGGTAAAACTCTGCAATAACTGAAAGTAGGTCCTTAACCTCAGCCCCAGTGCCCATGAACAAGACTCGATCATCTGGACGTACAGAAAATTTTGAACTATGGATCAAATTCCCTACGAAATCCAAAAGGGTCTTCTCGACATAGACTTCCCTCTTGGGATATATAAGGGAAGGCCGAGTGTCACTATCCTCAATCTCGTAAAGACAAGATTCATCATCTAAGGGTGACCATGGATGCATTCCAATAGGCAAAGCATGAAGCCCCGTCAAATTGGATAGCAAAGAAGTACTTAATCCTTCTCTTTCTGCTCCACTAGATCCAGACACGAGAAACTGCAAGATCTTTTCAAGTCTTGTGCACTGTTCATCGATCCCAAAGCTGAAGAGTATTGAGTCAGGGCGAGTGTCTGTTCCAAAACAATGTATAAGCATGGATAATTCAGGATCAGCATATAATTTTCAAAACAAATTTCCTAAAGAGGAGATTTGAGATTTAGGCCCTATTTGATAGCAAAGAAACTACAGAGACGAAATGAAATTAATTTCCTATTTGGTTCCATGGGAAATGATTTCCTCTAGAAATGGATTTTCCACTGTTTGATTTGTGTTTGAGAAATGATTTTCACTGGAAATTGATTTCTCTTGCTTGATTAGCATGTTTGATTTGTGTGTTTGAGAAATGACTTTCATTGGAAATTGATTTCTCGTTTGATTAGCATGTTTGAAAAACAATTTGAAAATGAGTTTTTAAGTTCGGATCGAAAGTATTTTAAAAAATGATGCCTTCTATATTTTCTACTTTTATGAAAGTAAAAGTTAGTTTGAACAAATACTTAGTGAGAAAAGAAAAAAGAAATTATTTAAGAAAATACCTAACTTATCACTTCGTGTTGCACTAGTCAAAGATTGACTATTTTTTCTTATCAAAATTATAACAAAAGTCAAATATTAACCAATAAATTTCTAATGCTACTCAATTACGTTACAAATTAGCAGCATAGTAATCACTATTTATTACCAAGTTACATAAGTCAGACTTTGAAAAGTCAAACTCAAATAAAAAGTCAAACTTTGACTAAACTTTAAATTTTGATCAATAAAAATGTGTAAAGCTAAATAAAAAAGTTTTAAGTGCTAGTATCTACTGTCAGGTTATACGTTGAAAGGGAAATTAAATTTTTATAAGTCAAACTTTGATTAAAAGAAAATTTTGCAACTAGCAACAAGTTACAAAAGTCCAATTGCAAATTAATATAACAGTATTCATATCCATCGTTTAGTTACACTAGTCAAAATTTGACCAAATATCCACTTTTTAAAAAAGTCAAACTTTGACCAAACGCAAAACTTTGATCGATAAATGTTTTTAAGACTAAAATATAAAGTTACATAGTAAATGCTAATATGTACTATAAGGTTACATGTTGAAAGAAAATTAAATTTTATAAAAAAAGTCAAACTTTGACCAATAGAAAATTCGAAAATATACCGCCAAGCTACATATTAATATAAAAATATTCATATCCATCGCTAGGTTACACTAGTCAAAATTTGACCAAATATTAACTTTTTAAAAAGTCTAACTTTGACCAAATGTTAAAAAAATAAAATAAAATTTGGTAAGATACTACAAAGTAATAAATTAACAAGATAACCTCAATGGGGCTAGAAAATTTCAAAAATTAAATTGTGTTATAAAGTCAAAGTTTGACCAAATATCAAACTTTGACTAATAAAAATTTCATTACCAAAATACAAATTAATACAGTAATAATCACTATCTACTATTAAGATACACTTCTCAAATTTTGATTAAAGTGAAACTGACTAAAAGTCAAACTTTGACCAATAAAAATGTGGCCATGTATTTTAAAGTTACAAATTAAAATGATCATAGATATTTTTAATTATCATATTCCACTAATTAAAATTTGTAAGTTTTTTATAAAAAATCAAACTTTGACAGAAAGTCAAACTTTGACCAAGGAAAAATTGCACTTATACGTTATAAATTTATATAGTAGTAGACTCTATGTATAATCAAGTTTCGAGTTTGACTAAAAATAAATTGTGTAAAAGTCAAATTTTAATCAAAAGTCAAACTATTGAGTATTAAAAATTGAGAATCTAGTATCACATTATAGATCAACATGGCAGTATCCTTTTTTGCCATCAAACTATAGGAGTCAAAGTTTAATAAAAAGTGAAATTTTAATTAAAAGTCAAAGTTTGACCCTAAAGTCAACCTTTAACTCCTAAAAATTTGGTAATATATTACTAACTTACAAATTATTATCATGTTTTAGTAGTAAAAGTTTAATCAAAAGTCAAAACTTTAAATAGCTTATAAATTCTGTTAAAGTTTGATTAAAATAAAAACTTTGACCAAAGTTAAATATTAGCTAAAAAAAGTATGATGTAAATAAGGTGGTGGTCATAGTGATCGTGCTGATATGATGGTCATAGAAATGGAAGTTACTTTTAAAAGTCAAAAGATAATTTTTTAACTTTCATGTTCAGATAATTTTTTATTTTTTTTACAAGTTACTTTAGATTTGAAATGACAAAAAATTATTATTTTGACAGTGGGAGACACAATTTTAGCCACTTAAGAAGTTGAAATGGTTTCCTTCTAAATTGACTTAGCCACATAAAATCACCAGAGACTCGACATTTGATTCCACTAATTTCTTTCAACTAACCAAAAAACTATCCCATATTTGTAAGTCATAACTGAGAAAAATAGCCTCCCTAATATTATCTTTCAGACACTTTCTACAATTTATAAATACATATAATAACAAAACTGGGAATCAACGCAAAGTGTCGCTATGTGGAGACAAATGCTACTGAGTCACTAGGGAAGTACTGATGATCCAGCCACGACTGCATAGGCCAAGGGTAGAATAGTAATTTCACTTACTGTTGTGGTAGACCTAACTATAGGGTATTTAACATCTTTTTCGAGTGGCTGCTCTTGTAACTTTTCTGAAACTCTTGAGAATAGTGGAATCTAGGTCCGTGGACGTAGGCACCATTGATGAACCACATAAAATCGTTGCATTTTCTTTGTGATTGATTTGCTTTCTTGTTTCTTTTATCCTTTCTTTCTTAGCATAAGGACAATGAAAATTTCGTATTATTTTTTGTGGGATTTTTGCTCTTTCTAGTACGTTTGTTTGTAATTTGGACATGTTAGGGATGAGGCCAATGAGTTGGCTGATATTCTTCCTAAACATGATGCATTTCTAAGCTTTTACCGTATTGGGGAAATTTTACTTTTACTGTAATTTCCTCTTTTTCTCCAACAAAATAATTGTCATTAATTAATATAATTAAAGAAAATATACAAAGTTCAAATAATTCAATATGGGACTTAAAAACTGAAAGGAATAACCATGCTCATATTTTCAGAAGAAACATGACTAAACAATAAATAATCGATCATTTAAAATATTTTTGGAAGAAGGTACTTTAATCATATCCTGAAAGTTACAATAAATTTCTGAGCTTTTTTTTTTTTGAGTTTTAATCATACACTCTGTACTAATTTTTTTATCAATTGAAAGAAAATTTTAACAAGATTAAAAAACATGAGACAAAAAGAAGTAACATAGTATTTTTTAAATAGAATAAGTAATGGTAAGCTGAAAACCTTGAATGTCAACAAGTACAGGCCTCGTGATGGTTGAAATATGATGAGCTGATGGGGTAGAGTCTACCAACAGGCTCGCGGGTTTCCATGGATCATCAAGCAGTGGTGGCCTGAGCTGCAAACAACCAGATCGAAGTATTTCTGGTTTTGTGTTGTGATTTGGTAAGAAGTGTCGAAACTCCTGAATCATAAAATTATCAAATTAGGGAGAGAAGAAGGCGATGCATCCAAGATAACAGATGAATATGTTAAGACTCAATTGTTTAGCACATCACTCAGATCAAACCCTCATGCCTTTGCAGCATGGTCCAAAATTTAGGACCAAACCGATATGTATCGGTTTCAGAGCAGACTGGGTCGATACATTCAATGTTTGACCCATACATATTGGTACGTATCCGCCGATACAAACCAATGTATCGTCCAAAACTGATACGTATTGTTCAATACGTATCGGTTGTGAGTTAGCTTTCAATTGTGAAACTTTAAGTCCATAAATAGAGTGTGATACAACTAAGAGCAAAGTCCTTCAATAAGGTAATAAGGAAATGCAAGATACCCAAAACCTAGAAATGGCAGACAGAGAAGCATGCCAATTTGTCGCATAAGTAGAGGATATGAACTTGTGATCAGGCTTCAGAGCTCTCCAAATACACCCATTTTCTCAGAAAATTATTTTATTTATTACTTCAATCTTGATTATGATTGAACTCAACAAACAAAACTACAGGCAATATGTTAACTTGTTATGAATTTCATTTTTTGTTATCTTAAATTTTTAATTTTCTGTTTTGTTTTAAGATCTACAATTTTGTTTTTCATTGTTGGGATGTTATTATAATTTTAGATTAAATTCTTAAATTTAATATGACTTGAAAAGAAAATTTTGGGCTATTAGGTAAAGTTTTCAGCATTTTTAGAGTTTTCCTGCATACAAACAAGTACATGTTCATACCTCGTAAGGTACTCAAACTTCTACATGCGGATAATTTTTTTTTTTAAATCATCATAACTGGAAAAAATAAATAAATAAATAAATAAAAATCAAGCAAATGCCATCCAAACAAATATACAAAAAAACACAAACTCCAATAAATAATTGAAAAGAACTAGCAAAACACGCAAAATCCCATGTACCCCATAATAGAAACGGCACCAATAAACCAGCTAAATCAAACAAGTTTATTCAAGAAAACCAAACAGGTGAAGAAACACAGCACAAAATCAAATTTGCAAATTCAAGGATTCCACTAGCATGAAATAATAAAAATAACAACTATTCAACAAAACAAGTCATTTGAACACGAATTCAAAGAACGACTGATAGAGGGAAAAAAATTGTCAAACATGTATGCTTCAAACTCAGATTACCAATATGGTAAATAAAATTCAAACAAAATTTTAAAATGCAAATTCAAGAATTCATACATATTACTGAAGTAGCAATATGTAACACCCCGCGCGTAATACCGGATATTTCCTACCTTATTTATACTATATACAGTATATGCATATAGTAGAGATACATAGAATACTCTAGAATATTAGAGTAACTAGGGAGGCTCCATGGAAGATACGAGACCAAGAAAAGTCTAGACTCATGGAGGAGTGAGGAAAGTTAAGGAAGACTCTAGAACAAGGAGGAGTCTAGAATATTATGAAGGAAGTGGACTTGGAAAGGTGGAGAAAAGACTTGAAAGTGTGTAGAACCAAAGACTAGTGTGGAAACTTCTAGAGAGATTATAGAAGGGTCCCGTTGGATGTATGACATGTGTATAAATCTACTACCATTCATTGTATATTAGGAACTCTATAAATAGGCAAAAAGGCCTCATTTGCAAGGCACCTCAGAAACCTCAGAAGTTGTAAAGCACTCTTGAGTTTAATACAAAGTTGTTTTTTACATTCCCTCTCTTGAGTTCTCCTCTACCCTCTTAGTCTCTCTTGTGGGATTTCGAAGTTAGGTTGATGTTGCATCGCTAGGGAGCGAATAAACACAAGAGTCACACGGATAGTCGAGGGGCGACGCTAGGTCGATGACAGTTGATATCAAAGCCAAGTCGGTTCAAAGGGAAGTCGTGTTCAGTTCCAAGGAGACAAGTAGGAGAATGATCATGTCAAAGGTTGTGCACGAGGGATGTGGCAATGAGGGTTGGCGGCCAGAGAAGGCCCGTGACGCTTCCAAGGATCTTATTGCTGGTTTTGACCCACGGCTTGCTAACATGGAGCTAGTTGTGGCCGACGGAGGGGATCGGTTTGACTAAATGGGCCAGAGCATCATGGCTCTCGTGGTGGGACTCAACGAGTCGCGTGGGGAGATGCAAGAGCATGTCAACGTCATGGCTAATGAGCAACATAAGGAGCGGGAAGCACGGAAGTCCTTCAAGCCTGAGGTATGGGAAGTCCTCAATTCTGTACATGTACAACTAGAGGTATTAGGAGCGATGTGGCCTTGTGTAAGAAGGTTGTAACTAATGGAATGGTCATAACCCGAGAGCCTCCTATGGTGAGGGTGCACTCGAACGTAAGACCATTGACGGGTCTAGGAATACTAGGAAGAATCGTGCCAAAGGTGGGGGAGACAATCACTCACACCCTAAGGAGGAAGCTCGCAAGCCATCACATGAAAGAGACAAGCCAAAGCACGAGAATGTTAAGGCCTGCGAATTCAAATGCTTCTTGTGTGATAGGTCACACAAGGCAAGGGAATGCCCAAAGAAAAGCTCTAATGGCCCTAGCCGCGACATTGGATGAGAAAGAAAGTGTCGAGGATACAACAATGGGGTCGTTGCAGCTCCTCAACACGATCGAGAAGCTATCAAAGACCCCGAAGCAGCCCGAGATGTTGAAGCGCACAAACAAAGGGTCCATGTACTTGGAGGCACTCACCAATGGGAAGGCAAGTCGTACAATGGTGGACATGGGTGCCACACATAACTTCATTTCGAAAGGGAAAGAGAGGTATTTGGGTCTAAAGACGACCAAGGAGTTGGGGTGGGTCAAGGCCACCAATGCGGAGGCAAGACCCATCCACAGTACGACGCAAGGGGTAGCACTAACCATGGGAGCTTGGATAGGGACTTCATAGACAGTTCCTACAGTTAGAGGAACAGCGATAGATACAAGGAAGTTATCTGCCCTACGACTTGTAAAGAAAGTAAAGAAGGGCGAGTCGACTTCACCTAGAAGGAAGAGGCTGAGTACATCCTCATTGAGCGGACAACAAAGCGGAGAGATATATGTCCATACATGGACTACCTCATTAAATGGAAAGGGCTACCAGGCAACAAGGTTAGCATGAAGGAGACGCGACAAGGACGTCGCCAGCATAGGTGCATGGGGGAGAGTGTCATGCCCCGCGCGTAACACTGGATATTTTCCACCTTACTCTAGAATAGTAGCGTAACTAGGGAGGCTCCATGGAAGATTCTAGACCAAAAGAATCTAGACTCATGGAGGAGTGAGGAAAGCTAGGGAAGACTCTAGAACAAGGAAGAGTCTAGTATATTATGAAGGAAGTGGACTTGGAAAGGAGGAGAAAAGACTTGAAAGTGTGTGGAACCAAAGACTAGTATAGAAATGTTTAGACAGAATTCTAGAAGGGTCTACCACATGTGAATAGATCTACTACCATTCATTGTATACTAGGAACTCTATAAATAGGCAAGAAGGCCTCATTTGCAAGGCACCTCAGAAACCTCAGAAGTTGTAAAGCACTCTTGAGTTTAATACAAAGTTGTTCTTTACATTCCCTCTCTTGAGTTCTCTTCTACTCTCTTAGCCTCTCTTGTGGGATTTTGAAGTTAGGATCTTGCATTGCTAAGGAGCGAATAAACGCAAGAGCCACACTGATAATAGAGGGGCGATGTTAGGTCCATGACACATAGCTATAAATAATCCAACACGCACCAAAATCCAAATAGTGTGGAATTCAAATAACACAATAGAAGATAGGACCTCAACCACAGAAATCAAATAAATCAATATAAATTCAAATACATGCAAGAGCATGCACTTGTGCATAGATACACACTCTCCACTCACAAAAGGAGAGAGATCCAATACCGTACGATCTGTACCATGACCAATCAATACCCGTGTACATAAGAGACCCCAGATACTGAAAGTCTGAAACAACCTATAATAATCTAACCAACTGCAATTCATGTAAATCCAAAGAAGAGTTGGTATTAGGTACCTGACTTGAGTGTTGTCGCTCTTGGTGCTCTGATCATTTTTTGGGATTGTTCTTTGTGACTCGAAGCCCATGATCTCAAGATATATAGTGTAAAAGATTGGGTCGAAATACAATCTCAATCGTCTAACTGAAAGCGATTGAAGGCCATCTAAAATTAACTATATGTTGGATAACATAGCAGCCGTTAGAATTTAGATAGTGTTTGGCTGCTTTAACTCAGATGATAGAGATTGTTTTTCGTCCCAATCTTTTGCAACAAAAGATCTTTAGATCATGGCAACACACATGAGAATTCCACTTGGCACACTTCCCACAAAGTGACCTGCCGTTAACCTAATATTATTTCCTCAACGAAACCCAATTCAAGGAGGGAGGAGAGTCTTATGATAAAAATCAATAGACCAAACATGTAAAATACAGGGATTGATGTATTTTGACTAAAAAAATAATAATAACAAAAAAAAAACAGCCCACTAAAGAACTAAAATAAAGAAAACCAAATAGTGGAAAAGCCTTTCCAATTATATAGAACAGATTACCGATCAAAAAATTATATTGAGCAGACTAGAATTAAGGTATCCTGACAAAAAATAAATAATTAAAGCTAAAAAACCAGCCCAACAAAGAACTAAATAAAGAAAACCAAATAGTAGAAAAGCATTTCCAATATTATATAAGAGACTACCCAAGCAAATTTGATAAACCATAGCAAAAGAAAGGTAAATTGAAGGGTTTTTTTCTTTTAAATCAACCCAACAAAGAACTTAAATGAAGATAACCAAATATAACTCAGTATCCAAAACAAAAACAGGAAAAAAAAAAAAAAACAAAAAAAAAGGAGGACTACCTAAGAAAAATCGATAAACCGAACTAAAAAGAACGGTAGATATAATAAAAACAAAACATTAGCAAACCAGAAGGAAGTCATAAAATACAAGAAATAAATAAATGAAAAATACTAAATAAAAGCCAATTTAACCCACAATTACAAAAAAAAAATAAAAATACATAGAACAACTGAACTACCTGAATCCATATAAACCCAATCAACGAAATAGTCCATACAAATTCAACATACTTGACTCAACTACTTCACGCATTTACAAAAATATGTCTTAATAAATAAACTGAAAAAATAGGAATAATAAAATAGAAATAAATTGTTTATTCTTACCTTTGTTGGGTAAGTAGCAGATGCCATTAGAGAAAGCTCAACCATCTCTAAGTGAAGGAAACCCCGGTTCAGAGAAGGGATTTATGAGACCAAATTCTCTGCTCTTGGTTACTAGTCAGATAAATATAGCATGATGATTTTATTTAATTAGTTCATTGGATTTTGAATGGCAGCCAAAAATTAAACCAAATAAAATAATTGGTTTTTTGTTTTTGTTTTTGTTTTTTAATGGGGCAATTTGTGGACTCCACAATCGAAGGTCAGGGATTTTTTTTAGGATAATTTACGGGATCGACCCTGATACACCTTGTTTGTTAGTGACCCTATATTTTCACCTTTCCCATAACCGATCAGCTGAAAGCCCGCTCACCTTTATGTGATGCTAAAATTACCTTCAAGGTAATAAATAGTCGTTTACGCGATGCTAAAATTACCTTCAAGGTAATAAATAGTCGTCTTTTATTCAAATCATTATTTTATCTTTTTTATTTTTTACTTTTTCGTTTAAAGTCGATGGAGGGCTGAGTCGCTTCAAAGTCGGTGGTACTCAATCATTCAATCTTCAAACTACCAAATCTATTAATTAGAAATCAAATTATCTTCTATTATTATAGATTTTTTTTTTTCTTTCAACGGTCTATATTTTAAATTAATTTTTTTTATTTCCCTATAATAACGATTGATATCGACTGTATTAACGATCGATATCGATTGTTAAGATACTCGATATCATTTGTTAATACAGTCGATATCGATCGTTAATACAGTCGATATCGATCGTTAAGACAGTCTGATTATAACATACAATTCATTTAAGCAATCTATTTTACTCTGGTAGTCACTCCTTTTAATTTTATTACAGTTCATTTAAACAAGCCTTCAAGATAGTCGTACAGCGTCTTGTTGACAAATATTCCCCTATTGGCATTTCGAAGTTTTACGATGACGCTAGCCCAAAGCGGAAGGAGTTGTTGAGAACATCGATTTTCGATAGAATATTCCAAATGCCAAAGAATTTGAATTTTGTTGGAGATGTCGTCAATGGGATGTTGAGTTTTTGGATTAAAAAGAACTACTTCTGAATCGGGAAGAGAGACGTCTATTTTCGGAAGATAGACATTACCTTAATACTGGGTTTTGTTGTGATTGAACCTCAATAGTATACCCCTTCCGTTAAACCACCGGAAAAGGAAACGATTTGTTACAAATATTTTCGTGAACTGTCTACCGGAAAAATTATTCGGTCTTATATAGAAAATGGAATGCGACTAGCGCAAAGTAACGAAGACTTCGTTAAGTTGGCTTTTCTATTTGTGTTGTGTACATTTCTTTTTCCCGGGTCCCACCATCAACTTTCGGAAGAGCACGTTGACCTCGTCGATAACGTCAAGAATTCAAACAAACTCCTTGGGGTCTCCACGTGTTCTATGAATTTATATAGAAAAGGGCGTGGCGAATAGAAAGACTGCCAACAAGGATAAAGCCCTTAAGTTGTATAATATTTATAGCTACATTTGTGTACTTCAATGTTGGGCCTATGAGATGTTGTCAGAAATCTCACCTGAAAGAACACCCTTAAAGAAACCTTTCCCACAATTGTTGAAATGGGAGGATAAGGTGCAAACGAGGATGAAAGGCTACACTGTCGAGAAAATGTTGAACAGCAAGGTATGATGTCTATTTACTTCAAATTTCCAAGGACTATAAAGAGTACCAATGCGAGTATCGACTTCTTACACAATCGGTGTCAACTGCTACAACAGTCGGTATCGACTATGTTAGCAGTCGATATCGACTATATTAGCAGTCGATAACGACTATTTTGGTAGTCGATGGCGACGATTTTTACAGCCGATACCGACTGTTATAGCAGTCAATACCGATTGTATAAGAAGTCGATACTCGCATTAGTACTCTTTACAGTCCATAGAAATTTGAAGTACTCTTTACAGTCCTTAGAAATTCGATTGGGTAAGAAGTCGATATTGACTGTTTAATCAGTCGATATTGATTGTCTGTGAAGTCGATACAAACTGTTTAAAGAGTCGATAACTTGCGCTAATATTCTATATTCGATTTTCTATTCTATATATTCATTTTAGTATTTTGATGTTTTGGGTGTTTCTCATTTTCTTCTTTTATAAAAGGTTTGCGCTCCCCACAAACCAGTTTCCTTCGAGTTGGAGATACCCATCGTAAGGAAATATATGTGGTGTGGAAAGGGTGTTGGGAGGAAGAGGAAAGAGGTTGATGAACATGTCAAGAAAGCCGTGGAAGTGGATTTAAGGCCGAATAAGAAAAGAAATTACCTTCTGGTCAAAGATATTGACGAGGAAGAATTTGAGAGCCAATAGACATCGGACGATGACTCGTCCTCAAAAAAGAGTCTCATCCAATTAGAGAGGCCGAGAACAAGGGAGGCCATGAAGAAAGCGAGCGGCAGTGCACCATCCTCCTCTAATGAAGTGTTGTTGAGAAGGATTGACGAAATGGCACTCGACAACTTGAAACTCACTCAAACAGTGAACCATTTGGAGCAGAAAGTTAACCATTTAGAGTAAGAGAATGCGCTCCTCCAGACACAATACAACTCCTTGGATGATCGGCTCACTTCAAAGGATGTGGAGCTGCAAACGATGATTCACTACAACAAGTTGACCAGAAAGGACCAAGGGATTTTGAAAGAACTCCTTCAAACGATTTTAACAGCTACACCTAAGGTATGTGTTATAATGTAGTTTGTATAAGTGAATATAATTATAGTTTTCTAATAAAGTTTGTTTCAATATTCAGGATGCTGCTATTTTAGAGGTGATATCGAAGGTGCCTCATACGACCTTCGATATCCCACCTAAGGGAGCTGATAAGGGACTAGCGGATCAGGGACCCGCCACTAAGGGATCAGCTGATAAGGGACCAGTCGATCAGGGACCCGCCACTAAGGGACCAGCAAATAAGGGACCACCTCCCATGCATGAGGAGGTGGCAGCTGCTGACAACCAACTAGAGTCTCAAGCCAAAAACAGTCCTGCTGGTGATAAGCAAGCCTCTTCCCAACCCTTGCAACCAATTGGCACTCGTTTGAGGCCTAGGACTACCAAAAAATATATCGTGAAACCTAGGACCACATGAAAGGGTCAGCAAAGATAAAACCTGGAATGGAGACGGCCATTAAGGAGATGATGGCCATCATTACGGTTGAGCTGTCAGATGAGCAATGGTTCATGAATGCCTTCTGGAAAAGGCCTGTTGCAGAAGACGAGTAAGTTATCCCATGTTAGTTATAAGTTAATTTCATTTCGTTTTGAATTTCAATGTTGGTTGTTATTTATGCAACACCTACGTAAGAACAGTCGGTGATTTGACGCTCCAACTGCACTCTTTCAGATGTTTGAAAGGTACGGAATACCTAGACAATATTGTAAGTAACCGAATTTGCTTATATTATTTGCTAAGAAATTAAATTCGATCGCTTTTTCATATTTAATTGCTCTGATTTTTACTATGATATTAGGTAATTACCAACTACATAAACGATCGACTGTCTTAACAATCGATATCGAATGTCTTAACAATCGATATCGACTATATTAACAATCGGTATCGACTGTCTTAACAATCAATATTGATGTTCATTTACAATCGATATCAAATGTATTAACAATCGGTATCGACTATTTTAACAATCGATATCGATTGTTAAGACAGTCGATATCGATTGTCTAAAGAGTCGATAACTCTAATTTTTTTCCCTTTTTTCTTTCTTTCAGATAATGAGAGCCAACTTAAGACTCCTAGAAGTTATTGATGACACTACTCATCCTAAGATAAATGAGAAATGCTTCCTTATGGCCCCCACGGCTTTGACCTTTATGGGCTTAGACTTTATTGATTTAAAAAAATTTATTTTTTCTGAAAAACTCAATGAGAAAGTATTGGGGATACAAATCGAACAGTGGTCTGCCCATAAGGAAGAAGCAAACCAAGCAAGAAGGTGCTACAGGGCTTCTTCTTCAATTGGTTGCGGGATCTCTGGGCTCACCAATGTGCCACGGTATGTTTCGATCACTACCAACAATTTTTATAATTTTTAAGTCATATCCTCTAACATTATATTATTCTTTTCAAATATTTGTCTCAATTCATTCTTACCATCCATTACATTGGGTGCTTGCGATTGTGAAGGTAATCGAATGATCGATAATGATCGTCAACTCTATTTTTGATAGGCCCTCTAAGGTGAAATATCCTGATCAATTGAATGTCCTAGTAAGAATATATTATAAAAAATATGAATTATCCAATCTTATAAATTTTTACTATTTCCTTATCTTATCTGACATTGTAATTTTTTTAAGCAGACCAATTACTTTTCCGCACTTTTATATTTATACGGAGACTCCACAGTACTGAGCGTTGAGATCTATCCTTGGTCAAGTTCTGACTGTAAGATTAAATCCTTTCCTCAACAGAGCAGTGGGTGGGACTGTGGGGTGTTTGTGTTGAAGTATTGTTGTTTACTTTGTGATGTCAGAATTTTATTAAAAAATAGATGATTAAACAAAAATTAGAGGGTGAATGTATCAAATCATAAAACATAGTTCTGCAAGGATCCAGGGCCTGTTGTAGCAAGTTCTAAAGGGAAGCAAGGGTTGTCCACAGGGAAAAGTGATCTAAATATTGGTAAATCCCCAAATCTATTACAAATCTGGCTCTTCCTATCTATCCTAAAAGCAAAGAAAAATAGGAAAAGAGTTTTAGTTGTCACTTTTAACTAAAAATAGCAGAAAATCAGATCTAATTATAAACAAATTTATAAAATGAACCAGAGATGAGCAAGAGAGAAATTTGAATGAGAGATAAAAAGTTTTGGTAAAAAAAAATCAAATGTGGAGAATTAACAGCATAGGATTAATCTCACTGATAAATTGATTGGTTAAATAGCAGTGCAGAGGATGGATCTGCAGCCATCCTTCATTTGGCTATAAGCTCAAATGAAAGGTAGAATAATCCAACTTAAACGAAAGGTTTGAGTTGATCTTAAGGCTATGATCTGTCCACTTCAATGGTCACAGATCATCCTAGGGATTTCATTCAATCCAAAGGCCCAAATTGAAACAAGAAACCACTACAGATGCTGTGGACGCAAGGCTACAAGCTCAAACATCCACAGGGGCATACAATCTATGGAAATTTGATGGAAATCAACAGATCTACAGATTAAATGAACTTTACAACCAACAATTCATTGATTTAATACAACTTACAATAAATTGCTCTCGGATCTATAGTCTCTGCCTCACACAAAGCCATCTCATCACTCAATTTACAGATCTTATCTCACCCTAGCTGTTAGAAGAATTTAGCCAACCATGGTTGGGCTAAAGAGAGAATAGAAAAGAGAGAAGAAGACTAGAATTTTGGAGGGAAACTAATTTGAATTTTCGCTCAAACTTTGGATGCCCTCGTTGCTGTGTTTCTCCCCTATTTATACATTTCTCCCCACCGTCTCAGATCTGTTTTAGCCAATTAGCTCAAAAGGGGATCGAATTTGTTATCAGGCTTGCTGAGGTGGCTGCATTCACTCCAAGAATCTCCACCGAATTTGTTAGAATTGGTTAAGCACACATGAGGCAGTTAGGCAATTTTTCTCCGCCCCATTTGCATTCCAAAAGTACCCTCAAAGTAGTTTGACAGCCTCTTGACACATGCATCAAAGTATTGGATGACCTACACTATCAGTTGGCTGGAAGGAAGTCCAAAGTTCGCATGTTGATAGATTCAGAGAACCTTTCGATAGGTTCCAGCTTCAATTTTAAACCATTCGATAGGTTGGTTATAGCTCTCAATAGGTTCTGCACTTGATCTCGATAGGTTCAGTTGAACAGCTCGACATCTCTACTTGCTTCAGCCATCCTCTCGATAGGTTGGATCATCTGCTCAAGATCCAGCATAGCTCCAAGTATGTGTTCGACAGGTTAGCTATTCTGTTCGATAGGATTAGCTTGATTGCATGCAATGTAACCAAGAGATTGGCTGCTCTTTTCCTTCTGCTCGATAGGTTCTCTGAACCTCTCGACATGTTGTACTTCAATCTTAGATCCTCTCGTGGAGTTCATTTCCAGAATCCAATCCTCTCGACAGGTTGCCTTTCCTTGCTCCACAGATTGTACATCACTTGAGTGGTTATAATTCAGCTAGCTAGCACTTAGTACCATTCAAGGGGTTCATCCTTCATCAAGTGCAACTGCTGCTTTGTTGCCATGTGTATCCAGCTGTAGCATGGTTTGTGATTCCTCTCTGCTACAGTTCTCCAACAGATATGAAGCTTTGACTGTCACCCCTTTCTTCTTAGCACTTTTGGATGGATTTCTACACTATGGTTTTAATTTATTGCTAACTACAGATAACATTCAAAATACATTCTTAATCAGCTCCAAGGTCCATAAAAGGTCAGGTTAGGAGGTAAAAAATGGTATTTTTCACTGATTAACACACCCCCAAACGTAAGCTTTGCTAGTCTCTGAGCAAAGGAGAAATTAAAAATAATAAATGCCACTTTTGTAGGGAGCACAGATGCATTTATCAAATGCATCAAGCCTTTTAAACCCCTAGGTGATCCCTAGTGGAGGAGTGAAGTCTCCTGAGGGTTTCTAGTGAAGGTACCCACAAACTTCCTTATGAACATAGTTAAATCAAGTACAACAGTGACAAGTTAGATTTCAACAAACTCAGCTTCATTCCATACCTTGCTTTTTCAAATTCGGAAGTTTTAAAACTGTAATTGTAAAACAATTTAATACTTAAATCCTTATGCAACCCATCACAACCAATCTAAAATCATCAAGAGAATAATATGTGTAAGATAATATATAGTTCACCATTAATTTGAGAATTAGGTTCAAACAGTGTCCCAAAAAGTTCAATCTCAGACCCAATTCTCTCAAAGGCGTAGTACTCTCACAAATAAATTTGAAGGGGTTCAACTTCACTCCAGCTCAAGAGCAATTACAGCCCTCAAATAAGACTATAAGTATGAGCATAGGCATTACTACTAAATCCTGAAATCTTCTCTTTTCACCATAGATTATACAGCTCCTCATCTCTACATGACAACTCAATCCACTTCAGATCAGTAGGGTCTTTGTATTGGGTTGTAATGTGGCTTATGGTTTGAGGTTTAAAAGAATAAAGCGAAATAAAAGGGTTTAAAATTGAGAAATCAGCAAGATGAGGAGATGATTCATGACTTCACCTTTTTCATTTCAGCAAAACTTCATCTTCTTTTTGAATTTTCAGAGCCAAAGTGATTAGCTTCTTCTCTTCTTTTCAAATTTACCAATGAAGTGCTTTCTTGACTTCTCTTTCTCTTTTTTATATGCTTTTCTTTGTATTTTTTTTTTTACATGGGCTGGAATGTCATAGCTACATAACTGACACATAGCTACCATCAAATGTGCTTTCTTCTTCTTCTACCAACTGTTAAACCAACTCCACCTTCTTCAACTTCTTCTCCTTTACCTTCTGAAATCTCAGAGTGAGGGTCAGGATGAAGCAGCTCACTAAGGTTTAGGTTCAAATTCTCTGATTTTTATTAAAGAAAGCTTGAGTTTTTAAGGCTCAAATGGTGTGTATCAAGGGCAGTTGAAAGGTAAGGATTTTTAGGCTCAAATTGTTCAAATAAAGGCCTTACGTCATGTCTTTAGTGTCATAAGTACTGTCAAACTGTTTCAACTTGGAGTGCACAACTTCTTATGAAAAAGAGTAGGTTCAATCAGTCCTTAGAGCAGAAAATATTACCAAAAACACTCTTCAAAGAATTTTTTACAGGCCCAAATCTCACTAGGTATGGTCTTCCTTTGCACTCAGAGGCCATGTTCTTACCTTTTTCTCTCCTTGTTAGTTCACTATATTAATTATGACAATCATTTCTTGATGACTTCCTTCATGGAAGTGTTAAATTTTAAAAGATCCTAGGATTAAACAATCTACTATCCTTTTTCAATTCTCCTTTGTTCAAATTTGCTTAGGTAAAACTTTGCTTTAATTGTTTTGATCCTACTAATCACTATTGCACTTAGCTTAACTATTTTAAATATCTACCGTGCCATACCCCAAAACATATGAGAAACAGTGTTCTCACTGGTTCAAAAGATACCCGCGGAGAGGCAGCAGGGTAGTAAAACAAGAAACAATGCAACTAACAAGTAATAATGGAAGAAATGAAGTCTATGTATAGAGGCACAAAAACAACTAAGTTTATTAACTAGAAAAACAAATGTACAAGATATTATACATGAAAAAGATTGAAATTAGACAATATACTACAAACAGACCTAAAACTAAACATCTAATTACAAAATGACTGAACCAACTCCTAGAGCTATTCTTCATCAGAATCTGCGCTTGATAAAGTCATTGGGTCTCATCCATATTTTTTAGCAATTTTGGCATAGTCCTTCTTCAAATTCTCCTTCTTCAAATTCTCAGTTTTTGCAGCTGGCTTTTGAGGCTTGGTGCTGCCCTGGTGCATGGTGGGCTCATTGATGGACTCCCCACCTGATGAGGGTGTCTTCTTTCCTAAGATGGTTGATTGAAGGGTGTCTGCCAGTTTGGCCAACATCTCAGTCTTCTGCTTCTCCTCTTCATATAAATTGAGGGTATGCATACACAATTGTTCCACTACAGCTTCTCCACTCTATGATCCAGCTTCAGCTGGTCAATTTCAGCTACCAATGGCTGCTTTACCAATGTTTGAAGCTCAGCCATACCTCTTATGACATCTCTATGGATATAAGGGTTAGCACCCATAGCACTCTTCAGGGTGGCAAATGGGGGCGCAGAGTTTGAGGATGCCAGGATCATGGGTGAGGATGAAGGGATAGCTGAAGGGTGTGGAATGGTTGGTGGCAGCTCCTCCTTTAAAGGTTCAGTCTGAGTGGAGGCAGAGACTAGGGTGGGTGGGATAATGGATACCTACACCTCAAAATCTATCTGGGTGGAGGAGGAGGCAGAAGTAGGGGGCAACTCAGCAGACTCAAAGTTTGTCTGAGTAGCAACAATGGTAGTGGCTACAAAACGTGAGGTCTGAGGAGGAAAATGTGATGGTGATACAGGAATGAGTGGGGTAAGGGTATGAGGTTGATTGGTTGAGGTAGATGGGAGTAAAGTGGTCTGGATGGACTGGAGGCAGGTAGCCATGTCAGACTGGTTTGGAGTGTTAGTATGAAGCTGGGAATTGATAGAATGGAGGAGGGAAAGGTTTGAGCAAATGAGTATGGTAAGGATTGTGTTTGGATAACAGGTTGAATGGATGGAATTGGTTGAAATGGTGATGTGGAAACATGTTGGAAGGGAGTAGGTTGTGGAGAGTCGAGGAGTGGGGTGTATTCATGCCCAATATCCTCCACAATGGAGTCAATCAGGGATGAATACCCCTCAGCAGTGAAATGCTCTACATCCTGGGTATGGATAAAGGAAATGGAGGTAACAGGGTCAGTATCAAAGGGTATATCAGTGGGTGGTGAAGGTGGGTCATGGAATGGAATTTCTAAGATTGGGATGGAAGGGCTAGATATACTGGTTGCTAGCTTAGGTTGTTTGGACTTCCTTTGGTATGTGGTCTTAATGATAAGTGTGGGCATGGCTAATGGGACAATGGTAGGAGGAGCTGACACAGGTGATGCTGTGGTGATTGTAGAAGGTGTGGCTATGGAAGTGAGAGGCATAGGTGCAGGAATTGAAGGCATGGCAATTGATGAGGTGATGATGGTTGGTACCACATTGACAGCAGATGTAGTTGTAGAGGCTATGGATGCAGGTGTTGACATGGCCAAAGGAGCAGTAAGTGTTGTGGTGACCACTGTGGCTTATGGCAAGGGGCTTTCAACTGGCTTCTTCCTCTTTCCAATCAAGGTTATAATGGTTGACCATGCTCTCTTTGCAAAGCTTTAGGAGGCAAGGCCTCAGTTGGCTCTCCTTCTTTGAAAGCATACTTCCCTTGCTTCAATAGAGTAATGATAATTCTGCTATATGGAAGACCTGACACAAACGTGCCTTCTTGATTTTTTCATGAACATCCACCATTCCTCCAAAAATCAGCTGAGGGGTATTGAAAAATTGACCCTTGGAGTAAAAATAAAGGGCATCCACTATTGGGTGTCTTCTTTCTTGCTGATACCCAGTCACAAAGATAGTCGTCCTCAAAATGGTATCAATGAAAAGTAACCTAGGGTTCAAATCTCTTCTCATCAAGGACTCCCCAGATCTAACAATTCCTTGAGTCAACTGTTTAGCCATGACCCGAAATGACACACTGCCAAGAGCTTCTAAACTGCTAGATGGGCCAAATTGAAATGGAACCCCCAACGCCAAACCAATGTCCTTGTAATCTACTGCAATCTCCCAATCATCAATCAGAACCACAAGTGCAGGGTTAGTTGGCTCTGTTGTCTTCTTCAGCCTTAAATTCTGATACCATAATTTCACTAATCCGGGGCATACCTTCTCATTCAATGGGGTCGACAGAGGTTTCAAAGAAGCCCTTTCCAGGTAGGTTAAAGTGTCACTACACTCCTCTAACTTGGTGAAGTAAGGTAAATCAAAGACTGTCTCAGCTATCAGACCTAAAGTATCCACAAATTCATTAGGAGTTGTCAGAGTCATAGGTAAAACATGTAACTCCTCAACAATGTCCTCACTGATTTTGGCTCTCTTAGATTTCTGAGTGTTCTTGGGTTTGCTAGGTTTGTCCATACTCAACTTCCCCCTAGCAGGTGGATCCACTTGAGACTGCGAAGCAGCTATCCTACTGGATTTCCTAGTGGATTTGGCAAGAGATTGAATCAAGTCGGACAAAAGTCCCTCAAATTGCTCAGGATTGGCCATTAAAAACAGAAAACTTAACAAATTTCACACAGAACCTATTCACTTACCACAATTTTACTCCACTTAAATTACTCTTACACACGACAGAGTATCCAGAAATGAAAACCACAGAAATGACAGATTCAAGAGGCAGAGGCGGTGAAGAACTTACCCAAAACCTAGGGTTTCTCGGCAATTGATGTATAGAGCACCAAACCAGCAGAGACCAGGTGCAAAATGTCGACTTTTCAATGTTTGTGCAACTGGTAAAACTTCAGAACAATTAGAAATGGAACTATTGAGCTGGAGAAGAAAGGAGCAAGAGAGAACTCGTGCAGAGAAAAAAACATATTTGTAGCTCAAGGAACAAAGGCCCAAATAAACCTGTCGAAAGGTTTTAAAAGGCAAAAACATGACTTCGACAGGTTGAATAGATAATTTCGATAAGTTCATTCAACCTGTCGATTAGTTGAAATCACATGGATATTCAAACCTCCCAAACTGAAGCTTTCGAGAGGTTCCTCAAACCTCTTGACAGGTTCAAATTTTTTTTAGAAAACAGAATTCGAGAGGTTTCTCCAACCTCTCGATAAGAATTCAGAACCTGTTGAATCCACACAACACATCTCCAGAACCTGTCAGAAACTCTGCTCAACCTATCGATAGGTCTCAATACACCATCAATGCTTACTCCTCAGCTGTATACTATCCATATTTAATCAAGAATCAGAAATCCACCTCAGCACCACTACATTTCTCAATCATCCAAATAGCACAGGATCCCCACAACTCAGACATTATCCAGAGTGGAAAACAAAAATTAAAAATTTATTCCAATTAAAAGACAGAATTAAAAACAACTAAATCACACTAAGCTATTTTACAAAATGTACAGTGTTGAAACTCACACAAAGTTAGGAGGTTCTTGAAGGTTAATGATCTCAACAGGCTCCACTGTATTTTCAACACAAATTTTCAGCCTTTGACCATTCACTTTCATGATCCTTCCATCCTTGGGGTCCATGATCTCAACAGCTCTAGATGGGGATACATGCAACACAGTGTAAGGCCCATCCCATCTGGATTTTAACTTCCCTGGGAAAAACTTGAGTTTTGAATTAAAAAGTCATACCTTATTACCTTCAACAAACTCCTTCCTAAGAAGCTTTTTTTCATAAAAAGCTTTGGCCTTTTCTTTGTAAATTCTGGCATTGGCATAGGCATCCAATCTCAATTCCTCCAATTCTGATAGTTGTAATTTCCTGTGAAGACCAGCAGTAGTTAGATCAAAATTTAATGCTTTGATGGCCCAATAAGCCCTATGCTTTAACTCCACTGGTAAATGACAAACCTTGCCATATACCAATCTAAAAGGAGACATCCCTATGGGGGTCTTATAGGCAGTCCTATAAGCCCAAAGAGCATCCTGCAACTTCAGAGATCAGTCATTCCTGTCAGTCCTCACAGTTTTCTCTAGGATATGCTTAATCTCTCTATTAGAAATTTCAACTTGCCCATTGGTCTGTGGGTGGTAGGGAGTGGCTATCCTATGTGTAACAGAGTTCTTTTTAAGCAAGCTTTCAAAATGTCAGTTGCAGAAATGACTCCCCCCATCACTAATGATAGCTCTGGGGGTGTCAAATCTGGAGAAAATATTATCCTTAAAAAATATAAGGACAACTGTGTGGTCATTGGTTCTTGTGGCAATGGCTTCAACCCATTTGGACACATAGTCCACAACTACAAGAATAAAATTAAACTCAAAGGAACGAGGAAAAGAACCCATAAAGTCTATTCCCCAAATATCAAACAATTCTACCATAAGTATGGGGTGCAATGGCATTGAGTCTCTCTTGGGTATATGTTGTGTCGGATTAATGTATGCTGATTTTATTGTGTGGTGAGAACAAATTAAAAATCAAAGTAAAATAAAAGATGGAAACAACACAACTGAAATAATCCTAAGCCTACAAGATACATGACTATTATAGCAAGTTTTGATAAGTAAGAGTTTGTCCCACAAAGAAATTGATCTAGAACCCAAAATGGGCTATAATAGTAGGCCTCCAGATCTGGCTACAGATTTGACAATACTAAAGAAAGGGAGTTGGGTGTTACAACTACACTAAATTATCTATTAAAAAGAAAAGAAATAAAGTGCAGTCCTATCCTAAGAAAGTGTTATGAAGAAGATGGTGAAGGTGTGTTAAAATAAAGATAAAAGGATGGGAAGTAAGCAGTTTAGGTTAAAGGTTCATTCAATTATGTAACTTAGATTTAGCGCTCTCTCTGCAGCAAGTCCTTGCTGAAGTGCTATCAATAACCTTAACAAGGTATAAGAATCTTACTTAACCCATGCCATTTGGGGCGCTCTTAAGGCTATAGTCTATCCACTCAAATGGCCATAGTCTATCCAATATAGTCTGTCAAATCCTACTGATCAAGCCAAAAAAGCTAACCTAATCCAAATGAGTGAGCTGATAAAACCTCATCCAATGAATCAAATCAGGCCATGAATATCATTGTAGACACTATGTTTGCCAGGCTACAAGCTCTCCAGATTTGCGTACAGATCTGGCAAGCATTCATAGGGGTATTAAACCTAAGAAGATCAGATGGCAATCAAAAGATCTAAAGGTTAAGCGAATGGGCAATTCTCAAATACACAAATCCAATCGAGAATCTAATGGAACCAAAAAATCTATAGATTTAAATGGACTATAAATCAACAATTTATTACTTTAAAATGGCTTGCAATAAAATGTCCTCACAGCTGCAATCACTATAGAGAAGCCATATCTAACATCTGATAGTGGTGGAATAAGATAGAGGGGAGCCTGTTCCTACACAATCTCTCACTAGGCTACAAGCCCAAATGCAGAGAAGAAGAATCCATCTCAGATCTGTGACCAAGATTGCCCTAGGGCTATAGTCTGTACACTTTAATGGTCACAGGCTATCCACAGAGGTTTTCTTACCCATAAATAATGAGATAGAACATGTAAATTGCTGCTGCCACCATGGTCCCAGGGTTACAAGCTCAATCTTCCATGGGCCTTTCAATAAGCTCAGATCCTAAATGCATGCTATAGCCTGAACAAAACTACGGGCAAATAGGAAAATAATAGATTAAGTAAGTATTCAAACACAGATTCTATTGATCTGATGTTCCCAACAATAAAATCTCTCAAGGCAGTAGCCTTGTGCACAACAGCTTAACACAAAATCTCAACGTTTAAATGACCTATTATAAAACTAAATAAAACTACACCTAAATGCTTACTAAAGATTTAGCTAGCAAATGCTAGCTAAGAGAGCAGAAAAAATGGAAAAAGAGATGATGAAACCCTAACCCTAACCCTAGCCTGCTTGAGCTCTCAGCCGACAGAGGTTGAAGGAAAGAGAAGAGTGATTGATGAAATTTCTAAGTTATAAGCATAGCTTATATACTTAGTCCCAATGTTGTGGTTGAGAAGAGAGTAAACCCTAATTTTTCAAGCAGGTGTGACATTGTTACAACCCTCGGATGTCTTGGGATGCATGCATCGGAATCTATGCCTTAGGGTGTGTGCCCTAGACCTGAGGAAATCTCCAAAAGGTCCTTGAGTAAGGATTGAGAAGTGGAGAGCTCGAGCTTCGCGAGGTTGGCTTCTACATATCACTTCTATTGCGTAGCTACAGAGTGTTCGCGGGGTAGAGTTAGGCTTTGAATATTGCTATCTCGCATAGAAGATCTTAGGATGATCGTGTAGCTGCTTCAGCTTTGAATGCACTTGCGCAGAAGAGCTGCTTAGCTTTCTTGTGCAAAAGAGCTGCTTAGCTTGCTCGCGCAGAAGAGCTTCAGGAACTTCATTCGTGAGGTCCTTGCACAGATGCCTTTGCATCTCTCTCGGTACAGATTTAAAATTTTAGATGCGCAAGAACTGCATGAGAGAACTTTTGGGTGTCTCTCTCTTCTAGAGCCATGCGAGAACTGTGTGAGGTTTTTGCTGTTGTTCGTGCCAATTAGTCTCGCGAGGTAGTGCGCGCTGCTGCATTAAGGCTTGATCCTCGGGAGAGCTTCGCGAGTTGCATTTCTAGAAGCTTAATGCGTGAGAGCTCTGCGAGTTTCTTCACATGTTGATTTTAGCAGAAGTGTGCAACTGCTGCGCGAGATGCTATTTTGTGATAACCCCTTCATTGAGTTGCACGACTTCTTCGCGAGCTCTAATATGCTGCATGAATTAGCTGCGTGAGGGAGCTCTGCCAGTGAATTAAATAGCACGAGGCAGCACCTCAGCTGTGCGAGACAGGTCATTGGCTCCTCTGCTGCTATGCACATGCTTCTGTTACAGCTTCCTCCACTCTCACCTATACTTCTTTCATCTGCTGGACTTCCTTGGTCCATTATGACATGCAAAATAGTCACCATGGTGTGTACCACCATGGTGTTCCAGCACTTTCTGGTTCAGCTGTCATCTTTTGCTCGAATTCTCTCTCTTCTTGGCACAAAAAGCATAGACTTTGTGTTAAACTGCACAATTTATTCCTAACTACAAAACAAGTTAAAAAGGAGTTATTAGTAAGCTTCATGGTCTAGCAAAGGCTAGGTTAAGAGGTGAAAAGTGATACTTTTCAGTGATTAACACACCCTCAAACCTAATCTTTTCTAGTCCCTGAGCAAAATAAAAGTTAAACAGCTACTGTAAGAATGTAAATGTCACTTTCGTAGGGAGCACGGATGCATTTAGCTTATGCATCAAGCCTGTTAAACCCCTAGGTGATCCCTAGTGGAGGAGTGAAGTCTCCTGAGGGTTTTCAGTGAAGGTACCCACAAACTTCTCAATGAAGCAGTTAACAAAAGTGCACATAGTAGTTAATCAGTTTGAAATAAATATAGTTTACTGCACCCTTGCTCTGTCAAGGTTAGAGGAGTTCTAAAGTAGTATATGCAAACAATTTAACACCTCAATCATGCATGCTCATTACATCCAATCAGCTGACACCAAGAAAACAATATGTGCAAAATAGTACTACGCTTACCAGTACATCAAAATTCAGGTTCAAACAATGCCCCAATGATTTCAATCTCAGACCCAATGCTCACCAGGGCTATCTCTCATAACTGAATTTAAGGGTGTAGCATTTCACATAAGCTCAAGAGCAGTTACATACCCCAAATGTGTTTGCAAACATGAGCATAGGTAGTTCTTCTAATTTCTGACATCATAAAGTGCTCTCACCATAGATTAGACATTCCCTAATCTTCATATGACAATTTATTTGACTTTGGATCAACAAGGGCTTTTCATGGGTTGTAATGTGGCTTATTGGTGAGGGTTGTAAAGAATTAAAGGGGTAAAGAGGGATTCAAAATTGAGAACACAGGTAGGGGATGATTCATGACTTCACCTTCTTCATTTCAGCTCAACTTCATCTTCTTTTTAAAACTTTAGAGCTAAAGTGGCCAACTTCTTCTCTTCTTCTCAACATTTCCAATGAAGTTGTTCTTTTTACTTCTCATTCTTTTCTTTTTATTTTTTTTCTTTTTATTTTTTTATATTTATATATATATTTTATGATGGTTGCCACACATCTACAACTGCTACTCTATTATTTACAAATCTCCTCCTTTCTTCTTCTCCTTTTACCAAATGTTAAACTTTACTCACTTATCTTCAACACCCTCTCTTTTACCTTCTGAATTCTCAGAGTGAGGGTAGGGCTGAATTAGGTTAAGAGGTTCAGGTTCAAGTACTTTGGTGTTTGTTGAATAAAAATGAGGCTTTAAGGCTCAAAAAGTGTATGCACAAGGGTAGTTTCATAGGTTTAATCTTTTAGGCTCAAACTGTCCAAATGAAGGCCTTGATCCCTTAGTGTCATGATTACTATCAAACAACTTCAACTTGGAGTGTCTAACTTCTAGTGAAAAGGGCTTGACTCAGTCAGTCCTTAGAACAGAAAAAATTGCCACAGACACTCCTTAAAAAATTTTATAGGTTCAAAGCTCACTGGGTATGGTCTTTAATTGCACTCAAAGGGGTATGCTTTCACCTGTTTCTCTCATTACTGGTTCACTAACTGCTATTTATAAAAAAAATTATGATGTTCACCTCATAGAAGTATTGATCTGCAAATGACTTTATTGTTAAAAAGGGTCTGTACAGTATTTAAATTTTCTCACTTTCAACATTGCTTAGGTGAAATTCATTATATTTATTCCTCACTTAGTTAAGACTGCTGCACTTAGGTTAACTAGATCATTGGCAATCCTTGCCACACCCCCTAACCTATGAGGAGCAGTGTCATCACTGATTCAAAGATAAGAGAGCATGTGTAGCAGGGAACATACACAAAATAAATACTAAAATAAAGCAAATAAAAGCAAGAAACGAGGCACACACAAACAACTAAAACAAACAAACTAGTTATGAAATGGAAATCAAGCAGAACATAATAAAAAGGAATTTCATTACTGCAACAAAATTTGTACAATGTAAGGTAAAAGAACTAAAATTTCATTTCAACACAAAAATAGTATAAACCTAGAACAAATCTAGACACACACTAAGTTAGACATGACAATGACAGATGCTTGTTGCTTCGGGAAGAGGAACTGTACGCTAGAAAAGGGGGGATAACAGGGACTAAGGAGAAGGATGCTGAGCAGGTGGTGGATGGGGTGTAGAGGAAGGGGCAGAAGATGCAGATGATCCTATCTTCTGTTTCTTTTTCTTTCTCCGATTCTTTTTCTTTTCTTCCTTGGCCAAAATCTTTTGTACTTCCTCATACTCATCCCACAGGAATTGTAATGGGTCAGGTTCTTTTGGTGGTGGTGGGTCCTCCCAAACTAGGTCGAATTTGATCGGCAGCTCAATGGGTATGTCATCTGCCATAGTTGTGGGTAGGGACGGATTGATGGGGTCAAAAGAGAACGAATGCGATGGAGGTGAACTAGGCTTATATTTAAAATGCATGGGCGGTGGAATTTGCATCGGTGTAATAAGTTTTCTCCTCCTTCCAAGGTTAATTGTTATAATGATATTAAAGAAGGTTAGTTAGCAGTAAATACATTGGTTGGGAGAAATATAAAATGTCATCCAATTTATTATGGGGAATGATCCCGCAGAGTGCATGTTGGCCTATTATTAGCAATGGGAGTTAAGGCAAAAGATATGAAATGAAGAATTCGAAGAAATTCGCCAGGGTTTAAAAGGCAAAACCGTGCCTCGTGCAGATGTTAACAGGTGCTCGTGGGGCACATTTCTCACATAGTGTGCATTCAGTCCTGTGAGGAGTTCTGTCGCGCAGAAGAAAGAAAATGCTTCTCAATGTAGTTCGTGGAGTTGAAACTGGGCCTTGGTGTGTGAGTTGAATTTTTCTTTTTCATGCAGCTGCGCTGTCTAACTTCACGAGACTTCAAAATGTAGAGCATCAAATGCCTCGTGAGATTAAATGCGTGGAGTCAGTTATTCGCGCAGCTCCAAATTTCTGCCAGGATCGAGCCTCATGGGGCTCGAACTGTCATCAGAGCTCCACAAGATTGAACTTTATGCCTGTTAGCATTGCGAGAACCCATTTTTATCCATTTTCTCAGTGCTGCTCATTGGTCAGTGCCTCTATAATGTCATGCACCTATCCATTGTACATCAACATCAACCCTTTCACATATACTCCAATTCATCATCACAATTATGTGCCTATTATCAATAACTGTTCATCACAATTCAGATCAAATTCATGTCATTTATCATGAGAGCACCTCAACCTTGTACAACAAATTTAGATGACAGATATGCACATGTGCTCAAAACAAAAATGAATAAAATAAAATCAAACACACAAGCAAATCAACACCCTAAAAGCAGTAATTGAAACTTTTCTAAGCAACACAAAACAAAACAAAGCATTCACTCAAATGGTACATTATGTTACAAAGCTGTGGATCACTAAGCAATGGGAGATTCATGTAGGTGAATGGAGTGAGGAGGCTCTATTGAATTCTCTACACAAATTTTTAGCCTCTGCCCATTCACTTTCGTGATCTTCCCAGACATGGGATCCAAGATCTCCATAGCACCAGATGGGAAGGCATGAATGACAGTGTAAGGTCCATCCCATCTGGATTTTAACTTTCCTAGAAAAAATTTTAGTTTGGAGTTGAAAGCCAAACCTTAGTACCAGCATTGAAGTCCCTTCTCATTAGCTTCTTGTCAAAGAATGCCTTTGATTTCTCCCTATTGATTCTGACATTTGAATAGGCTTTCAGCCTCAGTTCATCAAGCTCTGCCATCTATAATTTTTTGTGAAAACCAATAGAAGTTAGATCAAAATTTAGTGATTTGATAGCCCAATAGGCTCTGTGCTCTAACTCCACTAGTAGGTAGCAAGCCTTGCCATAAACCAGCCTAAATGGGGACATGCCAATAGGTCTTATAGGCAGTCCTATAAGCCCACAAAGCATCATTCAACTTTTGTGCCCAATCCTTCCTATCAGTCTTCAAAGTCTTCTCTAAGATATGCTTGATCTCCCTATTGAAAATTTTAACTTGTCCACTGATTTGTGGGTGGTAGGGAGTTGCAATTTTATGGGTAACAGAGTATTTTTTGAGGAGGTTTTCAAAAGGTCTATTACATAAATGACTCCTCTCATCACTAATGATAGCTCTGGGGGTGCCAAATCTTGAGAAGATATTGTCCTTCAAAAATTTAAGGACAACTGTGTGGTCATTGGTCCTTGTGGCAATGGCTTCCACCCATTTGGACACATAGTCCACTCCCACAAGTATGAAGTTAAAATTCATAGATGGAGGAAAGGGGCCCATAAAATAAATGCCCCAGATATAAAAAACTTCTACCACAAGGATGCGCTGCAATGATATAGAATTTTTCTTGAAAATGCCTCCCATCCTTTGACATCTCTCACGAGCCTTGCAATGTATAAATGCATCTCTGAACAAAGAAGGCCTTTAAAAAACACATTACAATACTTTTGCTGCAGTCTTATTGCCACTGAAGTGACCTCCACAGGCTTGCTCATGACACATTGAAAGAATTCAGTGGAACTCACTTTTAGGCACACACCTCCTAACAACCTGGTCTGCACAATGCTTATATAGGTATGGATCCTCCCATAGAAAATGCCTGACTTGAGAGAAAAATAGGTCTTTGACCATCTTGGACCAGTGAGGGGGAATCCTACCAACAGCAAGAAAATTGACAATATGTGTAAACCAAGGCACACTAGACTGCACAACAAATAGCTGTTCATCAGGGAACAACTCATTAACAGGTGCCGCTGCACATTCTTCCAAAATAATCCTAGAGAGGTGGTCAGCCACCACATTCTCAACTCTCTTTTGTCCTTGATCTCAAGATCAAACTCCTGCAATAGGAGGATCCATCTGATCAACCTTAGCTTGGCATCTTTCTTGGCTAATAAGTATTTCAGGGCTGAGTGATCAGTGAAAACAACAATTTTAGACCCAAGTAAGCAGGGTCTAAACTTGTCCACAACAAACACAACAGCTAGCAGCTCCTTCTCAGTAGTGGTGTAGTTCAGCTGAGCTTTAGCTAGTGATTTACTGGCATAATAGATCACTACAGGCAACTTTTCTTTCCTCTATCTTAAGACAGCACCTAGGGCCAAGTCTGATGCATCACACATCAGCTTAAAGGGGAGTGAGTAATCTGGGGCTTGGATTACAGGGGCAGTGGTAAGTCACTTTTTCAAGACCTCAAAGGCCTCAAGGAACTTAGCAGAGAAGACAAATGGTACATCCTAACAAAGTAGGTGGTATAATGGCTTTGAAATTTTGTTGATGTCCTTAATAAACCTCCTGTAGAATCTAGCATGTCCTAAAAATGATCTGATTTGTTTGACAGTTCTAGGTGAGGGCAGGTGTGAAATCAAGTTCACTTTAGCCTTGTCAACCTCTATTCCTTTGTGAGAGACCACATGGCTTAATACAATTCCTTTTGTCACCATAAAGTGACTCTTTTCCCAACTAAGGACCAAATTAGTCTCCTCACATCTTTGTAAAACTAGATCAAGGTGACACAAGTACTGGCTAAAGCTGTCCCCATATACTGAGAAATCATCCATGAAGATTTCCAGGAACTTGTCAATCATATCAGAAAAGATTGCATACATGCACCTCTGAAAAGTGGCTGGGGCATTGCATAGTCCAAAAGGCATCCTCCTGTAAGCAAAGGTGCCAAAGGGACATGTGAAAGTGGTTTTTTCCTGATCTTGAGGATCTGCAGGGATTTATTATACCCTAAGTATCCATCAAGAAAGCAGTAAAATGCCTTCCTAGCTAGCTTATCTAGGATTTGGTTAATGAAAGGGAGGGGGATGTGGTCTTTTCTGATCTTGGAGTTGAGTTTTCTATAATCAATGCAAAGCCAGTGGTCTCTCTGGTTGGAATCAACTCTCCAGAATCAGTAGTGATAACTATTATACCTGACTTTTAGGTACCACCTGGATAGGTGACACCCATTCTGAATCTGAAATGGGGTATATTACCCCTGCATCCAACAGTTTTACTATCTCCTTGAGGACCACCTCCTGCATGCAAGTATTAAGTTTCCTCTGAGAGTTTTATACCCTCATCCAGGTGAATTATGTGTATGTAGACTCAGACATCAATACCTCCAAGATAAGCTATTGTCCACCCCATTGCTTTTTTATGCTTCTTAAGAATACTCAATAATGCCTCCTCCTGCTCACTAGAGAGAGAGGAGGAGATAATCACTGAAAGCTTATTGTTCTACCCCAAGAAGGCATATTTTAATGTGGCTGAGAGTTATTTCAGCTCCAGTTCAGGGGGCCTTTCAATTGAAGGCAACAAAGGTGTCTTAGTGGTTTGAGAAAGGGGCAACAATGTATGTTTTCAGCTAGAATGCTGCACTAGGCCTACAGAAGACTCTATTTTGGTACTGTCTTCTGTCATGAAAACTTAAGCCTCCTTCTCAAACATACTCCAAATATTTGCCAGGTCATCAGCAACATTATCCCAATCCAGTAGATTGGATAATTCTTCTTCTACTAGGCCATCTAGTACATCTATTGCATAGCAGTCCTCAATGTCCATCTGAGGATGCCCAGCAGCATGATACATATTTAATTGGACCTTCATGTTCCCAAAGGTCACCTCCATCACCCCTGACCTGTATTGTATGCAAGCATTTGCAGTGGCCAAGAATGGCCTTCCCAAGATCACAGGAATTGGGGCTTTACTCTTGCAAGGGTCCATATCCAAAATAAGGAAATCATCAAGATAGTAAAACTTGTCCACCCCCACCAAAACATCCTCCATCACACCTATAGGTCTCCTCTCAGACCTATCAACCAGTTGGAGCACAACTGATGTGGATTTCAGCTCCCCCAAACTTAGTTCCTCATACACAGAATATGGGAGCAGGTTCACACTGACCCCTAAGTCCAAGAGGGGTTTACCAATGGTATGGTTTTCAATTATACAGGGGATAGTGGGTACCCCAGGGTCTTGTAGTTTCTCAGGTGTGGCAATGGACATAACTTACCCAACATGCTCAACAGTAAAAACCTTTTTGGACAACTGCACCCTTTCTTTTTTCTTCTGTGTGCAGAGGTCCTTCAGGAATTTAGCATAGGCAGGGACCTATTTTATGGCATCAAGTAAGAGCAAATTGATCTTGACCTACTTGAAGGTCTCCATCTTCTCCTCTATCTGAGAATTCCCCTTATCAAAAGGAGATGAGCCAGCTAGTGCATGAGGAAATGGCAGCTGTGAGACTACTGGTGCTACAGCTGCATACCTAATCACATCATGGTCAATTTTTTATTTTTTTTATTTTTTCTTCACGTATTGGTTGCTGTTGGGGTTCAACATCAGCCCCTTTATTTTGCTCTTTCTGATCCACAGTAGGGGATGACTTCTTTGGCCTTTCATCACTCTCAACTCTTTCAATTTCACTTTCTATGACCTCCTCAGTTGCCCTGCCCACTAAATTCTCAGCCACTCTGTCACTCCTCAGTGTAGTTATTGCATTAGCATCATCTTGGGTAGAGGATGCTTCTCCAATCATATACTGCCCTTTGGGGCTGGCCAAGGGCCGACTAGGCAATCTACCCTCCTCTCTTCTATTCAAAGAGTTGCAGGTTTGACCCAGCTAGTCCTCTATTTTCTTAATGCTTTGCCCATGAGAGTTCATAGTTTAGACTAAGCTCCCCAAAGTCTGCATGGATGCCAGCATTTGCTTTTCAAAAGAAGAGGATCTGGGTTATTATGGGGGCAAGGCCATCTGGTTGGGCTGTGGGGTAGGTAACTGAAAATTCTGTTTGGGTGGGTTTCCTTGGTTAAACTGGTGTTGAGGTCTATATGGAGCTGCCAACTGCTGCTGCTAAGGTTGAGGGTATGTATCTTGTCTCCACCTCAAATTTGGGTAGTTCCTCCGTGAGTACCCAGCAGGTTACTGCCCAAATGCTTGGGCAGCATTGGCATACTCCATAACAAAATCAGAGAATTAGTTGGCTGATGGACAATCCTGGAGTAAATGTGTGGGAGATTGGCATATCAGACATGCCTCCTCCACATGTGCAACCATCCTAGGCTGCATCACATTCATCAATTTGTCAAACTTCAAGCTCAAATTGTCTACCTTCTTTTCCAACTCACTTTACACAATCACTTAATATATTCCACCTCTAGGGGTAGACTCTTTAACCAACTTAACAGGGGTCTAGCTGTCATTGTGAGACAGTGACTCCTGCTACATGGAATTTTTTCCTATGATATCAAACAGCTCTCAAGCCTCATCGCTATCTTGTGGAGGTAACTACCACCACATGAGACATCCACCATATCCCTGCTCTTGGGATTAATTCCTTGGTAGAATACTTGCACTAGTTGCCACATTGGAATTTGGTGGTGGGGGCATTATTTTAACATCCCCTGAAATCTCTCCCAAGCTTCATAAAAATCCTCAGTTGAGAGCTGAGTAAATGACAAAATACTTATCCTCATCTGGCTGGTTTTGTTCATGGGAAAGAATTTAGCTAGGAATTGGCTCTGGAGGTCACTCCATGTTATAATGCTATTGGCTGGGAGCTTAGAGAGCCAGGTGCTGGCTTTGTCCTTTAGGGAAAAAGGAAAAAGCCTTAGTTTGATGGCCTCAGGTTCCAAGCCAGCGATATTGAAAGTGGTGCAAAGTGCCAAAAATTGGTCAATGTGTTTGTAACGATCTTCGTTACTAAGCCCATAAAAAACTGGCAGCATATTGATGGTGGAGGACTTGATTTCATAGTTTCCTTCCACTGAAGGGAATTGTATGCAGAAGGGGGAAGTGTAATCCCCAGGTGCATTATATTCCTTCAAGGTTCTTTGCCTCTCAGCCATATTAGCTTGCTCAGTTTCAACAGCAGGGCCTTGTGTGTTGTGTCTTGGTCTAAGGACTCTTTCAACCTCAGGATTTGGAGGTTCCAACTTAGGGTTAAGAGACCTTCTTCCAAGCATACACACACAGATTAAGCAAGTAAGGAAAATGATCATAGCACTCAAAGAATTTCTAAACTAAAATAACAACTAAACAAATTTACACTAAATGAATTACAGTGAATTCAACATCAAGGGACTAAGTTTTCGGGTAAAAGAGTGCAAACAGAGCTAGCTAGACTCCAGCTGCAACTCTAGCTTTTCCCTTCTGCTATTGTCCAATTCTGTAAAATTCAAATAAATTAGTAGTACTTTTATTTTGCTATGGCACAACTGTAAAGAATTTTCTAAAATGAAATATAATACAACTCAGGTCTACTAAAAAGATCAATGTTTCCCTGCAGCGGTGCCAAAAACTTGTTGTGTCGGATTAATGTATGTTGATTTTATTGTGTGGTGAGAATAAATTAAAAATAAAAGTAAAATAAAAGATGGAAATAGCACAACTGAAATAATTCTAAGCCTGCAAGATATAGGGTTATTGTAGCAAGTTTTGATAAGTAAGAGTTTGTCCCACAGAGAAATTAATCTAGAATCCAAAATGGGCTATAATAGTAGGCCTCCAGATCTGGCTACAGATCTGACAATCCTAAAGAAAGGGAGTTAGGTGTCACAACTACACTAAATTATCTATTAAAAAGAAAAAAAATAAAGTGCAGTCCTATCCTAAGAAAGGGTTATAAAAAAGATGGTGAAGGTGTGTTAAAATAAAGATAAAAGGATAGGAAGTAAGCAGTTTAGGTTAAAGGTTCATTCAGTTATGTAACTCAAATTTAGGGCTCTCTCTGCAGCAAGTCCTTGTTGAAGTGCTATTAATAATCTCAACAAGGTAGAAGAATCCAACTTAACCCATGCCATTTGGGATGCTCTTAAGGCTATAGTCTATCTACTCAAATGGCTACAATCTATCCAATAGAGTCTGTTAAATCCCATTGATCAAGCCAGAAAAGCTAACCTAATCCAAAGGAGTGAGCTAATCAAACCACATTCAATGAATCAAATCAGGTCATGAATACCATTACAGACACTATGTTTGCCAAACTACAAGCTCTCCAGATCTGCGTACAGATCTAGCAAGCATTCATAGGGGTATTAAACCTAGGAAGATCATATGGCAATCAAAAGATCTAAAGGTTAAGCGAATGGGCAATTCCCAAATATCCGATCGAGAATTTAATAGAACCAAAAGATCTATAGATTTAAATGGACTATAAATCAACAATTTATTGCTTTAAAATGACTTGAAATAAAATATCCTCACAGCTGCAATCACTACAGAGAAGTCAGATCTAACTTCTGATAGTGGTCGAATAAGTCAAAAGAGAGCCTGCTCCTGCACAATCTCTAACGAGGGTATAAGCCCAAGTTTAGAGAAGAAGAATCCATCTTAGATATGTGACCAAGATTTCCCTAGGGCTATAGTCTGTCCACTCTAATGGTCACAGGCTATCCACAGAGGCTCCCTTACCCACAAATGATGAGATAGAATATGTAAACTGCTGCTGCCACCATGGTCTCAAGGTTACAAGCTCAAGCTTTCATGAGCCTTTCAATAAGCTCAAATCCTAAATGCATGCTATAGCCTGAACAAAACTACGAGCAAATAGAAAAATAACAGATTAAGTAAGCATATAAACACATATTCCATTGATCTGATGTTCCCAACAATGAAATCTCTCAAGGCAGCAGCCTTGTGCACCACAGTTCAATACAAAATCCCAATGTTTAAATGACCTATTACAAAACTAAATAAAACTACATCTAAATGCTTACCAAATATTTAGCTAACAATAGCTGGATAAGAGAGAAGAAGAAATGGGAAAAGAGATGATGAAACCCTAACCCTAACCCTAGCCTGTTTAAGCTCTCAGCCGACAGAGGTTGAAGTGATTGATGAAATTTCTAAGTTACAAGCATAGCTTATATACTTAGTCCCAATGATGTGGCTGAGAGGAGAGTAAACCTTAATATTTCAAGTAGATGTAACACTATTAAAACCCCTCGGATGTCTTAGGATGCATGCGTCGGAATCTGTGCCTTGAGGTGTGTGCCCTAGACCTGAGGAAATCCCCAAAAGGTCCTTGAATAAGGATTGAGAAGTGGATAGCCCGAGCTTCGCGAGGCTGGCTTCTACATATCACTTTTGTCGCGTAGCTGCAGAGTGTTCATGGGATAGAGTTAGGATTTGAATATTATTGTCTCGCGCAGAAGAGCTTTGGATGATCGCACAACTGCTTTAGCTATGAATGCATTCGCACAGAAGAGCTGCTTAGCTTGCTCGCACAGAAGAGCTTCAGGAACTTCATTCACGAGGTACTCATGCAGATGCCTTTGCATCTCGCTTGGTATAGATTTAAACTTTTAGACGCACGGGAGCTGTGCGAGAGAACTTCTGGGCGTCTCTCTCTTTCAGAGCCATGTGAGAACTACGTGAGGTTTTTGCTATTTTTCGCGCCAATTAGTCTCTTGAGGTAGTGTGCGCTTGCTGCATTAAGGCTTGATCTTCACGAGTTGCATTTCTAGAAGCTTAGTGCGCGAGGGCTTCGCGAGTTTCTTCACATGTTGATTTTAACTGAAGTGCGCGACTGCTGCGCGAGATGCTATTTTGTGATAACCCCTTCATTGAGTTGTGCGACTTCTTCGTAAGCTCTAATATGCTGCATGTCTTAGCTACGCGAGGGAGCTCTGCCAGTGAATTGAATAGCACGAAGCAACACCTCAGCTGTGTGAGATAGGTCATTGGCTCCTCTGCTGCTATGCACATGCTTCTGTTGCAGCTTCCTCCACTCTCACCTATACTTCTTTCATCTGTTAGACTTCCTTGGTCCATTATGACATGCAAAATAGTCACCATGGTGTGTACCACTATGGTGTTCCATCACTTTCTGGTTTAGCTGTCATCTTTTGCTTGAATTCTCTTTTCTTGGCACAAAAAGCGTAGACTTTGTATTAAGCTGCACAATTTATTCCTAACTACAAAATAAGCTTAAAAAGAGTTATTAGTCCGCTTCACGGTCTAGCAAAGATTAGGTTAAGAGGTGAAAAGTGGTACTTTTCAGTAATTAACAGTATACTCCCCATCTTTTGACATCTATCATAGGTTCTGCAATGCTCAACTGCATCCTTGAACGAGGATGGCCAGTAAAATCCAGATTGGAGCACTTTGGCAGCAATTTTCTTTCCACTGAAATGACCTCCACAGGCCAGCTCATGACACATTGTAAGAATACTGTGGAACTCATTTTCAGGAACCCATCACCTCACCACCTGATCTGCACAACACTTGTAAAGGTAAGGATCCTCCCACCGAAAATATTTAATCTGAGAAAAAAATAGGTCTTTGTCAATCTTAGACCAATGTGGGAGAATCCTTCCAACTGCAAGATAATGCACAATGTTAACAAACCGGCGTACAACCACATTGATGGTAAAGAGTTTCTCATCAGGAAAGGAATCATTCATAGGCAAATCAGGAAAATCAGCAGTCAAAATCTTAGATAAGTGGTCTGCTACCACATTCTCCACACCCTTTTTGTCCTTAATCTCAAGATCAAACTCCTACAGCAGGAGGATCCATCTGATTAATCTTGGTTTTGCTTCTTTTTTGAACAAAAGGTACTTCAAGGCTCAGTTGTCTGTGAACACAACAATCTTAGATCCTAGCACATAAAATCTAAATTTTTTTAAAGCAAAGACAACTGCTAACAGATCTTTCTCAGTGGTGGTATAGTTCAGCTGAGCATCAGTCAGTGTCTTGCTTGCATATGACACTATACTAGGTAGTTTGTCCTTTCTCTGCCCCAAAACTGTACCAATTGCAAAATTTGATGCATCACACATTAGCTCAAATGGCAGAGAATAATCAAGAGCTTGTGTTAGTCAATGATTTTTATCACATTTTACCCTTTAAACTTGGTTTTTGCTAAGCCTCTGAGTATTCAATAATTGCTTTTTAGTGTTGATTTGCAGTAAAGAGGTAATTGCAGCCTTAGTGCAGTTTTCAGTTAAAAAGCACCATTAAGGAGGAGTTTTGAAATCATTTAAGAGCAGAGAGAGAAAGATGTGCTTTCACACAGGAAGAAGAAGCACAACAGCAGGTTCTTGGACCTCATGAACTACAGCAACACTGTCTTGAGCAGCCCAAGTTGAACCAAGCAATGCATGTGAAACAAGCTGCATACTAGCTGCACATTTCAGCATGTGCATGCACATGAGCTGCACACTCTTGAGCAGCATTATATCTTCAGCCTTTGGGGTTCAGCATTGTACACTCTAAGTGCAGCACTTTAGCATACAAGTTCAGCCCAACAACACCAGTAGTTTCAAGGCCTACCAACCATTCAAGTTGCCACATTGGAGAACCAACTACAATACCTGAGGAGTTGAAGCCAGCCTTGGGACACTTGAGTTGCAGAATTATAAAAGCCAAACATATATGCATATATGTATATCAGATCTGAGGATATCTACTCAAGCAGAGGATCAATTGGCAGTTGCTGTGATGAAGGCATCTGAGCATTGAATGCACACTCAAGCAGTCATTCGGACAACAAAAGCTATCCTATCAAGCAGATGAAGGTGCACCAAACACCTGAAGCAGCAACACCTATCAAGCATTTGTAGCACCTTCTTCAGCAACTCTCAGCTACCCTCTCGAAATCCAGCTAAAGCTACCTTAAACTTGATGACCATTTGAAGCCAATGAATGGTTGAACATGTCGAGTGGAGGAGCTACAACTTGATCCTATCGAGCACAACATTCCATGCAGCAACTTGTATATCCATTCCACATCCTCTCAAAGTGCATGAGCAGCAGCTTCAACCTCCCATTGAACCTATCGACTTGAGCATCTAAACCAGCAAGCTCCCAACCTTTAAACCTCTCGAAGTGCAGCTCCCCCACATTTAGATCCTGTCAACCATTTAGAGTCTAAAGCTGCAAAAATCCACTTTATAACCCCTCGAGCAGATCTGAATTCAATAGCCTCCCAAACCTGTCGACATTTGAAGCTCCTTACCTTTAGATCCTGTCGACTTGCATTCCCCTTGAACCTCTCGAAGAGCAGCAGCCTCCAAACCTCTTAACCTGTTGAGTTGTTGCACTCCAACTCCAACCTGTTGACCAACAGAGCCAACCTCCCATGGTACCTGTCGATCAGCTTCAGCAACTCTCCTTAATCCTCTCGAAGAGCAGCAGCCTCTAAGCTTCAACCTCTCTACCTTCTACCCTCATCCTCACGACACTTTACCTGAAGCTGCACCAGCCCCACATCCTCTAGAGTTTCCAATGTAACCTTCAGCCAACCTCTCAACCAGTAGCTCCAAGTAGCCCAAACCTGTTGAAACAACCACTAACTTCTCGAGATTCACCCCCATCCTTTCGAAACCTTACCTGGAGCTGCTGTCATTTAAGCCTTCAACTTCCAATCACACGATAGCAGCTCACATCTTCAACTAACCCATCGAATAGACCCTCTGCACCAATCCACCAACCTTCAAAAAGCCTTCTATCCTCTCAAGCTCACATCAGATTTTCAGTTAGCTTCTCAAGTGAAAATCTGCGGCAACTTGGGCTCCATAAAAGTCTAAAATGTGAGGGTTATAACAGCAGCCTGGATCCAAAATAATTTGCAGCAATTTTATGAAGGTTTCAGCAGAAAATGCCAATGGTTGGCAAGGGTAGAGTTAGGAATTCCAAAGCATGAAAGAGGTCTGCACATGGGCAAGTTATTTACAGAAATTAGTGAATGGTGCAGCTGGAATTATTCTTGGTCAGCAAGGACATTTTTCGAAACTCTAATGCACAAGGAATTCTGCACATGGGTGTGAACTAATTTTCAAAGTTTTGGCGGGAATGCAAACTATTTCAGCTGCATAAACAGAACTAGATCTCCTTCTCTTCTTTCTGATTGGTTGAAATGCTAAAACAGGGATTCTCATAAACTGAATTGAAGAATTCTCTCCTCTGATTGGCTGTAATCCAAAGCACTTGGATCACTATTTTTGTATAAATAAAACTCCTTGCTACTGTAATTTGTCAGCAAGGAATCCATAGAATAACTTTGGCTCCTTAGCTCCTTTAGGTTTAGTTTAGCTTTTATTTTTTATTTTTCTCTTCCCCCTTCTCTCTCTAATCTAGCCTGTTGGATTAGATCTAGATAAACAGTCCCGATCTGGTTTGTAATTATAAAATTGAGAGTTTTAAAGGCTTTGTGAATAGATTGGATGTTGCACCAATTGTAGATTTGAGCTTAATAGGCTGTAAGTTGTATAATTACAGTAATTGTGGTTTTTAAAGGTGATTCTAATCTAAATTTTATTTTTTTGTATTTGATTTGCCTGAATTAGATATTCCTGTGGATGCTGCAATAGCATTCCTGTTCCAATCGAGATCTTTGAATTAGAACAATCTCTGGGATGATCTGCGACCATTCGAGTGGACAGATCACAACCTTAGGATTGCTTTAATTCTTTGGTTGTAGCCAGATGAGGGACTGTAGCAAATCAGTACTATACTTTGCTGTTGTACCAATTGATTTTCAGTAAGAACCAGTCCCTAGCTGCCTATTTCTCACCATTTTCTATTTTATTTTACCATCCATCTCCCTCCATCTTTTAAACTTAGTTTTATATTTCTGTCTTGTAGATTAGATCTAGTGACACCCAAAAAACTCTCTTTCTTTCTTAGAATTAGGCTAGAATTGCCAGATTTGTAGCCAGATCTGGAGGTCCACTATACACCTCTTAGGTTTTAGATCACTACTCCCTGTGGGACAAACTCTTACTTATTCAAACTTGCTACAAATGGACCCTGTACCTTGCAGGTCTAGGATAATTTTAGTGTGCTGAATCCATCCTCTTTTTACTTTGATTTTATTTTCTTTTACAATAAATCAGCACCTGAAGAATCCCCAACAACTTGTATGACAGATGCAGAAGTTAAACAATTTTTTAACACCTCAAAAGCAGTGAGACATTCATCAGTGAACACAAATGGTACCTCTTGACACAACAGGTGGCATAGAGGTTTGGAAATTTTACTAAAATCATTGATGAATCTCATATAAAAACTAGCATGTCCTAAGAAGGATCTAACTTGTTTCACAGTCTTTGGAGGGGGAAAATTGAAATCAGGTCTATCTTTATTTTAACCACCTCAATCCCCTTCTGAGAAACCACATGACCAAGGACAATTCCTTGGGTGACCATAAAATTGCTCTTTTCCCAGCTCAATACTAGGTTGGTTTCCTCACATCTCTGAAGTATAAGGGAGAGATGGTGCAAACATTGATCAAAATCATCACCATACATAGAAAAATCATCCATAAAAATTTCTAAAAACTTATCCAACATGTCAGAAAATATGGCATACATGCACCTCTGAAAAGTAGCAAGAGCATTAGACAATCCAAATGGCATCCTTCTGTAAGCAAAGGTGCCAAATGGACAAGTAAAGGTAGTCTTCTCTTGATCTTTTGGATACACATGGATCTAATTGTAACCAGAGTATCCGCTAAGAAAATAATAAAAAGCCTTGCCTGCTAACTTATCCAGAATCTGTTCAATAAAAGGCAGTGGAAAGTGGTCTTTCCTAGTCTTGGATTTCAATTTTCTGTAGTCTATTGCAAACCCTCCAACCAGTGACCTCTCTAGTTGGCATTAATTCTCCAAATTCATTGGGTACAACAGTGATTCTAGACTACTTAAGGACTACCTGAGTAGGTGCCACCCATTCAGAATCTAAAATTGGGTAAATTACCCCAGCATTTAATAATTTGACCACCTCCTTCATCACTATTTCTTGCATGTGAAGATTTAAATTCCTCTGCATCTCTCTAGAGGGTTTGGAACCCTCTTCCAAGTGAATCTTATGTATACACACAGCTGAACTGATTCCTCCTAAATCAATAATAGACCATCCTCTTACTTTCCTATGCATCTTGAGCACACCAATCAATTTCTCCTCTTGTTCCATGGTGAGGGAAGAAGAAATGATCACAGGCAACTTCTGATTCTGTCCCAAAAATATATATTTCAAAGATTTTTAGAGCTATTTTAACTCCAAATCAGGTGGACTGATGAGTGAAAGCAACAAAGGTGCCTTAGAAGGTGAAGGAAGAGGCAACACAGCAGGTTTCCAATGAGAATGCTTTGCTGGCCCCACTACAAAATTCAAGGTTTTCACCTCTTCAGTCACATGTGTGGGCGGCTCCCCTACAACAGTTTCAGTCCAAACTTCTTTAAAAATATCAACAACATTATCCCAATTTAACAGCTTGGGCATGTTCTCCTCAACAAGTTCATCGAGCAAATCAATCATAAAACAATCCTTACTCTCCAAGTGAGGTTGATTTGCTGCATTGTAAACATTAAGCTTGACTTTCATATTCCCAAAAGATATCTTCATTACCCCGGATCTCCACTGGATATAGGCATTAGCAGTGTCCAAGAATGGCCTGCCCAAAATTACAGGGATAGAGGTAGTGCATTTACTAGGCTCTATGTCCAAAATTAGGAAATCTGCTAGATAAAAAAAAAAATCAATCTCAATCCCAACTAGTTCATCTTCAATAATGCCCACAGGTCTCCTCTCAAATCTGTTTGCCAGTTGTAAAACAACATGTATGGGTTTTAACTCTCCCAAACATAACTTCTCATATATAGAATCTGGAAGTAAGTTAATACTGGCTCCCAGATCAAACAGTGCTTTCTCAATGGTATGATCCCCAATAATACAGGGAATTATGGGAACTCTAGGATCGTGGAGTTTAGCTGGGGTTGTAATAGACAAAACCTAGTTTACTTTTTTAGCAGAAAAAACTTTCCTGGATAAATGAATCCTAAATTGACTTTTATGGGTACACAAATCCTTCAAAAATTTTACATAGGCTGGAACTTGCTTTATGACATTAAGTAAAGGTAAGTTAATCTTTACTTATTTAAAAGTGTCCATAATTTCTTGCACTTTAGCATTCTCCTTATCAAAAAGAGAAGGTGCTTGAAGGGCATGAGGAAATGGCAGATGAGATACTGGTCTCTCATCTACAGCTTTTGCATTAAAAAAAAAAATTTCTTATTTTTTTTTTCATTTTCATTTTTCTGTTGGGACTCATCATCATCTCCTTTATTTTTGACATGCTACTGCTACTGCATATTGTCACCGATTAGGTTCTTTTATGCTGCAATCCTTATGATCTCACCATCAATATGGTTATCCACCAGCCTGCCACTTCTCAAAGTAATGGCCTTAGCTTCTTCATGAGTTGAAAAAGACTCACCCACCATATATTGACCTTGAGGATTATTCATTGGTTGACTTGGCAGTCTGCCCTCTTCTCTCCTAGTCAAAGTATTAGATAGCTGACTAAGATGGTCCTCTATCTTTTTAATGCTTTGACTATGAGAATTTACAGTTTGGGTCAAAGAACTCAAGTTCTGTAATAAGGATAGAACCTGCTCCTCAAATGAAGGTGTTTTAGCAGGTGGTGGTGCTGGTGGACCTTGGTGATTTGGCTGAGTCATTGGCTGTGCCATAGGATGTTGGAACTGATGCCTTGGGAAGTAAATTTGCTGATATGGTTGGGAAGGTATGTAGGGCATATCCTGCTACTGCTGGGATTGAAAATTGTCTTGCCTTCACCTCAGATTGGGGTGGTTCCTCCAAGCATACGCAATAAGTTGTTGCTGCCCAAAAGACTGAGTAGCATTTGCATGCTCCATGACAAGCTCTGGGTACTGACCAACAAAAGGACAGTCTTGAATAGAATGTGTGGGGGACTAACATATCAGACATGCCTCCTCAATTTGTGCTATAATTTTAGGCTGCATCACACTCATCAACTTATTAAATTTCTAGCTTAAACTATCCACTTTTCTTTCTAGGTCACTGGACACATTGACCTCATACATTCTTCCTCTAGAGGTGGCTTCCCTTACTATTCTAGCTGGAGTCTCAATATCATTGCGAGATAGAGACTTCTACTGTATGAAATTCTCACTGATTATATCAAAAAGCTCCCAAGCCTCATCAGCAGTCCTGTGGAGATAAGTACCCCAACATGAGGCATCCACCATATCCCTGCTCTTAGAATTAATTCTTTGGTAGAAGCTTTGGACAAGCTGCCACTTAGGAATTTGTTGGTGGGGACATTGCTTCAACAGTTCCTTAAACCTCTCCCATGCCTAATGGAAATCCTCAGTTGAGGATTGAGCAAATGAAATGATGCTCTTTCTCAATTGATTGGTTCTATACATGGAAAACAATTTGGCCAAAATTTGGCATTAGAGATCATTCCAGGACTGGATGTTGTTGGCTGGGAGCATAGATAGCCAAGTTCTGGCTTTGTCCTTAGTGAAAAAGGAAAGATCCTCAGTTTGGTGGCTTCTTCTCCCAAGCCAGTAATATTGAATGTAGTGCAAAGAGCAAGGAATTCGCCAATATGTTTATAAGGATCCTCCTTGCTCAGTCCATGATTTGAGGGCAACATTTGAATGATTGAGAATTTGATTTCATAATTACCTTGAACAACAGAGAATTGAATGCAGAAAGGGGAGGTATATGCCCCTCGTGCATTAAATTCTTTCAAGGTCCTTTGTTGCTGCTCCATCATAAATGGCTCACAATTAACAACAGGTGTGTATGGGGGTTGCTTAGGTCTAAGAAGCTTTTCAACTTCAAGGTCTACAGGGACAAGCTCTGGGTTGAGGGATCTTCTACCAAGCATACAACACACACTACAAAAACAGCAACAACAATTTACAGCAGATAAACACTAGAGACAAAATACTACTAAAATAAAGAAATGATAAAATGACAAAACTGAAACTATGAGAAAAGGAAAAGGAAATGCAAACTCAAGCAACATGTGCTCCAGCTGCAAGCTATGAACTGCTCTCCTAACTACAGCTTCAGGTCTGAAATTAAATTCAACAGACTACAAAACTATAGCAGCATTAATTTAAACACTCTAACTTCAAAATATTCTAACTAAAATACAGATTTACCAAACTTAGATCTACAAATCCCCGGCAGCGACACCAAAAACTTATTGTTTACTTTGTGATGTCAGAATTTTATTGAAAAATGAATGATTAAACAAAAAATAGAGGGTGAATGTATCAAATCACAAAGCACAATCCTGCAAGGATCCAGGGCTTGTTGCAGCAAGTTCTAAAGGGAAGTAAGGGTTGTCCACAAGGAAAAGTGATCTAAATGTTGGTAAATCCCCAGATCTATTATAGATCTGGCTCTTCCCATCTATCCTAGAAGCAAAGAAAATATGAAAAGAGTTTTGGTTATCACTTTTAACTAAAAATAGCAGAAAATCAGATCTAATTATAAATAAATTTATAAAATAAATCAGAGATGAGCAAGAGAGAAATTCAAATATGTAGTCTCTCCATTATCTCTACATTATCCAATTGCTCTCGGATCTGTAGTCTCTGCATTATCCAATCCTCACACAAAGCTATCTCACCACTCAATTTACAGATCTGACCTCGCCTTAGCTATTAGAAGAATTTAGACAACCATGGTTGGGCTAAAGAGAGAATAGAAAAGAGAGAAGAAGACTAGAATTTTGGAGGGAAACTAATTCAAAATTTTGCTCAAACTCTGGATGCCCTCTTTGCTGTGTTTCTCCCCTATTTATACATTTCTCCCCACCGTCTCATATCTGTTTTAGCCAATCAGATCAAAAGGGGATTGAATCTGTTATAAAGCTTGCTGAGGTGGCTGCATTCCCTCCAAGAATCTCTCACGAATTTGTTAGAATTGGTTAAGTACACGTGAGGCAGTTAGGCAATTCTTCTCGGTGCCATTTACATTCCAAAAGTACCTCAAAGCAGTTTGACAGCCTCTTGACACATGCATCAAAGTATTGGATGACCTGTGCTGTCAGTTGGCTGGAAGGAAGTCCAGAGTTCGCATCTCGATAGGTTCAAAGAACCTTTCGATAGGTTCCAACTTCAATTTTAAACTATTCGATAGGTTGGTTGTAGCTCTCGACAGGTTCTACACTTGATCTCGATAGGTTCAATTGAACAGCTCGACATCTCTACTTGCTTCAGCTATCCTCTTGACAGGTTAGATCATTTGCTCGAGATCTAGCACAGCTCCAGGTATGTGTTCGACAGGTTGGCTGTTCTGTTCGATATAATCAGCTTGATTGCATGCAATGTAACCGAGAGATTAGCTGCCCTTTTCCTTCTGCTCGATAGGTTCTCTGAACCTCTCGACAAGTTGTATTTCAGCCTTAGATCCTCTCGTGGAGTTCATTTTCAGCATTCAATCCTTTCGATAGGTTGCTCTTCCTTGCTCCACAGCTTGTACATTACTTGAGTGGTTGGAATTCAGCTAGCCAGCACTTAGTACCATTCAAGGGGTTCATCCTTCATCAAATGCAGTTGCAGCTTTGTTGCCATGTGTATCCATCTGTAGCATGGTTTGTGATTTCTCTCTGCTACAATTCTCCAATAGATATGAAGCTTTGACTTCCACCCCTTTCTTCTTGGCACTTTTGGATGGATTTCTACAATATGGCTGGAAGTTATTGCTAACTACAAACAACACTTAAAATAAATTATTAGTCAGCTCAAATATCCATCAAAGGTCAAGTTAGGAGGTGAAAAATGGTATATTTTACTGATTAACAAGTATGTGGACTATTTCATGACAGGGAGACATTCAACTTCACATAAGAAAAAATGAGTCAGATCAGGGCAGAAATTGGCCAGGCACTTGCTACATTCTTTGTAGACGGAGTGGAGAAAGAATGTGATGAACTTCCTACATATGTATCACCCTTGTAGTTTTTGTCAGATGTAAATTAAATATTAAATTATATTCAGATGTACTTTTTGGAGTGAACATGTAAAATTTTAAATTTGTAAGTACATTTGAAAGCAGATAATGGGTATTCGTAAATTTGTAAATTTGAAATCTTATGTATAAATATATTGGTTGAACATTCGAAACAGAAACCAAAAAATAATATATGTGACTATTACATAATAAGTTGGCTTTGGAATGTGAACGACTGTTTGCAGTCGATATCGACTGTCAAAACAGTCGATATCAATTACATTGGCAGTCTTCATCGACTGTCAAAATAGTCGATATCGATTACGCAGACAATCATCATCGACTATTTTTACAGTCGATATCAATTATGTAGACAATGTCATCGATCGTTATAAATCAGCCAACGAGCTTTGCGATCGATGAAGATCAGATATCCAATCATCCTCGATTGTTTAGACAATCGCCAACGACTGTTTAGACAATCGACAACTACTGTTTAGACAATCGTTAATTGGATGTACAAACCTTTTGCTGAAGGTTATGAGAAAATGTACTTTTTAGCATTGTTTATATTGGATTCAGACAAATATTCTGAGAAAATGTTACGACGTAACTGAATTTGTACATTTCAATTTTCTGAGAAAATGTATATTCGAAAATGTTCAATCATCATAGTTATTACATTCCAAATTTATAACTATTAAAAATCAAATTTACAGTCAAACTTTGCCTCGTAACGTTCCTTGTAAAATCTAGCTGGCATCTTGTACTATTTCTGAATGCGATCTTTCTCCATCCACCATGTGTGAATTGCAATCCTATATCCATCGGTAGAATGCTTGTGTCAAATCTATATCAAGGTGCCCTATTTTCGGAGAATGATTTTGTATCGGATGTTCCTTCTTCATTTATGATATTTAAAATAGTTACGAATGGCGATCATATAATAAAGAAAATTTTTCACATAATAAAAGCGATATCTAGTGGTAATAAAATTAGTTTGATGATTTCCCCCGTCCACAAGTTCGAAAGTTTCAGTGCGTAAACATTATCTTACCCCCGCCGGAGATGCAAGCCCACAATTATCGTTTGGGTTGCGTTTTGGGACGGGACGTACCTTCACAATAGAAAATAGAAACAAATCTTTGTTAGTAACCAAGTTGCCAAAAAATATCACAGATAGAAAAATGCAAGTGATAGAAAAATAAAAATCTCATGTTACGAAACACTTATTGAAACTCTTAATAAAACTCTTAAATCAAAATCTCATATTACGAAGCTCTTATTGCTAGGATTAGAGAGTGATTTACTATATAAAGGAGACATGTACTGTATCAACCCATCGGTCCCACTGTCATGCAACTCCTGCGATTGTAACCATGCTTACTAAACCTTTCACATTGTAGGGCCCTAACTTCACCCTTAGATCGTATCCTTCTCTTTCTCGGACGACCGACATGCTTTCAACAATTATAGGGTGGTGTGACTTTCATATTTTTCGGCAGTTGCTCGGCTTGGAATTTTCATTGGCTTTTATTAAGGGTGGGAAGCAATTATTTATCGTATAAAGCAAGCAGTGGAAAATCATTTCTCATAGAAGTTATGGTAATCGAAGCTTCTCCGATTGACGGCCGTAATGACATGAGAGCAAGGCAAACTATGAATGTACCAATGGCAGAAAGTACATGGCTTGCATTCCAAGTCGACGTGATGAATGAAATTCTTGAAATCGACTTAAAATTGATCGCGCCCGTATGGTTGACCTCTCTTTCAACGTTTTTGAACATAATCAGCGACTTTCTCTCTAGAAGTTCTGATTAAGTCAATAATTGGTTTCTCCCGAGTTATCTTCAATATGTTGTTTAAGCTTTCAGCATTATTTATAGTAAGGGAATCGTACTGCCTTTTTTTCATGTATGCGCATGCCCAATGCTTCGGGGTCTATTTTTAAAATATACTCTACTACTCGAGGATCAGCAATATCTTTCTTTATCTTGTTAATAAAATGATCAAATCTCTTTACTGAATATGCACGTGCAGCGCTCCACCATAGATCTAACATGCCATTTTTGGGATACTTGTGTGCCAAATTTTATGTCATAAGTCACATGTAGTAGCTGTGGTATGCATTAGGGAAGATCCGTTTTATCGCTTTTATTAAATCCTTCGACTTATCCGTGATAATAACGAAATCTTCGAAAAACTCACCGATCATGAACGCACCTACATGTTCAAGAAACCACATTCACGTATCCTCTTCTTCTAACTCAACGACGATAAACGCTAACGGTAATATATGGCCATTACCGTCTTACACCGAGGCGATAAGTAGGATCCATTCGAAACATTCCCGTAGGTGTGTGTCATCTACAAACAATATGAGATGAAGTGTATTGCGGTAGCTTCCGATGCATGGGCCAAAACCCTAAAAAAATCTTTAAAACTTACCGTCAGGCGTAAGTTGAAAGGACATTAAGATCTACCCTCTCCATCTCCTTCACATAGGCCGGTAGATCCATAAATTGTCATTTCCAACTACCTCTAATATCATTTAGGGCGAGTTCTTTCCCCTCTCTAAGCCTTAGCATATGTGATTTGCACGTATAAGTTTTTGCAATATCAAACATTGTTGACGCAAGTGTGTACTTGAATCCTTCCATAAGTTTCTCCTGTACATAGTTGGCTACAAAGGAGATTATTGCATTACGGTGACTTTATGGTCCGATCTTAGCGACCCCGCATGTGTGAGTACTATTGACGTCTTGATTTTGAAAGAGTCGAACCTAGTTAATTTAGACGCTTATATTTACCACGAACAATCGGGTTCGTAGCATCCGACTGCCACTCGATAACTAGCAGTTTTTAAGTGTCGGATTTGAAAGTTTTTCTCCACTATGTATATTTTCAATGCTCTTTGGAATATTTGCTTATATCTGAAGATCTCTCCAACTTTAAATATCCAATTTCAGTATTCAGTTTCCATCTCTTGGTCGAAGAGTCACCCGATTTCTCTGACACTTTGTAATCTCCGTCTACTAGGGGATTATCAATGATTCTCACAAATTTTTTCAGATCTTCTTTTATAAACCCATCCAGTTCGTCATCATAATATTCTTCTAAGTTATCTTCATTAGTGGGTTGAGGATGACTACGCCATTCACTAGCGGAGCTCTCAGTGGTTGATTAGATCCTTCACCGAAGGGGTTCTGATATAGTTGACTAGATCCTTCACCGAAGGGGTTTTGGTGTGGTTGACGAGGCCCTTCACCGAAGGGGTGCTCATGTGTATAGACATGGGATTGAGCTCCTCCGAAAATCTCCATCGATGTCATGATAGAACATAATTTATGAGTTAACCAAGTTGTTTATCCACCGGGGAAGATATGATTGAAATCGTTGGTATCCACCACTCTTTCTGACGTGTAGTCTAACCCTTGACTGCATTGTTGTAACCCATGTATATATTTTAGTGGGTCATCATACGATTCAACTTGAGTATCACTTAAATCAATAGTTACTTTCCTGGCTGACATATTCGCCGAAATATCATTGTCATTGCCTACCCGAACAGTATCGTATATAGGTCCATCCTCCTCAAACTTACATGACTAAAATGAATGATTACTCACAAAATCAGTCCCGTCAAGAGGTACTTGTTCAGCTTCGACTCAAAAGGATGACGGTACCTTAATGATGAATACCTTTATGACATCCACCCTGGCTTTATAAAACCTAAATAGGGTGGCTAAATCATTAGAGTCCAAAATGTCGGCAACCATTGGGGAATTCACTATCTTCATATGACACTTTATGAAAACTATTTTATCTGCCATCGCAAAACTGATAGCGGACATTCACCTTATGAATTATTCATAATAAATACCCGTTGAAATGGTAATAACCCTCCACCGGCCACCTTCATACAAGCCATCCTCGCTTATAAGATGGCCATCATAGGGACAGAGAAGAGGAATGTCCACCTTCGGCATTGCCTATTTTAGAATGAGAAGGAAGGGTTCATAAGACTAATGACACAAAAGGGAGACGACTGTTAATACATATCGATTGTTTATACAATCGATATCGACTCGTTAAGCAATCGATAACGATTGTCTACACGGTCGATGCTGACTGTTTACATAATTGCTATTGATTGTATAAACAATCGATAACGATTTCTTAACGAGTCGAATTCGACTGTCTATAAAATCGTTATCGACTGTTTTAAAAAAATTGACTAATAAAATAAAATTTTTACTTATACTGCACCATGAAGAGATCGTAACATACCTCGCGTCGCAATGGAAATGGTTGATATCGACTGTTTAAACGATTGATATCAATTGTTTAAACAGTCGATATCGATTATATAAATAATCGATATCGATAGCTTAACGAGTCGATATCGACTGTTTACAAGATCGTTATCGACTGTTTAAAAAAATTGACCAATAAAATAATAATTTTTCTTATACTACAACATTAAGAGACCCTAACAAACTGAAAATAGGGTTTACATTGGATAATCTGAACATACCTCGCATCGAAATGGCAAACTGTGGGTTCTTCTTCTCCCAATGGCAAAATGCAAGGGCTTCTTCTCCCACGCCTCTATTTTCTTCTTCTAAATAGCAGATCGGATGAGGGAGAAGACATCGTCACCTTCACCACCTCTAACTTTTTACAAACTGTAGCAGATTAAAATGAGGAAGAAGAGGATACTTTTGTGCGTTAAAGAAAGTTGTAGAAGGGGTAATTTGAAATTTTTACTGTCCTTAGGGTCGGCTAGGCTTGCAGTTGGTTGGTTTTGGTAAAGGTGAAAATATAGGGTCTCTTACAGAAAAGGTGTATCTTACAGGGTCGATAAGGTAAATTACCCTTTTTTTAAAGAATCAGATAAGGTAGTCTATTTTGTTTTTTTTGGATTCTTCTTTCAAGGCTTGTTTAATAAATTAAAATAAGAGTAACTATTCATTGTAAAGTGCAAATATTTTAGAAGTGTATATTAGAGAGTGGGGACATCACAGCCGTTGGATTACTAAATTGGCTTAGATGGTAGGGAGAGCCGAAGATATGTTTTACAATCTTATGGGGCGCTACTAACACCCACGGAACACTCAATATCCCCTACTAACTATAGTTCAAAATCCTTGACTGCTTTGAATCAGACCATTGAAATCTTTCTTGGTTCAAAGCTTCTATGATATGGATCTTGAGATCATGAGCCTACTATCAGATGGTCATATTTAGATTCCACGACGCATATCGTAAGGCCCCGATTGGATAATTCTGAGCTGTTTTTAGAAAAGCTCAGAATCCTATACAGCTTAGGTCCTGTTTGGAGTGGCTTTTGGGAGCCCCAAAATCACTTTTGGGCTCCTAGAAGCAATTTAGGGCTTTTAAAGCTGTTTTGTAGGCAAATACATTATAGCTTATTTTCACTCAAAAAAAGCTAAACATAAGCTTTTTTTAAAAGTGGCTAAAGGTCTCTTTTATTTTTGAATTTTGCGTGAATTTGACAGTGATTTACGAAAGAAATCTATTTGACTAAAAAAACTTTTAAATAATGAATAACCGTATGAGTATATATGCCTAGGGATGCAAGTTTGGTGTACCGAACCGAACCCAAATTTTTTGGTTTTCGGTTCGATACACCCCAACTGAAACTGTATATGTTTTTTTTATTATTTATTTATTTTTTATTTTTTTCCTGGAAATGACACCGAAACCCCTTCGGTTCGGTGTGGGTATTTTACCTAGGTTTTTCAGTTTTTTTCGGCATTTCATTTTTGACACCCTATACTGAAACCGAACCGAATTAGGGTTCGGTTCAGGAGCCTCGATTTTTAGTTCGGGAGCCTCAGTTTTCATATCGGGAGCCTCGACTTTCGGTTCAAAGCTTGCATCCCTATATATGCCCTAGTTATTTTCTTCCTTCCCCCGTCTCAAAGAGACTCCACCATCAAACAACCAGCTCAAGCAAGGAGGAACCTCATTCTCTCTCTCTCTCTCTCTCTCTCTCTCTCTCTCCTCTTGTCACGCCCCCACTACTGGCCTCACAACATTAGGCGGCTCTCTCGCCACACATATTCCAATCCACAAGTCGGGTTGGTGTGACACATGCAAATTCGGTCTCAATTTCATGTTCATTTCCCGAAATTTGAGTCGGTTAACTTCTTTTACCATATAAATATTTTTTCTAAAATACTGCGGCAAATATTTTGCGGAAGATTTTCTTTTACTGTCCCATTCTCATTAACCTGATCGGGCAAATTCAATTTCCAAGATTTTAACGTAAAAACATAATCCAACTTATCGTGGAATTATAAGTAAAACCATTAGAATGCAGTTCTAAAAAGTTCAACTTTTAAAACCCAATATTTACAATGAGTCAAATTACAAATAGACACGTGAACTGGTCACATGTGTGCAAGTGTTGGTAGCTCTATAGACTAAACGAGCTCAAACTATCAGCTCAGGGATCGCTCCTAAATCTCTCATTCTTCTGCTCCCTTAGCTTTGACTGGGTGGCTGATGGCTAGTCTCTGAAATTTTTGAGTCATGAAACGATCATAAGCAGTGACACTTAATAAAGTCTTCGTCATTTAAGTTATGATTTTCACTAGAGTTAATGTAAAAGGGTTTCTCATAGTGACCGTGCAAGTGACGTTTCCAATATATCGTGATATTAACATATCACAGAGTAATGGAATTAAACAAATGTTAAACAGAACAATTGTAAGTATGAGAAATAATACAATACACAATTACTATTTAGCATGAGAATATGCATTAAAAGAACGACACATAAGAATTTCAGTGGTATAAGATCTCAATGTACCATAAGATGAGTAATTAACAGGCTTAAGAGATTTACTACGTACATTAATGATTTATGAACTAATTAAGTGTTGGTTTACTGGTCCTTTAGGTCTTTTTCGTTTATTCCTTTATTTATGGTTCAATGAGCTAACCATTTTAATTAGTGTTTTTTCAATAATTCGGTGCGATATCAATCACCAATTATGATCCAATAATTAATATTCAATTACCAATGTCGCGTAAATAGAAGTTGACACTCTTTGTCATTGAGTTAATCAAGACAAGGATCGTTGATCCTGTTATTCTAACGAGATTCAATCCTCAATTGATATTTTAATAACTCGTTTGAATACGAGGTGCTCATACGAGCATGTTCGTAAGAACAACAGTCAGCTATGCGGGGTTCAATGTTCAATACAATATCATCTTTTCACTTTTAATTTTTTAATATTTGTTGTTAATTAAATCAATATTCAAGATTCAGTAACTCATATTTATTATTAAATTTAATATTTAATATTCAATATTCGATGTTCAATATTCGGTATCCAATATCATATGTTCAATATTCAATATTTAGTATTCGGTAATTTCATTACCCTTTTTCAATTTTCTCATATTCCAGTTCAATATTCGGATATGTATTTGTTACACATATTTCAAAAAGTTCAATAATCAGTTTGGGTCATAATTTCCATATCAATATAATAACTTTTAAAGTCCACCAATCATTTTTTAACATGTCTTTTAACGTTCAAGATCATCAAACATCATTTATCAATATTATTCAATCACAATCAATCAATCATTCAATCTCAATCAATTATCATTCAATCTCAATCTGTGACAACTCATACCCACATGCCACAAAATTGTCCGGTTCTGGGCTTAGGCCCCTGCCACAGTTTTGTTTCTGGCATGGTTTTAAGTCCCCATCTAAAATGCGTCATCCGTATCTCAGAACACACAGTGGAAGATATTGTCCGATTCTGGGCTTAAGTTCCCTCCTCAGTTTTGTTTCTAGAATGGGCTTAAGTCACCATCCAGAACGCGTCATGATATGTAGTGTCTGCGATCACATATAGCCCAGGGTCAGGACTTTTCTCTATCTAATATGGACTTTTCTATGACAACCTAGACCCACATGCCATAATACTGTCTCGATTAGGGCTTAGGTCCCCACCCCGATTTTGTTTCTGGCACGGTCTTAAGTCCCCAACTAAAACGCGTCACGTCATTTCGTGTCTGCAATCACATATAGCCCAAGGGTCAGGACATTTCTCTATCTAATGTGTGACTATTACACAATAAATCATTGATCAAAGCTCATCCCTAAGCTTAAGACTCGATCCTTATAAAGGATATCATCAGTTCACACTATTCTAAGTGTTACTCCAATTTAGAGTTTTTATTGGACTTATATTTATTGTTATCGGTAAGAAAAGGGTTAGCTATCACAAGTTAGACAAAGTCAACGCATCAGGGTCCCATCTTCCAATTATTATAAGTATATTCTTATTTCTCTATTTTAGCTCATACGACATTTTAATTGGTATTTATCACATCCTCGTGGTGGGGACATCCTACTTTAAAAAGCATAATTAAACGTTTACCTTGGGCCTCGGCTAATAGGCTAAGGTCTCATTTATATTTTGTTTGTTTTTTCTTTCAGCTAATCCCAAGGATACCATCCATACCGGGTGGTTTCGGGTCAGGTCATTAGATTCAATTCATTCTAACCTGAGAGTTTAGGGGTCTATGGATCGCTTTCTAGGTCTCTTGGACTTTGACTAGATCTAATTCTACGTATGCAGGCCTTTGCAAGGTCCGGGACTATAAGTGGGATGCACACAATTTTCAGGGCTGACTTATTCTGTGTTTTTTAAAAAGATCTTTGGGCCGGGCCATAACTGTGGTGATTTGTTTTAGGTTTATAGCTCACCGGGCCATAGGGCGGGTATTGGGTCTTTTAGTTTTACTTAGGTAATTCGTAATAGTCGGGTTTTTGGGCCATCAAAGGGGTCCGGCTAAGGCTAATTTGACCAAGTCAACCTTAATCCATCTCCACCATACTTTCACAGTGGTTACTATGATCAGGTATTGCATGTGTGGCCATGGGTTTCCGGGAATAGTCAATATTTTGACCAAATTTCTCAAAGTGCAGATTTTTATTGAAGTGTATTGGACACTTTACGGTAAAATCGTTGTCATTTTCGACTCTGATCGAATTTTTGAGTCGCTCCAAAACTGGGTGAAAGAACATTGATAACTTCATCTTTTCCAGGTGGTGTGACTCAAAAATTTGGTCAAGATTAATCAGGGCCGTCAAATTACGGAGATATGTTTTCTCTTGACAGAACATTAGACCGAATTTGATGGTCTCCAATGTCTGGCCTGTATCGTTCAGTGCCGATATAGAAATCATACACTTAGCGGAATTTTAGAAAGCTCCAGAAATCATATTTATTTTCTATATATATTTTAAGGGTCGAAGGTCTACAGATCATGATGGAATTAGGTCCATCTTATCAGGGATCAATTCTGGTCATTGGCCGGGTGCCAGTTGATACAGATTTGCGTCTTAATATTTTGGATTTTCTAGCCATTAAGATTACCAAAAGTTTCTCGTGAATTTTTACACAGGTCTGGGAAAAGGTAAACGTTTGACTCAATTTTTTCACCGAATTATTGGGGAGGTCCTTGCACATGGAATCTCGGCCTCTTTGAGGCCCAGATTTCTGGTGCAAACAGGGCAGGTTTGCTGTCTTTTGCTCAAATCCATATAAATAAAAATACAGGGAATGAAGATCTGATTTTTTGAATGGATATTGGGAACCCATTTATTTATTTGAATTCATTTTTCTGGGTTTTTCCTAAATTTGTTTCTCAATGATTTACACTCAAATCTATGAGTGTTCAGCTGTGGGATGTGAGGCTCTTAAAATTGGTCATCGATGGGATCCACCTAGTGGTCCATCTCTTACCACTAAATTTCTGATCTTGACCTGGGGATGTTACAAATTGATCACAAATTAATCCAGATCCCTTTTTGTGGTCCATCTTAATAATCTAACGGCACAAAATGGCGTCGTAACTATCCTATTCGTCAAACTACAAAATTTGTCCTATATCTGGTAATCTCCGATCTAGCCTTTAGGCCATCTGATTAGATCAAAATCTCGGGCATATTTTCATTTTGAAAACTTTATCATTATAATAATCAGTTTTTAAAAAATCAAGTTATTCAATATCACTATTCAATTAAATCTTAATCAAGTTATCAATTTCTCTATGGTCTAACATACTTAATTTTTCGAGTGACCATCGGATCATGACTAATCACCGTTGATCACTCATGATCAAAAGTGGTCATGAGTTTCCAAAGTCTGGAAACTCATCAGAGTCATAGGTCATTCAAAGTCACAAGTTTCAAGCAATTAAATCATTTATAGGACCTAGCAATTAGCACAATGTAGTCTAGGCATCTTATACTATAATCTCCTATATATGCATCTATCACCATCTAATTTTTATAAACAAACAGCGATCAAATACTTAACAAAATTTCTAGGACACAATTCTAAAATCATTCATCACAGCCATTCAGTTTGCTCACTAATTATTATGCTAAATTAATTAAGTCATCTTACTAAACTATGTAATAGTTCAAATCCTAGCACATGCATCTATGGCCATCCAATTTTCTATGATCGAAATCAATGTTCAAACTCATAAAATTCTGAAATTAAAATAAAAATATATTCATCACAACCATTCCACATCAGAAATTCTAAACTACTTAGATGAATCAAACAAAATTTTAAGCTATGTTATCTTAAACTTTTAATTTCTAGCACATGCATCTATAGCCACTAATTCTATGATCAAAATCGATAATTACATCACTAAGTCTGAAATCTAAGTCTTAAGGACATTCAAATCACTAAGGCTGCGTTTGGGAACAAGCATTTGCCTTTGAGAATTTCAAATCCAAGCATTTCAAATTTAGGCGTTTCAAATTCAGAATTTGAAATATTTGAATTTGCAAATCTCTTGTTTGGATGTTTAAGCATTGTATTAGAATTTGGCTTAAGGATTTATAGATACTTCATTTGGCTATTTTTTTTTTATAAAAATAATTTATATTTCATTGGTTTCCTTCATTCTATGTAGGGGTGGAAGTTCGGTGAGTCGAATCAAAATCGAAACTGAAAATTTTGATTTTGGTGTTGGTACACCTAAAACCAAACCAAAACCGAAATGTTTTGAGTTCGGTTAACCGAACTCCCCACCTCTTGAACCGAAACATAATCAATCTAATTTCGGGTTTTTTTGAATATATATATATATATATATATATATATATATATATATATATATATATATATATATTATAGTATATTATATTATTTTATTTTTTTCAATTTTTCAGGTTAGGGTCGATTTTCCTTTTATTGGAAATTGATTTATCTTATTTGATGTAATTACATAGGTGGAATAAAAATTGTGTTATAAAATCAAAGTTTGACCAAATATCAAACTTTGATCATAGATAAAAAATTTTATTATCAAAATACAAATAATACATTAATAAGCATTATCTACTGTCAAGATACGCTTATCAAATTTTAACTAAAGTCAAATTTTGACTAAAAGTCAAACTTTAACCAATAAAAATGAGATAATATATTTTAAAGTTATAAATTAAACAATGATAAATATATTTAATTATAGTATTCCACTAATTACAATTTATAACTTTTTATAGAAAATCGAACTTTGAAAAAAGTCAAATTTTGACCAAGGAAAAATTGCACTGATGCGATATAAATTTATGTAGTAGTAGACTCTATCTATAAGTAGGTTTCGTGTTTCACTAAAAATAAAGTTTTGTAAAAGTCAAAGTTTGACCACTAAAAATGTGGTAATGTATTTTAAAGTTATAAATTAAACAATGAGAGATGTTTTTAATTATAGTAATCCACTAATTAAAATTTATAACTTTTTATAAAAAATCAAACTTTGACTAAGGGAAACTTATATTGATACGGTATAAATTTATGTAATAGTAGACTCTATCTATAAGCAGGTTTCGAGTTTGACTAAAAATAAATTTTGTATAAAAGTTAAAGTTTGACCAAAAGTGATCAAAAGTCAATGTTTGACTAAAGATCAAACTATTGACTAATAAAATTGAGATTCTAGTATCACATTATAGATTAACATGGATTTTTTTGCTATCAAATTGTAGGAGTTAGTTTAATGAAAAGTAAAATTTTAATTAAAAATCAAAGTTTGACCTTAAAGTCAACCTTTGACCCTTGGTTGGAATGCCTCATGCCCAACCCAACCAGATCGGTCAAGCTTAATAATAGGCTCATGTGGGTTGAGTATCAAGTCAAACCGTACCTATTATAGCACTGGGTAATAACTCTTTATTCACAAAATATAGCCAATTATATGATGGTGTAAGATTTGAATTTTCAAATACTGCATAGGAAGTGTTATTTACAAATCCACTTTTTTACATAGAGACATAGATTTCTAAATTCCGATGGATTTACCAAATTCAAATCCAAACACAAAAATGTGGAACCAAATGGTGGATTTAGATTTAGGAGATCCAAATCCAAACCCCCAAATCCAAACGTAGCCCAAATGAACTCATCTAGCATTATCCATGATCATCCTACTAGATTAATTAATCAAAACTATCAAACATAGTTCTCTAAGTCTAGCATTGCTAATCACATGCATCTATAACCATTAAATTCCATGATAAAAAAAAAGATCAAATTTCAAATTTTTTGGAATAAAAAGTGTTCATATCAGTGAATTAAACCATCTATATTCATGCATGTACTCAAAATTTTCAATAAAATAGTCTTTAACAGTTTCAAAGCTCCATTTGTGAGAAGGCCAAGATACATCAAATTTGATCACAACCATCCGATTTCTTCATAAACTTTGATTGTAAAATTGATATATTTTCTAGATTTCTGGGATTATATGGTCCTTAAGGTGATGGCCTATGGAGGAGAAGTCATGCTAAGCCCCTAAAAGCACATGTACTCAACTCAATCTCCTATTGCACCATCATCACTACAAGAGTGATCTTAGACCATTCAATCACGATCATGGATGATGAGAGGGTAGCATGTGATCATTCAAATGACACAAACCACCATCTCATTCCAAATTTCCCTATCAACCAAAAATAAATCGAAAATCATAGACAAGCCTTCAAGAAAATGAGATTTCTAGTAAATTTCTAAGAAAAATTCAAGGCTAGCTTTGGACCTAGTCCAAGCTTTGCCTATTTTAGACCATTGAATGACCTTGCATGATCATGGAGATCATATGCATGGCCTCCTTCGGTTCTACTCCATCATAGCTCCATAATTTTTAAAATAACATTAAAAAAATCAAAGAAAAATTTGAGTTCTATGCTAACTCCTACTCTAACTAGGCTAGAAATTTCAAAACTAAAAGGACTAAGACAATACCTTGGATCTTCTAACTTATACTTGCCAGTTTGGTCAGATTTTTATGGTGAGAAGGGCTAGGATGGGGTTAGATTATATATATATATATATATATATATATATATATATATATATAACTAGGAGGGATAGGGAGTCTTTTAGTGGTGTTAGATGTCAGGTTTGAGGGCTAGATTAGGAAGGCAAAGTCTAGAGGAGGAGGTGCTCTAATAGAGTGGTTGGATGAAGAAGATGGAGAATGAGAGAGAAAGAGGCTTGGAAATTTGAAATTTGTAAGGGAGTGGGGAGACAGCTTTCAAGAAGCTTGCCAAGTGTCCAAGCTTCACTTCCCAATCTCTCTCCTCCAACAATCACATGCGCATGGGATAAATGGGATCCACTTGGATTCCATTTTCATCATCCATTTTGTTTCATCTTGCTTTTATCTATCCTCTAGGCCCTCAATTTATGTCCGTGTACACTTTTCAAATAAATCTTGTAGTACATGTGTGGAACTCCATCTTTCACCCTAGATTTCCCCAAGGTGAAATCTATGGCTAAGATGGGGTCAAACCAAGTCAAAGAGATGGGTGGCTAGGATTTGCTAGAGATTAGCCAATTCCAAATTTCCAATTAGAGAAATTAGAGAAATTAATTACAAATGCCCTTGGGCTTCTTTATTAACTATAAGCATTATCATTGCTCCATGTAAGACACATATACACTGCCTAAGGTGTTAGTTTATTTGACTCTCTTGGATTTAAGGGTCTATGTTTGACTCAATTTATTGACAATCACTATGATGATCATCAAAATCCAAACCATTGATGATGATCTCCACACCATCACCTTCGCTCATGCCTAATTCGGAAAATTTCTCGGGTCAGGACTAGTCATCAGTCAGTCCGGGCCCTTAACACGTGGTTTAAGATATGAGGTGTGTGGTGACTTAATTACTACCACACCCATCTAATTAGTTTAGATATCCTATGGGTGCAATTAGAAATAGTCATATCCCATCAATTTATATGTGGGTCCTTAACATTTTTGGGTGTACCTGGCCTTAGGTAGTCACTTGGAACAATTAAGTCTCAATCAACTATTTGACTGATACAGAATTTAAGGGGCAGGTGTTACACTTCTCTCCTCTCTCATCTCTTCAACACTTTCTTTTTTCTCTATGGAATTTCTCCCTCTCACTCTGTCTCAAATGTCTCTCGTCTCTCTCTCACTCTCTATGCTCTCTGCAATCTATCACTCTCTTTTTCTCTCTCTGCCCATTCCCTCTCTGTGCATCTCCTCTCTCTCTCTCTCTCTACGTTTCTCTTTATGTTGCTTACTCTATTACTCTCTCTTGTGCCTCTCGCCCTCTGCCCTTGTTCCTCTCAAGCATTTTTATATGGGTACTTTCATCTTCAACCAATGATTCTTCCTTCTCAACCCACATGTCACTTGTTCAAGTTATCACAGCTTTGACTTTAACGATGGAGATCGAGTTTTGTCCAAAACTTAGACACAATAGATCTTGACATTAAATTCGTACCATTAGACGGCCAGATTTTCATGTGGATGCATGTTAGCATGTTTTGGTGATCTTTCAATTGTTGTAGGTACATCCACTTGTACCTAGGCATCATCTTTCTTCCATGTTGGATTTCTTGTAGAGTTTCGGGGATTTGTGCATAGGCTTCCATCTTTAGGAAGTCTACTTTTAGTGATGTGTGAGTTTTTCTTATTTATTTTCAAGAAAAATTTAAATAACACGAGCGTCAATGTGCAATTAGGTGACAAAATTTCTCCATATATAACATTTAAAGCAAGCTTTTCTGCCAGACGACATGCATCAAAACTCATTCCACATAAGTCTTTTTGCTCGAATCGAGCATACATCAAGACAAGGTACTAATAGTAAAAATTCCTAACTATTTTTAGTGAAAATTCTACTGATCAGAGGCAATCATTTCAGCTTGTAACTTTTCTGTCTGCGGTGAGATGACTAAGGCTTTTCTCGACCTCATTCAGTCTCTTCCATTCATCGGCATAGTTATTCTCTACACAAATTAATTCTATGAGGAGTTGAGTCCGCCTCGGTTTGTCTCCTCGCAGAAGACTCAGTTTTTCTTGGGTAGTAGTCCGCATTTGGCGGTCTTCCATCAAGTTCCGTTCTAACAGTTTCTTAGTTTGGCGAAGGTGGTCGCCTAAAACAGGTGAAGTGTTTTATGGCATTTTCTCTATCGGTACTCATCACATACATGTTTCCAGGTGCTGAATTCATCTGAAAGAAATATTAAGTTTTATAATCAAATAAAGATAGAAGAAAGTGTGCAAAATTTTGAATTTTTGAATTTTATGATGACAAAGATTTTCAAAAGAAATTTTCCAACTTGTCAAAATAACCAGTCATAAAACAGTGATGACAAAGATTTTCAAAGGAAGTTTTCCAAAATGTCAAAATAACCAATCATAAAACAGTTTCCCACAATTTTGTCAGTTTCTTGCTTTTGTCGTAAAACAAAGCAGCAAAGCACCAAATTCCCAAAAAGTTTCATCACATTTTCTCCTTAATTTCCTAAATTTTCGTAAAATTTCTTCCATCTTTCCCAAACGTTGGGCGATCTCGTCCCACCTGTTTTCTGTATTTTGTACTGACAGTTCAGCTTCTCTGAGCTCTTTTCCGCCAGCTTCCACCAGGTCCATGAGGAAAGATATCTCTCCCTCAAACATGGAAATCTGTGCGGCATACTGATTCCTTATGGGGTTTGGTTTCGGGGTGTAAGCATAGAGGTCCTGATAAATTCCTCGAAAAGTGTGGCACGTATCCAAGTCCTTGTTTAAGGTGGCCAGAAGGTCCTTTGATTTCTTAAGTCTTTCTTTACGTCTTTCAGTCTCCATTACTCCTACTTCCTATTTGGCTTTTAATTCATCCCGTTGCTTTTCCAGTTTTCTTCTCAGGGTGACGCTCATCTAAACATTTTTCATGAATTAAATCAAATGAAGGGTTATAATCAAGATTCAGAATTTTAATAAAAATTTTCTAGTAATTAACTGAGAAGCATGAATTCGTCTCCTTTTCATATTTTAGGAATTGTTTGTTGACTGATCTTAATAGTTATCACTTAGTTCTGCTCCCTGGTAATTTTTATCACTCAGGGTAAGATTTTTGTTGTCCGGCGATGATTTGTTTTTAGCTAAATCGATCAAGACAATCTTATTAATTAAAATCCCTTGAAATAATTAGTCGATCCTAGACTTTTGTTAACCGGGTCTAATCGACTCTAATAGTCAACATCAATCAATCAAAACCTATAATCCCATATAAAAGAAAGTGAACTATATCAAGTAATCTAAGATGATATTAATGCGTGCAGAATCAATATCAAAATCATATCTAAGGAAATCAAACTATATCAAACATGTAATGCTACAAAATGTTCAAAATGATATCATTCAATCAGAGCAATGCCAAGTAATGTGGATTATATCCATGATTCAAACTAATCAAGCAATTAAAATCATATCAAACAGTCAAGATCACTTTAAATCAGTAGAATGATGTCTAATATCAAATTAACCAATCAGATCAGTATTAAAATTTTAAGGTAGACATTTGTACCTTCAAACATATGAGGGTAATTAGTTCTCATTTTAGATTCCAATTCTTTGGTACCACTTTCGATATCTTGATTTCTCCAAAGTACTTTTACTAAGGGAATCTTTTTGGAACACTAACTGTTATTCCTTTTGATCTAGGTTCTGCATTGGTCTTTCTGTGTAAGTTAAGTCCTCTCGTAGTTCGATGACTTCATCGTGGAATAGGTGACTTGGATCCGGGATATATTTTTGTAGTGTGGAAATATGAAAGATATTATGTACATGCACCATTTATTCAGGGAGTTGCAATCAATAGGCTATAGTTTCGACCTTCTCGATTATCAAGTAAGGCCCAATATAACAGTGCTTTAATTTACCTCGTTTACTAAACCGAATTACTCTTTAGTCAGGGACACTTTAAGGAAAACTTTCTCTCCAACCTCGAATTCTAGGATTCGTCTTTTCTTGCCGGCAAGATTCTTTTGTCGATCCTGTGCGGCTATCAACCGGGATCGTATCAATTTAATCTTTGCGACAGTGACCTGAACTAGTTCGAGGCCAGTATCTGCCTTTCATTGACTTTACTCCAACATAGAGGAGAACGACAAGGTCTCCCATACAAAGTATCGTACGGTACCATTTTAATGCTACTTTGGTAGCTATTATTATAAGCAAACTCACACAAAGGTAAGAATTGGTCCCAACTTCTTTGAAAGTGTAACGACCCCAAAATTTTCAAGCCGAAACACATGAAAATTCCCAGATCGATAGATCATAGATCATAATCTAATTACAGAGATTCTTTAGTATCAATAGAAAGTAAGCCGTTAGATTAAAACCATTGCATAATATCCCTAATGAAAACTTAAACGAAAAGTAAAACCACCGGTAACAGCCGTTCGTTACACAAACAGTGACACTTAACATATAAAATAATATTAATAGGCTCCAAAAATTCATTTAAACTATACCAAATCTAAGTGTCCAAAAGAAATCTATGGATAAAACTGATCAGGAGGAAGATCTGCCTCGTCCTCTGGTACGAAGTCCGGATCTTCTTCTAACTCAGGGTCCGAAACTACTTCAGTACCTGTGACTAATCCTTAGGGTTTACATGTAATTCCTTAGTCAATATAGATCTTAAATCCATAACTTAAATAATCTCTAGATCGCGAATATAGCATTAGAGCCGAAATCAAAATCGATGAGAATCCTAACCATCGCCGTTCTAAGAGCAATTTTTTAAAGTGCCCAAGCCCCTACGTTATGAGAGATACTTGTGCGGTCCAAAAGACCAAAAGTGCCAAAGCATAGGATTCGTTTCACATGAATCTCTATAAATCACATGCAATTTCTATCACATAATTCAATGCTCATGGTTCATAGTTCAAAGTCTAAAGGTTCCAATAGTTCAAAAGTTGATTCAGAGGGTTCAATATGAAGATTAATTTAATATTCGAAATTCAATACAGAAATAAACATTTAACGTTTAATCATTCTGATGCAAAAGTTTCATAGTTCGAAGTAAATTCTAATGTGCAATATTCAGAAGATTCTAAGTTTCGATGCAATAATTTCAATGAGTTCAATACTAATATTTCACAGGTTTATATCGAGAATATCATTAAAGCCACGGATTAAACTCAAAACGTAATTATGCAGTGAATTTCCCGTACCTTGATTTCCAAAGTTGCAAGGAACGGAATGAGATGTCTCCATTGTACGACGTCCGATTCCCTCTTCTATGGTATATATACAGTTGACACATAAAAGAATCAAATCATCAATGGTTGATTGAATTGGATAGGAAACATTTCCTATTTTTAATGTTCATAGCTCGCTACTGTCATGTGACAATGAGCTATGGCTCATATGATAGCGCGCTATGAAGTATTCACTGCGAGCCATCACTGTAAAAAAGTTCTCAGTTCTTGATGTCCACAGCGCGATGTGGTCTTTATGATAGTGTGTTATTGTCTTTATGACAGCGCACTATGGTCTTTATGACAGTGCATTGTAGCTACTTTCAAGTCTATTGGATGTATCATCTCGAGCTACTCCAAAACTATATATTATAATGATAAATTAAACTTTCCTATCACAAGTTATGACCGTCGGAAGACACTCTCTTCACAACGGGCTGCGGGTCTAATCACAGCACGCCGTGACATATGACAGCGCGCTGTGGGTCTTTTCACAGCACGTCGTGACATATGATAGCGCGCTGTGGGTCTTTTCACAGCGAGCTGTCATAGACATCTTCATGATCTGAGTTGCTTATGCATTCGAGATTCGAAGTTTGAGATCCGTTTATTATTCTAATGGTTTGGAAAAAATCATAAAATTGATTATTTAATATGATTTCAACCCTATAGATCATCATAAATAATTAGAACTCTCTCGTAGTGTGACCGATGATCCTATGGTGGTTTGGGGGATCTCGATGCTCTACACGTTCTCTTCTCAGGGTTCCTCCTTCCTCTAAATCGTAAGGATGTCGGTGATCAAAGCGTCGTATGGAGAATGCCTTGATGTTCTTAGAGAGTCTGAAGATGAAGGTTGAAGGAGAAAGCTAGAAAATTTTATGAATAATAGAAAAAGAGGAGGCTAGGGTTCTTATTTAAAGAGAAAAGGCTAGGGTTTCTCTTACAGTCCTTCTAATTAGAGTTTTAGAGGATTTAGGAAATAGCATTCTCGAGAACCCACAATTTCTAATTTGTATGTGAGTTGCCTTATTCCAACTCTTTGGATAATGTTTGGTGTTGGGCTAGAACGCCTAGCTTAGGTGTATAGGCTTTTCTCCCAAAGTCAAAAATTAAATTTTACTCCACTTAGCAAGATTTGATCCCTAGACCTCTTGCTTAGAATTGAAGCCTCCTACCACTAATGCTCTCACGAAGCTTGTATATTTATTTATACAATTATATATTTGAGTTATTTAAACTAAGGAATTTATTTCCCATAAATATTTTAAAGAAAACGTCATGGCATGAGTTTTACATCTTACTAAGCACATACACTTATTTAGTGTATTAGTGTTTTGGAAATTTTGGGGATGTTACATCCTCCCCCCTTAAAAGAATTTTCATCCTCGAAAATTAACGTACCTTATTCGAAGAGGTGTGAATATTGATCGCGAATCTCTGCTTCTTGTTCCCAAGTGGCTTCTTTAGAGGAGTGATTCCGCTACTTAACAAGTACGAGCAAGATCCACTTGGTACGTAAGGTTTGCTCCTTACGATCGAGGATCTGAACTGGTTCTTTGACTACCGTCATATCTTCTTCGAGCTCAATGGGCTGGTAGTCCAAGATGTGAGTCGGGTCCTTAACATATTTCTTCAACATGGATATGTGGAATACGTTGTCCATACTGGACAACTGAGGTGGTAAAGCAATCCCATATGCAACTTCTCTGACTCGTCCTAGTATTTCAAAAGGTCTAACGTAGCGTGGACTTAGTTTTCAAAAGGTCCTTGGTGGGAGAGATTTTAACGAAGACGTTGTCCCCCACTTGCCAGGAATGTGTTGTCTTAGTGATGCTTATAATCATAGGGGAACTAATTAACAATTCTCACTAAGTTTACCTGAAATTCGATACACGTTCGCTTGAGGTCAGCAACGCTCTTCTGTCAGCTTTGAGTGACCTTTAATATTTTTCGAATTAATCAAATCGCTTTGATTTTGTAACATTTTGAAAAATTTTCAAAGATCATAGATCCTAATCAAGTGTGTGTGTTCGTTAGAAAATGTTTCACCGTTTCGAAATTTTCAAACCAGATCGTTTTGGGTCCGTTTGAGCCTCGTGTGAGACTTTTGGACCAAAGCTCGTACACCGAGGGAGTGTATTGGCTTAACGGTGAGTTTCGTGTAATAGGTGATTCGGGTGTATAGGCCCCACACCAAACCAAAAGATTAATTATATAATGGCTAACATTTTATTTTGGTGTGTTTGTTCCACACCGGAACAAGACATGTGGATAAGACTTAACACCCAAACGGGTGTTTGTGTTTTGTATGGGAACTAGCCCATTTAACTTAAAAAGGAAAGGGTTCCTTTGTAAGCCATTAACCGGTTGCAATCTTGGGGCTTTGGGTTTTTAGTGAGAGAGAGTGAGAGTTTTGAGAAAAGAGAGAAAAGGAGGAAGAGTACTAAACCTAGGACTGTGTGCATGTGCAAGATTGAGACCTATGTGTGAAGTCCATGGATTTTAGAGCAATGAATATCTCAAATTTTCAACTATGAAACCCTAGCTTTTGCGTGAACACATAAATCAAGAAATCGATCAATTTAAGGAAAGAGGTTTCTGTTAAGCTATGGTTTATGGATGTGTTAGTCCTTGTATGATATAGAATAGAAAAATTAAAGAATAGGAGTTAAATTTGAAGAAAAATGAGTTTGGGAAGTTGAAACCTGTGTTTAGGAGAAATCAGACAAAACCGATCGATCGAAATAAGTATCCGATCGATCGATTTTGTCAGAGTAAAAATGTGTGGGTTTCTAGAGTAACCGATTGATCGAAATGAAATTCGATTGATCAATTTGAAGAAAAATGAGTTTGAGAAGTTGAAAACCCGTGTTTAAGAGAAATCTGACAAAACCGATCGATCGAAATAAGTATCTGATCGATCGATTTTGTCAGAGAAAAAATGTGAAAGTTTCTGGAGAAATCGATCGATCGAAATAAAATTCGATCAATCGATTCAGAAATCGATAGGTCGATTTTGACAGAGCTTGCCGACACTACCTCGATATTTTAGCCGTAACTTTCTGCTCCGAACTCCAATTGACACAATTCTTTCGGCGTTCGTAAAATGACAACAGGATCTACAACTTTTGTGAATGAATAATTTTGTGAATCCAAATATTTAAAGGTCAAATTAGGGAGAAAGTTGCATCAAATTCTAAGTTGGCACGAACTTGTCCGTTTCCACCTCATTTTGAGAAAACACTTAAATATGTGTAAGTTATTAGTGATTAGAGTTAATCCGTGATGCATCATTGTGTGCTTGTAATATAGATTGAGGGCGGGAAGCCATCGATAGGACTTTGCTTGGCTTCACGCAACTTCAAGATTGAGGTAAGGGAACCTAAATGTAAAATTATATTTTGTGAATTTGATTCATAGTTTCTTTGATGTAACCAAATTGAATGTGATCATTAGGAATCAATTCAGAACTTTGTTAAATATGATCGCCTTTGAATATTTGACGCTTTGAATTATTGATCCGCATTGAATCTTTTGAAATATCAAATCTTTTGAAATTAAACTTCGGGTAGGGGATCTTCAATGTAAACTTACATGCTTGACTTTAATTCATAGTTCTTTGATATGATTGAATAAAAATGATAAGTTCGACCATGTTGGAACTTGTGTTTGAATTCTTTGAAACTAGAACTGGAATTTTATGAATTTGAATATGAACTTTGAAAATTTGTAGGGGAAATTCATTATTCGATTGCATTTTTGAAATTGATTCATAATTCTATAATATGATTGAATCCTTTGACGGTATTTAAACTAGAATTTGAACTCTTTTAAAACTAGAATTTGAAATCCTTTGAATCTGAAAAATGAATTGAAATCATGCATATGATCTTTGAACATGAAATCTGAATTTTGACCTTGAATATGAATGTGAACCATAAATATGAACTTTTGGACTTTGACGCTAAAATTGGACATTTAACTTTGAATATGATCTTCGCACTTAAAATTTTGAATCTAAATTCCGTATTCTAAATCCTTCGATCTCGGTACATGAACTTTGAATCCTTTGAACTTATGTGTGTGTACGCCCTTGGACTGCTTTGGCGGGATTTACGTACTCCTTTGGACACCTTTGTATCTGTGTACGCCCTTGGACCGCTTTGGCAGAATTTACGTACTCCTTTGGATACCTTTGTATCTATGTATGCCCTTGGACCGCTCTGGAAAGACTTACGTACGCCTTGGATCACACTCTCCGTGAATCAAACTATAAGTCAAGAAAATTGAAGTGGATCGTTATGGGTATCTATGTGTGTGTGTGGACTGCTATGGGTGGATTATGTGTGTGTGGACCACTATGGGCGGATTATAAGTACCCTGTGGGCCGCTAGGGCGGAATCGAATCAGTAAAAACAAAGATAAGATATGTATGTAAGTGAGAATCAAATTTAGTAAATCAAAGATAAGACACGTAAGTGAGTGTGCTCAGTAAATTATTTTCCATTTTGACATGAACAAGACACCCTGTTTTGATACGAGGTTTGCTTTAGTAAGAAAATGTCTTTCAAATCAGTTGCCTTTGAAATCTGTTTTGGTTTTAATAAGAAAATACCTTTGACATTCATTTCAGTTTTGATAGGAAAAATGCCTTTGAATTCAGTTTTCTTTTAATATAAAAATGTTCTCCGTTTCAAAATGAACATGCTTTAGATTTTGTCATTGAATCTATGCTTCATTATGATAAGATGTGAGATTATATTGAGCTTTCCTCTGCTGAGCTTAGACTATTAGCTCACCCCAACTATACGTCACATGTATAACTTTTATCAGGATACGGGACTTGTGGATTGAGGACTTGAGGGTGGTAAGATTTATGAGATTGTAGATTGAGAACATTGTGGAGTTTGGTAAGTTCGGACTTGGTACCTTGTACTCGTATGTACCTTTGTATACCACTTTTTGGTGATGGTTGGTCATCATTGGTGGTTTGTCTTAGTTACTGTTCTTGTTGTATGTTAGAACTGGCATTTTAATTTGCCATATATATTATCTGCTTTGATTCTCGAATGTGTGGATGTATCAAGTACTCTGTATCAGGTTGTGATCTACGATATGGCGATCCGGGTTTTCCTAGATGATTTGGGTAAAGTTAAAGAAAAAAAAAAATCTCAGAAAATTCAGATTGGGAAAATCCGGGCTGTCACAGTTGTACTCTTAATAATCTCTAGGCCTAATATGAATTTCTCCCCGGTCTCTTCCCAATTGAGGGGAGACTTGCATCTCTAGCCATAGAGTGCTTCAAATGGAGCCATTCCTATGCTTACCTAATAACTGTTATTATAAGCGAACTCAATCAAGGGTAGGTGTTTTTCTCATGACCCTTGAAAATCCAACATGCAAGCTCGAAGCATGTCTTCGATAATCTGATTCACCCTTTCGGTTTGGCCGTCTGTCTGAGGGTGAAATGCAGAACTAAAATCCAATCTTGTGCCCATTCCTTCTTGAAATCGTTTCCAGAACTTTGATGTATGCATCGGATCTCTATCTGAGACGACGCTGACTGGGATGTCGTGTAATCTGCAAGGTGACTAGCTGTATATCTCGTGCTGTATGGCAGAAAGTATGCAGACTTGGTTAAGTGATCAACGATCACCCAAATTGCATTATGCCCTTTCACAGTTCTTGGTAATCCAAGGATAAAATCCATGGATATAGCTTTCCATTTCCATTCTGGTATCGGTAAAGGTTGCAATAAACTAGAGGGGTTTCGATGGTCAACCTTCACTTGTTGGCACACTAAGCATGTCGATACATATTATGCTATATCTTTCTTCAAGCCTCTCCACCAGAAGCTCTTCTTTAGGTCTTGATACATCTTTGTACAACTAGGATGGATGACGTATATTGACTTGTGTGCTTCTTCGAGAATTAGACGTCGAAGGTCGGTATCTAATGGTACACATAGTCAATCTCTGAATAGTAAGGAATCCTCCTCTATGATGGAGAAATATGGTTTATCTCCATTGATTACACCCTGATTGTCATAAGTTCTTCATCAGTCATCTGGAGTTCTCAGATTTTATCGAATATTATTGGCTTGATGGTGATGTTAGCCAATAATGCTCAAGATTCTTTAATCTCAAACTTTTTGTTATATAGTGATATATCCTCAAACAATCGCTATCTATGAATTTTCGTGATGAGGTTTGACAACTGAGCAGATGACTTTCGGCTCAGAGCTTCAGCTACTACATTCACTTTACCAAGGTGGTACTGAATGGTGCAATCATAATCTTTTAAGAATTCAATCCATCTTCTTTGCTTCATGTTCAAGTTCTTCTGAGTGAAAAGATATTTTAGGCTTTTATGATCGGTCAAGATCTCGAATGTTTCACCGTAGAGGTAGTTCCTCCAAATCTTTAAGGCAAAAATAATAGTTGCCAATTCCAAGTCATGAGTCAAGTAGTTCTTCTCATGATCCTTGAGTTGTCGAGAGCCATAAGCGATAACTCTCTCATTTTGGTTGAGTACACAATCCAATCCACTATGCGAGACATCACTGAATACTACGAAACTTCCATTACCTGAAGGCATTGCTAGTACTAAAGTAGAAGTTAACTTCTTTTTGAGTTCTTGAAAGCTCTTTTTACATAAGTTGTTCCATTCAAACTTTGTATTTTTTCTTGTAAGTTGAGTAAGTGGTTCTACAAGTTTAGAGAACCCTTCTATAAATCTTCGGTAATATCCGGCTAAGCCCAGAAAACTTTGAACTTCGATCACTGTCTTCAGTTGTTCCCATTTTATAATGGCCTCAATTTTTGCTGGGTCGACTTTAATGCCTTCCTCAGATGTTACATGTCCCAAGAAACTCACTTGTTCCAGCCAAAATTCATACTTGCTCAATTTTGCATACAGTCGGTGATCATGAAGTGTCTAAAGAGCTAGACGTATATGTTGCTCATGATCTTCTCTGGTCTTCGAATAGATGAGGATGTCATCCACGAAGAATGCTACGAAGGATGTTGTTCGTTATCTTCTTTGGTGTTCGAATAGATGAGGATGTCATCCTCGAATAGATGAGCAAGACGTAGATGCTATTCGTGATCTTCTCTTATCAAGATGTGGTTTGAACACTGTGTTCATTAGGCCCATGAAGGATACTGGTGCATTCGTTAACCCGAATGGCATCACTAGAAACTCATAGTGGCCATATCTTGTGCGTAAAGCAGTTTTTAGAATGTCTTCTGCCTTAACTTTCAATTGATGGTATCCTGCTCTCAGATCTATCTTCGAGAAAAATCTTGCACCTTGAAGCTGATCGAAGAGGTCATCAATACGAGAAAGTGGGTAACAGTTCTTAATCGTCAACTTGTTCAATTGACGATAATCGATGCAAAGTCACATAGAACTACCCTTCTTTTTGACAAATAGTACGGGTGCTCTCCATGGAGAAACACTCGGTCTAATGAATCCTTTGTTTAAGAGTTCTTGTAGCTATTCCTTGAGTTCTTTTAGCTCTGTCGGTGCCATATGATATGGTGCCTTCGATACTGCCTATGTGCCTGGAGCTATGCCCACTACGAATTCAACTTCTCTGTTTGACTGTAATCCCGATAACTCTTCATAAAATACATAAGAAAACTCGCATGCGATGGAAATATTAGTAATGGTGACCTTCTCTTCCTGTTGATTTTGTACGAATGCGAGATAACCGTAGCATCCATTGTTCATTAACCTTCCAGCTCGAATAGTGGATATAAAAGGCGCAATTTTCAGCTTAGTGCCATAAAATCTGAATGGTTTTCACCCCTTTGAGCGAAAGGTGACTATCTTTCGAAGGCAGTCCACATTTGCATGATGGGTAGATAGCTAGTCCATGCTAAGGATTATGTCAAATCCTTGCATATCCAAAATATTCAAATCGGCTGATGTCTCGTGACCTTCAATCGGAACGATTACCGATCGGCAGATAGTGTATGTGACTACGGAGTTCCTTGTAGGGATTGATACAAATAAGACAAAATCCAAGGGCTCTGGTGTGATGCCCAGTTCAGCAGTAAACTGAGCCGTCACGAATGAGTGTGTAGAGCCCGGATATATCAAAACACGTGTGTTGTGTTGGCAGCGGTCGCTACTTTGGTACATATTTAAACTACCTAAGGTTCATGTATTTAATTCAATCAATAATGTGTAATGGCCTGTATTTTTCATGCAATGATATAGCGCAATTCCAAATTTGAAGAGAATTTACTATTTAAATATAAGGTGATTGGTTTAAAATTTAAATAGAATTGTACCTTGGTTGACGTCATTTGTTGTTTGGACGTCTTGAGCAGAGACTGCATAGGCACATCCCTGAACTGTAGGTCGCGTAAATTTCTGTTTAGATGCAACTAACATCTTTTCCTTCTTCGATTCAGGGTAGTCCTTGATTAAATGCCCATGCTGGCCACATTGGAAACATGCACCCAAATTCCACCGACATTCATCTAATCTGTGATGCTTTTCACATCGTTGGCAGGATTCGATCGGTACTGAGGGGGTAGTAGACTGTGTCCTTTGTGCTACCGATGCTTCAGAAGTAACAAGTTGTGATGGACGAAAAGGTCTCGTAGGTGTTGATGAGACTTGCCTAGAGTAAGTAGTCTGAACGGATCAAAAAGGTACTGGGACTGAATATTTTATCCGCTTGTTTGACTGGTCATTAGTATTCATTTGCCTTTGACTCATCTTACTTTTATTTTGCTATTCCCTCCTCTTATACATCTTCTCGATGTCTTTCTTGGCAATGAGAGCCATGTCCATCACCTCAGAAAAGGTTCTCAGCTTGAAAAGGGATATTCTTTCTTGGATTGTTGGTTTCAATCCCCGTTCTAATTTCTTTGCCTTCATTATTTATGAAGTCACGAAATCTGGTGCGAACCTTGAAAGTCGTGTGAACTCTATCTCGTATTCTGCCACAGTCATTTGGCCTTGCTGTAATGAAATAAAATTGACTTTGTATTGATCTCTGACTGCTTCAGGGAAATACTTTTCATTGAACTTCTCAGTATTAAGCCCAGGTCCACAATGTATTCGACATTTCTTATTTTTGAGTCCTTTCTAAGGATTTCCACCATGGATCTGCTTCCCCTTCCAATTGGAATGATGTCCATCGGACTTTTTCACCTTCCGTGCAAGGTATCACGTGGAAGATCTTTTCCATTTCATTCAGCCATGCTTCTGCTTTTCCAGGGTCTGCTTTTCCAAAGAAGCTGGGAGGTTTCATCCTTCTGAATTCCTGGAATCCAGAGGGTTGGTACCTAGTTGCAAGTAGGGTAGTCTACTATGCCATAGTGTTCGCCTGTTGTGCCATGGTATTCGCCCTTGTCTCTATGGTTTGATTGACATGTGCATTATTATTTTCTTCCCCCACCGGAATATCATTGGTGCTTGTGGCAATTCCGACTCCTTCCGAGGTGCTCTTAGTGTTAATAGTCCTTGGTCTACCACCTAGTGCCATGGGGATCTGTCGCAAATAAACAAAAATTTAGATTGAGTGTGACTGCGAAGTCTAAGCCATGTTTTGATAGAATCTAAGGTGAGATTTTGGTATCAACTGTAATACATGGTGCCACAATTGACCAGCTCTCATGGTGCCACATGGAAATCTAAAGCCATGGCTTTGATACCAACTGTGACACATGGTGTCACAGTTGACCCGTTCTTATGGTGTGACATGGGATCTAACGCCATTCTCTGATACCAACTGTAACGACCCCAAAATTTCCAACTCGAAACACATGGAAATTCCTGGATTGCTAGATCATAAATCATGATCTAATTATAGAGATTCTTTAGTATCAATAAAAAATAAGCCGTTAGATTAAAACTATTGCATAATGTCCATAATGAAAACTTTAACGAAAAGTAAAATCACCGGTGAAGGTCATTCGTCACACAAATAGTGGCACTTAACATCCAAAATAATATTAAGAGGCTCCAAAAGTTCATTTAAACTATACCAAATCTAAGTTTCCAAAAGAAATCTATGGATAAAACTACTCAGAAGGTAGATCTGCCTCGTCCTCTGGTTCGAAGTCCGGATCTTCTTCTAACTCAGGGTCCGGATCAGTACCTGTGACACATAGTGTCGGGGTGAGCTAATAGTCTAAGCTCAGTAGGGTAGTGCAATACACAATTATATTTCATATGATCAAAACAGAGTTCCAATGATAGATTCGAAGTAGTTGCTTAAATGACAAAACATAATTTCTGAGCTGCGAAGAGCGAAACACATGTTCATAATAATTTTCATGTAAGATTTAATGAGACTAATCCTTAGGGTTCACATGCAGTTCCTTATTCAATGTAGATATTAAATCCATAACTTAAACAATCTCTAGATCGTGAATATAGCGCTAGAGCCTAAGTCAAAACCGATGGGAATCCTAACCATCGTCGTTCTAAGAACAATTTTCCAAAGTACCCAAGCCCTTGCGTTGTGAGGGATACTTGTGAGATCCAAACGTCTAAAGGCATTCCACATGAATCTCTGTAAATCACATGTAATTTCTATCACATAATTCAATGCTCATGGTTCATAATTCAAAGTCCAAAGAGTCCAAAGGTTCCAAAAGTTCAAAAGTTGATTCAGAGAGTTCAATATGAAGATTTAATTCGACACCCAAAATCCAATATAGAATTAAATATTTAACGTTCAATCATTCTGATGCAAAAGTTTCAGAATTCGATGTAAATTCTAATGTGCAAATTCAAAAGATTCCAAGTTTTGATGCAATAATTTCAATGAGTTCAATGCTAATATTTTATAGGTTTATATCAAGAATATCATTAAAGCCACGGATCAAACTCAAAACATAATTATGCAGTGAATTTTTCCTACCTCGATTTACAAAGTCGCAAGGGACGGAGTGAGATGTCTCCTTTGTACTATGTCTGATATGTACAGTTGACACATAAAAGAATCAAATCATCAATGGTTGATTGAATTGGATAGGGGACATTCCCTATTTTTAATGTTCACAGCTCGCTACTGTCAGGTGACAGCGAGCTATGGCTCATATGACAATGCGCTGTGAAGTACTCACTGCGAGCCGTCGCTATAAAAAAAGTTCTTAGTTCTCAATATCCACAGTGCGTTGTGGTCTTTATGACAACGCGTTGTTGCCTTTATGACAGTTCAATATGGTATTTATGACAATGCGTTGTGGCTGCTTTCAAGCCCATTGGATGTATCGTCTCGAGCTATCCCAAAACTATATATTATAATGATAAATCAAACTTTTCAATCAAAAGTTATGGCCGTCGAAAGACACTGTCTTCACAACGGGCTGTGGGTCTTATCACAGCACGCCGTGACATATGACAGCGTGTTGTTGGTCTTTTCACAGCACGCCGTGACATATAATAACGCGCTGTGGGTCTTTTCATAGTGAGCTGTCATCGATGTCTTCAGGATCCGAGTTGCTTATGCATTCGAGATTCGTTTATTATTCTAATGGTTTGGAAAAAATCATAAACTTAATTATCGAATATGATTTCAGCCCTATACATCATCATAAATAATTAGAACTACCTCTCGTAGCATGGCCGATGATCCTACGATTGTTTGGGGGATCTCAATGCTTTACACGTTCTCTTCTCAGGGTTCCTCCTTCCTCTAAATAGTAAGGATGTCAGTGATCAAAGTGTCTTATGGAGAACGCCTTGATGTTCTTAGAGAGTCTAAAGATGAAGGTTGAAGGAGAAAGCTAGAGAATTTTACGAATAATAGAAAAAGAGGAGGCTAGGGTTCTTATTTAAAGAGAAAAGGTTAGGATTTCTCTTACGATCCTTCTAATTAGAGTTTTAGAGGACTTAGGAAATAGCATTCCTGAGAACCCACAATTTCTAATTTGTACGTGAGTTTCCTTTTTCCAACTCTTTGGATAATGTTTGGTGTTGGGCTGGCACGCCTAGCTTAGGTGTATAGGCTTTTCTCCCAAATTCCAAAAATAGGATATTACTGCACTTAGCAAGGTTTGATCCCTAGACCTCTTGCTTAGAATTCAAGCTTCCTACCCCTAATGCTCTCACAAAGCTTGTGTATTTATTTATACAATTATATATTTGAGTTATTTAAACTAAGGAATTTATTTCCCATAAATATTTTAAAGAAAATTTCGTGGCATGAGTTGTATATCTTACTAAGCACATACACTTATTTAGTGTATTAGTGTTTTGAAAATTTTGAGGATGTTACAGAAAGTCTAGAACACAGACTCTTAGCATGTCTTCTATTATCTGAATTGTCCTTGCAGACTGTCTGTCTGTTTGGGGATGATATGTCGTACACATCTTAATCCTGGTTCCAATTGTTTTCTGGAATGATCGCCAAAAGTCTGAGGTAAAATGGCAATCTCGATTTGATACGATGGACAATGGAACGCCTTGGAGTCTTACAATTTTGAAAACATGCAGACTGACTAATTGCTCGAGCGGAGCAGTCAACTTGGTAGCTAAGAAATGAGCCGATTTCGTAAGGCGATCTACGAGCACCCAAATCTTGTCATAACCTTTGCTACTTCCAGGGAGTCCTGATACAAAGTCTATGGTAATGTGCTCCCATTTCCATTGAGGAATATCAAGTGGTTGTAATGGTCATGCGGGTCTCTGGTGGTCTACTTTCACTCATTGACACACCAAGAATCGACGAATGAATTCAGCAACGTCTCTCTTCATTTAAGACCCTAATAATTCAGTCTCAGGTCATGGTACATCTTAGTACCGCCTAGGTGAATGGCAAACTTCTAATGATGTGCTTCTGTCAAGATTTCCTTTCTCAACTCAGCATCATTTGGAACACGCAACCTGTTTCGGAAGTACAATGCTCTGTTGGATAAAATAGAGAAGTAAGGGAGTGAGCCATCTATTACCTTCTGTCGGTAGGTCTCTAACTGAGCATCTACGCTTTATACTTTAATCATGCTGTCTCTGATTAGAGGTTTCAACTGCAGGCTAGCCACTAAGTACTTTAGACCGGTATTATTTTGAGGGTTTCGACTACAGGACAAATGGGAAAGTGCAGAAACATGCCCAACTTTCATGCTTAAGGCATCAGCAACTTAATTGGTTTTTCCTTCGTGATACTGAATCTCGCAATCAAAGTATTTGGGAGTTTCCATCTAGTGTCTTTGTTGCAAATTTAGCTCCTTCTGAGTGAAAGGTTCTTCAAGCTCTTGTGATCAGTAAAGATGACCAACTTTTCACCATACAAATAGTATCACCATATCTTCAAAGCAAACACTACAATAGCTAATTCTAAATCATGTGTTGGATACTTTCTCTCGTGGTCTTTCAACGGATGCGATGCATAAGCTCACTTTACTTTCTGCATCAACACACAACCCAATCCTAGATGGGATGTATCATAGTATTCTTCATAATTGTTACTCCCCGAGGGAATGGTCAGTATTAGTGTTGTAGCCAGCTGCTTTTTCAGTTCTTGAAAATCGTGTTCGCGGGCAGGAGTCCATTCAAACTTGCTTTTCTTCTTGGTCAGTTTGGTAAGGGGTTTGGGCAACGTCGAAAATCCTTCCACGAACCGACGATAATAACCTACCAGTTTGAGGAAACTACGTATCTCGGTCACACTAGTCGGTCTCTTTCAACCATAAAAGCTTCAATCTTAGAGGGTCTACTAAAACTCCATCTCCGGATATTACATGTCCTAAAAAAGCAACTTTCATCAGCCATAATTTGCATTTCGAGACCTTTTCATACAACTGATGCTCTCGAAGGGTCGTAAGCCTGATTCTTAAGTGCTTCTCATGATCTTCGGGGTTCGGCGAGTAAATTAGAATATCGTCGATGAAGACTACTACGAACTTATCGAGATAAGGTTTGAAAATTTAATTCATGAGGTCCATGAGTGCTGCTAGGGCATTCGTTAGACCAAATGGCATAACGGTGAACTCATAATGTCCATAACGGGTTCTAAAGGCAGTCTTAGGAATGCCTTCTTCTCGAACTTGTAGCTGATGGTAGCCGGTACGCAAGTCAATTTTGGAAAAGATTAGAGTGGCTTGCAACTGATCGAACAGGTTGTCAATCTTGGGTAAGGGATACTAGTTCTTTATCGTAACTTGGTTTAGTTTACGATAACTATGAAAAGATGTAGGGTACCTTCCTTTTTCTTGACAAATAAGATCGGAACTCCCCAAGGTGAGGAACTTTGTCGGATAAATCCTTTATCTTCAAGCTCTTGCAACTGTTTCTTCAATGCTACCATCTCTTTCGGTGCCATTCTGTAAGACTAATGGGATACGGGATTCGTCCTAGGTATTAGGTCGATTATGAACTCGATCTCTCTAGGTGGTGGTAGACTAAATAATTCTTCGGGAAATACGTCCGAGAATTCCCTGATTACGAGGACATGATCTATGGTAAGTTCTGACTCTTCTTGTACTAGGTTAGTTGCCACAACCAGAGTTTTTGTATCAGTGATAGAAATTGTTCAGGTTGACCAAGAATTTCTATGTCAAGGTCTTGTTGTGACAATCAAGACAAGCATGATTGTAGACACCCTAATTTTGCCCTCTCGAAGTATACAGACCTATTCGGTCAGCCTTTAACCTTGCCCATCTTTTTCAGAGAGGACTCACCTTCTCTATGAGCCTTAAAACACTAATACGAGGACTGTATACTTAATCAATTGCATATAGTCGAAGCACAGGCTGAAACAATAGCCTTGTGGTTTAGACCCGACTTAGCCCAGGGAAAGCCCCGAATTACATGCCCACATCAGTGCTCGTAATTCGATTGTATGCTCCATAGCTGGCGCGCAATTGGTCCCATTTTGACTGGACTATTCCTCCAGTGGGTCGCCTTAGGAGTGGATTACGCGCCCTACAGAGCGTGCGCAATTCAATTGCACGCCCCATCATTGGCATGCAATCTGTCCAATGTGGACCGGTCCTTAACCTTCTAGAGGCCGCCTTAAGACCTGATTGCATGCGCAAACTAGAACGCGCAATCGATTCCGCAACCCACCACCAGCTCGTAATTAGTCCTAATTAGATTAGAACTCGGACACCCGGCTGAGCCAGTCACTCCCTGAGTCGGTCACACACTCAAAGTGATTAAGCACATGATATAGGGCACATAATCCGATTAAGTGCACCAGATATGGCGCCCAATCGAATTTGACCGGCTAGTTGTGCACCTCCCACAAGGCGCACAATTACCCAAATATCTATAAATAGACCCCCCTACCCCACACATCAACACATCAAGCAATCGAATTTTTGAGTTCCTTTCTTTCGAGATTAGGGATTTCGAGATTCTCTTTTGTGCTTAGCTTCAGGTAATTTCTTAGTTCTAGTTTCTAATTTCTTTTCTAGTTCTAGGTTCTAGTTCTTAAGTTCTAGTGTTTAGTCCTTAATTTCTAGTCTTAGATCTTAGGTATTGATTTTAGTTCTTCAGTTCTAGTTCTTAATCTCTGGTTCTTAGCTTCTAGAAACAATTCTTAGTTTTTAATCCTTAAATTTCCATTCTAGATTTTAGTTTTAGTTTTAAATTCTAGTTCTCTTCCTAATTTGTAGTTCTAGTTTTTATAGTTCCTAATCTCTTAATTTCTAAATCTTCAATTTCAACTCTTAATTTTTAAATTCAAATTCTTAGTTTTCTTATCTCTGGTTCTAGGTCTTAATTCCTAGAACTAGTTCTTAATTTTAGTCTTTAAATTTTTGGTTCTAGTTTTTAATGTCTAGAACCAATTCTTAGTCTTTAATTATTCTAGATCATAGCCTTAATTTTTTTAATTCTAGTTTTAATTTCTTCTAGTTTATAATTCTTCAGTTCTAATCTTAATCTTAAAAATCCTTTAATTTTAATCTTCAAAACCTTAACTTTCCAATACAAAAATTAGTTTTTTTCAATCTATACTATTTTTAATGACCCTTAGCCAACCGATTTTCCCAAGGGAGCTTACAGAGGATACCTAGGAACGGGGCTGATCCTCCTTAGCATAGCAAGCCAAACCCCCCTTTTTTAGATTCCTAGTAGAAGTAGGAAACTTAAAATAATTAGATTTCCAATAGAAATAGAATATTTAAAATAGTTAGACTTCTAATTGGCTTAGGTTATCTAAGTCAATTAGACTTCCAATAGAATCAGGATATTTAAGTTAACTAGACTCCTAGTAAAGACGGGATATTTAAAATAATTAGACTTTTAATAAAATTAGGACACCTAATTTAATTAGAGTTCTAATAGAATTAGGATACTTGAACTGATTGGACTTTTAGTAGGAGTAGGAAACTTAAGATAATCTGATTCTTAGTAGAATTGGGAGATTAATGCCAATTAGACTTCTAATAAGATTAGAACTCTTAAGTTAGTCAGACTCCTAGTAAGATTAGCACTTTTGGATCAATTAAAACTCCTAATAGGATTAGGAGATTAGTTTAATTAAACTTCTAGAATAATTGAAAGATTATATTAATTAGACTCTCGGTAAGACTAGGAAAACTAAAGCAAATAGACTTAGAGCAGGATAGGAAAACTATATAAACTAAACTTCTAGGTGACCTAGTGCTGCTGGTGTCGGCAGACCGACGATTTAGTAAAGAAGTCGAACCCACACCCCAAAAGGCGTGATCAGTGACGTGTTGCTGCATCGATAAAAATCTGCAGCTGGCGATCGCAACGAACTAGGTGTTTTCCTTTTAGAATTTACCCCTTTTATTTCTACATTTTTAATTTACTATTCATCACCTTCAGCCAAAGTCTACAGACCAAATTGGGCCACTCTTACCGGGGACTGAAAGGAACCTAGAAAAAGTGCATACCAATAGACTGGCGATCGTGATGGGACTTCTTGTCGCCAAAATCTCCTTCGTTTAGTTAAATTTTCTTTTATTTTTGTTTCCCGCTCTATTTCTTTCCTGCACCCACTCTACTACTGAGGACTGTTTGAAAGTGCATGAGCATCCATTAGAAGCTCGAGATGGCGATAATACGAAGAATAAATGTCACTGACCGTAATGATCCTCCGTTATGGAACTACTATGGTAACACTGTATGCGGTGAGGATCTATCTAACAGGTCTGCTTAGTAAAACTCCGAGATTAACATGACCGGTGATTAGGAAAACCCCTTTACCCCTCCAAGCACTAGCAGTAACCACAGTGGAAAAAATTACAGTACCGGGCAGAATTTCACAGCCCGACAACTTGTGGAACTCAGTGTCCAGAGGTTACAAAAGGAAGGTGATGACACTGAAGAACTACTCCGAGGCCTGGCAGTCGCGTATGAGACCATCAAGGAGCGGAGAGATAGACAAGAGCAAGAATGATTAAGGCAAGAGGGGTCACCACCCACACCAAGCATAGTCTTAGCTTACGTGTCACCATTAGGCCTAGCCGCCCGCACCCTCTTCAACAATGATCGCCAAGACCGAACTTACCCCTGGGCTACCCAAAAAGATGCCACTGTAAGAGTAGAGGATTTTCCTAGGATCCTTGACGAATACATGGCTAAGAGAGAGCACTCGGGTTGCTCATTTGGGTTCGATAAGTTCTGTCAAGACCTGGAATTCACCTTACCTGGAGGGTTCAAACCTCCCAAGTTTAACAAATACAACGGTACGGGAAACCCGAACCACCGTTTGGCACTTTTCTGTAATGACTGTCTACCCATCCGCAACAATCAAGGGCTCCTGATACATTATTTCTAGAGATCGCTAGAAGGGGAAGCTCTCAACTGATTGCCGGACTCCCACTTAACAAAATCGATAATTTCAATGATCTAGCCCGACAATTCCTGGACCAGTATAAGCATCTGATACAATAAACAGTTAGTCTCAGTGATCTGATGACGACCAAGTAAGAATCCGAGGAAGACTTCATGGATTTTGTAGCTCGTTGGAGGAAGTTGGAAGCCCGCACCGGGAGCCAGATGAAGGAAAAGGATGTGATCAACATTATTAAAAATAACGTCAAAGAGCCTCTCCGAAGTGCTCTAGTCATAAGCGATTCCCTAGACTTCGCCACTCTTCACTCACGCGCTAGCCGCATCCAGCGACATATAAAGGGAGGAGACCTCGCCTTTTCAATAGTAACATCAAAGACCGCTACTTCCAGCGATTCAAAGTAGAAGAATAATAAGAAAGCCTCTGGCTCGGACCAAGTCAATACCGTTGCCAACTAGGGTCAAACCTCCGGCAACGAAAACTATCAGCCAAGGAACTCCAGTCAAAGTTAGTATTAAAATCAGAATCAGCAGTGGTATCCCAATCAGAATCAGAACCATTACTAAAATCGAAACCAGTACCCTAACCAGAACTCCCAGAACTAGAACGCCGCTCGAAATCGATCGGTCAACCCCCAGGGCTATAATAAGGCCCCTGCCTTAGAACTTCAACCAACAAGTCAGAGGCCCCTACGAACCCAAACGCGACCACTATCCTCCACTACCTGACACCATCCCCAACATATTCCACCTTCTCAGTCATCAAAACCTCATCTGATTCCCACAGGAACGGCCATAGCCTTGGTCCACCAATCTTGATCATAGCAAGTTCTATGCTTTTCATTGATATGCAGGACATAATTTGGAAGACTGCTGGGTGCTTTGAGACATGATTTACAACCTGAACGATCGAAACTAGATCGACTTGGAATCCCTTCAAAACGCTAACATGAATAATAACCGCCTCCCAACTTAGGGATTATCAATAATCCCATGCCCAATCATAATCAAGGACCTGTTACCCATATCACTAAACTGGATCCTCCAAGCCGATTGCCTTTTCATCCCTCTATCCTCATCACCCGTGTTAGTTCCCTAAATGCTTTGACTCATTCAGGTGATTCCCCGAGGCCCCTGGCCATTCGCCCACACCCTTCGTCCCTGATCACCCAGATTGTTCCTCCGAACTCTCCATCCCATCCCACCTTTGCTCAGGTTCGAGTTCAAACCATCAAAACTCAAAGATCAAGGTTTCAGCTTGCGGGGCCCACTACACACCAAGTGCCGAGATGACTCCACTGCTTCTCCCCCTATATGACTCTGAACCTAAAAAAGAAGACAATGTCCTTCAAATTGCGGAACAAATTACGGCGTGGGTGGACAACATCACCCAGAATACTTCAAAATAGTGACATGAGGCTACAGTGGAACACCACCCCAATGCCAAGACGAGTCAGCTGAGCGAAGGATCCAACAAGGAAGAAGCCATGATCTCCACCTTTCTGGAAGAGGAAGACTACACTCAGTATCTCCCACCATGGAATGGCACAGCCTCGCTGCGTATCCCTTCCTCAAATTTTGCCCCATTCACGACAAGTACTACAATGAGATCGTCAACAACCAATATGCCTGGTTCTCAAAACGGGAACCAGCTACCCACCACCACCATCCCCAGGGAAAAGCAGAACGATGACGCTCAACCCTTAGAAAGGATAGCATGGGAACGAGTGGTAAACCTATCCTGCCGCCTCATACGATCCCTCCGCCATAGGTTCCAGAACCGGTGCCTCCACCGCCTCAGCCAAACATCAGCAAAGCTCAATGCCTCGGCAAAGATCCAGCTCTAGAAACAGGTCAGGAATACGACCTTGTACGACACCTCGGGAAAATACCAGCACAAATATCGATCCTTGAGCTTATCAAGAAATCATCGAAACACCACGGACTGTTGATAGAGACGCTAGATGAGACACATGTAAATGAAGATACCACCTTGGAAGAGCTACATGAGATCGCTTCAGTCATGGCACAACCTTCGGCGCTCACTTTCACTGAGGCTGATATGCCTAAGGAATCACTGCGCAGAAGCTCCGCCCCAATATACCTGACGGTTATGATTAGAGGCTTCTCAGTTTCGCATGCGCTGGTCGACATAGGAGCGGGGCTTAATATTTTTCCTATAACCACGTTCAAGACACTCGAATATACCGAACATGACATAAGGCCATTATCTTTATCCCTCATTGCATATGATGGATCCCGATGCTTTGTTAAAGGAACTATCAAGTTTCAAGTCCACCTTGGACCGGTTACCAAAGATGTCACATTCCATGTCTCCGATTCTTCAAGCACCTACAACCTAATACTAGGAAGAAAGTGGTTGGAGTCTATGAAAGCTGTGGCATCCATGTCCCATCAATGCGTCAAGTTCCCGCATGAAGACTTTATTGTCAGGATATATGTCTATGCACCTTTCAAAGAAGCAGATACTGATTACACGACAAGTATTCCAACAGCTCATGACTCTGTCTTATCCACCGGCCACATCAGAAAGGTTCGACCACCTGACGATACGGCAATAGCAGAAGTCACTCACCCTGACTTGCCCCAGCCCTACCAGTCAAGATTAACAAAGAGAATAGTAGGGCCTGACCTCACCCGATTGTATGATATAAATCCAATCGCAATAAAGGGGTGGGACCTCATGTACCAACTCGAATACATCCAACATACGAGACTTGACAAGAATAGACAAGGGCGAATAGGGTCGATCATTCCGAAGAAAGTCCGCAAGCACACAGGATTGGGTTACAAAGCAGGCCGACCCCCTGCCGACCTCGCCAAAATGGTCACTCTACGAACATTTTGTCTACAGAACCACCGAAAAGGTAGACGTGCCAAGAAGAAAGGAAACATCCCTCACCAAATCACAAGCGATGAAAATTGAGTAGATCGCCAAAGCCTTTGCGGACTTGACAAGCTTGAACCAAGATGACGACGACATCGACAAGCCGCTTGAGGGGGTGTCAGACCACTGTTCGAGACTGAGGAACCCTGCATTGCTGAAAGAATAGATCCACCAGAACATGAGCCGCACATAGAAGACTAGGAGTCGACCGATGAGGAAGATTTCCACATCGCCTCTTTGGGGAATGAGGAAGAGTTAGAGACACCCTAGCCTCATGCATCGGAAGCGGAGGACTAGCTTTCAATGTCAAGCAAGGAAGAAGACTATTGGAATAGTCTTACTGAGATAGAACTTGAAGACCTCCTGGGAGCTGATCACCTAGAATGGTTCAGAGAGGACAATCGTTCTCGAGAAAGGACCTTGACTCCTGACGACGAGTTTGATTATCAGTACGTGATCGATAATTGGCAATGCCCACATAAGTGCCCTTACCCCAAGTTGCTTTATTGTGGCCGGTGCCACGCTATGATGCTACGATGTCAAAAGATTATCATGGACAAAATCTGGCAAACCTTTAGGACAGAAAATTCTCACATCGGTCTTATAGAATTTAAAAAAGAGTTAGAACTCAGTGCTCCTCAATCTCTAGACGCGCCACAACTTTAGATATTATGGAATTCACTAGAAGAAGAATGGCAACCGCCGTCGAGTGATGATGAAGACTGCTGAATAGACCTTTCGGCGCTCAAGTTAGCAGAACAGTTAGCCCAAGGCTTCCAGGGGTAGTCTGACGAAGAAGGTGACTCTGACTTCAACGACGGAAACCTCGTTCCTAAGAACGAAGGATGTGAATGCCCTTGGGGAGACCCCTGTATCTCTCACCCATATCAGTCTCACTGTCGGGCCTACATACTCATCATAGCATACTACGAGGTACAAAGATGAGAACTTATCGGTCCAGAAGAATATCTCGAACAACCTCAATAGCAAGAACATCTTCAGTCCGATTCTAAAGATGAGAGATTAGACGTACTGCCTCTCTATCCTTTTCGAGGATGAAGCAGTTTATATGATAAAAGAAGAAAGCACATCGGTTGGACTGTCACCATCCTCACTCATCAGGAAGATCACCCCGGACGAGGACTCTAACAAAAAATGCCAAATTCTGAACGGGTCCACGTCATCTGAACATTTACACGAATGGCTCCAGTAGTCGTCTAGCTTCCCCAACTAGGAGAAGCCTCCCTGTCGGTTCCTCTCCAGGCAACCGACCCAGTACCACATCTCTTATCAAAAAAAAAAAAAAATAGAAAATCCTAAAACCCATAAAAATAAAAAAATAGAAAATCCCAAAAAATTAGAAGACCATAGAAAAGGGAGGGAGCCCTATATCCCGGACCCATTTAGCGATCAATAAGGTTCTTCTCTCCTAAGGCTACGAATAGTGGTTGCGCCAACAGAATTAAGGAGGAAACAACTGACATGATCACACACGGTCATCGTCCTACCCTCAACAGTAAAGAACCCTGCCTCAACTCTGTTTGAAACGACCCTATCGCCTCTTCCTCACAAAGCCACAGAGCATCCCGATGAAGTGACAAGTCTGTGATGATACCTGACGAGATACTCCACGACTTCGAAAGGAGGATGAATTGCCCCGGCTTCCACCTCACTAAGGATGTCGCGGTTATAAATTACACCAATGAAGGGTTACCTCCCACAAAACTAACCCCTCAGTCTAGCCATTTTGCAGTATACGAGCTCACCGACGATGAAGGAGCACCAGCCACTGAGGAGACACAAGACTTCCAACGGGTCATCAAGCGCTTTGAAGAGAAAACTCAAGCTACCATGGAACCTACCGAAGAAATCAATTTCAGCACCGAGGAGAAGCCAAAGAGGCTTTTAATCAGTGCAACACTAAGCCCCAAGGAGCGATAACAGATTATCCAAGTCCTCTAAGATCACCTCAGCTCCTTCACATGGTCTTACGAGGATATGCTTGGTCTGAACCCAAGTCTAGTAGAACATCGCTTGGTCCTAGAACCTGACGCAAAACCCATCAAGAAGAAACTCTAAAGAATGCACCTGCAGACAATGCTACAAGTCAAGGAGGAAGTTGACAAGCTACATAAAGCCAAGTTCCTACAAGTCGTCCTCTACCCCAAATGGGTCGCAAACATAGTACCTGTCGCCAAGAAAGACAGTAGAGTAAGGGTATGTATCGACTTTAGAAACCTCAACTAGGTATGATCAAAAGATGACTTCCCGCTCCCTCACATCGATACTCTGGTCGACAATACTGTTGAACATGAGAGGTTATCCTTTACAATCAGATCAAACTAGCAGAATCTGACCAAGAGAAAACTCCCTTCGCTATGCCATGGGGAACCTACTGCTACGTCGTCATGCCTTTCGGGCTCAAAAATGCTGGAGCCACGTATTAACCCGCCATGATGGCCATCTTTCACGATATGATACATAAGTGTGTGGAAGTCTATGTCGATGACATATTAGTGAAGTCTCAAATTCGGGTAGGACATGTTGTAGCATTACGACTGATATTACAGAGACCAAAAAAGTATCAGTTAAAGATGAATCTAAAGAAATGCGTGTTCAGAGCGACCTCCGAAAAACTACTGGGATTCATAGTTAGCAAGTGAGGAATCGAGGTTGATTAGGTAAAGGCTAGAGCCATTCTTGAAATGCCACATCCTAGCAACATCAAAGAATTACAACGCATGATAGGAAGAGTACAATTCATCAGGAGATTCATCTCCTAGCATTCAGACAAATGCGATCCTTTCTACAGACTACTTAAAGGAGAAGCCAGTACATATGGGATGACTAGTGTCAGCAGGCCTTTGACAATATCAAGAAGTACCTCCTCAACCCGCTAATACTATCATTGCCAGTTCCTGAAAGACCCTTGATCCTCTACGCATCAGCAAATGACAAGACTGTGGGAGTAATTCTTAGACAATATAAAGAAGACGGCAAGAGGGAGAAGGCCATTTACTACCTCAACAGAATGATGGTCGAATATGAATAGAAATACACGCCGATGGAGAAGACATGCCTCACATTGGTATGAGCCTCAACGAAATTATGACACTACTTCAAAGCACACAAGATACTAGTGTTAGCACATATGGACCCTCTGAAGTACATCTTTGAGAAGCCTGCTACGTCCGAAAAGATCGCTCGATGGCATATGCTCCTACAAGAGTTCGATATCACTTATGTCATGTAGAAGTCTATCAAAGGACAAGCGATCACCGATTACCTCGTGAACCTTCCACTCCCGGGCAATGAGCCTGTACATGAAGACTTTCTCGATGAAGACCTCCTCTCGATCCATGACGAAGAGCTTGACAAGACTTCATGGACCCTCTACTTCGACGACGCTCTTAATCACAAAGGAAAAGGCATTGGGATAGTCCTGCTGAGCCTATAAAGAGTTATTATACCGAAGGCCTTTCAACTAGACTTCCCAGTCACCAACAATGTCATTGAATATGAAGCCTTGATTGTCAGACTACGAACGACGCTACAGTTGGGCATCAAGTAGTTGAAGATAATCTGTGACTCCAAGCTTGTGATATCACAAGTCATTGGGGAATGGAAGACCAAAGAAAGAAGACTGATGGCGTGCTTGGAAATAGCTCAGTTCCTGATAAAGAAGTTTGAAAGAATCTCTTTCATGCACATCCCTAGACTGGAGAATGAGCTCGCAGATTCCCTCGCTACACTAGCCTCAGTCATTCAGATATCAGTTGGATAAAACACCAAATCCTTCTTCATCGAGGGATTAACAATGCCAACACATGAAGTTACCTGGCAAGTAAAATCAAAACTGCTAATTGGACCAGAAGCCATCATGAACGGAGGGCAAATTACCCTAGGCAACTCCACGAAGAAACAAGCCAACGTCGCGACCTTCAAATTTGAGAAATCACCAATCGACGACGGACAACCATGGTACTTTGATATATGGAACTTCCTGAAGCATCGCCATATCCCTCCTTATGCTACGAAGATCAAATGAAAGACACTCAGAACCAATGCGCAAGGTTCTGTATCCTGGGCGATACACTATATAAAGAAGCCTTCACCAAAGGAGTACTGCTGTGGTGCATCACAATTGCTAAAGGACAATACATCATCAGAGAAGCACATGCCAGTGCCTATGACACTCACGCCGACAGACAGAGACTTGCAGATCAGATCATGCGATAAGGCTACTACAGGCCGACAATGACAAGGGATTACCACCTCTATGTCCAATGCTGCAAACAATGCGAAGAACACACTGTTCTCATCAAAGCCCCATCAGCTGCATTGAAACCTATAACTTCACCATGGCCATTCTCGATGTGGGCCTTCAATGTCATCGGACCCTTCATGGACACGGTCGGGAATACTCACAAGCACACATTCATACTCACAGCGACCAAATATTATACTAAATGGGAAGAAGCCGAGTCATATGTCAGAATTACTACTTCTATGATTGTGTAGTTTATCATTTGGAACATCATCACCCACTTTAGAGTACCTAGAATGTTTGTCATAGACAATGGACCACAATTCATCGCAGAGAAGACGAAGAGACTATGCAAAAGATTCGCCATTGACCTACATCACTCATCACCATTCTACCCTTAGGGAAATGGACAAGCAGAGGCCATGAATAAAACTCTAATCCGGATTTTAAAACGAACAGTGGAGACGAGCAACAGAGCCGACTGGCCTGAATGATTACTAGAAGCACTCTGGGCCTATAGAACTTTTATTCGCACGACCACTGACCAAATTCCTTATCTCCTCATGTATGGGATGGAAGCAGTTTTGCCCTATGAAATATAAGTACCATCCCTATGTATCCAACTTGATGATGAGCTGTCTCTAGACGAAAGGAGGATTGCTCTGCTCACTGAGCTAGAATAACTCGATGAGACGCGTCTAGGGGCAGCCGATCATGCTCAAGTATACCAGAGGAGGGATGGCTAGAGCCTACGATAAGAAAGTCCTCGAGCGAATTGTCGAGATTGGATAATTAGTCTTGAAGAAGATCATGCCTTCCAAACACACCATCCAAGAGGAAAACTAAAACTGAACAGGGAAGGCCCATGCGTTATAGTAGTCGCATACCAAGGGAATGCATATAATCTGGTGAACCAGGATGGGGAGGAACTCCCTAATCCCTGAAACGCCATGTACCTCAGAAAATACTACCCTTAACATCGTAATCGTCATATCCCGTAATCAGATACTTATATCTACCACCCCCGTAGTCATCGAGACTCATTTATTGGTCGTACGCCTTCACTTCTCAGGATATCCTTGAAGGCTTCCGACACACTGCCCACCTTCTCATTCGGGCGATTTGATCAAAAGGACTAGTGGAACCTGACCTCTCCCAAAAGAATAAGTAACACCTTATTCTCACCTCTTTCCCCCGCCATTGGAGGAGATGTTAGAGCACATAAAAAGAAGATGTTAGGCTCAATCAAAGCTCACCCTTCTTATGTCAGCAGATTACTTTTAGGAAAAAATATATATGCATACATAACTGAGAGAGAGCAATACGACGAGTGAACAAGTCAATGAGCCCAGGGAAGCATAAGCAAATCATGGGGACATTCCTGATAACGTTACTAGGAAAGTATAAGTAAGTCGTGAGGGCATCCCTAGTGTCCCAATACTACTAGATATCATCGTAAGGTGATGGGAAGAGGACAAACTCCTGCTAGCTATAGAATGTGAGACTTTGATGGTACCGAAACATGACAGAGAGATCAATCATGGCACCCCATACCCCTTGAGAAAAAGACTGTTACTTATCTCTTTTAGAAATTGTCAGATAGAAACTAATCCCTCATGACATTGAGCCTTTTTCTGACTTTGACAATTAATTTCTATTTTTAGACAGTGAGTTAGAACCCTCCTAATATATCCCCAAATATGAAACCGAAAACTCGTTAATGATAATTGATGCAACCACTTACTATCTCCCGCTCACCCTCTACTACTGACTATGGGATAGGATGATTACTACCGAAAGTAGAACCCCAATATACGACCGATATGGCTAAATGATCTCCCCTGGTTCGGTAAACAGTCTCAAGGAATTTCCTCGACACTAATTCATCAAAATGCGCATGGCTCCTCATAGGCCTAAGTGCTCATAAAAAAAAAATGCTCCATTGCACTGTGATGCTGGGGCATTTTTATCTCGAAAAAGGAGTCGGCTTGAGACCCCTGCTTGTTCACGAACAGGTGTAGAATAATGAAATCATCACCTCAGGAAGACCACTGAAGATACCGCACTGCTTATTCCATCATGCTCCTACACTGGGGCATTTTTTTAGTTTTAGAATTTTCTCTCAGTTATTTGCTTTCCCTATTGTATTATTTACCCTTTCTTGTAATGAAAAATAGTAGTACAAAAAAATAAGAAAAAAAAATCATATAATGATCCATCCTTTATTACCAGGCCTCGGTCTGAGACACCTCCCCCTTTGACAATCAACAAGGGGGAAACTAAAATCACTAATAACTTTATCTTCATGTGCAGATATAGAGCAACCTTCAACTATTACTGGGCCAACTCAAAGAGGGTCCAAGTCCTAATAGTAGGAGACGACGTCGAAAGATAGCCAGTTAAACTACGGAAGGTAAACATAAAGAGAAGTAAAGCGAAGCTAGGTACATCTGAACCATAAAAGATTTTTTTTACATATAGACCAAAGTTTTCTTTACAACCATCACTAGGGGCATACCCCCTATATATACAATGAACAAAAAAGAACAAAAATGCCCTACTCCCTCTGCTGCCTCTGCGAGGGATGGTCATCACCCTCTCCAGCATCATCGACCCCTGGACCAGGAGCCTGTTCCACAGAGGCCTCAGCTGAAGCTTGGGGCATGGATGGAAGCCTCCTAGAGGAGGAAGGTCTAGCAATAGAACCTCCCTCACTCGCCTGACTCGAGGCCCATCGAGAGTGGGAGCGTAGAGGGTCAAAAGTAAAAAAAGGCCCAAGGGCTGAGTCTGCCTAAGCATAAGCCCTCATACGCTCACCGGTCCCCCGATGGATCTCGGCTAGCAAACTAGTAGCCCTCGAGCCCAACCCAGGGAGGTGATCAAGCATCCCTCGCACTCTCCCCCAAACTCTCGCCGGCTCATACTGCAGCAGCTCGACTGTCGCCTGCATCTCCACACGAGCTACGACTCAAGCACTCTCTAACTCAGTCGTCCGAGTTTGTCGCTCAACCAACAAGTCCATAGTCACCTCCTGCAGATGACGGTCAGCAAGGTCGGACGGAATCTCCTGGACCTCCTGACGAGCCAGGGCGCGCTGCATCTTCAAACGTGATGGCTCCAGCACGTGCACCTACATACAAGCACGAAGATGAGACAAGGAAAAAACACATATATAACAAAGTCAAAAAATGGAAGATATACCATTTCGTGACTCTGAAGCGCTCGATTGTCTGATCGGATCGAGCACGGAGGAGCCTCAGACGTGGATGGATTCAACTCAAAGAAATAAACACATAAGATAATATTACGACTAAAAAATTGAAGAAAGAAATATAACTACGCAAACCAAATATACCTGAGTAGCAATAGGAGTAGACTCCGGAGGGGGAGCCTTGGGAGCAGAGTCGGGTATTGCTTACAGAAGAAAGAAATATAACTATGCTAACCAAATATACCTAAGTAGCGATAGCAGTAGACTCCGGAGGGGGAGCCTTGGGAGCAGAGTCGGGTACCGCCTGCACAAGAAAAGAACAAACAAACACATAACTTGTAAGATAATATGAAATAAAAACAAATGAAATACGCACATAAACTAATATACTATACTTGACTCTCAAGGCGTAACGAGGTAGCTGTCGCCTCCTGTGTCTGGAAGCCCTCAGCAACTTGACATTGGAAACATAGAACACCTTATTAGCAAATATCTAGATGAACTTAATGGAGCAACAACTTAGAAGACACAAGAAACTCACCCAGTGCTCCAGCTCAGCCTGATGCTGAGCTATCACGGGATCCTCCTGACTGGATGACGCAGCCGAAGAAGGATCAAATGCTGGAGCGGATACCCCAGCACCCGACAACTCTGACCTCTGCAAACATGACACATGACAAACGCATCAAAAATGACAAAATCAAATGATACTAGCAATACTAAAACCAAATCAATATAAACACTTACTAGTCGGTCGATTTCAGAATGTAGGCTGGGCTACCTCTCGACCAGCCTACTGCTGACCTCATAGCAGCTCAATCATCATCGACTGACTGGTGACCTCACCCTCCCTCTCAGTCTAGAAACCACAAGGGAAACCAAATAAAATAATGACGTTAAACTAACTAGAAACTAAACGAATACACGGTAACAATTAAAGCCAATAAACCAACTCACCAGAGATCATTGGGCCTCTGCCAGCTAAGCCCTTATCTTGTCCTCTATCGTCCTGGCCTGGAAGATTGAGGTAGTTAGGGAGCACAACATCTCCTCATTAGGACGAGGAGCACACCTCGTCTGCTCCATCGCCCTATGGAGGGCATCCAACACTCTGCGAATGCTCGCGCCGAGGTGGCCCTACTCCAATGCGACCAACCTCTCCCTCAATGTCGAGGCTGACTTAGGACCGCCGATCGCAAAAGAGCCGCCCCCATGAAAGGGACGTAAAGAGCTGGCCACCGTCGAGCTCCTGGAACCACTTCATAAACTCTCAGGCATCCGCCTCATCCGTGCCCCTGTCTCCCTAGTCCCCCAGGCTCTGAAATCAACAATCTGAGCCTCTATCTCTGACACAAAGTTCCGACCAGGAGGACCAGTTATCCTCTTTGCCACTCTGTGACGAATCTCTGAGGGAACCCCCTGAGGGAGCCCCAGCTGCCGAGCTGCCCAAGAAAGGTGGATACGCTCCACCTCCTCAAAGCAATGGGCCCAGATGTCCCCGTCGAAGAAGGGCTGACCATACTGTATCACTGGCTGCTTGACATCCTCCCCGACTGCATAGGGCCTCCAAATCACCTATAGCTAGAAACAAAGAAACAATCATTAGTAAATCCAAAACCCGAGAAGCTAAGACATTGACAACATAAATAACACGTACCTGCCTTGCATGCATGTCCTCGAAGAGACCTCGTGCGGCCTGCAGATCTAAAGACTGGCGACGGTGCCCCAATGCCCTCTGCTACACATGCATTTGCGGGAACATAATGGTGATCTTCGCTGGAACCCACGGGCATAGGAAGGTGAAGTGATCGTATGCCTAAAACTAAACACATAAACACCAAAACCATCATTGAGATGAAGGACTAAACAACTAAGACAATGTCGAAGCCAACAACAAACCAAGACTCACCTGAAGGAAAGGGAGGAAACCTCTGATAGTGGCATCACCTCTCCCTCTACGGTATAACTACTCGTAGAGGTGTACTAATGCCGCTGCGCCCCAGGCATAGGTGGGAACTCGGTCCAGGTCCCCCAGAAGTGTCAGGAACAACTCGGTGACACATCCCCTAGTCGAAAAAGAAAGGAGCACTACCCCGAGGAAGCGCATCAAGAATGCCCGGAGCACTTGATCTGCTGCCACTCCCGGCTCCACCACGGTCCCTCAGTGTGCCATAGCCTCACAATGCTCCTAGAATGACACTCTTGGCTCTGAGTGGCATCTCAGAGGGACAAAGCCGCTAGTGAATGTATTGAAGAACCAGATGACACAGACCACTCCTGATCCAGATCCGCTGAAATGATATGTGACTCAAAGAATCTCCTAGCATACCGCCAGATAGTCCCCTTCCATTTGACCGGTCACTGGCTCCCCCTCGAATCTGAGTCCGGTAATGTGAACCCAGTCCTCTGGGGTTGATAGCAACATCCCAACTTGGAGGAGCAGTGCCTGCTGCTCCTCCCTCCACCTCTCCAAGATCGCCCTGATCAGACCATGGCTGACTTGGAAGGACTCCAACTCCAGAATTGGCTCGAAGTTGAAAGTCGCCAACCGTGCCTGCTGGAACTTAGGCAAGGCACGGTATCAGGCGTGGGACTTTGACAACACAGTGTTGATAGCCAGCACTGGGGGCTCCTAACAAACAAGAAGAAAATAAGGCTAGGCCCTATAACTACGATACAACTAACAAGAGCTACAAACAACAAACAAACCTTATCCTAGTAAGGTAAAGCAATGAAACATATGACCACAAACATAAATGATAATCTACGAGAAGCATGCAAAACATGATCAAATTAAGACAAAACAATAAATAAATGTGACCTAGAACTAGATACAAATATGATACATGAATGTGCACCCACACTACATTAGATGCAGGTTCGACATAAATTAAAAGGGTTTCTAAATCCTAAGAAGTCTACGTCATAACCTAAATGCCTAAGTAACAAATGAAGACTCTTGCTCACGGGCACCTACCTGGTCTCGCGCAAAGAACTCCTCCAATGGGATGCGCATCACACCCACACCCTGACGCAGAGCAGCATCGTCATCCTCTTCCACATCACCCTTAGGGGCATCCTCCCAGACCACCACCTCAGCATCACCCTCCACCATGGCATCAGTGTCGGTACGAACCTCAGAAGCCTCACCGACCTCCTCTCCATCATCCGCTCCATCTCCGAAGCAGTCATGTAAAGTCGATCACTGCCGTTGGACTCCATCTCAAATAAAAAATCTCAAAAAACTAAGAAGAACGGAAGAAACCACGCTAGAAATGAACGGGCGGATCGCAAAATATCGCGAAAACACGAGAATCAAGGCACTAGGAAGCAGGGAAGCAGAGAATCGAGAGAAAACTAGCAACGTGGACAAAAATGAGGACTTTTCAGCTTATATAGAACGTGCGTCAAACGTACCCCCTGACACAAGCGTGCAATTGAATTATGCTCTCGTACACCAACGCATAATCTAAGTTGCGGGCTCTAGACAGGGCGCACAATCAAACTGTCACCAGCCCAAAAGTCAATCGCGCGCTCTGTGTTCCGCGCGCAATTCCAAGAGTCACCCGTACTGTGTCCAGGTGACTCTCTACTTGTGCGCGCAATTGGATCACACGCATTTGATTAGATGTGCGATAGCCCCTGGATTCTTCATTCGAGCGCGCCCAACTAGGCCCGCAATATTATGCACCCTACCCACTGCACGTAATTACCCAGGCACATCAAAAAAATATATACCTGGCTACAACAGCCAGGGGTGAGTCCATACACTTGGGCACTCACACTAGATAGTACCCACAACACAGAATGCAGACACACACTCTGACTTAAGCACATACGCTCAAAAAAAAAAAATGAAAATTCACCCATACATCCACGCACTTGAACACCTAAACACATCAAAGCCTGTCAAAACCCAAATCGAGTCAACACTAAACCAAACTAAAACACACCCAAATACCCTGGACTTAATCATTAGGAACCAAGCCAAAAAAATGTACCCAACTAAACAAAACCAAAGTAGATTAATTAAGGCAAGCCAAAATTTACCTGAATTCAAATAATAATAAATAAAATTTCCATAAAAAATGTAAAAAATTATTACAAACTACACAGAGGGCATCCCCTCTATACAATATAAAATAAGGACTTGAAAATTAGCGCGTTTAGGTCGTACATGCCTGAATCTGAATTTTTCGAGCGAAAGACGATGGAAAAGCAGGGGAGGAAGCACACCCTGAACAAATTCTAACGAAAATATTGTCTTTACTCCGTAATTCCCCTGAGATGCCGCTTATGATGCGATCTTTCAAGTTACACGACCAAGCATCGGCATCGCAGAGCCCAGAGTTTGCGAAAAAGAAAGAGTGGCTCATAGAAAGACACTCAGGAGTCGATGCGAACACCCATGAAGAGTCATCACAGAAACCCCCCAAGGGAAGGCCGACTAAAGAACAACCCGCAGAGCCTACCAAGGAGCAACTACGTCTGTCACGTGAACTCTAATGCAGCTCTTTCCTTTTCTTTCCTTCCACCAACCTTTAGCCCTTCCATCTCTTCCACCAATAGGGTAGCACTTCGGGTCAGATCAACATCATCAACCCTCGTACCACCACGGATTCCCAATATCGCTCATCCTCAAAAATAAAATAATATATATAATAATAATAATAATAATTACAAATCTTTTTGGGCATAACACCCGGGATGCAAAATAAAAAGGAAGAAAAGACATCAAAATATGTTAGAGTTCTATAAGTCCAAAAATTAGTCCAAAATTATAAATCATAAAATTCAAAATAAAAAAAAGGCCCCTAAACACCTATTTATAGGCAAGGCCCCCTCACTACAATGTGACAAGTGCCACATTTCTGAGCACCCCCATCTAATTAAATCCAAGCCATACACATGCCCCTTAAAAGAACCACAATCTCTTGCAAACCTAGATAAGCCAATAATCACACAATACTTACCCATCAAGAAACACAAATCCAAAGCAAGTTAGATAAGCCAATAGGATTAAAACATCTAACATCCCTCTAGAGTTCTAGAAACCAAACTCACACACCTTTGACAAATGTTGCCTCAAACTAAACCTCAAACTAAAACATGGTAAAACTCATACTTTAAACAAAACAAACGCCAAAAGTTCCTTAAAACTCCCTAAAATGAAACTCTAACTTATCTGGACCAAATAAAATCCTAAACCCAAATAAAACCAAATAAAACTAAATAAAACCAAATAAAACCAAATAAAATCCTAAATAAATTAAATAAAATCTTAAATAAACCAGATAAAATCTTAAATAAACCAAATAAACCCAAGTAAATCAAATAAATCAAATCCTAAATAAACTAAATGAAATCAAATAAAATCTTAAATAAATCAAGTAAAATCCCAAATAAACCAAATAAAATCAAATAAATCCCTAAATAAATCTAATCAAGAAAATCCAAGAAGATCAGAAAGAACCAAATCAAGTAAAATCATCGCATGCTCGTAAACATACGACTCCCCACAGTCCCATTGCAGCTAAAGTCACCCCCTAGCAAATTACTGCGAATTAACATCCCACCGCGATCAAAATTATTCCCGCAGAGTCTCATCGCATACTCACACGTACATGTGATCACTCCCCAACACCCCCTACAAAGAACAAACCGACAACACAAATTAAAATCATCGCTCATGACCCCATCACTAAATACAAAGCCCCCTCACAATACAAAGAGAGAATTAACGACGACGAAGTAGCCAAGCATGCTACTTGTTCCATCACAATCAAAATCACTATCCCTTGACCCATCGCATGACCTTACCCACCGATGAGAGAGGGAGAATCGCTTATGTCCCATCAGCCATCCTTACAGTAACCCACGTCCCATCGCGATAGGATGCAAGTTTCCAATGCTATCCCAACACCTAAGCTCATTGGCCTAAATCAGCCACACCCTCATGTCCCATCGCGATGCTAAAACCTCACCATTATTGGTGCACGCTTTTTTTGGGTTTCTCTCGGTCTTGGTTGAATCAGTGGCTCAATTATGTCCAAGTGAACTCTAGCGATGCGACGTTTGGAATAGTGGAGGTAAAATAAAAAAAGAGGAATTTTCTAGGAATATTCTTAGTTGTTGCGATCGCCAGCTACAAATATTTAACAACGCTGTAATACATCATTGATCATGCTTTAGAGCGGGTTACTTCTTTACTGAATCGTCCGCCTGCGAACGTCAGCAGCTATGCTCTTCCTTATAGTTTAGCTAGCTTAGTTTTCCTTTTATTTCCTTGTTATTGCTGCAATTCTGATCGGTTTGAGTTTCTTGATTCTATTGTGAGTTTAGTTGTGTGGGTTTATTATAGTGATCTAGTCTAATATTATAATTCTATCAGGAGTCTAATTAATTTTAGTTTCCTAATCTTATTAGAATTCTAATTAATTTAGTGTCCTACTACTACTAAAAGTCCAATTGATATCAGTCTCTTAATTGTACTAGGAATGCAGATATATTAATTCTAATAAAACTCTAATTAAATAAAGTATGTTGATTGTACTAAAATTTTTAGTAAAGCAAGTATACTAGTCCTACTGCAATTCTGATTGAAATAGAGAATTAATTTTACTAGAACTCTAATTTAAGCAATGAATTAATTTTATTAAAATCTAATTAAAACAAATAAACTAATTTTATTAAAAATCTAATTAAAACAAATAAACTTACTATACTAAAAATCTAATTAAAATAAAGGAACTAATTTTATTAGAATTAGAATCAGAACAATTATTCTAAGGATCTAATCAAAATAAAGCATGTAATTACTTATACTAAAAATCTAAGAAAATTATGGGCTTAATTTTCTAATTCTAATTAAAGCAACAAAATAATCCTTAAAAAAAGGGGTTTTGGGCTCGCTTTGCTAAGGAGGATTGGCCTTGTTCCTAAGTACCCTCCGTAAGCTCCCTTGGGCAAATCGGGTGGCTGAGATTAAAGATAAATTGAATTTCGGATTATAATATTAATATTTTTGGATTTTCAGAGTCGATTTCGGGATTATAATTGTGAATTAAATTAAGAAATTAGAGTTTTAGAAAACGAAACTAATATTTGGGATTTTAGAAGTATTGAATTAATAAATTAAAACTAAAATTTAAAATTCTAGGACTGAATTCGGGTTCCAAATCAGAAAATCAGACCGTATGGTTAAGGACTGATTCTAGAACCTAAGAATTAGAACCAGAGATTAATGATAGGACTAGAGATTAAGATTTTAGAACGGAATTGAGTTTAGGGTCGGTGAATTAGACTGTTAGATTAAGGACTGGTTCTAGAAACGGAGAATTAGAACCAGTTACTAAAAATTCCGGTCTAAAAAAGAGGGGTGCTACGGTCTAAAACTAAAAATTTAATATTAATAATTAAAACTAAGAGAAGTCCTAGGTCTAAGAACTAAAATTAAACTAAGGGCCGAGGCTAAAGGTTGGATTTTTACCTAGGGCCGGGACTGCAGAGAGAAATCTCGAAGATTCGAAGCTTGAATCTCGAAATCATGACTATGTTCCTCTATGTGTTCATTCTCGGAGTTCTTTGGTTTTGAAATCCCAAAAAAAATCCGTTCTCTCAAAATTGCCAGCCTCTTTGGGGCGAATTAGAAAAAAATCTTTTATAAGTTTTTCTCCAATTAAATGCCCTATTTCAGGTGTTTAACTGGATTTCGTGCCAGTCTCCCGGTGCTTAATTGCTTTGGGTCGGCCACCGACTAAGTGAGTGACCGACTAACTTGCTCAACAAGTTTCCTAGTTCTAACAACGTTAGGATTAATTGTGCACCAATTATGGGGTGCACAATCCAATTAAGCTCTTCTTTCAAAGCATTTAATCGAGGAAGCTTAGGGGTCAAGGACTGTAAGACTAGGTCGGGCATAGGCCAATTGTGCGCTGGTGGTGGGGCACTCAATCCAATCGCGTGTGCCATATGGCACGCGTAATCGAGTCTCGAGGTGGTCTGGGAAAGAAAGTCTGGTCTGAGAGGGGACTGATTGCACGTGTGTGGTTTTACGTGCAATTGAATTGCACGCGTGATTGTAGGCACTTAATTTGGGGCTGTCCGGGTTCGGGTTAGGTCACAAATGTCAGACTATTGTTTCAGCCTGTATTCCGACTATATATTATTATTTCTGCATATAGTCTCCCTTTGCTGGGATCTGAGCCACAGAGTTATTATTTCAGACTGTGTTCAGTCATGTACTATTGTTTCAGTGCATGGTTCCTGTATTAGGGTCATGGGGCCTGAGCCACAGAGCTATTGTTTCAGCCTATGTCTAGCCATATATTATTATTTCAGTATATGGTCCCACATTAGGGCAAAAGGGGTCTGAAATGCAAGACTATTATTTTAGTCTGCATTTTGACTACATACTATTGTTTCAGTATATAGTCTCCCTACGTTGGGATCTGAGCCACAGAGCTATTATTTTAACCTGCATTCAGCCATGTACTATTATTTCAGTACATGGTCCTCGCATTAGGTTATGGGGCCTGAGCCACAGAGCTATTATTTCAGCCTGTGTCCAGCCATATACTATTATTTCAGCATATGATCCTAATTAGGGTTATGAGGTCAAAGGTTTACTGAATAGATTTGTATATTTTGAGAGGGCAAAATGGGGGTGTCTACAGATGCCCCTCTTCGACGCGCTCTTGCGAAGTAAGAATGCGTTGAAGAAGTAGACACCCCTCATTCGAGGTTTCTTCTCGTTTCTCTTGAGAAATCATAAATGTGAATTGAGGATGTTGACATGGCATGCTTGGCTTTCTTATCTATCAGTACAAGCTAAAATGGAGCATTTGGAGGCCCAGTGGTAGCTTTCAAAAGGCGTGTTTCATGCCGTGGATGCCTAGGGGCGATCCCGTCGCATATCGTGACCTACTGTCATAGACAGTCGATGGGGGAAGTCAGTGTATCCTAATCCGCGGGTGTAAGGGGCATCCCGTTGCATGGCGTGACCTACTGCGAGTGACAGTCAAACTAAAAGGAGAATCACCATATCCTAATATGTGGGTGGAAGGGGCATCCCACCGCATGTCGCGACCTGCTCCAAGGGGCAGTCAAACAGAGGGGTATGATGCAGTCGAGGTACCAGGGCGTCATACAAATATCCATAAATAAGCTCGAGGACCAATAATAATACAATGCAAAATAATGTCGAAAGCTTTCGCAAGTCATGTCAGACCGGATGCGTCATTGCTCACACCAATGTGTGTCAGGTGTTCTTTTTCCAATAGGCATTTATAAGTTCTTAGATTAAATATACTCATGGTTCGGCTTCCCAGGGGAATGGCCGGTTCGGGCTGGTAATTGAAGTGAATTTTGGGAACTGAGTCTCTTTGCTTATTATTAATTTTTTGTTTTTTTGTTTTTTTTTTTTTGTGTTTTTGTGTTTGTTTTGTTTTGAAGGTAAAAGAGATATTTTTTTTTTGGAAGTAAAATATTTTTGGTTTGAGAAGTAAGAGATTTTTTTTTTGAAAGTTTTAAGAATTTAACTTAAGATCAATTCGGTGGCAAAATGACAAAAAATGTGGCTTCCGAGACGTCGCTGAGCAGATCCATCGATACAGGATTTATGGACCCAACCGCTGATGTGGTTGTCAAGATGACACTTGGGATGCCGGATATTTCATCTAACCTTCTCGACGAATACTGATGATTATCTCTTATGAGAGGACTACAGTGATTCGCAAGTCGAGAGAGATGGGTTTTGAAAACATTTGACTTAATCATAGTTAACTATATTTATACGCAATATCGAGTAATTGAAAAGTGGGTAGTACTTACTTGAGAGTGATACTTACCCGGATTGTGCACAACTTATATGGTCTGGTGGTGTCGTAGTGTCACGAGGGGACTTTGGAGATTTCTTCTCTTTTCTTCTTGTCCGCTGTGGCAGAGCTTGGCGGTCTTGGTGGGACGTGATGTCTTGGGGAAGTGATGTCATGATGGGACTTGGGGATTCTTTCTTTCTCTGGTTGCGTGCTGGATGAGTTCTGGTGGTTGTTACGTAGCGAGCAATTCAGGAGGAGGGCTCTTTGATTTGGCGATGGGACACGATCGAGCTTTCTCCCTTTTTCATATGGCATGGCAGGTGTTGTTTGAGCTTTTCGGGTAGTGATGTTTGCGATGGGACATTGGTTGAGCATAGTTAGCGATGGGACGCTGATAGGATATTTGTGCGATAGATATGTCATGTTTCTTTCTTTGGTAGATCTTGAGTTATGTGAGATCATGTTGTGGTTGCACAGTGATTGGCTTCTTTTTTCTTCTTTTTTTTTGCGGTGTGCCAGTGTTTTTGGGGGATTTGCCTTTGGCATTTCGCGATGGGACATGAGGGCATGGCTGATTTAGGTCAATGAGTTTGGATATTGAGGTGGTATCATGTGCGTGCAAGTTATCGTAGTGGGATGTGCATGACGGGGTTGCCCCTTTCTCCTTCTCTCTCTCTGAATAGCCTGTGAGGCTATGTGATGGGACATGAGAGTTTTGATCAAGGTGAGGTAGAAAGATGTGAGGATGGATTAATTCGAGTATTGCACGCATGGTATGTGTCGCTTAATATGATTGCACGCCTATTTTCGGGCGTGCGATCATAGGTTTGAAGGGCTATTTATGCGTGTCTGAGTGTGTGTGTGATTGAGTTATGCGCTTTAATCCTTGCACGTGATTGAGGAGTCACCAGGTCACTGTGCGGGTGACCTTTCATATTGCGCGGCTCGTGGGAGTCGCTTAATAGGGTTGCGCAGTCTGTAGTTTGCATGTGATCGGAGCGTCGTGCCGTTAGCTTGGGCGATGGTTCAGTTGCGCGCTCGGGTCGGAGCACGTGTTTTGGAGTGCATCGTGCATTGTGCGTGACTGAGTTAAGCGCACGTGTTCGGGCGCGTGATTAAGTCCGTACTCTATATAAGCGAGGGAGCCTTCATTCATTTCTCATCCCTCGATTTAGTCTCGAGTTTTACTTTTTATGGATATTTTATATTCTAAAATTTGTATTTTAGTGATATCGGATGATCTAACTGTTTGATTGGGATGCCGTTTCTTCCTATGTTCATGATTTCGCGTGATCTTTGTCCTGAGGTGATGCTCGGGGATGTCATTATTCTGGGAATGGGCAGTATTGGGAATGGGGGCGTTAGTCTTCACATCAATCCCTTTTAGGGAGTAATGAAGGCAGCATTGAGGAGGCAGCGACGGAGGAGGTGAAGATGGTGGAAGAGAAGGAATAACAAGTGGAGGGATGTGTTTCCAAACTAATCCTTCCTAAAGCCTTCGATTGGATGCTCCGCTCCTCGCTTTGTGTTGATTTCAGGTTTCTAGTTTTTGTTTTGGGTTGTAAGTTAGGCTCTAGGTTTTCATTTTGGGTTATAATTTTAGGAGGTATGCATCCGGTGATATTGTATAAATTTTAAGTTATAAATAAAAGAGTATTATTTTATTTAATGTGCTTAGTACTTATTTAATGGATTAGCCATGCATATTTTATTTGATTTAGTCTAGGATTTAATTTAGCTTAGAGTTTATCCTGAGATTAGTTTTGTTTTTATGAAATTTTGTTTAGGGGGTTTACTTGATTCTAATGGTTTGTCGGAGGCATTTTTTGTGTGATCCTAAGCAAGTTAAAGTCTCATTTTGGAAAAACCTTTTTTGTCGCTTGTTTGGTTTAAGGTTTGATTTGACTTGAGTTTTGGTCTTTTGTTTGATTCAACATGATACTTATTAAAAGGTGTGAGTTTTCAAAGGTTCTAGATGGGTGTTAAGTGTTTAAATCCTATTGACTTGTTTACTTTGCTTTGGATATGTGTTTCCTTGAAAGGACAGGTGTTGCATGATTATTGGTTTATTAGGTTGGTCATTGATTGTGGTTTTTCAAAGGGGTATGTGTTTGGTTTGGATTTAATTAGATTAGAAGGGTTTGAAGGTGTGACACTTGTCCTTTAGTAATTTAGGAGGTATAGTTCATAAATGTGTGAGCTAAAAGCTTTGAGTTCTTGTTGTTTTGAATTTTATTTCAAGTTTTAGGATTAGAAGTTTTGGGGCATTTTTATTTATTGTTAATGTCTTTTCTTCCTATCTCTTTCGTATCCTGGGTACTGGACCCGAAGAGTTGTGTTATTACATGGGTTGTTGAGAATGGACAGGATTGGGAATGCAAGGTAGCAGTCGAATTGCTACCGTACTAAGGAAAGAGGTGGAGGAGAAAAAGGTGGTAGAAAGAAAACCCAAGGATAAGGCATGGTCAAAGTTCTCGTGACCGATGCCTATGTTTCCTCAGTGGGCTCAGCGGATTTAGCGTTAGTTTCTCTTTCTTGTTATGCTTTCCAAGGTGAGCCTCCAAAGGTGGATCCTGTAGACCCTGGGTGGCTTTCTGTGAGCAACTCTTTCTTTTCTGCCGGTTCGAGGCAAGGGGAAGAGGCTGTCATCATTAAAATTCGTTCAGGGTGCATTCCTCCGTCGGGATTTTCTGAGATCTCTAGTTTCTCGAATAAATCTTGATTTGGGCATTGCCTGAACAGGCAAATTTTAAATTTCTTATTTAAGTTGTATATTCAGAGGGTATGCCTTTGGTGTGTTTTGTAATTATTTTTTTCATTTATGAAATAATTATGTTTTAAATTCTGTTTTGGTTATTGATATTTAGTGAATTTTGGCTTGGTTTATTTTATAGCTTACTTGATCTGGTTTTGAATGTGACGTTTATTTGTTTAAGTTTGGTTGGGTTTAGTTCATTTATTTTGGATCTGGGGTATGCTGGGGAGCATTTTTAGTTTTAACTTAGTTTAGGATCAAGTGTACAAATGATGGGGGGCCTTTTTTTCATTTTTTATTTAGTTTGGTCTTAGTTGAAGTGTGTACATGATGTTGGGGCATTTCTTCATTTCTTTTGTTTAGTTTGGTCTTAGTTGAAGTGTGTAAATGATGTTGGGGGCATTTTTTTTCATTTTTGGTTTGGGGTGTACATGTCCTAAGTCAGAAGTGTTTTTGGATTGGCCTTAACAAGGGCATAATTTAGGTTGGTAATCAGTGTCGGAAGTCTCCTAATTTGGTCTTGTGAACCTGCTTGTTTTGGGCACATATTCTGTGTTCCTGGGAAATTACGTGCTTCACTCCGAGCGCATAAACTAATTGCGCGTTAGAATGGGAGCGCGCGTTTCGAAGGGTCGGAAGGTCTTTAAGTGCCGGCGTCCGATCGTTTAATCGAGTTCAGCGCATGTCATGGGGCCCAGGATTAGGGTGGTGGCCGGTCGCTGTTGCAGTGACTGTTGGCATTCACACACACGGGTTCAGGCGCTTGAGGTGATTACGCGCCTAGTGGACAACGCGCAACCAGGTTGTCGGGTTAGTTTGAGCGGACGATGATTAATTTACGCGCTCAAAACTGGTCATTTGATCCGAATTAAGCGCGGGGACGGTGGTGCATGATTCGGTTGAGCACGTGAGTTCACGCGTGTGATCCAACCATGTCTTATAAATAGTTAAAAAATGTTTCATTCTTCTCGCGCTATCAATTTTGGTCTTTGATTCTCTATTTTCTTGTTTCCATGTGCTCTATTTTTTATGTTTTCGTGATATTTTGCGATCTGGTCGTCTGTTTCAGGTGTTGTTTCTTTCGTTCTTTCTAGTTTTTCGAGTTCTTTGTTCTAGGATGGAGGGTGAGAGTGGTGATAGGCATGATCTTACTATTTCTAAGTTGGAGAGGATGATGATGATGGGGGAGATAGGTGAGACCTCTGAGGCTTGGACCGATGTCATTGTCAGGGAGGTGGATGTCGGGGAGGTGGCTAGAGAGGAGGTACCGGAGGTTGACCAGGTGGGGGTCAGGGAGGACATATCCAAGATTGAGCAGGGTGTAGCTGAGGAGGAGGGTGAGAGGGTTGAGGAGGAGAGAGCTGAGGATGAGGCCGAGGAGCACCAGGGTGAGGACTGTAGTGATTGCAGACATTTCTCGCTGGAGGATTTCTTCGCTCGAGGTTGGGTAGGTACCTGTGAGCAAGAGTTCCTTCATTTTCTAGGCATTTAGGTTATGACATAGACTTATTAGGATCTGGAAACCCCTTTTTAATTTATATCAAACCTGCATTGATCATTGGTTGTGTGCTCACTCATGCATCGTGACGACATCTAGAGATAGGCCACGTTTCTGTTCAGTTGTTCTTATCATGTTTTGTGTTTTTATTGTAAGTTGTTATTGTGTGTTTGGGGCATATTTCATTTGCTTTTAGCTCTAGATCTGTTTGTCTTTCGTCATAGGTATGTGTTAGTCGTACTGTCATTATTTGTGTTCCGTTCAATAGGAGCCCCTGTAGCTGGCTATTAGCTCGGCATGGACTGAGTCTCATACTTAGTATCGTGCCTTGCCGGAGTTTCAGCGGGCGCAATTGGTGTCTTTCAATTTTGGGCCAATCTTGGAGCTGGTGCTCTTTCAGGTCGATCATGGCCTGATCATGGCGATTTTAGAGAGGTGGAGGGAGGAGCATTAGACACTTCTCTTTCCAGTTGGCATGATGTTACCGACTCCAGAGGACTAGGTCCACATTACCAGTCTTCATTTTAAGGGTGAGCCGATCACGGGACGGATGGCAGGAGAGTATTTGGAGGTGTGTGAAGAGATTTTGGGTGTGTCGTATAGGTCGAGTGGCTCGGGGCCAAGTGTGGTTCGAGTCACTTGGCTTTTCGATACATTTGCGAGTGGCTTCATCCCTCCGAGGCATCATTCAGAAGCGAGGGCATCTTACGAGGCCCGTTGTGTGGTGGTGGCGGGTTGGGAGCCCGTGGTTGAGCCGAGGTTGGCTGCAGATAGGGTGCTCCGAGCGTTCTTGATGCACTTCCTCGGTGCAGTAATCTTTTCTTCTTCAACTCAAGGATGCATCACCAGGCTGTTTTTGATGGTTCTTAGGGACTTGGATTGGGTCCCTACCTATGTGTGGGGTGCGGCCGCATTGGTGCATCTATATGAGCAGCTTTATCGTTGGGGACGGGGCGTCGCGACGATTGGAAGTTTCCTTCCCTTCCTCCAGGTGAGTTTTAGTTAGTTGATGTCAAAGTGTCTTTGTTTTCTTGGTCTTTTAATGGTAACTATTCAACATTTCTCTTTTGTATATTTTTTTTTAGTTCTGGGCATATGACCATTTTGCTTTTCTTCGTCTGGGGGTTCCATTGGAGGTGAGTTTCATGTTTTCGCGGATGCATGTGGGGAGGGCAGCGCTACGGGGTCGTTTCTGGTCTTTGGATCTTCAGACTATGCACGGTCTTTTTGAGGATATGCATGCGGGGCAGGTATATATCATCATGTGTATGTTTTATTTCATTTTGTTTTGGTCTTTTAGGATTTGAGGATTCATTGATGGGTTGGCTTGCTCGTTTGGTTAGGTGATTTGGAGGCCATATGCGGTCGAGGAGGATTCGGGTGTGCTAGTGGTTCAGTCTGGCTAGCCCTTCTTCGATGTGGACATATGGGTCCATTGTTTTGAGAAGGTGGAGAGGATCCACCTGTCTCGAGTGGTGCAACAGCTGGTGCTCGCTCAGGGAGTCCCTTCAGAGATTCGCCACAGGGTGGCGAAGGGGATGACTGACCCCTTAGGCTGAAACTTTGCGGAGAAGATGGCGCTTCAGATGGTCAATTTTAGAGCTGGGGGGACCAGGGTCATAGGGGCGCGTGACGAGGCGGATGTTCGAGAGTATAGGAGATGGTTTAGTGCACTGGGTGGTGGGCGTCTCTTCACATGTCCGCATGGGAGTTGCTCTTTCGCGATCGGCGAGTCAGAGTCAGCATCGGCATTGAGGGAGAGACTGGCTGCATTGGAGCAGGACCATCATACCATGAGTGTGTGGGGGGCATTAGATGCTCTCCATAGGGCGATGGAGCAGATGGGGTGTGCTCCTTGTCCAGATGAGGAGATGTTACACTCCTTCACCCTCTTAGTTGCTCAGTCTAGGGGAGCAGAGGATGAGTTGGGGGCTCGGCTGGTGGAGACTCGACAGCTCCTGGTGAGTTGATTTATTAGGGTTTTTTTATGTATTACATTGACCTGGTCTTTCAGTCATTTTGACATGGTTGTGGTGTCCCATTTTGTTTTTGGACAGTCTGAGAGGGAGGCCGAGGTCGCTAGTCATGTGGCAATGATAGGGTTGTTATGCGGTCAGTAGCAGGCCAGCCGAGAGGTGGAGGCCAGTTTGCGATCTGAGATCGACCGATTGGTAAGTGTCTATATAAACTTAGTTTTGTTAATTATTAGCGTTGTGGGCTTGCCAACTGACATGGTCATTGTTATTCATAGAGAGTTGAGCTCACTGTTGGACGTCCCGTTCCGACATTTGATCCATCTTCAGTTGCTTCCTCCGGTCGGGAGGATCCGACGATGGTTCAGTTTCGGGCCGAGTTAGATCATTGGGTAAGTTCCATTCAATCTTTCAACTCATTTGTGTCATTGTATTAGTTTATTGGTGTTATTGTTTTGCTTTCTTAACATTTTACTAACATTACGTGGTATTTCAGTGTCAGGTTGCCGAGGATCTTCAGACGAGGGAGGCGACTGCTGCCTCTCTACGTCCCGAGAGTTAGGTATAGTTTTTGGATTGGTGTAATTCAGTTTAGGTTATTTCCTTTTATTTTGTTTCGATATATTTCGTGTTGGTTTGTTTGTTTTTTTGTGTGTAGGCCATTCCAGACTCTGCCCCTAAGGCTCCCCCTCAAAGGTATGTTCTTATCCCTACTCATGTATGTTTTAGTTATTGCGTTTATGGTTTATTTGTCATTATAGTGTCATCTGATGTATTTGTTTGTTCTCGTTGCAGCCGCTTATGTTTGCTGTCCCTTCCGTGCCACCTGCTGATGCAGTGACTGCCGAGACGATTGAGCGACTTCTGGAGGAGAGGTTGGATCTGGTATGATTCTTTCCTTTTCAAAGTTTCTTTTTTTTTATGTTCATATATATATATATATATATATATAGGTTTTCTTTGACTTGGTGTAATTACGCAGGTTCATTAGCTTGAGGAGGGGGGTATAAGGGCGATGCGAGCACACACCACTCCCGAGGCGAGACGGATCCTTGGGGAGACGTAGAGTCGCGATGACCTATTTGTTGAGATGATGGTTATACAAAAGACTCAGGCTGAGGCATTGGAGGCAATGTGTCGGACGATGCGGGCAGAGATGCAGGTGTCCCTAGACCAGTTGTAGTATCACCTGACGAGGAGTGAGTGGGGGGTAAGTAAATTGGCTAGTTTGCTTGGTGGATCGGAGTTGAGGGCTACGGGCTCCTCGGCTGAGCAGTCTCGTCACATGTCTCGTGATGGTGTCAGGGGTGACGCTCGTGAGGATTTTATCATTCGTGAGATTCTTGCGGGGTATCCTCCTCATTCTCGATCGAGGCGGTCTGTTAGTCAGACGAGTGAGGGGGTCTATGGTAGGGCCTCATCGTCTAGAGGTTTCGAGGACTCTGGGTGCTGGAATCATGTTTTCAAAGGACTAGTCCATGGACCTCCGAGCGGATGATACTGGGGACAGCGACACTCATCCATCCCAACGACAGCGTAGGGAGTAGGGGTGTGCATGTGTTTTTTTTTGTCCATTGTGTGTGTGCGTTGTATATGTAGGGGGGATGCCCCTGGTATCAAATGTAAAATGAAAAGAAAACTTTGATATATTTATATAGAGATTTTCTTGGTTTAGATGTACCTAATTGGCTCCTTTTTTTTAGTTACCTCTTGCGTCTACTTTTGCTTTTTAGTTTCTTTAGCGCCGTCGATCGTCATTGGGACTTGGATGCTTCCTGAGCCAACCTGGTGGTGGTTGGAGGTTGCTTCGTATCTGCACATGTAAAGATAAAGCTATCAGTAATTTCTGTTCTCCCCCTTACTAGTTGTCAAGGGTGGTGTATCTCAGACCAGGGTCTGGTAATAAGGGTGGATATGTGCTTTTTTTTTTTTTTTTTTTTTTCTATTTTCCTTTTTTTAAAAAAATGAAAATAATGTAATAGGGAAAGCAAATAACTGAGACAGAAATAATAAAAACAATAAAATAAAAATGCCCCAGTGTAGGAGCGTGGTAGTGTTGGCAGTATAGCATCTTTGGTAGCATTCTCCGGATGGTAATTTTGTTATTGCTCATCTTCTCCGTGGATGAGTTGGCGCTTCTAACGTGATTCTCCTTCTGATAAAAAAAAATGCCCTAGTGTGTAGATGCAATGGAGCTTTCCTGGGCTTTAGATGAGCACTTTGGGTCTATAAGCAGTCATGGGTATTTGGTGAGTTAGTTTTGAAGAAAAGTTCATCAGTACTATAATTGAACCGTGGGGAGGTCATTTTGATTAGGTCAGTTGTATACGGGGGTCTATCTTAGGGTGGTGGTCATCCTATCCCATGGCTATTAGGGAGAAGTACGGTAGGTATAGTAGGTGATTGCATTAGTCATCATTCATCGATTTTCAGTTTCATTCCTAGGAGTATCCTGTAAGGCTTTTGATTTATCATCTGAAATAAAAATATAAGAGGGGGGTAAGGCTCAGTGATATGGAGAATAGTTTGTATCTAATGCTTCTTAAAAGGGATGAGCAACAATATTTTTCTCAGAGGGATACAGGATGCCATGATCGAGCTCTTCGTCATGTTTTGATACCATCAAAATCTCACATTCTATGGTTAGCAGGAGTTTGTCTTCCTCTCGCCACCTTACAATGACATCTAGTAGTATGGGGATATCGGGGGTGCCCTTGCAGCTTGCATATACACTTCTAGTAAAGTTACCAGAGATGTCCTCACGGCCTGCTTATGCTTCCTTGAGCTCATTGACTTATTTATTCATTGTAATGCTGTCACTCAAAATTTTGATATATGTATTCTTCGAAAGCATCCTGTTAATGCAAGAATAGCGAGTTTTGATTAAACCTGACATCTTCATTTTTTTTGCTCTAACATCTCCTCCAATGGCGAGGGAAGGGAAATGAGGATCGGGTGTTACTTATGCTTTTGAAAGAGATTAGGGATGTCACTAGTCCTTTAATCAGATTGCCCGAGTGAGAAAGTGGGCGATAAACTAAAGGTCTTAAGGATATTCTGAGAATTGATGACATACGACCAATGAATGGGTCGTGAGGACTACGAGGGTGATAAGTATAAGTATTTAATCATGAAATGTGATGATCATAGGGCTAAGGGTAGTATTTTCTAAGGTACATGGCATTCCAAGGGCTAGGGAGTTCTTCCTCATCTTGGTTCGCCAGTTTGTATGCATTTCCAGGGTATGCGACTGTTATAACATAAGGGCCTTCCCAGTTCGGTTTCAGTTTTCCTTTCGGATGGGCGTGCTTGGAAGGCATGATTTTCTTTAAGACTAATTCTCTAATATTAAAGGTTCGTTCGAGGACTTTCTTATCGTAAGCCCTGGCCACTCTCCTCTTATATACCTGAGCGTGATCAGCTGCCCTTAGATGTGTTTCATCAAGTTGCTCTAACTGCATTAGTAGGGAAATTCTCCTCTTGTCTAAGGATAGCTCATCATTGAGTTGAATCCATAAGGATAGTACTTGTATCTCATATGGTAGGACTGCCTCCATCCTGTAGGTAAGGAGGTAGAGAGTTTGGCCAGTGGCCGTACGAATAGAGGTCCTATAGGCCCAGAGTGCTTCTGGTAGTCGTTCAGGCCAGTCGGCTCCATTGCTTATTTCTACTATATGTTTCATTATTCAAATCAGTATTTTGTTCATAGCTTCTGCTTGTCCATTTCCTTGAGGGTAGAACGGTGATGAGTGACGTAGATCGATGCCAAATTTCTTACATAACTTCATCGTCTTTTCTGTGATGAACTGTGGTTCGTTATTGATAACAAACATCCTGGGTACTCCAAACCTGGCGTTGATATTCTAAATGATGAACCTTATGAGTGTTGAAGCGGTGATTCTAACATAGGATTCAACTTCTGCTCATTTGGTGTTGTATTCGGTTATTGTAAGTATGAAAGCGTGCTTATGAGTGTTCCCAACTGTGTTTGTAAAAGGTCCAATGACATTGAAGGCCCACATCGAAAATGGCCAAGGCAAGGTCATAGTGTTCAATGCAACTGATGGAGTTTTGGTGAGTGCGGCATGTTCTTAGGATTATTTGTAAGATTGGATATAGAAGTGGCAATCTCTTATCATCGTCAATCAGAAGTAGCCTTGTCATGTAACTTGATCGGCGAGCCTCTGCCTACCAGAGTGGGCACCGCAGGCACTGGCATGTGCTTCTCGAATGATGTATTGTCCTTCGGCAGTCATGACGCATCGTAGCAGTACTTCTTTGGTGAAGGCTTCTTTGTATAATATTTCGCCGAGAATGCAGAATCGGGTGCATCGGTTCCTTACAGTCTTTCGTTCGATCCTTGTGGCATATGGAGGGACGTGTTGATGCTTTAAAAAGTTTCAGATGTCGTAATTCCATGGCTGTCCATCGTTGGTTGGTGATTTTTCAAATCTGAACATAGCGACTTTGGTTTTTGCCTTGACGTACTTTTCTGGAGTGATTGCTTCTTTTGGTCTCGTACTTGTGGGGAGGATTGGTAATTCTCTCTTAACGGTCCATGCTACCTCATGGGCGGGTATTGTCAGCTTCTTGACGAAGAAGGTTTTGGTACTTTGGCCGATGGGTATCTGGATGATCGAGGCTAATGTGGTTAAAGAATCTGCGAGCCCGTTTTCTATTCTAGGGCTGTGCGTGAAAGAGATTCTTTCAAATTTCTTTATCAAATATTGAGTGGTTTCTAGGTATGCCATTAGTCTCCTTCATTTAGTTTTTCATTCTCCTATGACTTGTGAGATTACGAGCTTGGAATCACTGATGGTTTTCAACTGTTTAACGCCTAATTGTAGTGCTGATCATAGTCCAGCTATAAAAGCTTCATATTCTGTGACGTTATTAGTGACAGGAAAATCTAGTTGAAAAGCCTTAGGTATGACAACTCCTTCGGGGCTTAGGAGGAGGACTATCCTGATGCCTTTTCCTTTGTAGTTTATAGCACAGTCAAAATAGAGGATCCATGACGTCTTATCGGGCTCTTTGTTATGAATCATGAGTAGGTCTTCATCGAGGAAATCCGCATGTATAAGCTCATTGCTCGAGAGTGGGAGATCTGCGAGGTAATCGGCGATTGCTTGTCCTTTGATTGACTTCTACGTGATGTAAGTGATATCAAATTCTTGTAATGGCATATGCCAGCGAGCGATCTTTCCTGAGGTTGTGGGGTTTTTGAATACATACTTTAGAGGGTCTATTCGGGCTAGTACTAGTATCTTATGTGCTCCGAAGTAGTGCCGTAATTTGGTTGAGGCCCACACTAATGTAAGGCAGATCTTCTCAATCAAAGTGTATTTTTATTTGTACTCGACCATCGTCCTACTAAGGTAATAGATAGCCCTCTCTCTCTTACCGTCCTTTTCATATTATCCCAGAATCACTACCTTTGCTTTGTCATTCGCTAAGAGGTATAGGATAAGAGGTCTTCCGAGAACTGGTGGCAATAGTATTGGTAGGTTAAGAAGGTACTTCTTGATATTGTTGAAGGCTTGTTGACACTGGTCATCCCATTTGTACTTAGCCACTCCTTTAAGGAGTCTGTAGAAAGGATCACATCTGTCTGAATGCTAGGAAATCTCTTGATGAATTGCAATCTTCCTATCAGACTCGTAATTCTTTGATATTACTGGGAGGTGACATCTCAAGGATAGTTTTGACTTTTACAGGGTTGACTTCGATCCCTCGCTTCCTAACTATGAAACCGAGTAATTTTTCGGAGGTGACTCCGAAGACACATTTCTTTTGTGTTTATTTTTAACTGGTACTTCTTAGTTCTTTACAACACCAATCGGAGTACTTCAACATGTCCTACTCACATTTAGGACTTCACTAATATATCATCAATGTAGACTTCTACACATTTATGTATTATGTCATGAAAAATAGCCATCATGGCATGTTGGTACGTGGCTCTTGCGTTCTTGAGCCCAAAAGGCATGAGATATAGCAGTAAGTTCCCTATGGTGTGGTGAAAGAAGTCTTCTCTTGGTCAGACTCTACTAATTTGATCTGATTATATCTAGAGAAACCATCCATAAAGGATAGCATCTCATGTCCAGCGGTGTTGTCAACTAGAGTGTCGATGTGCGGAAGTGGAAAGTATTCTTTTGGGCATGCCTGGTTGAGATTTTGGAAATCAATGCAAACCCGTACTCTGCCATCTTTCTTAGCGACAGGCACTATGTTGGCGACCCATTTAGGGTAGAGGATGACTCAGATGAATTTGGCTTTGTGTAATTTGTCAACTTTCTCTTTAACTTGAAGGGCGGTTTGTGGGTGCATCCTACAGAGTTTTTGCTTAACGGGCTTTGCATCGAGCTCTAAGACAAGGCGATATTCTACTAAATTTGGATCTAAACTAGGCATATCTTCATAGGACCATGCAAGGGAGTCGAGGTGTTCTTGTAGGACTTGTGAAATCTGTTGACATTCCTTGGAGTTGAGTGTTGCGCTGATCAGCAGCTTCTTGGGTTTCTCTTCAGTACCGAAGTTGATTTCCTCCGTAGGTTCCACGACAGCTTGGGTATGCTCATCGATACGCTTGATAACTCGTTGGAAATCTGGCACCTCTTCGGTGATTGGTGTTCCTTCTTCATCTTCGGTAAGCTCATATGCTATGAAATTACTATACTGGGGATTCGATTTTGAGAAAGGTAACCCTTTATCGGTGTAATTTATGACTGAGAGATCTTTAGTAAGGTGAAGGTCAAGGTTATTGATTCTTCTCTCAAAGTTATAAAGTATCTCATCCGGTATGATTACTGGCTTATTGTTTAGCCTGGATGCTTTACGTCCTCGTGCGGGAGATAGGGTAGAAGTCTTAGGAGGAAAGTCTCCTTGTTGGCCACAAACTTGATTCGAGACGAAGGGTTCCCTTTCTTTTATGAGATTTTCTGATTTTTTTAGATTTTGTGTTTCTAAATTTTTAGGGTTTTCTGTTTTTTCTATTTTTTGATTTTTGATAATAAATATGATATAGGGTCGGTCGCCTCAAGGGGCGCCAAGAGAGTTGCTTCCTCTAATTGAGGGAGCGAGACGGCTGCTGGAGCCGTTCGGGCGATTCTTCGGAAAATGTAGACTTGTTCTAAATTTGGCATTTTTTTTAGAGTCCTTATCTGATGAGACTTTTTGAATAAGTGATGCTGGTGACAGTGGCATTGACGCTCGAATTTCCTCTACCACGTTGATTGCCCCTTCTTTGAAGAAGCTCTGGAGATCATAGTCGATCGAACTATCCTCCTCTGAGTTATAATGTAGTTGTTCTTCCTGTCCGGGGTGCTCTCCTAAGGGATCTTGGGGGTAGTGAGTTCTTTCCCTTGAACTTTATAGTATGTTAGGATAAGCACGCATGCTCGGCAGTGAGGCTGATAATGGTGAGAAATGTAGGGAGATCCCCAAGGGCATTCCGATCCTTCTGAGTTAGAGTCGAAGACGGTATCAAATTCATCTTCCTGATCTGACAGCGCTTAAAGTCCTAGGTTAGCTTGCTCTGCTAACTCGAGTGCAGGGAGGTCTATCCAGTAGTCCTCATCATCGCTCGGAGGGGATTGCCACTCTTCCTTGAGGGATTTCCAGAATATTTGGAGTTATGGCAGTTCTGGGGATAGAGGAGTGTCTAGTTCGAGCTCCTCCTCAAACTTTATAAGGGCGTATTGGGTATCTCCCCCTGGGTCAACCATATGACTATTGGAATTTTCTGCTTCTTGTGCCGGTGGCCGAGCTGGTAGGTCATTACTTGTTTCTGTTGTCATGAGATTGGAGTGATTCGATTCTTCTGTTACAGAATGTCGAATCCAACTAGCGAAGCATTCTAATATGTTAGTGCATGCCCTATAGCGGGCACGGTATGGGTGAGCGATACAAGGGGAGTCACAGGGGCATTCCCATCCCCCAAGGCCAAGGCCGAGGCAGATGCTATGCGAGTTAAGATTTTCTTTTAGGGTGTCATCTTCTTCCCATGTTGAGTGCAAGTGCTCTTAATCATCTTGCAAGGTTGCTATGTGAAAATCTTAGTCATCAGTGGATTCCCAATCTTTTACCCATGGCTCGAGTTATGGAGGTTCTTTCTTCCTCTCTTCTGTAAACTCCTTACTGTCAAACAAGGGTTTGACTCCTTCGAGCAATTTATCAATATCATCGTTCAGATTGGTTAGATCACTGAATGCTTTAGCCATTCGCTAGATTTCCGCTTCTTGGGATCTAGTGAAGGACACTTTCTTCTGCCTTGGTACATTTGCTTTCTCAGTGGTCCCATAGATGAAGTGGTCATATAGAGACTATTTGGGTGAGGTAGGGAACAAGTCGGCTTGTAGGCCGTCCGATTGATAACCTAACCCTATCTGTTTGCGTATTTTCATTGGGACTACAGGTCCTACACGACCTTGCATATTTTTATCAAACCCAGGGTAGGGGACGTATCCGAGTTGGTACATGAGGTCCCACCCTTTTGTCGTGGTGGGGTTGATGTCATAAAGTTTGGCAAGGTTTAGGCTAACCTCTCTCCTCATTAATTTTTGTTGACGTGTTGGGGGAGAACTAGGAAGGGTAGGGAGGCAGACTTCTGCAATGATTGTCTCATCAGGGATTCGAGTCTTTTGAATATGACTCGTGTTTAACACAGAATCATGGGCTGTCAGAATACTCATAGCGTAATTAGTGTCCATCTCCTGGAGGGGTGCGTCAGTGTATATACGGACAATGGAGTTCTCATATGGGAATTTGACGCATTGATGTATGTGGATGCGATGGCCTTCATTGACTCTAGCCATTTTCTTTCTAAGATAAGATTGTATGTACTGGAGGAATCGGAAATGTCGACGGTAACATCTTTCATTACAGGTCCAAGGCAAACCTGGAGTTTAATAGTTCCTTTGACAAAGCGACGCCAGCCATCATAAGCTATGAGTGACAGTGTCGAGGGCCTGACATCCTATTTCGTGTATTCGAGCATCTTTAACATTGTGAGAGGGCAAATATTGAGTCCTGTTCCTATGTCGACCAATGCATGGGGTACAGAGAATCCTCTAATTATGACTGTAAGGTATATGAGAGCCGCACTCCCGTGGAGTAACTCTTTAGGCATGTCTGCATCTGTGAAAGTGAGCGCTGGAGTTTGCGCCATGACCGAAGTGATTTGATGAAGCTAATCTAGGGTTGTATCCTCATCCACTTGTGTGTCTTCAAGTGTCCTTATTAACAACCGGTGATGGTCATGCGATTTCTTGATGAGTTTTAATATGGATATTTTGGCCGAAATCTTTTGGAGATGCCGCAAAAGGTCATATTCTTGCCCTAGCTCAAGTGCCATTTCTTTGCCTAGCCGATGAGCCTTAGGTGCAGGTGGTTGGAGTGGTTGAGGTGCAGGAATTGGTGGAGGAATGATGTGAGGTGGGGGTGGCAATTTAACCTCTCTTTCTCTCACATTCCCCTCTGGTGGTTGCACGTTCGTGAAATCCTTATTTCGAGGGAAAGGCGGAGGTGGGTAATTAGTCCCTGACTTAAGAATCGGGCAAGTCAGTTGTTAATTGAACCTGGTGTTACTCGAAGCTGATGTATTTGTGAAGTGAGTGAAATTCGAGGTTGGAGCGCGTGCTTGCACGGTGCCGCTCTAAGGTGGGAGGTACTGTGTATAATCATCCTCTTCCAGGAAAGCAAAGACCAGCATCTTGCACCGGTCGAGATGTTCTTCTCGCTCACTTTCTTATATGTTTAGTAAACACTCAGTCTTTGTTTCATTCTCTCGGCTTGGAGCCTTTCAGGTGACACTTTCTACCCATGCAGCGATTTGGGCTACAGTTTGAAAAACATGATCTTCGTACTCGGGTTCAGAATTGGACGAAGGGAGTGGCTATGGCGTTGGTTCAGGATTTGGAGGGGTTGAAGGTTCTGGTGGGTGACTAGGGCAGAATGTTCTCCTGGTCCTAATGGAGTGGACTCATATCTGAGTGAATTTTGGATAAGGAGGCGGGCTCGGCGGGGCGATGCGAGCGATCAAGGCCGAGGGGTGCGGGGGTGAAGGAACTCTCACAAGTGTGGCGGAGGTATTAGAGGGTTGGATGGGAGTGATTAAGGTGGAGGGTTGGAAGGAGGATCGACTGGAAAGATCTATGGTGGTGACCTGAGCCGGTGTTGCTTGGTTGTGGCTAGGTGTGGGGTTATTAATAATCCCTAAATTTTATTAGGGTTAGGATTCCTAAGCGCTTCCCAATCGATTTGATTTTGGTCATTCATGTCATAGATTACATCCCGGAGGACCCAGCAGTCTTCTAGGTTGTGTTCCGCGTATTGATGGAACGCACAGTATTGGCTATAGTCTAGATTTTTCGGTCATGGGCGAGGTCTTTCTTATGAGAATCGGAGGAGATTATGAGTGTTGATGAGATGGAAGATGTTGGGAATCATATCAGATAAAGTGGGATAGTGTTCCTGCCTCGACTGCTAGGGGCCTTTAGCTGGGTTGAAGTTTTATGGTGGGGGTACGCTATTGTAGTTCGGCGCGTGGGCTGGTCGGTTCTGTGTCGTATTTTGGTTCTGGTAGGTGTTGGGATATTGATTTCTATTTTGATACTAACCTTGATTCTGGTTCTGGCCTTGGCTTTGGTTTGCGTATCTTTTTTGATTAGCACCTTGGTTTTGGTTGGTGTACCGTTGTTGATTTTGATTTTACTTGAAGTTTCACGGTTGGAAATTTCCGTTCCTGAAGTTTTATCCTTGGTTGACAACTATGTTGACCTGTTCAGTTCTTGAGGCTTTCTTATTATTTTTTTATTTTGATTCACTGGAAGAGCCTACTTTCGACGTGACTATGGATAGAGCGTGGTCTCCATCTTTAATGTGTCATGCTAGTCGGGATGCCCCGGAGTGGAGTGCAGTGAAGTCGGGGCAATCACTTGTGACAAGTGTGCTTTTTAGCGGTTCTCTAGTATTATCGATGATAATGTCCACCGAGTCCTTCTCTTTCATTAAAATGCCGATCCTGGCAGCGAGTTTTCTCCATCTGAAGACGAAGTCAGTAAATTCTTCATCTGGCCCTTACTTGGCCGTCATCAAATCACTAAGACTGACTGTCTCCTAGATCAAGTGTTTGTATTGGTCTAGGAATTGACCGACCAAATCATCGAAGGTTTCTATCTTATAAAGCGGGAGTCCCGCAAACCAATCTAAAGCTTCTCCTTCTAATGAGCATTGGAAATAATGAATGAGAAGTCCTTGATTATCACATATGGGTCGACAATTATTACAAAAGAGGGCCAAGTGATGGTTCAGATTTCCCGTGCAATTATATTTGGTAAATTTTGGTGGTTTATATCCTATTGATAAGTTAAATTTGACGTCCCGGTAAAATTTGTCGAATCCGAATGAGTGACCGGGGCGCTCTCTCTTGGCCATGTACTCATCGAGCATTTTAGGGAGATCTTCAATCTTGACGGTGCTGTCTTTTGGAGTGGCTCGTGAGCAAACCTTGTCTAGAGAGTCATCGTTGAAGAATGTGTGAGGAGGTTGTCTCAATGGTGTGGCACGGGCTGACACCGTGCTCGGGGTAGGCGGTGGCCTTCCTTATCATTCTTGGTCTTCTGAAAATTGTCGTGAACTAATGGTTTCGTATGTGGCAGCCAATCCACGAAGTAATTCCTCAGAGTCATCATCTCCTCTTTGTATTCTCTGAATACTGAGCTCTATAATTTGTTGAGCAGTAATGTTTTGTCCAGTGTTACCATCTCTCCCATTATGATTACTACCGGTGTGTGGGGTAGAGAAGGGATTTTCTTATTCGCTAGCCATGTTAATCTCAGGTTATCGTAGGCTGGAATTGTAAAGTGATTCTTCTTCGTACATCGGGTTGTTATAATATCCCCACAATGGTGGGTCTCCTAAACTCACACTTCGTATACTAGACATCTCGACTCTTTGACGAAGATTCATATATTTAAAAGGATTCGAAATAATGCGAGGGAAATAGAAAAAATAAAAGGAAAATAGAATGGAAACAAACTATCTAAGAAAGAAAGAGTTTGCAAAAGTGTCCCATTGTGATCGCCAGTCCATTGGTGCGCGCTTTTTCTGGGTTCCTCTCGATCCCCGTTGAATAAGTGGCCCAATTCTGTCCAAGTGGACTCTAGCGATGCAGTGTTTGGAATAGTGGAGGTAAAATAAAAAAAGGAGAGTTTTCTAGGAAGATTCCTAATTGTTGCGATCGTCAGCTGCAGATATTTAACGACGCTGCAACACATCAATGATCACACTTTAGAGCAGGTGTGGGCTACTTCTTTACTGAATCATCTGCCTGCGAATGTCAGCAACTATGGCTCTTCCTTATAGTTTAGCTAGCTTAGTTTTCCTTTTCTTTCCCTATTATTGCTGTAATTCTGATCGGTTTGAGTTTCCTGATTCTATTATGAGTTTAGTTGTGTGGGTTTATTATAGTGATCTAGTCTAATATTATAATTCGATCAGGAGTCTAATTAATTTTAGTTTCCTAATCTTATTAGAATTCTAATTAATTTAGTGTCCTACTACTACTAAAAGTCCAATTAATATCAGTCTCCTAATTGTACTAGAAATGCAAATATATTAATTCTAATGAAACTCTAATTAAATCAAGTATGCTAATTATACTGAAATTTTTAATAAAGTAAGTATACTAGTCCTACTGCAATTCTAATTGAAATGGAGAACTAATTTTACTAGAACTCTAATTTAAGCAATTAATTAATTTTATTAAAATCTAATTAAAACAAATAAATGAATTTTATTAAAAATTTAATTAAAACAAATAAACTAACTATACTAAAAATCTAATTAAAATAAAGGAACTAATTTTATTAGAATTAGAATAAGAGCAATTATTCTAAGGATCTAATCAAATAAAGCATGTAAATTACTTATATTAAAAATCTAAGAAAATTATGGACTTAATTTTCTAATTCTAATTAAAGCAACAAAATAATCCTAAAAAAAGGGGTTTTGGGCCCACTATGCTAAGGAGGATTGGCCTCGTTGCCGAGTTCCCTCCGTAAGCTCACTTAGGCAAATCGAGTGGCTGAGATTAAAGATAAATTGGATTTTAGATTATAATATTGGTATTTTTGGATTTTCAGAGTCGATTTCGGAATTCTAATTGTGAATTAAATTAAGAAACTAGAGTTTTAGAAAACTAAACTAATATTTGGGATTTGAGAAGTATTGAATTAAGAAATTAAAACTAAAATTTAAAATTCTAGGATTGAATTCAGGTCCGAAATCGAAAAATCAGGTCGTATGATTAAGGACTAGTTTTAGAACCTAAGAACTAGAACTAGAGATTAATAATAGGACTGGAGATTAAGATTTTAGAATGGAGTTGAGTCTAGGGTTGGTGAATTAGACCGTCAAATTAAGGACTGGTTCTAGAAACGGAAAACTAGATCCAAATATTAAAAATTACGGTCTAAAAAAGAGGGGTGCTACGATCTAAAACTAAAAATTCAATATTAATAATTAAAACTAAGAGGAGTCCTAGGTCTAAGAACTAAAATTAATCTAAGGGGTCGAGGCTAAAGGTTGGATTTTTACCTAGGGCCAGGGCTGTGGAGAGAAATCTCGAAGATTTGAAGCATGAATCTCGAAATCATGACTATGTTCCTCTATATGTTCATTCTCGGAGTTCTCTGGTTTCGAAATCTCAAAAATAATCTGTTCTCTCAAAAATTTCAGCCTTTTTGGGGTGAATTAGAAAAAAATCTTTTATAAAATTTTCTCCAATTAAACGCCCTATTTCAGGCGTTTAACTGGATTGCACTGCGGTCTCCCGGTGCTTAATCGCTTTGGATCGGTCACCGACTCAGTAAGCGACCAGCTGACTTGCTCAGTGAGTTTCCTAGTTCTAACAATGTTAGGACTAATTGGCGCCAATTATGGGGTGTGCAATCCGATTAAGCGCTTTTTTCGAAGCGTTTAATAGAGGAAGCTTGGGGGTCAAGGACTATAAGACTAGGTTGGGCGTAGGCCAATTGCACGCCAGTGGTGGGGTGCTCAATCCGATCGTGCGTGTCATGTGGCACGCGTAATCGAGTCTCGAGGTGGTTTGGGAAAGAAAGTCTGGTCTGAGAGGGGACTGATTGCATGTGTGTGGTTTTGCGTGCAATCGAATTACGCGCGTCGTTATAGGCACATAATTCGTGGCTCTCCGTGTCTGGGTCAGGTCTCAAATGCTAGACTATTATTTCAGCCTGTATTCTGACTATATACTATTGTTTCAGCATATAGTCTCCCTTCATTGGGATCTGAGCCACAAAGCTATTATTTCAGCCTGTGTTTAGTCATGTACTATTGTTTCAGTATATGGTCCCCGCGCTAGGGCATGAGGCCTGAGCCACAGAGCTATTGTTTCAGCCTGTGTCTAGCCATATACTATTGTTTTAGTATATGGTATATGGTCCCACATTACGGCAAAAGGGGTCTGAAATGCAAGACTATAGTTTCAGTCTGTATTCTAACTACATACTATTGTTTCAGTATATAGTCTCCCTACGTTGTGATTTAAGCCACAGAGCTATTATTTCAGCCTGCGTTCAGCCATATACTATTGTTTTAGTGCATGGTCCCCACGTTAGGGTTATGGGGCCTGAGCCACAGAGTTATTGTTTCAGCCTGTGTCCAGCCATATACTATTGTTTCAGCATATGGTCTTAATTAGGGTTATGAGGCCAAAGGTTGACCGAGCATATTTATACATTCTGAGAGGGCAAAATGGGGGTGTCTACAACCACGCGACCTCAAACGCCACGCAACCGAAGGTAGGCTCGATTGATGTCCCATTGCGAAAAGTAAAAAATGAGCCTCCCAAAAATCCCATCGCAAAGGCCAAAGGGCAAGACCTATCACTATCTCAAGACATCACCTGCCAAAGAAAGACACCATCATTGTCCCATCACGTCACAAACCAGCTGACCAATACTCCATCACACGCTCATGAACATGTCCCGTCGCGATGCAGCTGCGACCCGATCTGGCCATATAACCAAGATTCGCTGATTACACTTCCCCGAAGTTCCACCTCAATCCACTACGACACACGACCAGAAGGGAAGGCTCAATTGAATCCCATCGCAAAGAGCCGAACCTCCCTCCAAACAATCATCACATTCCATCGCGATGAATCCCTGATGCCCCATCACACGGCAGTCACCAGACTCCTCCATCATGGAAACATACACTTGCTGATAGAAGAAAGATTTCTCCAACATCCCATCGCACCCATCAACTACCACGTCTCATCGCAAACATCTCATCAGGTGATCTGGACATCCTGTCACACTGGCAACCATCAAGCCCCACTATAAAAATCAGCGGAGGGGAAAGAACAGACCGTCTGATGTCCCATCGTGTGACCCTGCGTAATAGACACGATGAAAGGGGGGCAACCAATGTCCCATCGCAAACCACACCCTTCCAAAAAATGTGTCCCATCATGACACTCCCACTGGAAGATAAAACACATAGGAAGTCACCTTTATAATGCATAAACACCAAAATGAAGGCTTTGAGTTCATGTGGAAAAATTCACACGAAAGCTCAGCAGCCTGAAGTCAACAATGCCCTTGATAATGCATAAACACCAATACGAAGGCTTTGAGTTCATGTGGAAAAATTCACAAGAAAGCTCAGCAGCCTGAAGTCAACAATGCCCATTGACTTCATTGCTAGACACTTTTATCCCATTGCGCAACCTTACATGCTAGGAAAAGGCAACTCAAACTAGAAAGAGGAGCCGCCTATAGTCCCATCTACACAACCACGGGAGCAATAGCCAGCCAGTCCCACTGCAAGTAAAAGCCTCCCGCCGACAGCAAATCAAGTAAGTAAAACACCCCTTCTTATACTCGATATTCCTTGTAAAATATAATATTAAGTCAAAAGTTTTCAAAACTCATCTCTCTCGACTCGCGATTCACTGTAGTCTTCCCATAAGAGACAATCATCAGTATTCACGAGAAGGTTAGACGGAGTATCCAACATACCAAGTGTCATCTTGACAACCACACAAACGATCGGGTTTACAAATCACAAATCCCATTCCGGTGGGTCTGCTCAGCAACGTCTCGGAAGCCACATTTTCCGCCGTTTTATCATTGAATTGATTTTAAGTAAAAATCCCAAACTTTCAGAAAAAAAAAAAAAAAACAAATCCAATCTATCAAAATTCCCTTTTCATCACTCCAATCCATTCTATCCCCTGGGAAACCGAACACTGGGTATGCTCAATTATGAGAAATCACAAATGTTTACTTAAAAGGGACACTTGACGCGCCATTGGTGTGAACAATGACGCGCCCGATCTGACATGAATTATGAAAGCCTTCGCCATTACATGATATTACATCTTATTATTAGGTCACTTGACCTTGTCTCTGGTCATTCGTATGACGCCCCCCGGTACCTTAATTGTGTTGAGTATCCCTCTGTTTGATTGCCCCTTGCACCTACAAACTAGAATATGTCGACTTTCATCCCATTTGACTGCCCCTTGCAGCAAGTTACGATATGCGGCGGAATGCCCCTTGCACCCATGGATCAGGATATGCCAATTCCCCCCGTCTGACTGTTACTCGCAGCAGATCGCAATATGCGGCGGGTGATCAGTCACATAATTTACCATTTTATCACCCTTAACTTAGTAATGCTAGGACATAATTTGCTACTAACGAGTTACTAATGTGCAGATATTAGAGATAAGCAGTAAATTAGAGCCTAAGTATTAATCTTTATCAAAATGAACTCAAAAGGCAAAAAGAAAGATGATTGAGCGAAAAAGACGTTTTTTTGCCTACTGAAAGCCAGACAATCGTAATTTACGATTCTTCAAAAGAGACAAAAGGAGAAAAGCGATAAAGCATAATTCAGAGAAATAGTCAACTATGAGGAAGCCTACTGAAAATAGAAAATTGTGAATTACGATTTTCCAAAAGAAGCTATGAAAGAAAGAAATCGTTATTTACGATATCCTAAAAAAAGAAGCTTTCTACTACTATTGCTACTGCTAATCACGTGAGAGATTAACACCGCCATATTCAGAATTAGAAGACTCCTGCAATTACAAGTCTGATGAACTATGGATCTGAGAAGATTGATAAAAATCTAATCCAAAGGACTCTGCTGCTGCTAAATACAGAACAATCCAAAAGCACATCAACTAAGGAAAGCAAGGAAAGATAAAGTTAGGAATTAGAGTTATATTAGGAATCTTTTATTTTTAGTAGTTTCTTTTATTAGAATTAGATCTTTGTAAACTGACTCCTTATGATCTATAAATAAGAGGGCTCGACATAGGAATAAGCATTGAAAAATTTTAGCATCAATTGACGCCTGAGGTTGGATTTTCTTTCGATCAGTAGTATATACTAGTTAGAGTAGATTAGATATCAGAGGTTTCTCAAGAGCAATTGACAACTGCAATTGAGTGCTGAAGATTAGTGTAGATATCTGTAATTTCTTAGGAGCAATTGACGATTGCGGCTGAGGGGTGAAGGATATATTTTACTTTACTTTCTAGTTTAGATTTTATTTGTTTTGTAAACATCTCCAAGTTTTAATTTGAATTGACGACTCAGGTTAGAATTTATAGATTAGTGTAATGGTTTTTACTTTTCCATCTTCAATTTTCTAAGGTTTGATTGACGCCCAAATTTTAGGAAGTTGTTGATTAGATTAAATCTGTATTGATAGAATCTTAGACTTGATTAACCACCAATGCTAGAAGACTAGAAATATGGTGTAACAGTACTGTTAATTTTTATAAATATCCAAAAGCTAAAGATTAAGATTGACGACCTTAATCTGAAGGAGGATTAGGATTTATTTTTATGCACTTTAGTTTAATCACCCATTCTTTTATTCATATTTCTCCAGTAGATTAGGAAATCTTATAGATAAATAAAAGTTTTTAAGATGGGAATTTAGATAAAAGATATTAACTAGGAATAATTAGATAATGAACTTCCTTGTGGGAACGATCCTATGCTAGTACTATAATTTCCATTGTGCGCTTGCAATAGGTTAAGACTTGAATTTAATATATTTATAATACATAAAAAGACAAGAGTCAAGTTTTTGGCACTGTTGCCGGGGAAGCGGATTTATCTAATTCTTTTAAGTTTTTATCTAATGTTTTTATCCTTTTAAAAACTAATATTTATCTCTCTTTTTATATTTCTTTATATTTTTATTTTTTCTTTGATCTCTTCTTAATCTTTTGCATGTTTATTCGGAGCAACAGACCGGACTTTAGCACTTCTGTGGGCTCTAGAAATTAGAAACTCAGATATATTTTTCTCCCTGCTTTCTAAAATAAAAAATTATAAAAATTTAAAACAAAAATAGAAAAATTCAGTTTTAGACAATATATGCCTAAAACGATGGGAGAACATTATGCTTTAACACTTCTTACACCTCCCCCATGTATACAAATAACCCCTATGACCGGAAATGAGACTTTTAAAATTACGCCCAAAATATTTCAAACACTTTCAATATTTCGTGGACTAAGCGATGAAAATCCTTATTCACATTTAAGACAGTTCATAGAAGTGTGCAATCTTATCCAAATCTAAAATTTGCCAGAAACATCTCTTCTTCTAAGGCTATTTTCATATTCTCTTAGAGATGAAGCAAGGAGTGGATACACTCCTTGCCTCATAATTTATTCACCAATTGGGACGATTTGAAATGAGGATTTCTCATGGAATACTTTTCAATTCACAGAATAAATCAATTCCGGTATCTAATTAGAAATTTCAAACTATCTCCAGATGAATCTCTTCGAGAGGGGTGGACACGCCTCAACGATCTTTTAGATGGGTGTCCTCATCATGAGATACCCCGTTGGTAGATAGTCCTCACTTTCTATGAAGGTCTGAATGATCAAAACTAGCACATAGTTGATGTTGCCTGTAGGGGGATGTTCGACACCATGTCTGCTGAGGCTGCTTGGAAATTCTTTGAGAACTTTAGCGAGGAACCAGTGCAATGCCAAGGACAGGGTGAGATTGAATCTGAGACTTCAAGGAGTATACCTCTAAGGCAAAGAGGTTTATACAAATTAAAGTCAATGAGGAATTGCCTTCCAAAGTTAAAACTGTGGAAGAAAAAAATTCAATCCCTGGTGCGTGTAAAATCGCACCCAACATCTCAACAAGGAGAAGCCGTTGGATCTAACTGCGGCTTAAATAAGGAAATTCCTCAGCACTCTCCTGAATTTTGCCCCACATAGACCCAAGACCACACGGACATTGAGGAAGCCTTGTCACAATTGGCTGAAAGCTGGCTGCAACAAGGCCATATTCAAACGCAACTACTAAATGATCTCTTGGAATCAATTACACGGTTAGAAACTCAGGTTGAGCAATTAACGATTCTGATTAACTCGAGAGAGAGAGAGTAACAATTCTTTCCCATGGCCAATTGGCACCCTAGGAAGAAATACTTTTATGGGAGGGACATCAACTCCCCTTGATCGTCATTGAATTTCTCCTGAATTTGTCGAGCTATCGACTCACCCGTAGCAAACACATGTAATATATGAACATAAATACTTTTGAAATGGCCTCTCTATGATTTATAAGATATCGTAAAGACTCTTTTCTTTATTTTAATCACTTGAAACACATGAATTTGCAATTATCATGAATTTAGATTCCAATTGTAGCGAGTACGATTTTCTCAGTTTTAGATTCTTGTGAACATTATCCAGAATTGGAATTGACAATTCTGGGGAACAGGAGAACCTAGTGATCAATCTTTTTGGGTGTATTGAAAGTAAAACCAATTCAATTTTGTATAGAAAACAGACAAGCTTGGCATTCAATTCCACCACTTCCCAACCACCCTAGCCTAAGAACCTAAACATCGATATTTACTCGAAGTGACGGTTCAAAGCTGAGCCCTTCCCTATAAATGCATACACATCCATTAACCAAAACCAGTTCATAACCCTTCTTCTTCCTCTGTTTGTAACCTTAGAACCCCATGACGGAAGTGCATAACCAGAGCAACTTTAGCAAAAGACTTGACAAAATTTTAGAAAAATATAGAGCTGAGCTCCTGGCGGTACAACAAAAAGTAGAAAAATTGAAGCGCTAGCAATCTGTCTTTAATGCTGAATCATCAACCGAAACTACCCTTGACCTTAAACCTAACCCACATCCGAAACTATATTCCAGGAACCCATCTTCCCCCACTTCCTAACCCTTATACCATTACAAACTGCCAAGAATGCGATTTCCTATACGATAAGGATGGGCTATAATTTTCAGTGTCATTTTCCATCCCATCCTTGATCTCCTCACCACCCTTCTCCATGGCTCATAGTTCCCCTTTCACAACTCTACTGCCTCTCCATACAATCTTCACAAGGGAGCAGTATAGCTGAATGGGGGGATTGAGATGTGTCATCTTCCAACTCCTCAACTCTTCCTGTCACTGCATCACAGGTGCAGTTGACGAATCATGGACTGACCTCCCTAAAGAAGAGGAGGGGAGGTGAGGGATTTGGAAGGGCAGTGGGGAGTGATTCGACAACTCTTGGAGTAGAAACCCTCCTAAGGTTGGAGCTGCTTTTGTTGTAGGGATGCAAGACTCTGATTGAAGGTAGTTAGAAACTGATGACCGATCTTTATCGAAGATTTATTCTTGAACGTTGCTGCTAGAGTCTTAGTTTAGTGTGTGTCTAGATTTTTCCTAGGAATTTTTATTCATATAATTAATTTTCTTGCCATATTCTTGTAATAAGTGTATATATATGAAAAATAGTTTTTCTTTCTTTAATGTTTTTGACTAATTTACTAACAACGTGTGTTACTAAAAATGCTACTAACATCTAACATTCTCTATTCAAATAGAAATATTTTTCTCCTAAGTTTGGGGGGAAAGATTTTTGATTTTTTTTGCAGATTATATACCCAATTACTCACATAGCAGTAAAATACGGTAAAATTTTTCTGTATGTCCCCTATTTTGCATAATGAGGACATTGTCCTATTTATGTTTGGGGGGGGGATACAATCTTTTGATAAGTTTACTTTTTGTTAGTTTAATTTTTGTATAAAATTTATTATTTTACAAAAAAAAAAAATGTAGTTAATCATTATATGTAAATTAAAAAATATAAAAATTCGAATTTCTTAGCAAACCATTATAGTAGTAGTTCAAAAATCCAAATAAAAATAGTTATAATTCAAAGTAAAGCATCTTTAGAACATTCTATCAGAAGAATGTTTGAAACTATAAGATTGATCTGAACTGCAAAATATTTTAGATTATAATATCAAAATCATATAACCAGTGAGCTATAAAGCCTATTCCTTTTTTATTCTGAGAAAGAGAGACTGTTTTTATTCAAGCTTAAATTTTCTTGAACTTTTCTACTATTACTGTCAAAATGAAATCTCATAATGCTGAACTCAGAATCAATATATTCTATGATTATGATAATTTATTTGTTTAGAACTATCTATTAAATATATCAAAGCAATAAAACATCCATATTAGTAAATCGTGATAATGACCGAAGGCCATCTTTTGTTAAACCATAGCTAAAAATGCCAAATATCCCAGAATATTTTACCATTTGAACCCATATTAGAAGCCTTAAGACTAAATTTCTTTGTACCAAAATTTTATAAACCCTTAATCATATGTACTGCCCAAAACTTTCTATCCTTAACCCTTACAATTTCTGAGAGTTTAGAATGCAAAAGAACGGAAGAAAGGGGAGTGAAAGGAGTATGAGTTAACAAATAAGAGATCTATTGAAAAGGGTACAACTGAAAAAGAAATACAAATGTATGAAAATATAAAAAAAGAATGAAAGATCGTAAAAGACGATTTTGTGAAAAGAGAAGCAAAAAGCTTTCAAACTGAAAAAGAAGACAAAAATAGGATTTACAGAAAGAAAAAAAAATGGAAAGAAGTTACCCAAAATAAGGATATCTACTGAAGCTGAAAAATAGAAGAAGAAAAGGAAGAGCTAAACTTTTGGAAATAATTTTGAATCATCTTTACATTTTCTTGGAAATCTTCTGAAAACTCAAAACCCCATTACAAGCTGAAGGAAAGATCTTTATAATTTATGATTTATAAAAATGTGAGTCTAGTAGAGATATATGAAATAGATACTATGAATAAATAAAGAAATTATACGAAAAGAATTGATTATCCTTTCTATGAGATTTATTTTTTTAGCTGATTGTCCTTTGAATTTATCACGAACATATCATATCATGAGAACCCAAAATTTTGATTATTTTTGAGAGTATGCCAATAAGTGAGAGTTTGGATGAAAATATTTTCTAAAAACTGCAGTTTAGAAAAATCTATGATAAATAAATTTTTCACTGATATGCACATACTTCACGCTATACAAGAATTAAAATTATTGAGTTCTGATCAAGGATAATTGCGATGATGGGAAGCTAAGGATAAAAGATTTGACATATTTTGAAATAATGAACATATAATGACTCATTGAATAATTAGTTCATATTTTAAAATTTTAGTTTTGAAAAATATTTTGAAAAATTCAAAAATATTTGAAGTTTATAGGTAACTTAACTGAAAACCTTTAGGAGACTACAACTCCTCCATTAGGGATCACCTAAGGGTTTAAAGGCTTTTTACATCTGTTAAATGCAATCGTACTCCCTACGAAAGTGACATTTAAATTTAAAAGTTTTAAATATTTTATATTTTCTTGTTTGCTAGGGACTAGCAAAACTTAAGTTTGGGGGTATGATCAGTCACATAATTTACCATTTTATCACTATTAACTTAGTGATGCTAGGACATAGTTTGCTACTAACGAGTTACTAATGTGTAGATATTCGAGATAAGCAATAAATTAAAGCCTAAGTGTTAATCTTTGTCAAAATGAACTCAAAAAGTAATAAGAAAGATGATTGAGCGAAAAAGACATTTTTTCACCTACTGAAAGCCAGAGAATCGTAATTTACGATATTTCAAAAGTGACAAAAGGAGAAAAGTGATAAAGCGTAATTCAGAGAAATCGTCAACTATGAGGAAGCCTACTAAAAATAGAAAATCGTGAATTACAATTTTTCAAAAGAAGCTATGAAAGAAAGAAATCGTTATTTACGATTTTCTAAAAAAAGAAGTTTTCTACTACTATTGCTGCTGCTGATCACGTGAGAGATTAACACCGTCATAGCTAGAATTAGAAGACTCTTGTAATTAGAAGTCTGATGAATCACAGATCTGAGAAGATTGATAAAGATCTAATCTGAAAGACTCTGTTACTGCTCAATACAAAACAATCTAGAAGCACATCAACTAAGGAAAGTAAAGAAAGATAAAGTTAGGAATTAGAGTCATATTAAGAATCTTTTATTTCTAGTAGTTTCTTTTATTAGAACTAGATCTTTGTAAACCGACCCCTTATGATCTATAAATAAGAGGGCTCGACATAGGAGTAAGCATCGAAGAATTTCAGTATCAATTGAGCCTGAGGTTGGATTTTATTTCGATTAGTAGTGTATATTAGTTAGAGTAGATTAGATATCAGAGGTTTCTCAAGAGCAATTGACGGCTGTAATTGAGTACTGCAGATTAGTGTAGATATCTGTAATTTCTCAGGAGCAATTGACGACTGCGGCTAAGGGGTGAAGGATATATTTTACTTTTCTTTCTAGTTTAGATTTTATTTGCTTTGTAAATATCTCCAAGTTTTAATTTGAATTGACAACTCAGGTTAGAATTTGCAAATTAGTATAACGATTTTTACTCTTTCATCTTCAATTTTCTAAGGTTTGATTGACGCCCATATTTTAGGAAGTTGTTGATTAGATTATATCTGTATTGATAGGATCTTAGACTTGATTGACGACCAATACTAGAAGACTAGAAATATGGTGTAACGGTACTATTTATTTTCATAAATATCCGAAAGCTAAAGATTAAGATTGACGACCTTAATCTGAAGAAGGAGGATTAGGATTTATTTTTATGTACTTTAGTTTAATCACCCATTCTTTTATTCATATTTTTCCAGTAGATTAGCAAGTCTTAAAGATAAATAAAAGTTTTTAAGATAGGGATTTAGATAAAAGATATTAACTAAGAATAATTAGATAATGAACTTCCTCGTGGGAACAATCCTATGCTAGTACTATAATTTTCATTGTGCGTTTGCAATAGGTTAAGACTTGAATTTAATATAATTATAATACATAAAAAGATAAGAGTCAACAGGATGCCCCTTGCATCCGTGGTAGTGGATATGCCCTTGGACAACTACCACTGGGCCCCCGAATGCTTTATTTTAGCTTGCGCTGATAGATAAGAAAGCCAAACATTTCATGTCAGCATCCCCAGTCCACATTTGTGATTTCTCAAAAGAAATGAGAAGGCACTCTCAGAAGAGGAGTGTCTACTTCTTCGACGCATTCTTACTTCGCAAGAATGCGCTGAAGAGGGGCATCTGTAGACACCCCTATTTTGCCCTCTCGGAGTATCCAGACCTGTTCGGTCAGCCTTTAACTTTGCCCATTTTTTTCAGAGAGGACTCACCATCTCTAAGAGTCTTAAAACACTAATACGGGGACTATATACTGAAACAATAGTATATAGTCAAGCACAGGCTGAAACCATAGCATTGTGGTCGGACCCGATTTAGCCTAGGGAAAGCCTTGAATAACGCATCCACACCAGTGTGCGCCATTCGATTGTACGCCCCATAGCTGGCTCGCAAATTGGTCCCATTTGGACTAGGACTATTCCTCCTATGGGTCACCTTAGGAGTGGATTACGCGCCCTATATAGAGCGTACAATTCAATTGCTTGCCCCATCACTGGCGCGCAATCGGTCCAATGTGGACCAGTCCTTAACCTTCTAAAGCCTGCCTTAAGACCCGATTATGTGCATAAACCAGAATGTGTAATCGATTTTGCACCCCACCAGTGCACAATTACTCCTAATTAGATTAGAACTCGGACACCCGACTGAGCCAGTTAGCCGGTCACTCCCTGAGTCGGTCACCGACTTAAAGTGATTAAGCACCTGATATAGGACGCATAATCTTATTAAGCGCACAGGACATGGCGCATAATTGGATTTGACCAACTAATTGAGCACCTCCCACAGGGCATGCAATTACCTGAATATTTATAAATAAACTCCCTACCCCACACATCAACACATCAAGCAATCGAATTTTTGAGTTCCTTTCTTCTAGAGCTTAGGGATTTTAAGATTCTCTTCTATGCTTAGCTTCAGGCAATTTCTTAGTTCTAGTTTCTAATTTATTTTCTAGTTCTAGGTTTTAGTTCTTAAGTTCTAGCGTGTAGTCCTTAATTTCTAGTCTTAGATCTTAGGTTTTGATTTTAGTTCTTCAGTTCTAGTTCTTAATCTCTAGTTCTTTGCTTCTAGAATCAGTTCTTAGTTTTTAATTCACAAATTTCCATTCTAGATTTTAGTTTTAGTTTTAAATTCTAGTTCTCTTCCTAATTTCTAGTTCTAGTTTTTATAGTTCCTAATCTCTTAATTTCTAGATCTTTGATTTCAACTCTTAATTTTTAAATTCAAATTCTTAGTTTTCTTATCTCTGGTTCTAGGTCTTAATTCCTAGAACCAGTCCTTAATTTTAGTTTTAAATTTTTTGTTCTAGTTTCTAATCTCTAAAACTAGTTTTTAGTCTTTAATTATTCTAGATCGTAGCCTTTAATTTTTTAATTATAGTTTTAATTTCTTCTAGTTTGTAATTCTTCAGTTCTAATCTTAATCTTAAAAATTCTTTAATTTTAATCTTTAAAACCTTAACTTTCCAATACAAAAATTAGTTTTTTTCAATCTATACTATTTTTAATGCCCCTTAGCCAACCGATTTGCCTTAAAGGAGCTTACGGAGGGTACCCGGGAACGGGGCCGATCCTCCTTAGCATAGCGGGCCAAATCCCCCTTTTTTAGATACCTAGTAGAAGTAGGAAACTTAAAATAATTAGAATTCCAGTAGAAATAGAATATTTAAAATAGTTAGACTTCTAATAGGCTTAGGATATCTAAGTCAATTAGACTTCTAATAGAATCAGGATATTTAAGTTAACTAGACTCCTAGTAAAGACGGAATATTTAAAATAATTAGACTTTTAATAGAATTAGGACACCTATGTTAATTAGAGTTCTAATAGAATTAGGATACTTGAACCGATTGGACTTTTAGTAGGAGTAGGAAACTTACGATAATCTAATTCCTAGTAGAATAAGGGATTAATGCCAATTAGACTTCTAATAAGATTAGGACTCTTAAGTTAGTCAGACTCCTAGTAAGATTAGCACTTTTGGATCAATTAAAACTCCTAGTAGGATCAAGAGATTAATTTAATTAAACTTCTAGAATAATTGAAAGATTAGATTAATTACTCTTGGTAAGCCTAGGAAAACTAAAGCAATTAGACTTAAGAGTAGGATAGGAAAACTATATACACTAAACTTCTAGTTGACCCAGTGCTGCTGACGTCAGCAGGCCGACGATTCAGTAAAGAAGTCGAACCCACACCCCAAAAGGTGTGATCAGTGACTTGTTGCAGCGTCGATAAAAATCTACAGCTGGCGATCGCAACGAACCGGGTATATTCCTTTTAGAATTTATCCCTTTTATTTCTACATTTTAATTTACTATTCACCGCCTTCCGCTAGAGTCCACACAAACCAAATTGGGCCACTCTTTTCGGGGACCGAAAGGAACCTAGAAAAAGTGCGTACCAACAATGATGGAACAAGAGCCACTCCATTCCTAGGATGACATCAAAGTCTCGCATATTCAACAAAAAGAGGTCAACTTCTAAGGAGTAGTCCTTGATATCAAAGGAACACGAGGGGTATATAGTTCGGATTTTGACTTGTTCAACGGTAGGGGTGATCATGTACCATTTCTCCACAAGTTTAACAGGTTTTGCCAATAACTTACTAGCAAAATATGGTGATATAAAAGCATGTGACGACTAAGATCTATAAAAACTTGAGCTAACTATTGGAAACTAAACATCGTACATGCGATGACGACCGGGGATGCTTTCGCTTCTCCTTTTGTCAAAGCATAGACTCGACCTTGAGTCACTGACTTCTTCCCTTTGAATTTCTCTTGCTTCACTTGACGAGTTGGGTAGTCTCTCATTAGGTGCCCTTTCTATCCACAGCTGAAGCACACGCCGAGTGCCAGATAGTAGGTCGTTGCAGTATGACCGACTTTTCACATCGTTGGCAGGGTTATACTGTAAGTTTCAACTTCTCAACAGGAATCACTTCCTCAACTTTCCTTTTCTTATCCTTGGGTTTCTCTCCCTTTCTTGCCTATGGGTTAGGTTGGGAGTTTCCAGTCGGGGCCTTTCGGTTGTTTTTGTTTCTCTGATCACGATTCATGAAAAAATCTTTATTTTCGGCCTCAATAAGAAGGGCCTTCGCGAGTGCTACAACATAAGTTTCCAATTGATAAGGAGACACAAAGCGATAGATGTTGGGCTTCAATCCCTTTTGAACCTTCTTGCTTTACACTTTTCGTCTTGCACCAGTCGGGTCACATATCGGGCAAGTTGGCTGAAGTAGATGTTATACCATTTCACATCCAGAGCACCTTGCTCTAGCTTGAGAAATTCAGTTTCTTTCTTTTGTCGTTGTGCTTTGGTAAAGTAGGCCTAGTGAAAGAAATTTACGAATCGTGGCCACAATATGGGGAATTCATCTTCTATGATTCCTTCTTCTACTCTTGCCCACCTGTTTTTGGCCTCTCCTTTGAAGAGAAAGGTCGCTAGTTCTACCCATTCAATTTTGGGACATTTGAGAACCGTCAGGAGCCTTTTGACTCTCTTTAGCCAACTATCTGTGCCATTAGTTCACAAGTTTCCATGAATGTTGGTGGCTTCATTTGCTAGAATCTCTTTACCATTGAACGTCCTCGATCCAAATTTAAGGCCATCGCAGCCGTCATTTGTTCCATGTGCTGACACAATCCGACCTAGGGTTCAGGAGGAACGCTTTCAAAATTTTGATTTGGGGTTGACGATTTCGAAGGGGTATGCCGGATTCTCCTACTGTTCGTCATCCTAAGGGATAAGTATAACACATAAGGTTCCTCTTTGGCAAAAGAATTTCAATAGCGATAGGTATAAATTCCTACAGTCGGGTAATCTATGAATTGGTGTCTTAATTCCTACTTATTTAAATTAAACGTGTCTCACACAACAACCAGTCATGAAAGGTTTTATTATGTATTTTTCGATTTAGTTCAAGTTGTCTCTCCTCGTTGCCGAGGTCATACTTCATTAGGTCCTTCCAAGTTCTAAAGAGAGATCCATCAGCCGAGCTTCCAGTTTTTGAACGCAATGATGTCGATCAATCATATCGTCAAGACTCTCTAAAGAATACACTTCCTAGGTTAGTATACTCACCTATCTAAGATTAAATGATCAGACCATCCAAACAGTGTCATGTGCAATTTTTCAAAAACACAAATTAGTTTCGAATTTTTTTTCCAAACAATCTTTGTAGCGTAAATGAAGTTTTAAAAACTTCCAGCATTTATACCAACTCCGGTGTGTCACACCCCCAACCCAACATCGGGTGGTTCTCGCACCTTGCACGTTCCGATCCACGAGCTAGGTCAGCGTGGCACATGCAAATTCAGTCTCAATTTCATGTTCATTTCTAAAAAATTTGAGTAAATCATGATTCATGTAACAGATGGCCATATCAAGAACCCACACTACGTAAGCAGGTTACAGGTCCGGTAGGACCTATGCCAAAACCATGACACATGGGACCTTACTAACTGTAGTGGTTAACATGAATTAAATCTCTATGTTTGTAGAGTGTTAATGTTGGTAGCAAAACACGTAAACTAAGACCCTGTTAGAAGGAAATAGATCATAACCGAGTAAATAGATCATAACCACACAATATCATCTGAACGATATCTCATATGCGCATAATGTCTAACCTAACCCAAATATGTTTTTAGGAAGCCTCTTTTTGGCTTATCCGCTTATATCTAACAGTGGCTAGATGGGCTTTACATGAGAACCAAACCCAGCTAGCATATACACTAACTCTGTGTACAAGACTTGTATACTTGGGAAACTTGGACTAAACACAATCACTAAGTGCTAGTCTAACTTGGAATATAAACCAGAAAGGGTTATAAGCTACTTGTAGTTATTTTAACTTTTAGCTACTGATAGTTCTTTTAACACTTTTAGGTAGATACCACTTACTAACTAGTATCAACTTAACAAAGGATACCATCCCTTAATAGCCTACATGACAAAAGAGAGAATGGATTTCTGTTGTATCTGCTGATAGAAGTTAAGACTACATACTAGTCTTACAGCTGATCCTACCCTTGACTATCTTATAAGCTGCTTGCATGATAAATACGCCACACGACTCAATGAGTCATTATGAGTTTCATGCACGCAATGTGGATTTAAACCACTATAAATCCCCGCTAATAATCCCTTGTCTTTTGACTTTCTGCTTCCTGCTTCAGCTTTTTAATGGCAATTATGGCAATTCTAGTAACGAGATTCTGAAAATAGAAACAAAATAGTAAGACCAGTTTGGTACACTATCATCAGACGTCATGAATTTGATTCCGGTCTACTTCAGCATACCTTGGGAACATAAATGTGTAGCTAAGCTTAGTTCTGTGCCACTAAATTCGCAGATGTCGTCAGTTCGATTCCGATCTACTTTCGGCGTTGTCGTAACCTCGTAGTCACCAAACCTTAGCCAGAATATGACTAGTAATTATACAAAATATTATAGGCAAGACAGAGATGACACTGAGTAGGTGTTGAACAAATATTGCCTACTGAAAACTCTGCATCTTAAAACCTCATGGTGCATTACAAATGAAGAAATACCCTGCTGAAATTTTGGCATTTTGGCAATTGAGATATATTTAGGCAATTTAAATATATATATCTCCATATAGATATAAAGATGATACATATATATATCTGAAGATATAGAAACAGAAGAAAGTGAACCAGAGGAAGAACACTAAGAGACAACACCACGGCAAGTCAAATTGCTCAGGCTTGCCGCGACAACCTTATAAGGTTGCCGCGGCAAGATGCTCAGCTGATGAGCTTACCGCGGCAACCTATAAGGTTGCCATGGAAAGGTGCTTGCCATGGCAACCCTGGAAGCTTGCCGCGGAAACCTCCATCAGCTGACGTTTTGGGCTGTGCTTTGTGTATACCAAACTTTGGGCCCATTAAGGGCCCATATGAGTATGTATTTGGGTCTCAGTTAAACCATGAGCCCATCTTTTGTATATAAAACAACTCGTTTAATATAGATCTATTCTATTTATCATAGATTGGTGCAACATGGTGCACTTGGTGCACTTAGGCAGTTTTAAGAACATATGTTAGAGTGATGTTCTTGGATGCCTGAACGTACATTGACTACAATACACATAAGAATCTACAGACAGGTAGGGAATTTACTTTGTTCCCGTATCATTTGTTTTGTCGTATTCTCATCAAAGATTGCCACGTAGTTCGCATAATATATATAGAAATTGTAAAACTACTTAAACTAATGTATGAATCACATGCGTGCACTCTTGCTACCACATGAACCCAGAGAAGTTTGCTAATGTCTGTATATAAAGATTAGTGCTAGTTCTCGAAATAAATATTAGTACTAAAGTGCTAATGTGGGTGTATCAATGTTATTAGTATTCGTTCTATCAAGATAGACTATAGTAAGTATATCTCCATCGAAAAATCTTGATAGCCTTACATGCAGAGGTAGTTTAGAAGATGAAATAGACTTCAGATATCCTAAATATAGTTCAAGCTTAAACATGGAAGTTCGTTCATACCAATGCATTAGTCATATTGCATCTTCCAGATTTTTCCTATCTGTGGTATCGTTCAAATGATATTACCTCATCTTGAGACAAGTGACCCTGCTAACTCGGGAGCTTGAATTCTGTAGTCCAAGTGATCCCGCTAACTTGGGAGCTTAACAAGTGATCCCGCTAACTCGGGAGCTTGATTTCCTTAGCTCAAGTGATCCCGCTAACTCGGGAGCTTGACAAGCGATCCCGCTAACTCGGGAGCTGGACCTTGTTGTTCTCTTATTTTCACCTGCATGTATATCTTGTTTCAGTTTGATTCCTCATACTTATTGCATCATGTGTTCATCCAGTATATTAGCATACTATAGTATCAACATATTTTATTAGTCATATCATACCAAATGTCATATTCCTTATGCTTCCTGATGAGAATATGATAAACTTTTCATATATGCTAGCAATATAATATTCTCTACTGAGCTTTGATGATAGCTCATTCCATGACTTAAATGTCTTAGTTGCAGAGCCTGATCCGGAGCATGCTGCAGATCCTACCTACATGCTCGATGAGGAAGAGGGAGAAGACGACGACAGACGACGAAGACAAGGAAGATGATTTCGCCGAAGAGTTCCTCCCAAAATAGGTTTGTAGCTTTGGGATTTGATAGAGATAGAGAGAGAGGTAGAGATAGATAAACTTGAAAGACTTGTAAAACTTATATACGGTAGTTTCAGATATTATGTGTATGGATGTATAGGTTTTCTTTCCATTTTTTAGATGACGGGTGGCTGTCATCGGTGGAAAGCTATACATCAGATCTTTTGTTTTGTTAATACTGATGCTAGCTCTGTTTAGATAAGTGGAAAATTAGTTATTTTATCATATTATCAACTGTCAGAGTAAATTCATTGCTTCCGCATTTTCAATAACTTTGTACACGAAATGACCCCTTAGATGAATGGATCATGTTAGGTGATCCGATGACGTGACGTTTCCAATAGTGAATGAAGGGAAACGCCGGGTTGTCATAGGTGGTATCAGAGCTCCGACGTTAAGTCATTTGGAGACTTAATTCTGGCATATATATATATGGTAAAATGTCTGATAGTTGATTAGAAGTATAAATTAGATTTAGTTTTGTTGTCTGATTAAGTGTTATCTGATCGAAATAGGTTGAGATGCCTCCGCGTCATGGAAGAGGTAGGGGTAGACCACCATTGCCCCATTGCACTGGGCTGAACGTGATTCCTGTAGTAGGCTATGAGCATGACATTGTATCGGGAAGTGGTGAGAATGTAAACATAGCTGAAAGTCGAATGACGATGGAGAATGTTGTAGAGCATACTCTGCCAGTGCAGACTCCGCCAGTTGTAAATACTCCTCCGATGGGAAGTACTCCTGGAGTTGAGCAAAATGTGGGACAAAATCCGTAGTTGATAGAAACTATGGTCAACACTATGGCCATCCTTGCTGTTCGACGTCCCGAGGGTTTTACAGAATTTATTCGACTCTGATCACCAAGTTTCCATGGTTAGCATGATCCGATGGAGGCTGAGAAGTGGTTAACGCAGATTGAGAAAGTTCTGTAAAGAGTCACGTGCACCGAGGAAGAAAAAGTGAGCTGGGCAGCGTATAAATTAGAGAGTGAGGCAGAGCCATGGTGGCAGTCTGTCGAAAGAACAAGAATGCCTAGAGTACCATGGACATGGGCAAAGTTTACTGAGGCATTCAATGAAAAATATTTCCCAGTACCTGAGAGATATAAGCTAGTGGTACAGTTTGCAACCTTAGTTCAAGGCCAGATGACTTTAGGAGAATATGTGGCAGAGTTCACTTGTCACTCTCGCTTTGCACCTCTACTTGTTGGCACCGAGTTGATGAAAACACAAAAGTTTGAGAGAGGTTTGAAACCCTTGATCAAGGAATGCATTTTGTTGTTTCAGGCCACGACCTATGCCAATGTGATGAAATTGGCCTTGATAGCGAAAACCGATGTGGATACCATGTTCAAAAGGAGAGAAGAAAAATAGAAGGCCAGAAAAGTTCCATCTCAATCCTATAATATTGGTCAAATCAGTAAACGACCACGATTTCAAGGACAAGCCGCATTTCAACCAGCTGCAGGAGCTTATGCACGACCATATGGTTCATCGACGTTCCCATTACCACCAAGGATTCCACGTGTTCAGAACCAATCTTTTCCACTGGCGACAAACAGTACATTTGGATTTTCACAAGCACGGCCGACAGGTTCTCGCACGGGATCTTACACGGCTTCATTAGTAGCTTCAAAAGAAATTTGTGGGAAATGTGGAAAGGCACACAAAACAGATGAGTGTCGTAAAGCTTCTGGTGCATGTTTTCGATGTGGCAAGATGGGACACCGGATTAAAGAATGCCTGAAAATAGTCGGACTAGCAGAAAAGGCGGGACCAGTGTTACGATCGGCATGGCTTATGGTACAAGGCCGAGCTTATGCTGTCACTGCAAAGGATGCATATACTAGTAATGACATCATTCAAGGTATGTTGGTCCATTAAATATCTACGTTAATATTTGCTATATATTATCTTTTTTGATAGAGGAAGTGCATCTAGTAAACTATAAATACTACATTATTAATTGTTAGATTTCCATATTGTTATTTTTGAATAAGTAAAAGTAATCCAGCTAACACTAGATGGTATGTTTTAGGTATCCTACAATTATATCCAAAAGATGCTTATTTGTGTTATGACGCACAAGTCTTAATAGATCCCGAATCTACACACTCATTTGTTACACCCCAGTTTGCTGAAAAATTGAAGAAGTTGAGAGGTATCCCAGAACCTCTTGACTTTATTCTCAATGTAACACTTCTGACTGGACAGTTTCTCACAACTAATATGGTATATCAATCGGTTATCGTTTGGATTAAGGACTACTGGGGATATGAAGCAGTAGCCGACTTGATCTTACTGTCGATGCAAGGATATGAAGTTGTCCTTGGCATGGATTGGTTGTTTAATCACCATGCGAATGTTGACTGTCGACGGAAGATTGTCTCTTTTCAGCCACAAAAGAAGAAATCAGCTAAATTCTATGGGGTACCGTCAACTAATCTTTCTTTGATATCCGTAATTCGAGCACGACGATTACTTAATGATGGTGCTCAGGGGTATATTTCTTTCGTGCAAAGTAAAGATTGAGAAGTGAAGACACTTTCACTTTCAGATGTACCAATTGTCTGTGAATTCCCTGAGGTATTCCCTGATGAGTTGTCAGGCTTACCTCCTGATAGGGAAGTGGAGTTCGCTATTGAGTTAGCTCCGGGTACCGATCCAGTATCAAAAGCATCGTATAGAATGGCACCGGCAGAGTTGAAAGAGCTCAAGGAGCAATTGCAAGAGCTTCTTGATAAAGGCTTTATTAGACCGAGTGTGTCTCCGTGGGGCGCATTGGTGTTATTCGTAAAAAAGAAAGATGGTTCGATGCGCCTCTGCATTGATTATCGTCAACTCAATAAACTGACGATCAAGAATAGATATCTGCTCCCCTGAATCGACGATCTCTTTGATCAGTTACAAGGAGCGCGCTTCTTTTCAAAAATTGATCTATGATCAGGATATCACCAGATGAAGGTGAAAGCTGAAGATATTTCGAAGACAGCTTTCCGAACATGCTATGGTCACTACGAGTTTCTAGTCATGCCCTTCGGGTTGACCAACGCACCTACTGCATTTATGGACTTGATGAATCGAGTCTTTAAACCTTATCTTGATTAGTGTATCATGGTATTCATCGATGAAATACTCATTTATTCAAAAACAAAGACAGAGCATGAAGATCATCTATGTCTGGCATTGCAAATATTGAGAGATTCGCAGTTGTATGCGAAATTTAGTAAATGCGACTTCTGGTTGAATCAAGTCAATTTTTTGGGCCATATTGTCTTAGAAGCGGGTATTACTGTTGATCCTGCAAAGATCGAGGGTATAGTACAGTGGAAGCAGCCACAGACAGTAACCGAGATCCGAAGTTTTCTAGGTCTTGTAGGTTATTACTGACATTTTGTAGAAGGATTTTCATGACTTGCTAGACCACTCATGCAGTTCACTCGAATGAATGTTAAATTCGAGTGGACTGAAGCTTGCGAACAGGGTTTTCAAGAATTGAAAAAGAGACTCACTTCAGCACCTATTTTAGCATTACCATCAGGTAGTGGTGGTTTTGTCGTCTTCAGTGATGCGTCATACAGTGGGTTAGGTTACGTTTTAAATCAATGGGAATGTGTAATTGCCTATGGTTCCCGTCAGTTGAAAGACCACGAGAAGAACTATCTCACTCACGACCTAGAATTAGCAGCGGTTATTTTCGTATTAAAAATCTGGAGACACTATCTGTATGGTGAAACATTCAAAATTTTCACCGATCACAAGAGTCTTAAATATCTCTTTACCCAGAAAGAGTTGAATTTGAGGTAGAGAAGGTGGATGGAATTCTTGAAAGACTACGACTATTCTATTCAGTACCATCTCGACAAAGTCAATGTTGTAGCTAATGCGCTTAGTCGCAAATCATCTACTCAATTATCTCATCTTGTGACATGATTACAAAGGTGGAAACTACTCAATGACATTGTATCATGAGTGCCACTCTGCGAGCAATGTAAACTGGAGGTTTACTTGCTATAGTAATGATCCGGGCTTCACTTTTCGATAGGATTAGAGAGCTCCAAATGCAAGATGCAGAGCTTATTTCCATCCGATAGGGAGTACAAAGTGGGCTATAATCAGAATTATCGATTAAGGATGATGGGTCCTTATTATTTTGAGGTCGAGTATACATACCTGATGATCATGCCTTATGTCGGGAAATTCTCGAAGAAGCTCACAAGTCAGCATATGTTATTCATCCTGACAGTACCAATATGTACCAGGATCTCAAAAAGACATTTTGGTGGAACGATTTAAAACGTGATGTTGCGAAATATGTTGCAAAGTGTTTAACCTATCAGCAAGTAAAGGTTGAGCAAAAGCACCCTGTTGGTCTATTGTAGCCACTGCCCATTTCAGAGTGGAAATGGGAAAATATTTCCATGGATTTTATTCTCGGTTTGCCTCGTACTCAGAAAGGTTACAATGCGATTTGGGTGATTGTTGATCGTCTCACCAAATCGGTGCATTTCTTACCCTATAGTACACGATATACATCGTCGAAGCTAGCTGAAATTTATTTGAGGGAGATTGTATGATTACATGGGATACCCATCAGCATTGTGTCAGATCGCGACCCTTTATATACTTTGCGATTTTGGCAGAGTTTCTAAGAAGGTATGGGTTCCAAGTTAGACTTCAGCACTGCATTTCATCCTCAGACCGACGGGCAGACGGAGAGGGTAAATTAGGTGATAGAAGATATGTTAATGACTTGCGTGCTAGATTTTCAAGGATCGTGGGATAAGCATTTACCCCTGATCGAATTTGCATACAATAACAGCTTCCAGTCAAGTATCGGTATGGCACCATTCGAGGCACTATATGGACGCCGATGTAAATCTCCGATTAACTGGGAAGAAGCTGGAGAGCGTTTGATTTTAGGCCCTGATTTGATCGAAAGCACCATGCAGTTGTTCACGTTATTCGGGAACAATTGAAGAGTGTTCAAAATTGATAAAAGAGTTATGCCGATCTTAAAAGAACAAGTGTTGATTTTCAGGTAATACCCAACACTGATAAGTCTTTATGACTTCACTAAACTATATTATCATTCTGCTAAATGGTTTACAGATTGGCGAGCACGTCTTTATCAAAATCTCTCCGACAAAAGGTGTGATGCGGTTTGGGAAACGAGGAAAGTTGAGTCCTCATTATGTTGGATCATTCCCTATTTTGGGCAGAATAGGGGAGGCCGCGTATTTAATCACTTTACCTCCGCATCTATCTGGCATTCATGAAGTATTCCATGTGTCTATGCTGAGGAAGTATGTTAGAGATCCAACACATGTGTTGGATTATCAACCGTTAGATATCTAGGAAGATTTAACGGTGACCGAAGAACCAGGCCAGATTTTGGACCGCAGAGATCAAATTTTATGAACAAAACGAATTCCACTCGTCTTGATCCAATGGAAGAATCATGGATCGCATGAGGCTACCTGGGAACGCGAAGTTGATATTCGTGCTCAGTACCCTCAATTCCTTACATAAGTTACGTACTTAAAGTACACTTACAATATGATTATGCTTCATGAATATTTCTAAGTTTAACCTAATTAGAAATAAATAACAAAAATAATGATTGCTACATTTATAATTTTATTAGTTTAATATTCTATTTGATGCACCCTGTACCCGTATATAAGGAACCACATCAAATATAGTACACCCACTAAGCCTTAGAGATAGATAAATAAAATACAATTACATCATTGTAATTTAGAACTAAAACACAAGTATCTAATTTTTGAAACAAAATAACAATTTTTTTTTTAAAAACTTTGTACAAATAATTATTTTTTTTGAAGAAACAATAAAGTTGCAAATTGTTGAGGATGACACCTAAGCATGGTGACACATCCCAGCATACCATCACAAGTCCCAGTTAAACACTACAAGGCCATATATGGGCTGCCACAGTAATTTCCACTTAATATTTCATCAAATTAAAATAATTTTATATAGCAACACATATAAAAAAGGTCAAAATATATTTTTCTACAGACCTTGTATCTGATAAGTATACCAAGATACCAACACATTTTATACCAAAAAGTTTTGAAATCGCGCAAAGTCTTGGTCATGGCAAGCCTATATAGTTGCCGCAGCAACCCTGTGCGGGTTATGTGGGTCCGAAACCCACTTCAAGTTGGTTTTCTATTATATTTGCTTAAAGATTTCTGGTTTCTCCTACCTTCCAAGCCATTTTACCTGCATGCACTCCATGAGATCAAGCCAAAATCGGTTGCATGCTGCTGATCTCCTCTTGGCATCTCTTCATTTTCTGTTGGTTCACTAATCCAAGCACATTTGGTGGCTGTGTGAGGTAAAACCAGAATCCTAGCTCCAATTGTTCCTTCATTGTCTTTTAAATTCATTAAGACGCCTCCTAGGAAGACCGGAGTATCAAAACCCCCAAAAGCCTCAGCTCAAGCAAAGGGCAAAGTCCCTGCTCCTTCCCATGACCCAATCGATCCACCCATTGAACAAGAACAACCCATCCCATGGTGGGCTGCGAAGGCTATGGAATCCGAATGGATCGTCGACGATCGACTAATGACACCGAACGACCATACTGCATGGTCCATTAGGTATATGGAACATGCGCGGTTAGACGCCTTATATCAACCATTCCATACCTAGTTTTATCCGCGTCTCGTCCGTTTATTTTACCAAAATCTAAAAGTATCACCAACAGATGGCCAATTGGAAATTGAAATCGATAATCGAAAATTTTATTTCAATTTACAAGACATAGCACACACTATGGATTGTAGTCCAAATTTTGATGTCAGTCTCGGACTGCAAATGCCTCGACAAAGGGATGTGAAATTTCATCACATCACTACAAACATGACTGATGGGCAAACCTCTTCTGCTCACGGCCTTGCACTCCGTTGCAGCCAATTACCACAGAAAATGTGGTTTCTTAACTGTGTATTTTGTTGTAGTTTATACCCAATGCAGTATGAGAGAGAGCGCCGAGATGCTCTCTTACACGCTCTATTCACTGTACATGAAAACCAATGGTTAAATGCCCCTAGGGTGGTATGGGAAGGCATTAAATATGCCAACATCCATTTGCAAAGCAATGTCTCTAATCCCATGCCATCATGACCCTATCCTCGTTTAATTTTTCGCCTTTTAGAAAGACATTCGGATAGTATGAATCAAGTTCCCTATCAGATTCCCTAGAGTGAAGAAGTCCGCATGGATAATATGCGGCTCTTTAGCCCAGCTATCTGGCGAAATGTATGTCAAAGGTCATCCCAAGCGGTTCGAAACCACCAAGCTCGCCAATTCCATTCTCCGCCACAACCTCCACAAGCACCACCCTCGATACCAACCCAAGACATTCCCATTCCCCCTCAATCTCACACTCAAGCACAAACCGAATCGGCTCCCTTGGCACCTGAGACATACACCAATGCTGCTTTGGCATAGCTCATGTGTGAAAACCATGAGCAGACCCTTCTCCAATTCGATAATTTATATCGAAATCATTATATGCTCCATCAACGCATTGATTATATTGAAGAAGCAACCAACATCATGATGGAGCATACATTTCAAACCGCTGCAAACCCTTACATTGGGCGGGCGTGCAATTTCGTCTCCCAATACACCTGCAATGCAGCATTACTAGTGCCAGAATTCCAGCAAGACTTTCAGCAACAAGATGCGGGTCCTTCCTCCGCTGGTCAGCAACAACCAAGTCCACAGCCTGGTAAATTATAACCTCATAAACTAGTAGTTTATATATGACATTTTAATTTTGCGTCGGATTAAATTGAGTTCGTCTCTTACAAGATTGTTTATTGTGTTTATTGTGTACTATAGACCTTTTGTCAATGATTGATGAGTGGTAAGTGTTGTGGTTAATATCATTGCGGTTCTCTCTGTTTTAGTTAGATTTTATTTTGTTCATTTGAAATTCTACTATATGTTATCTTACTTCTTATATTTCTAGTTGTCATGTGCGAAACTATTGATGTTAGCTATTGCGGCATTCACCTGCTACCCATCGTTGTCTCGATTTATTTTTGAGGACGAAAATTCCTTAAATAGGGGAGAATGTAACAGATGGCCATATTAAGAACCCACACTACGTAAGCAGGTTACAGGTCCGGTAGGACCTGTGCCAAAACCATGACACATGGGACCTTGCTAACTGTAGTGGTTAACATGAATTATATCTCTATCTCTGTAGAGTGTTAATGTTGGTAGCAAAACACGTAAACTAAGACCCTGTTAGAAGGAAATAGATCATAACCGAGTAAATAGATCATAACCACACAATATCATCTGAACGATATCTCATATGCGCATAATGTCTAAGCTAACCCTAGTTTGTTTTTAGGAAGCCTCTTTTTGGCTTATCCGCTTATATCTAACAGTGGCTAGATGGGCTTTACATGAGAACTAAACCCAGCTAGCATATACACTAACTCTGTGTACAAGACTTGTATACTTGGGAAGCTTGGACTATACACAATCACTAAGCTCTAGCCTAACTTGGAATATAAACCAGAAAAGCTTATAAGCTACTTGTAGTTATTTTAACTTTTAGCTGTTGGTAGTTCTTTTAACACCTATAGGTAGATACCACTTACTAACTAGTATCGACTTAACAAAGGATTCCAGCCTTTAATAGCCTACATGACAAAAGAGAGAATGGACTTTTGTTGTATCTGCTGATAGAGGTTAAGACTACATACTAGTCTCATAGCTGATCCTACCCTTGACTATCTTATAAGCTTCTTGCATGATAAAAACGCTACACGACTCAATGAGTCATTATGAGTTTCATGCACGCAATGTGGATTTAAACCACTATAAATCCCTGCTAATAAGCCATTGTCTTTCTGCTTCCTGCTTTAGCTTTTTAATGGCAATTATGGCAATTCTAGTAATGAGATTCTTAAAATAGAAACAAAATAGTAAGACCAGTTTAGTACACTATCATCAGACGTGGTGAATTCGATTCCGGTCTACTTCGGCATACCTTGGGAACAGAAATGTGTAGCTAAGCATACTTTTGTGCCACCTAATTCGCAGATGTCGTCAGTTCGATTTCGATCTACTTTCGGCATTGTCGTAACCTCGTAGTCACCAAAAGGTACAATGACGAAACCTTAGCCAGAATATGACTAGTAATTATACAAAATATCATAGGCAAGGCAGAGATGACACTGAGTAGGTGTTGAACAAATATTGCCTACTGAAAACTCTACATCTTAAAACCTCATGGTGCATAACAAATGAAGAAATACCCTGCTGAAATTTTGGCATTTTGGCAATTGAGATATATTTTGGCAATTTAAATATATATATCTCCATATAGATATAAAGATGATACATACATATATCTAAAGATATAGAAACAGAAGCAAGTGAACCAGAGGAAGAACAGGGTTGCTGCGACAAGGTGCTTGCCACAACAACCTTGGAAGCTTGCCGCGTCAACCTCCATTAGCTGAAGTTTTGGGCTGTGCTTTGTGCATACCAAACTTTGGGTCCATTAAGGGTCCATATGCGTATGTATTTGGGTCTCAGTTAATCCATGAACCCATCTGTTGTATATAAAACTACTCTTTTAATATAGATATATTCTATTTATCATAGATTGGTGCAACATGGTGCACTTGGTGCACTTAGGCAGTTTTGTTAGAGTGATATTCTCGGATGCCTGAACGTACATCGACTACAATACACGTAAGAATCTACAGACAGGTAGGGAATTTATTTTGTTCCCATATCATTTGTTTTGTCGTATTCTCATCAAAGATTGCCACGTAGTTTGTATAATATATATAGAAATTGTAAAACTACTTAAACTAATGTATAAATCACATGCGTGTACTCTTGTTACCACATGAACTCAGAGAAGTTTGCTAATGTCTATATATAAAGATTAGTGCTAGTTCTCGAAATAAATATTAGTACTGAAGTGCTAATGTGGGTATATCAATGTTATTAGTATTCGTTCTATCAAGATAGACTATAGTAAGTATATCTCCATCGAAAAATTTTGATAGCTTTACATGTAGAGGTAGTTTAGAAGATGAAATAGACTTCAGATATGCTAAATATAGTTCAAGCTTAAACATGCAAGTTCGTTCATACCAATGCATCAGTCATATTGCATCTTCCAGATTTTTGCTATCTGTGGTATCGTTCAAATGATATTAACTCATCTTGAGACAAGTGACCCCGCTAACTCGGGAGCTTGAATTCTATAATCCAAGTGATCCCGCTAACTCGGGAGCTTAACAAGTGATCCCGCTAACTCGGGAGCTTAACAAGTGATCCCGCTAACTCGGGAGCTTGACTTTGTTGTTCTCCTATTTTCGCCTGCATATATATCTTGTTTTAGTTTGATTCCTCATACTTATTGCATCATGTGTTCATCCAATATATCAGCATACTATAGTATCAACATATTTTATTAGTCATATCATACCAAAAGTCAAATTCCTTATGCTTCCCGATGAGAATATGATAAACTTTTCATATATACTGACAATGTAATATTCTCTACTGAGCTTTGATGATAGCTCATTCCACGACTTAAATGTCTTAGCTGCAGAGCCTGATCTAGAGCACGTTGCAGATCCTACGTACGTGTCGGACGAGGAAGACGATTTCGCCGAAGAGTTCTTCCCAAAATAGGTTTGTAGCTTTGGGATTTGAGAGAGATATAGAGAGCGGTAGAGATAGATAAACTTGAAAGACTTGCAAAAATTATATACAATAGTTTCAGATATTATGTGTATAGATGTATTGGTTTTCTTTTCATTGCTTAGATGATGGGTGGCCGTCATCGGTGGAAAACTATACATTAGATCTTTTGCTTTGTTGATACTGATGCTAGTTCTGTTTAGATAAGTAGAAAATCAGTTATTTTGCCATATTATCAACTGTCAGAGTAAATTCATTGCTTCCACATTTGCAATAACTTTGTACATGAAATGACCCCCTAAATGAATGGATCATGTTAGGTGATTCGATGATGCGACGTTTCCAATAGTGAAAGAAGGGAAACGTCGGGTTGTCACAATTCAGTTAACTTCTTTTACTATATATTTTTTTCCTAAAATACTACGAGAAGTATTAGGCATAAGATTTTCTTTTATTGTCCCATTCTCATTAACCTGAATGGGCAAATTCAATTTCCAAGATTTTAATGTAAAAACATGATCCTCCTTATTGCGGAATTATAAGTAAAACCATTAGATTGTAGTTCTGCAGTTCCAAAAAGTTTAACTTTTAAAAACTAATATTTACAATGAGTCCAATTACAGAATACACACGTTTAAAAGAACTGGACTTAAACAATACCCAAAAGAAAGGAGAAGGATCCTATCAAAATCAACATGTGAATCAGTCAAACTATCAGCTCAGTGGTCACATAATTATTCAGTTATGTTATCACAAAATTAACATTATCAATTTACTGCAGTTGGTTGATGATTTATTAATGTCTTTTAAATTATTTTGGTGCGATACCTGACACCAACCATCGTCCAAGATACAAGATTCAGATGCCAATGTTGCGCAGACAAAGGCTAACACTCTCCGCCATTTACTCAATCAAGACAAGGATCAAAGACCCTGTTGGTCTAACGAGACCCAATCCTCAGCTGACATTTCAAACTCATCTGAATATGAGTCACTCATAATGTCTGTTCGCAAGAACAATGGTCAACCTTGAGAGGTTTTCAAGTTCAAGATAGTATCATCTTTCCACTTTCAAAGTTTCAGGATTCGTTATCAAATAGTTAATAATCTGAAACTTCATATTCAATGTTCAATATCCAAGTATGCTTCTTTTAGAAGTCCAATAATCAGATTTTAAATCAAAATCCCGTTAGCAGATTCAAGTATACTTCTTCTCAGAAGTTCAGGTTAAAAATCCCATTGCTGAAGATTCAAGTGTACTTCTTCTTAGAAGTTCAAGTTCAAAATCCCATTGCGGGTTAAAGATTCAAAGTTCAAATATGGTATTTCATGTTTCATATTCAAGATTCAATATTAAAATAACCCATATACAGGGGTTCATATTCAAATTTCACATTACATAATATAATTAACGATTCAATTAATCTTCGAATTCAATCTCAATCCATATCAAAATCAATAATTCAATTGGTGTCAGGTTTCAATACGAGTTCCATCAAACATCGGCTTCAAATCAAATACGAGTTTCAAATATAATGTTGGTTTCAAATCAAATACAAGTCTTAATAAATATCAGGTTCGGATTCAAACATGAGTTTTGTCAAATACCAATTTCAAATCAAGTATCGGTTTAAAATCAAATATCGGATTTAAATCAAATATCGGTTTCAAATCAAATACAAGTCTTAATCAATATCAGGTTCAAATTCAAACATGCTATAATTTAACAATCAATCAAGTTTCAGGTTCAATTCAATCAGTCTGAATCTTTGGATCTATCACATTAATTACTGTAAATATTTTGACCCCATACATACTCATGATGGGATCACTAGGCATACTGATTTCCTGAATTAGTTTACACTTTACTTAGCATTGCCATAATTTAGAGTCCATCAGGGAGTTATATTTCATTATTTTAGTAGAGTTACAGAGAAGGTTGAACGGTTTTAGAATATTACCCTTGCAAGTGCACAAGTTCGATGAATGAGGGCGAGTAGAAGGGTGTTGTACCTGTGCAACCGTGCGATTTTTGACGATCCCGTCGCAACGATGCGCTCCCTAACGGAAAATATAGAGTCGCCACCCGGAGCTTTCGGTGTCCCGAGAAACCTAGTTCATTTTTATGAGCACCGAAGTGCTAAAAATATGACTCTGAATCCGGTCCACACCAAAGGCTCTTGGGTAGGGGCTTCGGTTATCGATCGGGAAGGTGTTAGGGACCCGATCAACCCGCTTAATGCGGTCTCTACTAATGGCCAAAAATAAAATAGATTAAGAGAAAAGGAAGTGGTTCCCTCTTGCCCGAATGGGCCTCCAATGCTATTTGTGCCCCTCTGTTCCTATCAAAAATTTGACGGCGTAACGACACAAATGAGAGGGTAGGGGAATGCCAAAAAGAGATAGGAGAGGAAAGGGGAGAGCCGGAGCCCTCGGGCCCCTGTAGCATCGTAGGAGAGCTTTGCGTAGCTTGCTTGGAGGAGCTTTTGAAGGCTTATATTGTCACAACCCTATATTTTTGGGATAGGTGCACGTCATGCACTATATACATGTATATGTGTTTCGCAAGGAAACCAAAACGAAACCGTAGACACTATGTGTGTATGTGGGAAACACACTAGTATTTTCCCTAACTTATAGGTATATAAGTGAAAGAGAGAGGAGAGAAGATGTTGTCGCTCCAAGTGTGCCATAATTGTGTGCATTATGAATCAAAAATTAAAGAATTAAAGAATGCTAGGTTATATGGACGTTAACTTATGAAAGGGATATCGGCACATTGGGGCTAACACTGGCCTGCAAGATCAGGGCCAATTGTAGCAAGTTTTAAAAGTAAGTATTTCAAGATCGTCCACAGAGAAGTTTGTCTAAACTGAGAGATAAACCTCCAGATCTGTGCTACCAGATCTGGCTCTATAATTATCTAAAAAGAATAGATAAAAGAGAGTGTTGGATTGTGTCACATTTAACTATAAGCAAATAAAGAAAAGAACTAACTATATGATCCAGATCCGAGTTGGGGAGATGTTTAAAATAAGACAAATGCAGAAATAATAGCTTCATGTACTTTAGCCTCTGAATTTTAATGGAGAGTCTGTAGTTCAACAGAGCAGATTCAATCTTCATCTGGCTACCAGCACAGATGTAAGAGAAATAAATCCGAATTAAGGAATAGGTTTTCCACTTAAATGGTCATGATCATCAAATGTACGGGCCTATTCTTTAGTTCGTAACATGAACATCATCAGAATGTAAATCGCTAGAATTAGGTTACCAACGCTAATTCGCATTGATGGCGAATTAAGGGAAGTTGCATGCGGATGAGTGAATCTAGAGAAGTCTCATGCACTAAGGTCATCTTTCAGAGCCCTCGACATGACACCAATGGAGAAGACACTATTTCCAGCTACCTTTTAAAATCCATCGTTACAATTACAGAGCACGGCTTCTTAGAGAGCCCCCAGACTTACAGCAGCTGAGAGAGCCCTCAGACTTCATGCCTTGAATCCGAACTTGGAAGTACAAATCACTCAATGGCTCTCAAAGGTAAACTACAAGAAGGGATTACAGGGGGGTTCGGATAAGCTATCCGGACCGGAATGAAGGAAACAGAGATGAAAACTCTAAAATCTGGATACCCAAATTGGGCAAATGGTTCGTCTATTTATAGTTTTCCTAAGCACTCAAATGTGTATCAACCAATCGAATTGGATAGATCAGTATCAACCAATAGGAGTCGAGCACCGTGATCCGTGACCGTTTCGCCAATCGTAATCGCTGATCCGGTTCACCAATCAGAAAGAGGCATCAATTCTGTTATGCATTTTGAAATTCTGTTTGAGCTTCTGGAAGTTCCCACCAGGTAATTTAACTTTGGGCGCTCACATGGGTTGGAATATGCCTTCGGATCTTGATTGGAACCTTCCGAAATGTTCCTGGTCTTTTGATTGCATTGGGGCGCATGCAAAGTTTCCTGAAATACCCTTCGGATGAGCTGCAAATCCCCAGAATGCCATTTCGCATAGTTTAAGGGCTTTTTCGCAAAGTAGTTAGAGTTTCTAGAAGTTCCCGCCACGTTATTCCCTCTCTAGGTGCTCACATGGGGTGGAATATTCCTTCGCTTTATGCTTAGAATCTTTCGGAATGTCTCTGGGCTTTTCAATGCATTGGGGCTGCGTAGACATCGAATTGCCCTTGTTAAAGCCGTGAATCTCCGAATACCTTTTCGCAGAGTTCAGGGCCTTTTCAAAGTTCAATGACTTCAAGCTCTGTCGCAAGGTTCAATCTTCTTTTCGAGGAGTGTTTTCTTCTTTCGCAAAGTTCAAGGTTCTTTTACGAAAGTGCAAGTTCTTTGCGAATAGTAGAAGTTCTTTGAATTGAACTCTAGGCTCCCATTCTTCTTTGAATAGTAGAAGTTCTTTGCGAATTGAACTCTAGGCTCCCATTCTTCTTTTGTAATAGTAGAAGTTCTTTGCGAATTGAACTCTAGGCTCCCATTCTTCTTTACTGAATAGTAGGAGTTCTTTAAAATGGCTCTCTCTTGCTTGTGTCTTTATGCTTCTTTAGACCCTCTTTAGCCATTCTTTGAGCTTTCTTCACTCCTTCTTTAAACTTGACATGAGCCGACTTTTTGATCTTTTGGGATGCTTTTCGGATTTGGACTCGTTCGATTGGTTAGTCAGAAATGCACACTAAAGCACTTATTTAGTCTTCTCAAGGGTCTTTCACGGCTCATGTTTAGGGTGAAAATGGTATTTTCACTACTTAACACCCCTTAAACCTAAGCTTTGCTAGTCCCCGAGCAAAGAAACATAAAAGCAAAATAAAGAGCCACTTTTGTAGGAAGCAGTGCATTTAGCATATGCAACAAGCCTTTTAAACCCCTAGGTGATCCTTAGAGGAGGAGTGAAGTCTCCGAGGGTTTTCAGATGAAGGTACCCACAACTTCTCCATGGGACAGCTTGGCATTAGTGCCTTTGTCATCCCATGAGCAATCAAAGATCAAAATTAGTTACTCTTGAATCAATGTTTAAAGAAATTTTGGTTTATTGTTTGCAAGGGATTTCAATATTTATAAACCTTATGAATGTTTCACTCTTTCCAATCAGGAGCGACCATAGAAATCATGCAAATGTGTCACAGAGTTCATCATTTGAATAAAAATTAGGTTATAAGTCATACTTAATGTGCTCAAGTTCCAACCCAAACACTTACAGGTGTACTCTCATCAAGATTTTTGTTGAAGGGTTCATTTTCACTCAAGCTCAAGAGCAGCTTACATCTCCCAAATGGATTTGTAAGCATGAGCATAGGCATGATTCTCGTTTGGCATCCTTGACATCTCCTCACCATAGATTGGGAAACCTTATCTCCACATGACAGTTTCACTCAACTTTGGATCACAAGGACTTTTAGTGGGTTTGTTGTATGGCTCGTGGAGTGAGGTTTCGTGGGATAGGAAGGTTGAACAGTGTTTGGATTTTTGAGAAGTCAGAATTGAAGGAGGTGGTTCATGACTCCACCTTCTTGAGTTTAGCTTCTTTTGAGATTTTCGTGTTCAAAGTACTCGCTTCTTCTTCCTTTGATCTTGAATTTTCAACATAAAGTTCCTTTTGCCTTTTTTTTGCTTGCTTCTTTTCACATTGTTTTTCTTTTACTTTCTCACCACCATCTTACATTTTGAGGTATTTCTTCTTCATTTATTTTGATATTTGCCCGTAAATGTTCCATCTTTACTTCTTTCTCCTTTAACTCCTGAATTCTCAAGGTGAGGAAGGCTGAATTGGTTCCATTGGTTGGTGCAAGAAAAATGGGTGTTTTGATGAAGCATTGTAGGATTTATAGCTCAATTGGGGTACAAACAAGGGCAGATCTTTCTTGGTTGGTACTGTTAAGCTCAAGTCGCTAAAGAAGGCCTTGATCTTTTCCTCGGTTTCATGAATCTTTGTTGCTTGTTTTGATTTGGAGTTTCCTAATTTCTAGTGGATCTAATGCCTCACCATCCTTTGAATCAGAAAAGGGTTGCCTCAGTCACTCTTCAACAGAGATGTAAAACATATAGGCTCAATTCTCACTGGTTATGGTTTTTTCCTTGAGCTTTTAAGTATATCTTTACCTTTTTCTCTTCCTGTGGACTTGCTATGTGCTAATACAAGTGTATTTTCCTGGTGTTAACATCATGGAAATGTGGAATATTGTAGGGTTTAGAATGTCTAAATTCTTGCAAAGAAAATTTTAAAATTTCCACATTGTCATGATTCTTAAGTAAATTGATTCATTTCCTGATTACTTTGGTGATTGTGATGCCCTTATGCTAATTATCCCATGCAAGGGACCTTTGCCATACCCCCAAACCTAAGATGAACATTGTCCTCAATGTTCTAGACAATGAGAGACTAGGGGCAGCAGGGTAAAAGAAGAAAGAAAAACTAAGAACAGAAAAAATCTAAACTATATGCAGCAGAAAATAAGAATGTAAAACTGAAGATATGAGCATGGAAATGAAAAACATGATATACAAATGCAAGAAAAATCAACAAAACAACACTAGAACTGCTAAATAAAATCTAACAAACAGAAGGATTACTATGCAAATGGAAGGAAACTAATGCTAATAACAGAGAAACAGTAAAAACAAGGTAAGGGACTGAATACAAAGTTAAAAAAGAAAAAGAAAAGTGTTGATACAAAAACTGAATTTGTGAATGCAAAATAGGAAAACAAAGTTATAAACTAACTATATTCACAGAAAAATGACGAAAATCAATAAAACGAGGACACATTAACCTAAGAGAGAAAAAAATTCAGCGATCTAAAAACAGAATTTGAGACTAAAATTCCTAAAACAGAAAATCTAATGCCAAATGATATATCCTAAGCCCAAAGAAACAAACCCAAAAGCCTGAGATACTTATGAATCTAAGTGATTATAAAAATGATTAAAGGTGAATACAAAGTAAAGCAAGATTCATAAGATTGACCCCTTTGTTGATGATGTGTATGAAAAAAAAAAAAAATAATGAAGCATGGGAGCACATATTAAAAACAGGGTTCACACACAGCTGAGACCCCTTTATGATGAAGAAATCTCGAAGGAAAATAAAATTAGTGGGTCCATTGAATATTCAAAACAGCCTATGATCCACTACTCATTATCCTACATGATTCCTAAAAAAGAAAAATGATCTCAGCAGGTCCAGATGGGAAAAGTGGATGCAAATGGAGAAAAACAGCATGCCTAAAAGACAGCAGAAATTATAACCATACCTTGGACCCCGGTATGAACTCTTTTCTCATGAGGCTCCTATCATGGAATGATTTAACCTTTTCTTTGTACAATCTGGAGCTAGTGTAGGCATCCATCCTCAGTTCTTCCAGTTCAGTGAGTTGAAGCTTCCTTGGTAACTTGTGGAAGAGGGAGAGGAGCAGGTCTCCAAGAGAGAGAACTTGATGACTGTTGGTGAGTGCCTTGCACAAAGCAGACTCCCGTTGAATTTGATCTCCCTTTTCCTTCTTTCTCAGTGGATCCCCAATCATTTTTAAATTCTGTGGTGGAGTCTTTACCTTGCAGAAATGTTTGTAAAGACTCCTCCACCAGCTCATCAATGATGTCAACATGGAAACATTCTCGAGAATTGAGGTTGAGTAACAACATTATACACATTCAATTTAACTTTCATATTTCCAAAAGACACCTCCATGATGCAGGACACGCATTGAATGCATGCATTAGTTGTGAATGGTCTTCCCAATGACAGGATGGCGGTGGTACTTTTGGTTGGTTCCATGTCCAACACCAAAAAGTCAGGTAGAAAAACTTGTCTACTCCTACCAAAACATCTTCAATCAACCCCATAGGTTTCCTTTCGGATCTGTCACATTGTAACACCACTTGAGTGGGTTTCAATTCTCCCAAACCTAGCTTCTCATAGATGTAATAGGGAAGCGAGTTGACACTAGCACCCATCTAGCAAGGCTTTCTCAATGGTGTGCTCCCCAATGATGCAGGGATTGTGGGATTCGGTCTTGCATCTTAGGTGGTGATGCAATTGATAGCACTTGGTTGATTTTTTCCACAGCAAAGGCCTTCTTGGATAAATGTATCCTAGATTGCCTTTTGTGGGTGCACACCTCTTTGAGAAATTTTGCATAAGCAGGGACCTGTTTGATTGCATCAAGCAGAGGTAGATTAATTTTAACTTGCTTGAATGTCTCCATCATTTCCTCAATTTTTGTGTTTCCTTTGTCAAAAGGAGAAACTGACTTCATTGCATGGGGAAATGGGAGGTGAGGAACAAATTTCTCCTCCTCATCTTTTTCAACAATTTTGTTATTTTTCTGTTTTTCATTTTTTTGAATTTTCTGATGTAAATCAAAACAAACATTAAACACAGCAGAATTGCTGGTTCTCAAGAATTTATAAACAGAAAATGAATACAAAGGAGAAGGGGATGCAAACTCAAGCAGATCTGCTCGACTTTGGTCCGGATGCTCCTTGTTGGGAATGAAGCAGATCTGCAAAAATCCAAAATTGCAGTGATACCTTATTCAAGTATATTGACAAAAATAAAAGAAACTCAAAGCACGCCCAAATTTGACAAAAGACAAAAGAGTGGCAAGCAGATTTATTCAAATAACTAGAAGGCAAAGAATAAAAACTCGTAAAAATAAAAAATTCAGAAAGCAGTTTTCTATACAAAGCTATTCAGAGACATTTAATCAAGCACTTGGAATGCAAAGTGCAGTTTAAAGCAAAATTAAAATAAAATCAAATCTACAAAATTGAAAAACTTAGGTCTACCAATTTTAGAACAAACTTAAGAACGCGCCAAAAACTTGTTGTCGCTCCAAGTGTGCCATAATTGTGTGCATTATGAATCAAAAATTAAAAAATTAAAGAATGCTAGGTTATATGGATGTTAACTTATGAAAGGGATATCAGCACATTGGGGCTAACACTGGCCTGCAAGATCAGGGCCAATTGTAGCAAGTTTTAAAAGTAAGTATTTCAAGATCGTCCACAGAGAAGTTTGTCTAAACTGAGAGATAAACCTCCAGATCTGTGCTACCAGATCTGGCTCTATAATTATCTAAAAAGAATAGATAAAAGAGAGTGTTGGATTGTGTCACATTTAACTATAAGCAAATAAAGAAAAGAACTAACTACATGATCCAGATCCGAGTTGGGGAGATGTTTAAAATAAGACAAATGCAGAAATAATAGCTTCATGTACTTTAACCTCTGAATTTTAATGGAGAGTCTATAGTTCAACAGAGCAGATTCAATCTTCATCTGGCTACCAGCACAGATGTAAGAGAAATAAATCCGAATTAAGGAATAGGTTTAGACTTATGGCTGTGATCTGTCCACTTAAATGGTCACAGATCTGTCACTAGTATGGCCTATTCTTTAGTTCGTAACATGAACATCCTTTGTAAATCTTGCTAGAATTAGGTTACCAACGCTAATTCACAGAGGCGATGAATTAAGGGAAGTTGCATGCGGATGAGTGAATCTAAAGAAGTCTAATGCACTAAGGTGAACATTCGTAACCCTCGACATGACTCCAATGGAGAAGACACAAATTACAAGAACCTTTTAAAATCCAAAATTACAATTCTGAGCACGGCTTCTTAGAGAGCCCTCGGACTTACGATCTGAGCTTCAGAAGAGCCCTCGGACTTCTGATCTTGAATCCGAACTTGGAAGTACAAATCACTCACAATGGCTCTCAAAGGTAAACTACAAGAAGGGATTACAGGGGTTTAGATAAGCTATCCTGACCTAATGAGGGAAACAGAGATGAAAACTCTAAAACTGGATACCCAAATTGGGCAAATGGTTCGCTCTATTTATAGTTTTCCCTAAGCCTCAAATGTGTATCAACCAATCGTAATTGGATAGATCTGTATCAACCAATAGGAGTCGAGCACCGTGATCCAGATCTGTTCGCCAATCGAATCGCTTGATCTCGGTTCACCAATCGTGAAACAAGAGGCATCAATTCTTATGCATTTTGAAATTTCGCTTGAGCTTCCGAAGTTCCCGCCAGTAATTTAACTTTGGCACATGGGTTGGAATATGCCTTCGATCTTGATTGGAACCTTTCGGAATGTTCCGGTCTTTTGATTGCATTGGGGCGTGCAAGTTTCCTGAAATACCCTTCGGATGAGCTGCAAATCCCCAGAATGCCATTTCGCATAGTTTAAGGGCTTTTTCGCAAAGTAGTTAGAGTTTCTAGAAGTTCCCGCCACGTTATTCCCTCTCTAGGTGCTCACGTGGGGTGGAATATTCCTTCGCTTTATGCTTAGAATCTTCCTAATGTCTGGCTTTTCAATGCATTGGGGCGTGCGTAATCGAATTGCCCTTGTTAAAGCTGCGAATCTCCGTATACCTTTTCGCAGAGTTCAGGGGCCTTTTCGCAAAGTTCAATGACTTCTGAAGCTCTGTTCGCAAGGTTCAATCTTCTTTTCGAGGAGTGTTTTCTTCTTTTCGCAAAGTTCAAGGTTCTTTACGAAAAGTGCAAGTTCTTTGCGAATAGCAGAAGTTCTTTGCGAATTGAACTCTAGGCTCCCATTCTTCTTTGCGAATAGTAGAAGTTCTTTGCGAATTGAACTCTAGGCTCCCATTCTTCTTTGCGAATAGTAGAAGTTCTTTGCGAATTGAACTCTAGGCTCCCATTCTTCTTTGCGAATAGTAGGAGTTCTTTGCGAATGGCTCTCTCTCTTGCTTCAGGTCTTTGTCTGCTCTTTTAGACCCTCTTTAGCCATTGCTGAGGCTGTTTCTTCACTCCTTTAAACTTGACATGAGCTGTCAGCTTTTTGATCTTTTTGGGATGCTTTTCGGATTTGGACCTGTCTGATTGGTTAGCTGTAAAATGCACACTAAAGCACTTATTTAGTCTTCTCAAGGGTCTTTCAAGGCTCATGTTTAGGGGTGAAAAATGGTATTTTTCACTACTTAACAGAAGAGCCCTTGCGTAACTCTATTTTAACCTAAATAGAGAGAAGGAGAATATAGAGAGAAAGAAAAGAAGAGCCTAGTAAAGAACTAGGGTTTCGTTGGGACTTAAATCGGCAGAAGAGTTGGAGAAAAGGCTGGAGGAGAAACCTTGGAGGCCTGTTAGCCTAGTAGAATTTTGAATCTTAAATCAAACTTGCGCGAGACTCATCGTCGGAGGTATGTTAAAGGCATGATAGATGCTTAGGCATGTTTTAAATAATAGGAAGAATATTGGTTGAATGTTTTTAATGATGTTAAGGTTTGAATGAAGGGAGAAATTGTGTTCTTGATCTGATCGAGGAGCAAAAATCATCGTTCCTCGCTCGGGCGGTCTAAAGGGCTCGCTCGAGCGAGGATGAATAGGAAAAATATAACTCTGGGCTCGCTCGAGCGGTCCCCAAAACTAAGGGGAAGCTCGCTCGAGCTGGCTCGATTTAACCGCTCGAGCGACCTCGATTTAACCGCTCGAGCGAGGTCAGGTGACCGCTCGAGCGAGGTCAAGTGACCGCTCGAGCGAGGTCCAGTGACCACTCAGTTCTTGAAATTATGGGTACAAGAAACATGGGGGTTGTGCACCCCAATGGTTCTAGTGACCTTTCTAAGCCTATGCTAAATTGAAATGTAGGTTTGACGCATGATCATGAAGTGTAAACCTCTACGAGAAGGCGTGCTTTGAAATTCGTCGAGGTAGGGAATATTCTTGAAACATGTGCATTATTCCGTCAAATTCATATATGTAGTGTAATCCATTTGAATAGTCAAATACTGCGTGATTCTTATGAAAAAGGGTGTGTGCGTGAGTTTCAAACGTGATAGTCTTGAGGTCCCCAGGGGACGAGAAATCATATAGTTAAATAAAGGAGGATGCGTTGGAAATAAGGGGCATCCTGTGGATGCGTATGAAAACTAACAGTGAAACGTAAGTAATGTGATAAGGCCTGATGTAATATAATTAGCACAATCACGGTGAATAACTATATGTAGAGCACATTTGATATTTTTATTATTTAAGGTTTGATTAGAATACCCCACCGACGTGGCGAGATACCCACGACTGACTCGGCAGGATATCCGTGAGCGGTACGGTGGCAGATCCGTACTTTCATAGCACATCCCAGGGATGTAGATCTAAAAATAGATCCCGCCACCTATCAGAAAGGGGCTTGGGCAGTATTCCCAGGGAATACATATAATAACTGTCTAGTTAGACGACGATGGTGGGTATTCCATCGGGGCTCGATGCTATATTGCTCGGGGACTATTTAAGTTAAGATTTAAGTGATTAGGCCAAATTCACAACTAAAATAGTAAAGAGATTAAACAAAACCATGCAGAGTAACAGTCGAAATCATTATTTTTATTCCAGATATTTCAATTGCTTTCCATAAGTTTTACTCGATAAATTATGCTTTTAAACTGCTGATATATGTGTGAAGATTAATCTATATGTTCTTTTTGTTTCCCTACGGAGCTAGGATGTAGCTCACCCCCCTTAGACTATACGTCGTAGGTCCAGGACTAGCGGCAATAGAGATTTCTGGAGACGTTCATCCAGGGGATCCGGACTACGTGCCCACGGAAGAGTCAGAACCTCCTCCTGAGGAATTCTTCTAGGAAACCCACTGCATACTTTGAGAGTGAGTTGAGAGTATTAGGTACGGCTTGGTATGTCAAGCCTCTTTTTTTTTTTTTGAATGTAATTAAATACCGGTTCTTTTGATAAAACGTCTAGGATGAACAGTTATCACCAATGGTTTGGGTAAGTTCTTATGCCCATGAATTGGCATGGGACAAGGACTGCCTTTCGATACCTTGACTATTTGATGTCTATGAGAATTTGTTTAGGGTAGCAACGTGCACCTTAATTACAGTTGTGGCTTGTATATACCAATGTTTTGAAAAGAACCCAGGGCACGGCCTTGAGGGTCGTGCTGATGGCACGGATTTTGAGTGCGAAATTGAGTATCATCCTGATTAGTATCAAAGCCTTTCCTTCTAGTTCTAGCTATCATCTCGTCAGAATACAGGGACTTCTGCTAATGAGACTATGGATTCTCATGCAGACCGTTATGTTTCCTAGAGGAAGAGGTCGACCCAGGGGTGGTCATGATAGGAATTTATGCAGCAGAGATGGGTTCGTCTCACCTACAAACAGAGTACCATTGGGAAACAGGGAGATTCCCGAGGCGGTGGCGGAGAAACCAAAATCAAGCAGAGGATCAAGATCTAGATCGACAGGATCAAAATCAGAGGGAACAAGATAGAGTGAGGGAGAGAAACGAAGAAAGAGAAGAGCGTCAGAGGATGATGCACACAATGGAGACAATGGCAACTGCCATGGCACAGCAAGCAGCGTCCTTGGCGGCAATACATCTGAAACCACAACGAACACCTACACCTCGAGGACTTACACCACGGTGGCTTGATTCAAGTTCGTAAGGATGAGACCTCCAAACTTTTCAGGACAGGCAGACACAATGGCAGCCAAAAACTGGCTGGGTGAAATAGAAAAGGTGTTTAGCGTATTGACATGCACGGAGGATGAGAGCGTCCGTTGGGCGGCATATATGTTAGATGGAGAAGCTGGACCTTGGTGGAAATTCGTTTCGCGAACAAGAGCACAAGAAACTCCAGATATGCCGTGGACTTGGGACGAATTCGTAGAAGAATTCAATAAGCAATATTTTCCTGAAGTTGTGAGGAATCAAATGGAGACCCAATTTTTAAAACTGGCACAAGGAAGGATGACCGTGAGAGAGTACGGAGTAGAATTCATGAGACTGGCTCGTTTCACCCCAGACTACGTGGTTTCAGACATGATGAAAGCGAAGAGGTTCCAACAGGGTTTAAGGTCGGACATCCGAGGAGGGGTTGCGCCCTTCCAGCTGAAGACCTATGGAGAAGTAATGAGTAAGGCATTAGTAGTCGAAGAAGAAAAACAATCGATACCACGGAGGAACAACAGGGAAGAGGAAGCGTTGATCCAAGCAGGACGGGGAGCTATGAATTGATAAATAAGAAACCGAGGTTTGTAGCACCGAATCAGAGACAATCGTTCTAGACAGGGTATGGGAGAGCTGCACAACAAGCTACTCATCAAAGTTTTCCGTTGCTGGCATCAGGGAGACCGATGAGGTATGAGGGTCCTGCTATTTCCAGCGGGGCTACAACTACCCAAGGTTTTTCGAGAGCTGCTACTTCAACACCAAGGGAAACTTGTGCCAAGTGTGGCAAGTCCCACAAAACAGCGGATTGTAGGCAGGGAATGCGAGGCTGTTTCAAATGCGGCAAGATAGGCCACATGATTAAAGACTGCCCTGAGACAGTTAAAGAAAAGACGGCCCCCGCTTCCATGCCATAACCTATTCAATCACGAAAGCCAGTTGTTCGAGGGAGAGCCTACGCAATTACCGCCCAGGAAGCAGGGAGTGTACACGACACCATTCAAGGTGAGACTTCTTTTAAATAAAGAATTTCGGTTTCAATACAATTTCTAGTAGAGAATGTGCGTTCATTAGGGCAAGCATATATATAACCGTTGTTGCCCGTTAGAAAAATTCTAAATAAGGTATATGTTATGTACGTATATGTATGCATTATAGGTACATTACAAATCTATGAAAAAGGGTGCTACGTAGCACATGACGCACGAGTGCTGATAGACCCAGGGTCTACCCACTCCTTCATCGCCCCTAGATTTGCAAAGAAGATGAAGATTGTTTCGGAGACACTAGACTTTATGTTGTCAGTGTCTATTCCAACAGGAGAATTTGTGGACACAGAGTTAGTTTGCAAATCGGTAGTGGTAAGCATTCGGGATCACGTTGTCTACGAACTAGAAGCAAATTTAATATTGTTGGACATGCAAGGATTCGACATGATCCTTGGCATGGATTGGCTGTCCCATCACTGCGCAACAGTGGATTGCAAGGATAAATTTGTTGTTTTCCATCCTAACACGAGGAGATTGTTTCAATTTCGAGGGGAGAAATCGACACAGGTACCACTCATATCTGCAGTTAGAGCAGAACATTTAATCAGAAAGGGGTGTAGCGGTTATTTGGCATTCCTGAAAGAAAATAAAGAAAAGAATTTTATCTCCGACATAGCGGTAGTGCGAGAATTCCCAGATGTATTTCCAAAAGAATTACCAGGGTTACCTCCAGAAAGAGAAGTAGAATTTGCGATCGACTTAGCACCAGGAACGGAACCTGTTTCAAAGGCACCTTATAGGATGGCCCCTGCGGAGTTGAAAGAGTTGAAAGAACAATTGCAAGAGTTCATGGACAAAGGGTTCATAAGACCAAGCGTGTCTCCATGGGGAGCACCAGTTCTATTCGTGAAAAAGAAAGATGGGTCGATGCGGTTGTGCATTGACTACCGTCAATTGAACAAAGTCACTGTGAAGAATCGATATCCGTTACCAAGAATAGATGACTTGTTCGATCAGTTGCAGGGAGCAAAACATTTTTCCAAGATCGATCTAAGATCTGGATACCATCAGTTAAGAGTCCGGGCTGAGGACATTCAGAAGACGACATTTAGAACACGGTATGGACACTATGAATTTTTAGTGATGCCATTTGGACTGACGAACGCACCGGCGTCGTTTATGGACTTGATGAATCGGGTGTTTAAACCACACCTAGACTCCTGCGTTGTAGTGTTTGTTGATGACATCCTGATTTACTCAAAATCGAAGACGGAGCATGAAGAACACTTACGAGTCGCTCTACAAACCTTGCATGAACACCAATTGTACGCCAAGCTCAGCAAATGTGAGTTTTGGCTAGAAGAGGTTAGCTTTTTGGGACATGTCGTCTCAAAGCATGGTGTCACGGTAGATCCCACTAAGATTGAGGTGGTAGTGAACTGGGAGCAACCAAAAACTGTGACAGACGTCTGAAGTTTCCTCAGACTGGCAGGTTATTATCGACGTTTCGTTGAGGGGTTTTCAAAAATATCGGGACCTCTTACGAGACTTACAAGAAAGGACTCAAGGTTTGAGTGGAGTGAGGCGTGTGAGAAGAGCTTTCAAGAACTCAAGAAGAGACTCACCTCAGCTCCAGTGTTAGCCATTCCATCAGGCAGTGGGGGATTCGCGGTCTATAGTGATGCTTCGTATAACGGGTTGGGTTGTGTACTAAATCAATATAAAAAGGTAATAGCTACTCCGCATGCTTGAAAGAGCACGAAAAGAACTACCCAACACATGATCTGGAACTAGCATCAGTCATATTCACATTAAAGATATGGCGACATTATTTATACGGAGAAACATTTGAAATTTTCACTGACCATAAGAGCCTCAGATATCTGTTTACACAGAAGGAACTAAATATGAGGCAGCGTAGGTGGATGGAGTTCCTCAAAGATTACGACTGTTCCATACAGTACCATCCAGGCAAAGCTAACGTAGTGGCCGACGCCTTGAGTCGGAAAAGTTCGGCCCAGTTGGCTAGTCTAATTTCGGGTATCCATCGATGGAAGCTGTTGGAGGATCTAGCGCTATGTGGCGCAGACATACAGCCACAAGCCACAGGAGCCTTCTTAGCCAACATATCAGTGAAACCAGTGATATTCGAACACATACGAGAACTACAGATGAAAGACCCAATTCTAACAAAGATGCGTCAAGATGTAACTGAAGGTATTACATCTGAGTTTTCGATCAAGGAGGATGGTTCCTTAGTATTCAAGGGGCGACTTTGCATTCCAGATAATGCTGATTTGCAGAGAACGATTCTTGATGAATCTCACAAGTCAAGCTACGCTATCCACCCGGGAAGCACAAAGATGTATCAAGATCTGAAAAAGAATTACTGGTGGAGAGGCTTGAAACAAGATGTGGCAGAGTACGTGTCGCGATGTTTGACGTGCCAACAAGTGAAAATCGATCATAGACACCCCGCAGGCCTATTACAGCCTCTACCCATACCGGAATGGAAGTGGGAATCTATCTCCATAGATTTCATAGTTGGTCTACCGCGAACTGCAAGGAAGCATAACGCAATTTGGGTAGTAGTTGATCGATTGACTAAGTCAGCACACTTCTTGCCTTACAACATGATGTACACGGCGGGAAGACTAGCAGAGCTCTATATGAAAGAGATCGTCCGTTTACATGGGATTCCAAGTAGCATTGTTTCAGATCGAGACCCATTATATACATCAAAGTTTTGGAAAAAATTTCAAGAAGGAATGGGAACTAGGCTAGATTTTAGTACGGCGTTTCACCCACAGACCGACGGACAGACTGAAAGGGTCAATCAAGTCATTGAAGACATGCTTAGGGCATGTATGTTAGAATTACAAGGATCGTGGGATCAACACCTACCATTGATTGAGTTTCCATATAATAATAGTTTCCAAACGAGCATCGGAATGACATCGTATGAAGCCTTGTACGGAAGACGATGCAAATCGCCAATCAATTCGGAGGAAATTGGCGAGAAATTTGTTTTGGGACCCGAGCTACTTGAAGATAACGGGGCTATTGTCCGCATGATCAGGGGAAGACTAAAGGCGGCTCAAAGCAGACAGAAAAGCTATGCTGACATGAAGCGGACGAGTGTAGACTTTAAGGTGGGTGAACATGTGTTCGTGAAAGTATCACCGATGAAGGGGGTGATGAGATTTGGAAAGAGGGGGAAGCTAAGTCCCCGCTATCTTGAACCGTTTGAAGTTTTGGGTCGAGTAGGAGAAGTAGCCTACCGCATTGGATTGCCACCATTGTTTGATCAGGTACACAATGTATTCCACGTGTCGATGCTCAGGAAATATCTCAATGACCCTGATCACGTGCTGAGCGGCCAATCATTCGAGATGCATGAAGATATGACCATGATTGAAGAACCGGTGGAAATATTAGATCGAAAGGAACATGTGTTGCGACCAAAAGTTATTCCCTTAGTGCTTGTCCGATGGAAGAACCATCCGGTCGAAGAAGCAACATGGGAACGTGAGGCGGATGTTAGAGAACAATATCCCAAATTGTTCGAAATTGCCAACTGAATAGTTTTATTCAATTGAGAATATGTGATTGCGGGTAGTATGAAGTCTATATATATATATTTTTTCGAAAGATTAAATTATATATATATATATATATCTATATATATTGACTCCAAGCAATGATTGAACCACTTTTCGCTGAACTTTTTATATAATAAAACTAGTAATGAGATTAGAAACCGAAAACGAGCAAAAAAAAAAAAAAGAAAAAAAAGAAAAAAAAAGTGTCTGGTCCCGCTCGAGCGACCACTTATGTTCGCTCGAGCGAACTACATAAAATCACAACTTCCTCTCGCTCGAGCGATAGCTATTCCTCGCTCGAGCGAGGAATTTTGACCGCTCGAGCGAGAAACTATAACCGCTCGAGCGAGGCCATAATATATAAAATAAAGCGTCTTGGGCTCGCTTGAGCGATAACTAATAACCTCTCGAGCAAGGAGGGACTATATATAGTTGACGGAATAACACGATGCCATTTCATCTTCAAGCGAAGGGAGTGGAGCCGAGCGAGGGGTTTAGGGCTTGCTATCTTCGACCTTTTCCGTCCGATTTGAGCCGGACTTAGACAATCCGATCCGTTAAGAATATTCTTCTAGGTAAAATCTACCCACTCCCGAATTTTTCTTTTCTTTTTGAACTCTTTAAATACCTAATGGCTTCAAGCCCAAATCCACAACCTAAGAAGCGGATGGCGATTCGGTCGCCGTCGGCGCGCAACAAAGCACCGCAAACTTCTCAACCATCACCAAACCCATCCTCCACTCCGATCACACTAGATGATTGGTGGGGGGCCAAAATTTTTGAAACCGAATGGGATATACATCCCTCCTGTTTCGGGGATCCGACGTCCACCCAATGGACATCGGACTTCCTCACCCACAACAATCTTAAGACCCTGCTTACACCGTTCGGGGATCGTTATTACCTGAGGCTTGTCAAGTTATTTTATCAAACCCTAAACTTGAACGTGGGCGAGGACGCTATCCTCGTCACAATCGATGGTAATGAGCTAATCTTTAGATGTGCCGAAATTTCATCGGTCATGAAATGTCCCCACATCTACACCCCTAGCCCACTTATCCTACCACCTTTTTCTGGGAACGTCGATTTCCCAACGATCATCTCCGACATCACAAGCGGCATGTCCGCTTCGGGACAATCTATTACTCGATCACAACTACCGCCGCGTATGTGGCTTCTAGACATCATCTTCAAAAAGAATCTACACCCAACCGGCCATGATCAAGAACGCCGAGATGCGTTTCTGCGGGCCCTACACACCGCATTCCATAATAGGTGGATCAACGCACCTATGATCATCATAAAAGGCATGGTGCATGCCTATAAAAGAAATGTAAAGGGTGCTGTTCCTCCACCCATCAACCGACTACCATATGCTCGGTTGATTTCCCGACTCCTAGACTCATGGAATGGGAAGGGAGGATTTAAGATCCGGGAGGACGAGTTGTTCCTCACCGATAACGGCATCCCCTATCTCGCCCAAGACTGGAGCCGCAACCTAAAGAGTCTACAAACCAGCGTCAACAAGAAAAGAGACCGCCAGGACTCCCGACAAACCACCCATCAAGCACCGGCAGGACCGACCACTCCCTCTACCTCAGTTCCACAGCCCATACCCGCTACCGACACTGGCATGATGCGGGAGATCCTTCAGCAAGGGCGGGAGATCAGATTGCATCAGAGGTTCCAGGAGGCACTACTTATCGACCTCATGGGCTAGGCTTACATGATCATACATGCACACGGTGCTGCCATGAGGGATGCTATTTTTGGAGCGTCTAGCTCTGGCCCTGCTACGAGGAGCGCCACAACGGGTACCACGACCATCAGGGTGGACGACGAGGATGAGGATGATGAGGACTACAAGGATGATGATGGCTCCGGCGACGACGACGACGACGACTATGAGGAGGATGATGACTAGATAGTGACGTTAATTTTGAAAAATAATATGTAATATTTTATTGAGACATTTTGTGGTGAGGTGGTTCCTGGACAATGTTTTTTTTTTTTTTACAAACTGTAGTGACATGAATGTCACAAATTTTGTGGATAATTAACATAACGATTGAATAAGTGTTGTGAATGATTATTCTAGATTGTATGATCCTTTTCAACTATATGGGAATAAATTGACATGGCCAACGCATATCGTTGAGAAATACGACAAACCGTTCAAATACTGTTTTAGATATTCATGACCTGGTAATAGTAGTAGTACCTGGTTACGAGAATATCATCGATTTTCGAGGACAAAAATCTTATAAGTTGGGGTGATTGTCACAACCCCAAATTTTTGGGATACGTGCACGTCATGCACTATATACATGTATATGTGTTTCGCAAGGAAACCAAAACGAAACCGTAGACACTATGTGTGTATGTGGGAAACACACTAGTATTTTCCCTAACTTATAGGTATATAAGTGAAAGAGAGAGGAGAGAAGAGCCCTTGCGTAACTCTATTTTAACCTAAATAGAGAGAAGGAGAATATAGAGAGAAAGAAAAGAAGAGCCTAGTAAAGAACTAGGGTTTCGTTGGGACTTAAATCGGCAGAAGAGTTGGAGAAAAGGCTGGAGGAGAAACCTTGGGGGCCTATTAGCCTAGTAAAATTTCGAATCTTAAATCAAACTTGCGCGAGACTCATCGTCGGAGGTATGTTAAAGGCATGATAGATGCTTAGGCATGTTTTAAATAATAGGAAGAATGTTGGTTGAATGTTTTTAATGATGTTAAGGTTTGAATGAAGGGAGAAATTGTGTTCTCGATCTGATCGAGGAGCAAAAATCATCGTTCCTCGCTCGAGCGGTCTAAAGGGCTCCCTCGAGCGAGGATGAATAGGAAAAATATAACTCTGGGCTCGCTCGAGCGGTCCCCAAAACTAAGGGGAAGCTCGCTCGAGCGAGGGTCCCAGATATACTTCGGTGGCTTGATTTAACCGCTCGAGCGACCTCGACTTAACCGCTCGAGCGAGGTCAGGTGACCGCTCGAGCGAGGTCAAGTGACCGCTCGAGCGAGGTCCGGTGACCACTCAGTTCTTGAAATTATGGGTACAAGAAACATGGGGGTTGTGCACCCCAATGGTTCTAGTGACCTTTCTAAGCCTATGCTAAATTGAAATGTAGGTTTGACGCATGATCGTGAAGCGTAAACCTCTACGAGAAGGTGTGCTTTGAAATTCGTCGAGGTAGGGAATATTCTTGAAACATGTGCATTATTCCGTCAAATTCATATATGTAGTGTAATCCATTTGAATAGTCAAATACTGCGTGATTCTTATGAAAAAGGGTGTGTGCGTGAGTTTCAAACGTGATAGTCTTGAGGTCCCCAGGGGACGAGAAATCATATAGTTAAATAAAGGAGGATGCGTTGGAAATAAGGGGCATCCCAGGGATGCAGATGAAAACTAACAGTGAAACGTAAGTAATGTGATAAGGCTTGATGTAATATAATTAGCACAATCACGGTGAATAACTATATGTAGAGCACATTTGATATTTTTATTATTTAAGGTTTGATTAGAATACCCCACCGACGTGGCGGGATACCCACGAATGACTCGACAGGATATCCGTGAGCGGTACGGCGGCAGATCCGTACTTTCATAGCACATCTCAGGGATGTAGATCTAAAAATAGACCCCGCCACCTATCAGAAAGGGGCTTGGGCAGTATTCCCAGGGAATACATATAATAACTGTCTAGTTAGACGACGATGGTGGGTATTCCATCGGGGCTCGATGCTATATTGCTCGGGGAATATTTAAGTTAAGATTTAAGTGATTAGGCCAAATTCACAACTAAAACAGTAAAGAGATTAAACAAAACCATGCAGAGTAACAGTCGAAATCATTATTTTTATTCCAGATATTTCAATTGTTTTCCATAAGTGTTACTCGATAAATTATGCTTTTAAACTGCTGACATATGTGTGAAGGTTAATCTATATGTTCTTTTTGTTTCCCTACGGAGCTAGGATGTAGCTCACCCCCCTTAGACTATACGTCGCAGGTCCAGGACTAGCGGCAGTAGAGATTTCTGGAGACGCTGATCCAGGGGATCCGGACTACGTGCCCACGGAAGAGTCAGAACCTCCTCCTGAGGAATTCTTCTAGGAAACCCACTGCATACTTTGAGAGTGAGTTGAGAGTATTAGGTACGGCTTGGTATGTCAAGCCTCTTTTTTTTTTTTTGAATGTAATTAAATATCGGTTCTTTTGATAAAATGTCTAGGATGAACAGTTATCACCAATGGTTTGGGTAAGTTCTTATGCCCATGAATTGGCATGGGACAAGGACTGCCTTTCGATACCTTGACTATTTGATGTCTATGAGAATTTGTTTAGGGTAGCTACGTGCACCTTAATTACAGTTGTGGCTTGTATATACCAATGTTTTGAAAAGAACCCAGGGCACGGCCTTGAGGGTCGTGCTGATGGCACGGATTTCGGGGTGCCAAAATTCAGGCTGTCACATAGATGGTAGAACGGGTTCTAACCACTAAGGCTTACTAGCTAAGGGAGGGAGAAGGGAGGCTAGGGGATCACACACACCTAAACTAGGGGTTTTTGATGTAAGAACAAGCTTGGAAGAGGTTTTAGAATTCTAGAATTTTGAGGGAAAATAGTGCACCAAAGGGAGGAAGAACTTCTCACTTAGAGCTCTTTCTCTCTTAAGCAAAATTCTCAACCCTTAAACCAAGGGGTGGGGGGCTCTATTTATAGGAAAGGAGTGGATTAGGAGGCTACTTGGATGCTAATTGGAGTTAGCAATTAGGTAATCTCAAATCTATGGTTTCCTAGGATTTTGAGAGCTTGGAAAGGTGTGAAGGTGGTTCTAATGGTGGATGATGGGGTGAGGCTTTAAGCCACTTAGAGGGTTGCAAATAGGTAAGGGATGGGTGCAACAGAACTATCAAAACACACCCCAAAGATCAAGATGGTCAACAAGTCAAACCCCAATCTCAAAATTCAAGGTAAAACCCAACAGTCACTGTTCATATGCCTGGCGCAACTAGGCAAAACCCAACAGTCACTGTTCATATGCCTAGCGCAACTAATAGTTGCGCCAGGAAAATGTACAGTAAAACAGCGCCTGGAAGTGAGCTTGCGATGGTAGGGCCCACTGTTGAACCTGGTGCAACTATTAGTTGAGCCAGGCTAAAATCCTGGGAAATTGGCCTGGCGTAACTAATAGTTGCGCCAGGCAAAAATATGTCTGGCGTAACTATTAGTTGCGCCAAATCCCTAGGGGGGCCCACCCATTTTTTCTCCTTTGCCCCTGGGTTCGGTGTGCCATAAATTTTGATGTATACCCTCGATTGGGGTGATCCTTGGACCGTTGGGAAGCTGGCGACCTCTACTCCTCGATGGTATATGAGTTAGTCACGATAGAGGGCTGTAGCCAGTTTCGGTGCACCCCTCCTCGTCATTGCCCATGAAGGTTAGGTTTATGTTTCAGAATGGGTTCTAAGGGTCGGGATTGGTTTCTAAGGGTTCGGGGTAGGTTCCTAAGGGTTTGGGGTGATTCCTAAGGGTTCCATACATGCCATCAAAAGCTCGGGAATGCACCTCTCTTGAAAGGTGTTTCAATCGAGCCTTGGGCCAAATTTGGGTGTCTACAGATGCCCCTCTTTGGTATCCGATCACTGGTGATCGTATGCCAAAGAAAAGAGACATCCGAAGAGGCCCAAGGCAATACTGACGGGTCCGCTGTATTCAGAACGAACTTTAAACATCAAGTGAATAACATGGTGAGGAAATGAAAGCCCTGGAGTGCCAGGCTAATCATTTATTTCTTGAGGTCATCGGTTCCCAAGCGCTTAGCGACATTACTGGGCATAACCGAGGTGGCATGAGTTGCGAACTCCCTATAGTCGGGAAAGACGTTCACTTCTCGGGATGATTTGAAGGTATTAGATGTTTAAGATTTATTCTGAATGCAATAGCTTCATAAGTAAGAGGGGTGATCGACCCACATTCAAAGATAGGCGCGAAGTAAACATACGCAAGGCTCCACATTTTGCGTCCAATCCTACAAGGCATTTGATGACCTCATTGGATTATTCATGGTGCCCTACGACGTAGAGGTTCGAGATCTTTGGGCGAACCCATCGATCCCAAAGTTTATTTAGCATGACCACCTGAGCGAAGTGAATAGATGTCACAATACTTTTTAAGAGTGTGTGCCATTTTTCAAAACGTGCCCTAGATCCACATGACCCAGAGTATCCAATTTCGACTTCCTTGAGTAGATCCAGCCAAACATTGGGCACCTCCCAAAAAGGGGGCATCAAATCCTGGCTTCTGTTGACAATGATCCTAATCATCAATTAACTATGCATAATCATGCACCCATCAGGGGCAATAAGCAACAACAAAGGCGATGGAAGCCCCGACCTGGACCCACCCAAGTACAATTTACGGGGACAAACGACCATCATACGGATACCCAAATGCATGGCGTACACTTTATAGGGATACTGCTGCCCATTCACGTTTTAAGCCTATAAAAAATAAAGGGAAATGAACCCTTCTGAATGCATGGTTGCATATAGTTTGATTGACACATAATCTCATTCTCAACAGGTTGGTCTCAACCAACGATTGACCTTTTTCAACGGAGAATCTGAAGCTTAAGACAACTCAAGTTCACACGAATCCAAAACAGAGCGCTCATCACTCAAAAGATTTAGCAGTGGAGTTGACCCAATCGAAACATTGACTGTTTGACCGGGACTGACACCGTTGCTCCTACTTTGAAGTAGGATCCATGGATCCAAGGCGAATCTTTGACCTAGGACATTAATTTTGCACATCCGCGTTGTCAATAAAATATTGACATTTTACCACATCAAAACACGCATGTGCGTTCTGTGGGGAATGTAAATCCATTTTTTCGGTTTTCTATCATTTATGTGATTTTTCTTTGAATTTTCTGATTGCTATTTTGCATGTTTTTCGTGATTTTTTTTGAAGTTTATTATTTTATGTGAATTTTTGGAATTAAAAAGCTATTATTTTATGTGAATTTTTTGAAATTTAAAAGCAACCATTTCATGTGACTTTTTTTGAAATTTAAAAGCTATCATTTCATGTGCATTTTTTGAAATTTTCTTGAATTTTTTTTTTGGAATTTTCAAGTTTATTATTTTTTGGATTTTTTGGAGTTTATTATATTTTTTTGTAGTTTCTAGCATTTTGAAGCTTATTGCGTTATCCCCCTTTTGGGATTTTATGACGTCTTTTGTGAATACTTCTGGCTTCTCTGCTGGGGATTTTTTGTAGGGCCGAGGTGCTTGCTGACCCTGGTCCGTTTTTATTTTAGCACGGCTTCCGTGGCAAGTCAAAGGGTGATTAAAATACCGTCTTGGGGATGCGTGCATCGGGCGGGAGCAGCGGAATGAATCATCCAAGGGGAGCGGGGGACCCGGTCTTCTCATCTGGCCCAGCCCCGGCCCAAGACCTAGCCCAAGTGGCTGGCGCAACTAGGAATGAATCATCCAAGGGGAGCAGGGGACCCAGTCTTCTCATATGGCCCAGCCTCGGCCCAAGACCTGGCCCAAGTGGCTGGCGCAACTATTAGTTGCTCCAGGCCACTAGGGGCCTCAAAATAGCCTGCGCAACTAATAGTTACGCCAAGCAAATGGGGGCAAAAGTTTGCCTGGTGCAACTATTAGTTGCGCCAGGTTTAACTGGGGGTTTTTAAAATAGCCCGAACGCGGGCTGTGGGGCTTTTAATTCAAACTTTTTTCCCTCTCCTCTTCTTTGAAACCGAAAACTGCCCCACATCTAGGGTTCCTTTACATTGCCTCTCCGCGTGCCCCTTGCCATTGTTTTACTCGGGGATTGATCGCGGGCCCACGCTAGATCAAAGACCCCATTCTTCTTCACAAGGTAACCATTAAAACTTATTTTTCTTGATTTTTCTTGCTTCTTTATGCAAATATGATCGTGATCTTGCATTCTTAGATGATAAATGGTTTATTTCTATGGTATTGATGATGTGTGGATGATTTCTTATGAACAATGCCCTATTTTTGTTGCTTTATGGATTTATTGGTGCCTAATATACATACATATATATATATATATATATATATATATATTTTTTTTTTTTATTTGTGTATATAGAAGGGATTTTATTTTTGTTGTTTTTTGTTTGTTTGTTTTTTTTGTTTTTATGTCGCATATAAAGCAATGAATTTTTGGTCTTTTATTTTATATATATATATTTTTTGGACCCTAATTTAGGGAAAGGGGTTTTTTGATTTTTTTTTTTGAATTTTAATTAAGGAAAATGACTTTTGACTTCTCTTAAAATTTAAGAAAACAAGGGATTTTTTTTGAAAGCCAACTAAGGCATTGATTTACTATTATTTATTATTTTTGTGTTTGTTTCTTTTTTTTTTTTTTTTTTTTTATGGGCATAAACTACGATTTTTTTTGTAGTTTTCGTTTTTATAGAAGAAAGGCCCTTCTATTTTTGGTTTTTGATTTCAAGAGCATAAAAGGAGGGATTTCTTGAACATAAGAGAAAGAGATTTGTTTTTGTTTGTTTTTTTTTTGTGTTTTATTTTTAAGAGCATAAGAAAGTGATTCCCCTCTTTTTTTTCTGTTTTTCGAAACATAAAAGGACCCTAAAAGATGAGCCTTCTCTTTTTGGTTTTTGTTTTTAGGAATATAAAGCAAGGATTTTCTGTCTTTTTTTTTTGCTTTTCTGAATAAAAGAAAGACTTTTTCTTTGGTTTTGATTTTTAGAAGCATAAAGAAATGATTTTTTCTAAACACAAAAGGACTTTTTCCTTGGTTTTGATTTTTAGAAGCATAAAGAAATGATTTTTTTTTGTTTTTCTAAACACAAAAGGACTTTTTCCTTGGTTTTGAATTTTTTAGAAGCATAAAGAAATGATTTTTTTTATTTTTCTAAACACAAAAGGACTTTTTCCTTGGTTTTGAATTTTTTAGAAGCATAAAGAAATGATGATGGTGATTTTTTTTATTTTAAATCGCTTTATTTTTAAATGCAGAAAAGGAAAGTTTGTTTTGTTTTTATTATTTAAAAAAGGGGAAGGATTTTTTTCATTTTTCATTTTTATTCTATTTAAAGGAGAGATTTTTTGTATGTGTGTATCTTTATTCCTGAAAAATAGAAAAAGGGGTGAGCATACTTACCTTCTCTTGGCATTAGCACATAAATGGTTCTTTATCACTGATCTGTTTTGATGTGATTGTATATATTTTAGTTGCCCTGACATGTCGGGCGTGACACATCCACGAGGAGGAGGTCGGGGGCGGGCTGAGATAGTGTATGGCCCAGGGAGGCGGTTCTCTGGGTGGAGCGGAGGCAGGCGTGGCTTGAGAGATCGAGGTGAGGTTGCCCGGGTTGGCCTCTTACATCAGCAGTACATCTATATCTCAAACTTCAGAATAGCGGGCAAGGTAAAAGATAGGTTCAATTTCTTTCTTTTGCGCAGTTTTACTTTTACTTCTACAATCTGATGTGCATTTCTTTGGGTGCAGGAGCTTCCTACCAACGTATTCCGTGGGGGGTGGCTCGACTTCCATGAGTTTTACCTCTATGTCCCTCTAGTGGTGAAGGTCCTGTTGGAGTAGGTGGGCTTTGGGGAGTTCTTGTCTTGCCCCGCCATGAGGGCAGAAGCGGCCTATTTGAAGGCCTTGGTCAAGAGGTTCCGTCCAGAGACCATGACGTTCCATATGCCTTATGCCGAGATGACATTGACGCCCATTGACTGGGCCATGATTACTGGCATCAGGATTGGGGGAGTGCCGATCTCCACCTTAGCAGTACCGAGCCGGGAGGACATTATTCGGTTGATCGGGGCCTATCCTCCTCGTGGGCAGACCCATGGCATAGAGGTCAAGATGTCCTAGCTGACCTCCCTCTTTTCTGCTGATGAGATGGTGGACTTGGGCTAGCCAGATCGGGAGCTTTATATCATGCCGGAGCGGGTGATTGTTTTGGCTTGCATTACCCTCCTACTCCTGCTGGGCAAGACCCTCTTTACAAATGTCAGCGGGGGACGAGTTAGCCTGGCCTTGCTAAGAGTAATGGATAATTGGGGCGACGACCCTAGGTATGACTGGGGAGGGGCGGGATATGCCTGGCTGATGTACAACTTATCTCGGGTCACGACCGGGGATTCGAAGTCCGCCGTTGGATTTTGGGTTGCCTTGGAGGTAGCTCCTCATTCCTTTGCTTTTGTCATCATTCTCATCATTACATATATGAGATCTATATGTGCTACTGACCCGCTCCCATGCCATCTCCCCTTTTCCAGGTGTGGGGATATCATCACTTCCACCCTGGTCGTCCGCTTCTATTCTCAGAGGTGCTCACCTATCCCCTCCTTAGCAAATGGAGCCAGTCTCGACGTCGTGATGTGGGCCTAAAGCACTTGGAAATGGGCCTAAGGTCTCAGCTTGATTTGATGGTCCCCGAGCAGGTGAGACTTTTCAACCTTTGTTCACTTTCAGCTTGAACATTTCCTTTTACTGAGGTGTTGCCTGCTTGGTTTCTCTTCTTTGGTTACAGATCCTCCCCGACCCGTACCTGACATCTCCCTTCTGGGACCGAGCAGCTGTGGGCGCCTCCCGCCTATTTAACAATCGTCGCGTCATCTTCTTTTATGGAGCATGGGCTAGGTGCTACTATCTGGGGGAGAGGGTGGTGCACCAGTTCCAGGGCTACTATGCCATACCTGTAGACCCTCCGACAGATGTTTGGAGTCCTGCTGGTAGTATTGAGGAGCTGACGACGACCTTCTTCAATAATGGGTTCTCGATCCATGCCCTTCATGTGCCTGGGGACTATCATTTCTGGTATGAGTGCCTGCCTCATCGATTCATCCTGCCGCGCTTTGTCCCTAGCGCTAATTTTCTGGCATTTGGCGGCCCGGTCGGTCAGGTAACCTCTTCTCATCTTAGATTAGTTTCCTTCTCATTTTGACTCGGTCTTTGCCTAAGTGGATCTTTCTTCTGTTCACAGTTTGCTCCAGGAGATGATTCAGATGGTGAAGGGGGTCCTAGTACTGTTGACATGTCCGGAGTAGATCCCTCTGGCGCTGGTCCTTCTGGTGCAGGTCCCTCGGGTGAGGGTTTCTCGGGTGCTAGTCCATCGGGCACCTCTCAGGCGGGTATCCCTGGTGGTGGATCGTTTGTAGTTTATGGGACCTTCCACAACCTTGATGATAGCTTCCTCTCGGGCCTCTATGCTTTTTGTAGATCGACAGGCACGGCTTTCTGCTGAGGCGACCAGTGTTCCCCCTCCTAAGGTGGTTCCAGGGGTAAGTCTTCTGCTGAGCCAATCCTCCTCTACTTTGGTTTCCATTTGTACGTGCTTCCAAGATTGTCCTGATAACTGAATGTTTGTATCGCAGGACTTCAACTCGGCCATGGAATATGCGAATTACCATCGTCATCTGGCAGAGCTTAGGGAGGTGGAGACGGTGAGTACCTGGCTGCTTGACTCCTCTCATTCATTTCTTGGTTATTGGCCCCTTAACTGATCTTGACCTTGATTCTGCTTTGCAGCGTGCTCGGGCTAAGGAGTCGCGCTCCCTGCTTAGTAGGATCTCGCAGGCGTGGTCCAGGGTGGGGGACATGCGGACTTATCAGAGCTCCTCCCGTCGTCGCAAGAAGTCAAAGGGCGCAAGCCAGGAATAGGCCTTAGTTCCTTTGCTTTTAACATTCAGCACTCCTTTTTTGGGATTTGATTTGGATTTGTAACACATTTTATGGGATGGATGATGTGATGAATTTTTTTTGGGACATATATACTTTTGACAATGTTCTTAGTGCCTTGGGTTTAAATTTGTGCCATGGTTTCCTTGCTCTCTATGTTCATTTCTCTGTAGGATGTGTTTGCCCAATGCTTCTTAGAAAGCGACTTTTTAGGTCACGTGCCTCAATGTAGGTTTGATCCTGCACATGACAAAGTGATCCTTGAACTGTTAGTGATCGAAAAGGCAGGTGTACACAATAAACAACAAAGAGGGTGAGAGTCTCCCCCCCTCAAATAGGTCTGGAGATGGCTGTGGTGGGGGGGATTTGTGCTGGCGCAACTATTAGTTGCGCCAGGCCAATCTGGGAGGAAAATACACTAGCACAACTATTAGTTGTGCTAGGCAAAACTGGGGGGAAAATACACTGGCGCAACTATTAGTTGCGCCAGGCAAAACTGGGGACAAAATGTACTGGCACAACTATTAGTTGCGCTAGGTTTAACCTAGGGGCAGTGGGGCCTTATATGCTTGAGTTGGCCCAGAAATCCTTTCTCCTCCTTTTTTGTTTGACTTGGCTCCTTTGACCGACCCTTTTTTTTTTTTTCAAGGCGGGTCCATCACCATACACTGATTTTTTTTATCTTCCCAAAAGATCCTTGTACGTTCATGGACCCGCTTTCTAACCCTCCTTTACGTGGAGGGTCGGGAGCCAATTTATCCCCTTTATTGGGCCTAGGGCCTGGTTTGGGAGCCTGAATGAGAGCGAGCTCAAAAATTTGGAATGCCTTGGGCTATCTCGCCTTCCTTCCTTCTTAAAGATTCCTCTTCGATGGGAATTTCTTCATGCTGCTGCTTCATTTTGGGCTGTGAACTCCCATGTATTCTGTTTTGGGAAGCGGGAGCTGACCCCAACCCTTGAAGAGCTGTCCAGTCTGTCCGGCCTGAAGCTTCACAAGGGCCTTGCAAGAGTTTTTCCTCAGCCGAGATATTCTAGATCCATTCACATTACTCTCAGTTTGAAGAAATCCGAGTATGAGAAAAGTCTCGTCGGGGGGCCCACAAGGTGTTCACTGAAATTCCTCAAAGAACTTTTCGGCAATGAAAGTCTTCGAAAATCGCCGGTTAGGAATGTCTTCAATGTGAAAGCTCTAGTACTCAGCCTCATCTCTGAAATCCTTTTCTACACTGGGGGAGAGAGCTTCTCATTGGCTGTCTGTGATATTTTGATGGAGCTGGAGGAGGGCCGGTCTATGATGCATTTGGTGCTGGCCGAGCTGTACCGATGCCTTGATTCTTTTACCCTGGGTAAGGTGGAGGGCCTTCAGGGATGCCCCTTATTGCTTCAGGTCTGGTTGGGTGAGCATCTTGCTGTTTTGGGGTCCGTGCCCCACTTTTATATCGCCCGAGGTGAGGTGGCTCAATGTTTTCTGGGTAGATGCCATTTGCTTCCCTAGGGTGAAGTGTCCGCTCTGAAGCTTTGGTTGGTCGACGCTGAGTTGACATGGAGGCTTCCCTGGTTGGACCGGACCTTCCCAGTGATTCGTTCTAGAGATCATGAGGGCATCACTCTCCTAGGTTTGACTGGCAGCACCTTTTACTTCCCATTTCGGGTCTTGCGCCGTTTTGCTGCCCTCAGCAGGTGCCTTGTGAGGCCAGGCCTCTTTTATGCGACGTGATATTTTCTAGGGGATCTTCTGGGGACATAGATCGGATTGCTACCCTTTGGGAGACGCGTCAGTCGACCCTAATGTGTGATATTGAGTAGGGAGACTCGATTAGGACTTCTCCCAGTCTGAGGCTGGTATTGTTGGCTGCTCGATGGCACCGACTGTCGAGAGATCATCGACAGGGGCCCCCTATCCAAAGAAAGAGGCGGCACTCCGAGCTCGGATAGAATTGCTGGTGGACGAGAAGAGAGCCCCGCAAGAGCTTTTAGCATGTGAACGGTTTAGAGGAGATTCAGCAGAGGATGAGGTTCTCCGTTTGAAAGAATCTTTGAACGTTGCTTTTGGGGCCGCAGACTCTTCTCGAAAGAGATTCAAGAGCTTGCACGGACGTTGGTTGATGGAGAGGAACGTTCGAGAGGATGACCTTAATGCTGAGATTAGCGCCTTAAAGCGTGAGCTGGGCCGTTGACTCCTTCCTGCACATGGAACTTTTCACACAGATCAAATACACAAGAAAGGGGCATAAGAAACCCCTTTACAGATATACACACATTTTTTGGTATACATATTTTCTTTATGTTTTTGTTGTTTTTGTTTATACTTGTAAAAAGGGAAAGCACGCTAGTCACCACACCGACTATTTTTTGGGATGGGGTGTAAGTGGTGCACAAGGTGGTTTAGTATATACATCTACACAGGCCTTTTGGTTTTTTGATTTATCATTTTCTCCCCTCTCTTTTTGGGTTGTTTTTTTTTTTTGTGCATTTTTTTTGGGTGCCTTAATCAGTGAGGTGATACCACGGGTCCTATTTTGAGCATGGCCGGACCCTTTCATGCAATCAGACCGAAGTGAGTTTTTGGATTTTACCAAGGTTGGAACACTGATCCCTTTGGGCTGAGTCAAACCTTTCTCCTTGCCTCGGGTCATGCATTTGACGGTGCGGTTTCACAAAGACAATTCTGGTCGGGACTCGATTCAAACTTAGCACGAGAGGCCCAGTCGGCTAATGAGTAACAGGGAGGGTGACAAAAGGGTTCCTCCAACAATAATCAATCATCTCGAACCTTTCTTCTTTTATTTTTTTCTTTCTTTCTTCTTTTTTTTTTTTCTTTTATCTCCCCCTTTTTTACCCGTGGCGCCCTTTCGGGTTTTCACCACGTCCATGGGTTTAGCTCTCTTACCCCAAGCGCCCTTTCGAGTTTTCACCTGGTCCGCACAAGCCCGATGTTTTTACCCGTAGCGCCCTTCCGGGTTTTCACTACGTCCATCTTGCTTTGAGATTGTATCTTCATTTTTTATTCTTTTTTTTCAGAAGCCACGACATAGACGTTGATTCCATCATAGCCAGCTGGATGGGGTCCTGGTGTTGTCTCACGACTCGGCTCATATTGACTTAACAGATATTATGATTGCTTGCGAACCTACAAAGAGGGCTTCCTTCAGGGTGTAGCTTGGCCATGGGTTAGGTTAGGATTTGAAGGTATGCTGGGTTAAAAGGATTTCCTTGATACGACTTCAATTTTCTCAACATATTTTCTTCCTTGGGGGTTTTACTGTACATGCCGCGTGATTCTTTTATATTTTTCTTTTTTGCTTCATTTCAGGCAATCCCTTTTTGAGGTTTTGCTTTTTTTTGATTTTTTTGGATTTTGATAGTAACTCTACCTTATCTTTTCCCTCTTTTTTTGGTAGATGTACACATATTTTTTTTTTGGGGAATGGGTTTATTAAAAGAAAGGCCCAGGCTCAAATGGGGTAGCAAAGGATATCATCATTTTTAGGGATGTTTTTGGGCTACTGTGCTTGGAATGATGGCCTCTTTCGGGTGGTGCTTAAGCAGTCATGTATCCGTTTCATCAATACTTACGTTATCGCGATAGACTAAGAGTAGAACCGTCGGACGTAGCCAGCGTTGATGGGCTCAGGAAAATAATCTTCGTCCATGGTGGCGAGGCGAAGGGCATATCCTGGCAGCACTTCTCGGATGACATAAGGTCCTTCCCAGTTTGGCTTGAATTTTCCCCTCGGATCGGCGTGGAGGGATGGGAAGATCTTCCTCAACACGGTCTCTCCTACCTTCAGATCTCGACCGTGAACATATTTATTGTAAGCGCGTGTGATTCTCCCCTGGTAAACTTGAGTGTGGCACAAGGCTAGGAGTCTCCTTTCGTCTAGTAAGTTCAGCTGATCAAAGCGTGATCTTTCTCTTGCCACTTTGGGTAAGCCTGATTCCATGAGGATTCGGAGTGAGGGTACTTCAACCTCTACCAGGAGGACGACCTCAATTCCATATACAAGGGAGAATGGTGCTGCCCCTGTAGCGGTATAGATCGACGTTCTGTAGGCCCATAGAGCGAATGGCAGCATCTCGCTCCAATCTCGATAAGTGATGACCATTTTCTCAAGGATGCGGACGATTGTCTTGTTCGTGGCTTCCACGGCTCCATTAGTTTGAGGCCGATAAGGGGATGAGCAATGGTGCTTGATCTTATATTGCTCACAGAAGTCTCGGATGCGCTCATTCGCAAAGTTTGTGCCGTTGTCTGTGATGATATCTTTGGGTACTCCAAATCGGCACACAATATTATTCCTGAGAAACTTCTCAATGTGACTGGAAGTGATGTTGGCATATGACTCCGCTTCTACCCACTTGGTGAAGTATTCAATGGCGACGAGGATGAACCGATGTCCGTTTGATGCTTTTGGATTAATCATTCCGACAACGTCAAGGCCCCAGGTAGCAAATGGCCGAGGAGTGGTCATGCAGTGAAGATCAATGGCAGGGGCGTGTATCAGACTGGAGTGTTCTTGACACTTGCAGCATTTTTGAACATGTTTGCAGCAATCCAATTCCATTGTGGTCCAGAAGTATCCCTGTCGTAGGATTTTCTTAGCGAGCATGTGACCGCTGATGTGGGCTCCGCATACTCCCTCATGGATTTCTTTCATAATACTAGTTGCTTCCCCCTCTGTAAGACACTTGAGCAAAAGATTGTTGTATGATCGCTTGTAAAGGCATTCCCCACAGAAGACATAGCCTGCTGCTAGACGTTGAATGGTTCGTTGGTCTGTCTTGGATGTACCCTCTGGGAAAGTTAGGGTCTCGAGGAAATTCTTAATATCTGAGAACCAAGGTGGCTCATCATCAGGCTTTGTAGGTTCCTCAATCTGGAGGCAGAAGGCCGGCTCATTCCTCTGCTTGATCACGATCGGCTTCATCTCAACACCATAGGGGATTTCAATCATTGATGCCAAAGTTGCTAATGCGTCGGCAAAGCGATTCCTTATTCGAGGGACGTATGAGAAAGTCACCTCTTGGAAGCAAGCTATCAGATCTTTGAGGTGCTCATGATAAGGGATCAGTTTCTCGTCTTTTGTCTTCCAGTCACCATTCGTCTGACATATGATTAACTGCGAATCGCCAAATACTCGAAGGTGAGTTACATTCAGATCGAGAGCTGCCTGTAGACCAGCGGCACAAGCTTCATACTCAGCCATATTATTAGTGCAAGGGAAGTTGAGCTTGATAGAGACTGGTACATGGGATCCTTTTGTTGAAATTAGGATGGCCCCAACTCCTTGGCCCTCGACATTTGCTGCCCCGTCAAAGTGCATTACCCATGATTCTTCTGCTTCTTCTCTATCGTCTTCCATCATGAACAAGATATCCTCATCCGGGAATTCAGTTCTCAAAGGCTCACATCAGGTAAAGGATTATCAGCAAGATGATCAGCAAGCGCCTCCCCCTTGATCGATTTCTGAGTGATGTATGTGATGTCGAATTCAGATAATAAAAGTTGCCAACGTACAGTTCGTCCAGTGAGAGCTGGCTTTTCAAATAGGTATTTTAAAGGGTCCATTCCGGCCAAGAGCAGAATGGCCTGGGATAAAAAATAGTGGCGGAGCCTTTGAGTAGCCCATACAAGAACTAGGCATGCTTTCTCCAAATGAGAGTAGCGCGTCTCGTAATCAGTAAACTTCTTGCTCAGATAGTAAATGGCCTGCTCTCTTCTTCCTGTTTCATCGTGCTGCCCCAAGACACATCCCATCGAAACTTTTGTCATAGAGATACATCAAGAGTGGTCTCCCTAGCTCGGTGGTACCAAAATAGGTGGATTAAGGAGGTAGCTTTTGATTTTTTCAAACGCCGCCTGACAATCATCGTTCCATTCAACGGGTGAATTCTTCCTTAGTAACTTGAAGATCAGCGTGCAGATTGGAGTTAGCTGTGCAATGAATCGACTGATATACTGTATTCTACTCAGAAACCCTCTAACCTCTTTTTCGATAGACGGCGGTGTCATTTCAATGATGGCTTTGACTTTGATTGGGTCGACCTCGATCCCCCTCCTACTGACGATGAATCCTAAAAGTTTCCTCGACATGGCGCCAAATGTGCAGTTTTGTGGATTCAGGCGTAACCGGTACTTTCTCAGCCTTTCAAACAACTTCTGAAGGTTTATCAGTGGTCGCTCCATTTCAGTGATTTGGCTATCATGTCATCGACATACACTTCGATCTCTCGGTGCATCATGTCATGATATAGTGCAGTCATAGCTCTCTGGTATGTTGCACCGGCATTCTTCAGCCCAAACGGCATGACTCGATAGCAAAAGGTTCCCCAGGGGGTAATGAACGCTGTCTTCTCGCGATCAACCTCTTCCATCTTGATCTGATTGTATCCTGAGAATCCATCCATAAAAGAAAGCATCCTGTGCTTAGTTGTGTTATCGACCAAGATGTCGATGTGTGGCAGTGGGAAATCATCCTTTCGGCTCGCTTTGTTCAAATTACGGAAATCGATACACATGCGAACCTTTCCATCCTTCTTTGGCACAGGTACAATATTGGCTAGCCACTGCGGGTACTTGGATACCATGAGAAACCCTGCATCGTATTGCTTGATGACCTCGTCTTTGACTTTTAGCATCCATTCGGGTCGGAGACGTCTCAACATCTGCCTAACTGGCTTCATATCAGGGTAGAGAGGCAACTCATGCTCGACCAAATCGGTATCCAGACCAGGCATGTCCTTGTACGACAAGGCAAAAATGTCTTGGTATGACCGAAGGAAGTCGATCATCCTTTTTCTTTCCTCAGGAGACAGTGACGTTCCGATTTTGGTTATCCTGGGAACCTCCTCAGTTCCTAGATTGACGTCTTCGGTCTCTTCGACAATGGGGGTAGGGCCATGCTCAAAGTCCGCAAATCAGGCAAGGAGCTCATCGGGGAGCTCGTCGAAGGGGACATCCTCGTCCAGACTTGTGATCCCTACCTCTTCTTGTATTTCTACAAGGAAGGAGTCGATTTCACGTGGGACGGGTATTTTGATTAAGGCATCCTTTTGTGGGGCATTTTCTGGAATTTTAAATGACAATATTTTCGAACTTTGGATTTTTTCAATGTTTTTGGGATTTTATGTTTTTTCCATATTTTTGGGATTTTGTATTTTTTCCATGTTTTTGAGATTTTTATTTTCTTTCATGTTTTTGAGATTTTCATTTTCTTCGGAGACGGACCCTTGGTAGGGCGGGTTTGTGTATATATAAGGTATTGCCTGCCACAGGCTTATCTCACTTTTTATATGTTGTTTTTTTTGGGAAACAGGCGCCAAACTTTAGGCCACTTCCTACTTCCAGAGTTTGGGGCAAAGATGCCAAGTTGCGTACCTGAGGGGCCGCTTCTTTACCTGTTGGGATGGAGGGTGCTGACTGATATGACTCATTGGAGTCAGCCTCCATCATGTTGATCCCCATTTCATCTGAGATCATGTCTTCAAACGATAACTCGATTTTGTGGTAATTTACCACAGGGCCAAATCTACCTCCAAGCTGGGAAGGGAGATCTAGGGATTGGTGGGATGAACTGGGGCTTTGGGTTTATGTGGGGTCAAATGGGTGACTCCATTCTGATCGATTTTAACGACCCCCGCTCTAACAAAGGAATCCTTGATGTGGGGCCTAGGGCGAGGTTTCTCTTCTATGTTGATTCCTCGAGCTCTTGCAGCTGCAGTGACCTTGGCTTTCTCTTTGGCCTCTCAGACCTCTTCCTCTGTGGGCTTGTATCCTAACCCGAATCTTACTTTTTATCCTTTAGCCACAACTGGCTCTCTTCTGCCTTGCAATCTGGGTCCCAAACCCCTTCCTTTCTGATAACCCCACTTTTGGAGCATTGCTACTACCGCTACCAAACCGCCTCCTATTTTAGACATGATGCCCTCAATGGGTTCTGGGAGTATCGCTGACACCTCATATTCAAAGCTGTGAAGGTTGACATCCTCAGCGGTGTGCGATATATCTAACATGTTGGGCTTTTCGATGCTATTGGCAGCTTTCTCTTTCTCGCTGTGCCCCTCCCCGATGATTGTAACAATTTTGTGCCCAGACACAAACTTAAGTTTCTGGTGTAAGGTGGAAGGTATGGCTCCAACCTCGTGCAGCCACGGGCGCCCCAATAGTAAGTTAAATGAAGATTTGATATCCATGACTTGAAACAAGATGGAGAAGGTCATTGACCCTATCAATAGCTTAAGATCAACTTCTCCCATTATTTCTCTCCTGGTATTGTCAAACCCTCTAGCGCTAGTTCTGGTGGGCCTTAACATGCACGGATCAACCCCAATCTTGGTGGTAGTTCTCAATGGGCATATATTCAATGTAGACCCATTATCAATTAGTACTAAGGGAATAACCATGTTTCTGGATTTAACTGTTATATTCAAAGACTTGGAATGGCTACACCCTTCCTCTGGCAAATCAACATCAGAAAATGAAATGGCATTTGGGGCCATCACTTGACCAATTATCTGCCCGACTTCGTCCGGGCTAACTTGGAGTGATACATGCGCATTTTTTAACGCCCCCATTAATGCTTGGAAATGGAGTGGGGACGTCATCAACAGATCCCATACAGTGATATGGGCAGGCATTCTTCTCAGCTGAGTCTCCAGTATATGTTCTCGACTCATCTTCTTGAAGGGGTTCACCGCGCTGTCTTTCTTTCCTTTGGGTTAGGCCTGTGCTGCTGCCGGTGCTTCGGGCTGCTTCGATATCCTCTCTGATCTGGTAATAAAATCCATGGCTCCCTCTCTGCTGCTGCTACCAGCGTTAGCATTGGTTTGCTCGTAGCTCAGCGGGACCTGATGTGGATCATAGGTTGGTCCCGAGAGCTGGAAAGGTGTGGTTGTCGGTGCTTGAGGCACTTGTATTGTCGGCTCAGGAGGTGGGGGCAATACTTGATTCACCTCTGTGGTAGTGGGTCGGGTGGAAAGATTGGGCCAAATGGGGGTGGTGAAGCTTGAGTGTGGTGGCACCGGAGGGAAGGAGGTAAAGGTAGGCCATTGATAGTCGGTGGGTGCTGACGGCATATGGGGGATAGGAAGGGCTGTCAGGTAATTGACAAGGGCGATGGGGTTCGCAGGCAGAACTGGGGGTGATGGGGTGGGTTCTGGCCATTGACAACTGATGGGTGTGGGTGTTGGATTGGGGGCCTGGTGGCTTGAAGGGTAGTCGATGGGGGTTGTGGTATATTGTTAAGACATGAAAAGTACCACTTTTCACCCTTAACTTAGCCTCTGTTAGACCCTCAGCCATCTAATAAATGCTTGTTAAGTCATTTTTGTAGGTAATAAATAGCAGCTGCAATAAGGCCTTAATCCTACTAAGGAGCCCACTTTTGCCCCAGAAGTCTCTCAGAAGAATGGAAGCTGGATCCAGACAAGAACTTGATTGCATGAAGGCAAAGCACAGTAGCAATAGAGCAAGAAATGAGCCTCGCGCAGTTGCCGTAAGGTTCAAAGGATTCAGAAAGTAAGCCTCGCGCAGTCCTTGCGAGTTTCCCAAGACTTCATACCAATTGTCCGCGCTATTCTCGCACAGTTTAGTGACAGAAGGGCTTCAGAATCTTTACTCGCGCTGCTCTCGCAAAGCTCAAGCACTTAGATGCTCGTGCAGTCTCGCGCAGCTCAAGAAAGCAGCACTTAAAACCTCATGCAATTCACTCAGATTAGCTGAGGAGAGAGAGAGCTCCAGGTATTTCTGCGAGCAGCTGTCGCGCAGTGGCCGCGGGATGCAAAACTTCAGAAAAACTTCTCGCGCAGTTTAGAGACCAATGCACATCACGCCCTCGCAAAGATCCACTGAGAAATAAACTGCTCGCGTGATTCCTGCGCCATTCAAAAGGAAAGTGCAATCCCACGAAGACCAGTGCAATCCAGCGAGGATTCAATGCTCTATCGCGCGACTGCTTAAGCTGCAAACCAAGACAATCCCATGACGGCTGGAGTTTCAAGTTAATCAAATCCCGCGAAGACCGTGCTATCAGGCGACAGTCTTGGAAACCAGTGCTACTTGGCGAGGCTCTGGACTCTAACTCTCCCTCACTTCTGTAGAGGACATTCTAGGAACTTTCAGCAATTAGGGCACGCATTCCAATGATCCAATTTTTGTGCACATGCCTCGAGGCATCCAAGGAATAGTATTAGGCCATGTGTCATCATTAAAATTAGGGTTTCCTAACCCTAATGCACCGCCAAACTGACTGCTATATAAACCTAAGCCTGGTTTAGGATTAGAGAGACCCCTCTTAGAATATAATTTTGTCTATCTTCTTCTTGCAGTAGCTGTAGATCTCTAGTAAGGTTTAGGTAGATTTCTTTTTACTTTTTCTTCTCTCCATAGCCCAGCACTTGCTGGCTATGCCTTTGTATGCTTATTTGGTTTAGATTTAAGGGAATTTCATGATTGGTTGTTTTACATTTATGGGATTGAAGTTTGAGATTGAGTTATTCTATACAAGGCTGCTGCCTTGAGATCCTCCATTGCAAGGTCGTATTATAAGCAATGGAGGATTGTTTTTATAGATCTATTCAGATCCAAGTGACCTGTGTGTTTGGGCTAACATGCTCCTATACAAGCCTAGCCCCGCCACAGGACCCACTAGATCTGAAATACTCATGGGAGGAATGAGCTTTTGTAGCCTTGTGAACATGGTGATGGCAACAATGTTTCTTATTCTGCTTTGGACCTCTGTGAGGAGGATAGCCTTTGGGATAATCTGTGACCATTTAAGTGGACAGGTTATAGCCTTAGGGTGAGGCCAATCCACAGATCCAAGACAGATTCTTCTTCTCTACACTTGTGCTTGTAGCCCTATGAGAGATTGTATAGAGACAGACTCCCCTGTATTTGTATAGACCCGCCATCAGATGGCAGACCTGGTTTGGTTATAGAGAGTGTAGGCTTGTGACTGGATCACTGCAGTCTTTCTAAAATAGTGGACAGCTGGACCTAAGGTTGTACTCAAACTCTTGCTGGTTCTATTGTCTGGGCTAACATGTTCCCATACAAGCCTAGCCCCACACATAACACTTTAGAGGTTGAGGTTCCCTATGGATTCCTGAGCTTTTGTAGCCTGGATGAAGTAGTGCCTACAGTGATAAATGTGTTCTGACCCGTCTCTGGACTGTGGTTCCCCAATTGGATAGTTTGTGACCATTTAAGTGGACAGGTTATAGCCATAAAGGGATTGGGTCATGGTACAGAGATGAGTTGGATTCTTTCTCCTCAGTGGCAATAATGTAGCCATTGGAAAGGACTTCTATAACAGCAGATCTGAATCTGAGTCATAAAATACATCATATCTGAACCTAATAGCATACTTCTCACCCTTTTTATATTTCTTTTCTCACATTCCATCATTCTTCTCAACCCTTTCTGTAGTTTAGGCATTAGGTTACCTTAGGATTTTGAGAATAGTGACCCTAAATTCCCTTCCATTTAGGAATGCCAGATCTGTAGTCAGATCTGGAGGGCCTACTAAAGATGGCTCCCTTGGAGCTTGAGATCAACTTCCCTGTGGGACAAACTCTTACTTATCAAAACTTCCTACAACAAGCCCTGTATCTTGCAGGACTGTGCACATTTTAGGCTTGCTGCTCTGTAATCATCACTCTACCTTTCACTCATTTTTCATTTACCCTACTCTTATCACTGTCTCCAATAAAGTCGATGTGACACTTAAAATCCAAAACCAACAAGTTTTTGCCATCATCGGGGATATTGATCTTTTAGTAGACTCTAGATTTTTTATTCTTTTTTCTTTGGTAGCTGTACTTGTGAATAATTGATACTGCTGATTTACATTTGAAAATTTTCTTGCAGATCTGGACCGTAGCAGAGAAGGAGACTGGAACTACATTGAGAGTCTAGCTACCTCTGTTTGCACTTCTCTAACCTTCAAAACCTCAGTTTATTTCTCCTTTGAAGATTCCATAAGCAGTTGATTAGGATAGTTGTAATTTTTTTTAGTGCAATGTGCTTGTGAATTGTTTCCCTTGCTGTTGGTGTGTGTGCATGTTAGGAAGGAGATCTCTTAGTCCTACTTTAGAGCCTGCTAACCCTGAGATTGAAAGGGGTAGAAGACTGAGAAGGCACAGACACACCACAGTCGAGCCCCCTATTGAAATAGAGACAACAATTATGGGTGAAGAGCAACCTAGAACATTGAAGGAATTGAATGCTCCGGATGATTACAATTCTCCATTCAGCATTCAATTCCCAGATGTTCAAGGTAATTACAAAATCAAAACTTCCATCATCCAAATGCTTCCCTCTTTCCATGGGCTTAGCAAGGAAGACCCTTACAAGCACATTGACCAGTTCTTGGCCCTGTGCATGACATTTTCCATTGCTGGTTTGGGACCAGAAGCCACTAGGCTAAGGCTCTTTCCCTTCTCCCTAAAGGACAGGGCCAGCACTTGGTTGTCTACTCTCCCAAACAACAGCATCAATTCCTGGAAAGACCTCCAGACATGATTTTTGTCTAAATTTTTCCCAGAGACCAAAACCAGCCAGTTGAGGAAAGGCATACTTTCTTTTGCCCAGTCCCCAACTGAAGATTTTAACCAATGCTGGGATAGATTTAAAGAGATCCTCAAGCAATGTCCCCACCACAAGATCCCTGACTGGCAGCTTATCCAGAGCTTCTACAATGGGATAGATGAGAAGAGCAGAGACATGGTAGATGCCTCTTGTGGTGGAACATACATGCATAAAATAGTTGATGAGGCATGGGACCTGTTTGAGGTCATAAGTGAAAATACTTTCCAGAAGATGTCCTCATCTCGAAATGTTCAAGAGCCTTCTCCTAAACTGGGGGTGGCTGAAACTTCTAAAGGAAAGATGTATGAAGTTAGAGGAAATGATGATCTGAGAATGCAGATGGCCAATCTTATTGAAATATTTGATAAGCTTTTGACTGTGGTACAGCCCAGAATGGCTACACAAGTAATAGAGGCATGTCTGATATGCCAATCTCTACAGCACACAGTGGAAGAGTGCCCATCTGCAGGGCAATACCCTGAATTTGTAATGGAACAGGCTACTGCTATCCAATCTTTTGGACAACAACAATATGGTGGCTATAATAAATAACCATATGGATACCAGCACCAGAATGCTGGTTACCAATGGAGAGACCACCCAAATTTGAGGTGGAGGCAAGACAATTATATGCAGCCACAACAGATGTTGGCCTTACCTCAAAGGCCACAACAGTAGTTTAACCAGGGATATGCTCGAAGGTCAAATTTCTAACAACATCAACAGCAACCCCAGCAGCAAAATCAGTTGATAGTTCCTCCACCTCAGCCCCGAAGTGCTTCCTTCGAGGAGCAGGTTTTGGCCCAATTGCAAAGCCTTGGACCCTTGAATCAGACTGTGGCTTCTCAGAGTCAAAGCATTAAGAAAATAGAAGAGCAGCTTGGCCAAATAGCCAATGCTCTGGCTAAACGAGAGGAGGGTAGGTTACCAAGCTAGCCAGTAGCCAATCCTAAGGGCCAATATTACATCGGAGAAGGCTCCTCAAATTTTGAGGGGGCCAATGCCATTACAGCCCTAAGGTCTGGCAGACTGATTGACAACCAGGTGGGAAAAGAACAAGGAGAGGTCATTCCCAAGGAAATGTCAAGTGGAAGTGATAAAGACTTTGTTAGAGCACAGAGTCAAGAACTGCCTGCTACCCTTCAACAAGAAAAAAATAAAGAGGTTGTAGTTGAGCCTCGCAGGAGATAAAAATAGAAAAAAGAAAAAAACAAAAGTTCAGCCATAGGCTTGCAGCTAAGGAACCAGCAGTACCTCAGCTGCCATTTCCTCAAGCTTGGAGTGGCCCAGCCCCTTTTGATAAGGGTCAGGCACAGATCGAGGAAATGATGGAGACCTTTAAGCAGGTAAAAATAAATTGACCCCTGCTTGATGCAATCCGACAGGTCCCAGCCTATGCAAAGTTTCTGAAAGACCTTTGTACTCAAAAAAGGAAGGCCAGAGGCCATTTGTCCAAAAAGGTCTTTGCAACTGATACAATTAATTCTGTATTAACCATGACAATACTTGAGAAGTTGCAAGACCCAGGGATACCCACTATTCCCTATATTATTGGTGACCACACGATTGGAAGGGCCCTTTTGGACCTTGGAGCCAGTGTTAACCTGTTGCCATACAGTGTATATCAGTAGTTAGGTTTGGGGGAGCTGAAGCCCACCCCCATTGTTCTATTGATGGTTGATAGGTCTGAGAGGAAACCCATGGGAGTGGTTGAGGATGTCCTAGTGGGGGTAGACAAGTTCTTCTACCCTGCAGACTTCCTTGTTTTGGACATGGGTTGTAACAAGAGTACATCCCCGATACCTGTCATTCTGGGTAGACCATTTTTGGCCACTGCCAATGCATGCATTCAATGCAGGTCTGGGATCATGGAGGTCACTTTCAGACATATAAAAGTTGAGCTTAATGTGTACAACAGTGCAAAGTACCCTCAGCTGGATAATGAGAAATGCTTTGCAGTGGATGTACTAGAAGAAATTGTTGAAGAAGAACTGCCCACTCTGCTGGAGTGGAGCAACATTGTCACTGATATAACTAAAGTTTGGAACATGGTGGAGGAAGGAAGGCTAGCTTTAATGTTAGAAGACATACCCCTAGTGAGGTCTTCTGTGGGCTTAGTGCAGCATTCCAATTGGAAACCTACATTGCTGCCCCTTCCTCCAACCAACAATACACCAATCCTACCATCCATCCAACAAGCCCCTGTTGCGAACTGGAAAACACCATTTTCCATCTCTTAATCTGGGCCTTGATAGACCCCTGAGAGAACTAAATAAGTGTTTTTAGTGTTTGTTTTACAGCTAACAACAAAGGCAGGCTTAACCCTGAAAGCAGCTTAAAAATGCCAAAAAGAGGATGACCTATTTTGATCTGGAGGAAGAAGGAGAAAGGACAACCTCATTGGCTGTCAAAATGCCTAGACTAAAGAGGACAAAAGCCTGGTTTCAACCTGGAAATAAGTTTGGAGTTACTCAAAAAGAAGAATGCATTATAGAATGCTTTTCGAAAGGATCCTTGAACTATTCGAAAAGAACCTGAACATTGCGAATAAAACTAAAGCTCCAGGTTTGATTCTCGAAGAGCACCTGATCTATTCGAAAAGAACCAAACTTGCTGAAGATCTATTCGAAAAGAAGTAAACTCCTTGCGAACTGCACCAGATCTATGTGAATAGAGCTCCAGAAGTCATTTTTCCCTTTGAAAAGGGCTCCAAACTGTGCGAATAGAGCTTCAGAAGTTACAGTACCTCTCTAAAAGGTCTCCAAACTATGCGAAATGGTATTTTAAAGATTCCCAGCAGCTGCAAGGGCAATTTAGTAATCTCTGCATGCGCCCTAATGTAATTAAAAACCCAGGGGCATTCTGGAAGATTCGAAGCACGAACCAGAGGCATATTCCAACCCATGTGAGCACCCAAAGATGAAATTACTTCGCGGGAACTTCTAGAAGCTCAAACAGATTTTTGAATTACATAACAGAATTGATGCCTCTGTCTCCTAATTGGCTGAACCAGATCAAGCAGTTCTGATTGGCCAGAACAGATCTGGATCCTTGTGCTCGACTCCTATTGACTGATATGGATCTAACCAATTCTGATTGGTTAATGCACATCTGAAATGGACTTGGGGAAAACTATAAATAGATGAACTATTTGCCCAATTTAGGCATCCAGAATTTGAGTTTCATTCCTGCTGCCCCATTTCCAATTCAGATCAAGATAGCTTGTCTGAAACCTCTGTAATAGCCTAGCTTATGTCTGTAACTGAGAACTGTGAGATACTTGTGTAAATTCAAGTGAGAATTGTATTCAAGACTACAAATCTGAGAGTTGTTGTAAGCTGTGCTCTGTAATTGTAATGGTAGATTTGAAAAGGTTACTTTTATCAGTACGTTCTCAATCGGATTCATGTTGAGGGTCCATTGTGATCTCCTCACTCATTAGACTCCTTTAGATTGGCTGTTTTTAAGTAATTTCTCTTAATTCACTATCCCTGTGGGAATCTGTGTTTGTAACCTGGTACTCACAGCATTTGTAGTGGTGCCTTTGTTCTGAATCAAGACTTTGAATTGAAGAAGAAAACTATTGGATGATCTGTGTCCATGACAGTGGACAGATCATAGCCATAAGTTCAACTCAATCCTAAGCCTTGAATTAGATTATTTTCTCTTACATCTGAGCTGGTAGCCAGATGAAGATTTGGTACTTTTTCAATAGAGTTACACTATTTCTCATCCTGTAATCAATTACTAAGCTTGAGTTAGCTGTTAGTTCTCCATTCTTATTAATTTTGCATCCAATTCCCCCACTCAGATCTGGATCACTTAGTTGAAATTTTACTTGTAGATAATTTAGTTAATGTGACAAATTCAAACTCTCATCTTATTCGCTTTGTAGATAGGATTAGAGGTCAGATCTGGTAGCTCAGATCTGGAGGTTTATCTTACATTTTAAATCAATTCCCTGTGGATGATCTTTTACTCACTTACATTTAAAACTTGCTACAATTGGCCCTGATCTTGCAGGCTAATTAACTTCTCTCTGTGCTGATATTTCTTTATTCTTTTTAATTTTCCAAATTCAGTATAATTCATCATTTACAAATCGGTTTTCAAAATATAAATAAATCATGCACACTTAGAGTCAACAACAAGTTTTTGGCACCGTTGCCGGGGAATAGATTTTAAAATTGGTATGCCTAAGTTTTTTTTTATTTTTACATCTGTGCTAACTGTTCTGTTGTTTAAATCTGTGCAGTTACATTTGAGCTTGGAATCTATTCAGTTTTGAAGGTTTGCTTTGTATAATTTTTTTTTTCTCTATTTTTGTGTTGTATGTTTGGTAGGAGGAATCTCAATCCTGAGATTGTCCCTCTGAATTTAAAAGTTGAAAGGCTACTAAGAACCAGACAAACATCACAGAATTTTGCTAAGACTGCTACTATCGGTGAGCAACCTAGACTTTTGAGGGATTACTTTGCACCTGGTGCGTATAATTCCCCATTTTGCATTCAATTTCCTACTGTTGAAGGAAATTATGAAATCAAATCATCAACTATCCAGATGCTTCCTTCCTTCCATGGTTTGAGTAAGGAAGATCCATACAAGCATGTGGATGAATTCTTGTCTCTTTGTACCACATTCAACATAGCTGGACTTGGTCCAGAGGCAACCAAGCTTAGGCTCTTTCCTTTTTCATTAAAGGACAAAGCTAGAGCATGGCTGTCCATGTTGCCACCAAACAGTATTACTTCTTGGAATGATTTGCAATATCAATTTTTAGCCAAATACTTCCCTATGTCTAAGACCAGTCAGTTGAGACAAAGCATTGTTTCTTTTTCTCAATACTCAACTGAAACTTTTCATAAAGCATGGGAAAGGTTTAAGGAACTTTTAAGGCAATGCCCTCATCATCAAGTTCCCCAATGGCAGCTTGTTCAAAGTTTCTATCAGAGAATTGATCAAAAGGGCAAGAATATGGTAGATGCTTCCTGTGGAGGCACCTATTTGCAAAAAATAGTTGAGGAGGTCTGGGACCTATTTGAAGTTATTGGTGAAAATTCAACTCAACAGGAATCTTTGTCAAGAGACATTGAGAATCCTGCTCGGTTGAATAAAGTGCAGACTATCAAGGGAAAGATTTATGAAGTGAATGAGTTGGAAAGGAAGATGGATAATCTAACCACAAAGTTTGATAGATTGATGGACTCACTTAAAAATTCAATGGTTGCAAGAGTGGAGGAGGCATGTCTGATATGCCAGTCCCCTACTCATTCCCCTGATCAATGTCCAGCTACACCACAGTTCCCAGATCTAGTGGTGGAGCAAGCTCATGCTACCCAATCGTTCGGACAGATGCAATATAATGAATATGCATGGAGAGGGCACCGCAATTTAAGGTGGAGCCAGGGCAATTATCAAACACAACAGCAGCAGCAACTAAAGCATCAAATACCTTTCAAAACTGCTCATTCTTACCAGCAGAATTTTTATACCAAGCCTAATTTTCAGTAGCCCATTCCACAACAGATGGCACACCCTGTGCACCAATCTGTCACAGCTCAACCTCCTTCCAGATCCCCTTCTTTTGAAGACCAAGTTCTAACCTCACTCCAAAATTTAGGATCTTTAACTCAGACTGTAAACTTTCACAGTCAGTGTATAAAGAAGATTGAAGATACATTGGGTCAACTTTCAAATGCTTTGGCCAAAAGAGAGGAAGGTAGGTTACCCAGTCAACCCTTGAACAATCCCAAAGGATAGTTCATGGTTGGAGAGGCTTCTGTTTCACATGAAGAAGTAAAAGTAATCATTACTTTGAGAAGTGGAAGAGTTGTAAATAACAATGTGGATACAGAAAAAGAAGAACAAAAAAATAAGGAAACTGCTAGGAACATGCAGCAGGAGCAGCATGATGTTAGCATTGGGGGTGCTGATGTACCTCAGAAAAATCAAAAAAATGAAAAATAGAAAAATAAAAAATATTCTGGTGATGATTCTAAAGCTGTAAATGAAGGACTAGTTCCTCATTTACCATTTCCCCATGCCATGAAATCTGCATCTCCTTTTGATAAAGGAAATACAAAAATAGACGAAATGATGGAGACTTTCAAGCAAGTCAAGATAAATCTTCCTTTGCTTGATGCAATCAAGCAAGTCCCAACCTATGCAAAAATTTTGAAGGACATTTGCACACACAAAAGACAATCTAGGATCCAGTTATCCAAGAAGGTCTTTGCTGTGGAAAGAGTTAAACAGGTTTTGTCCATTACCACACCTCTTAAACTCCAAGATCCTGGAATCCCCACAATCCCTTGCATTATTGGGGAACATACTATTGAAAAGGCTTTATTAGATTTGAGTGCTAGTGTCAACCTGCTTCCATATTCTGTATATGAGAAACTAGGTTTGGGACAATTAAAACCCACTCATGTGGTGTTACAATCAGCAGACAGATCTGAAAGAAAGCCAGTTGGGGTAATTGAGGATGTGTTGGTAGGAGTACATAAGTTTTTCTACCCTGCTGATTTTCTGGTACTGGATATGGAACCCACAAAAAATAGAACTTCCATTCCTATCATTTTGGGGAGACCATTCCTGGCTATAGCCAATGCTTGCATTCAATGCAGGTCTGGTATTATGGAAGTGTCTTTTGGAAATATGAAGGTAAAGTTAAATATTTACAATGCAGTTACCCAGCCTCAATTCAGTTCTGAGGAATGCTTTCTTGTTGATTTGTTGGATGAACTGGTAGAAGAAACTTTACCACAGTTCTTGCAGTGTAAAGATTTAACCACAAATTTTGAAAATGTTTGGAGAAATGCTGTGGAAGAGACAGTTTGTGCCTCAAAGTCTGAGGAGGTCAGAGCTGTGCAAGAAACTCATGTGAAAACAGCAAGGTTTTCTTCATGGAAACCTATTGTTTTTTCCCTTCCACAAACAGCCAAGGTACCTTTGTTACCTTCTTTTCTCAGCCCACCTGATGTAGAGCTGAAACAGTTGCTAGAAAATTTGAAATATGTGTTTTTAGGAGACCATAAAATATTGCCTGTGATTATTTCTTCCTCTCTCACTGAGGAGCAGGAGGAAGAGTTGCTGATTGTATTGAAACAACATAAGACGGCAATTGGCTGGACTATTGCTGATCTGGGAGGAATCAGTCCAGCTGTTTGCATGCATAAAATTCACTTGGAAGAAGATGTAAAGCCTTCTAGAGAAATGCAAAGGAGGCTGAATCCTCATATGCAAGAAGTGGTCATGAAGGAGGTTGTTAAGTTGTTGGATGCTGGGGTCATTTACCCCATCTCAGATTCAGTTTGGGTGGCACCTACACAGGTGGTACCTAAGAAATCTGGGATCACTGTTGTAACCTCAGATTCTGGTGAGCTCATTTCAACAAGACAAACAACTGGTTGGAGGGTCTGTATTGATTACAGAAAGCTAAACACAATGACCAGAAAGGACCATTTCCCTCTTCCATTCATTGATCAGATTTTAGATAAGTTAGCAGGAAAAGCTTATTACTACTTTCTTGATGGTTACTCTAGTTACAACCAGATTCCTGTATCCACAAGATCAGGAAAAGACCACATTCACTTGCCCCTTCGGCACTTTTGCCTATAGGAGGATGCCTTTTGGTCTTTGTAATGCTCCTGCTACCTTTCAAAGATGTATGTACTCCATTTTCTCTGATATGATTGACCAATTTATGGAGATTTTTATGGATGACTTTTCAATATATGGAGATAGTTTTGCCCAATGTTTACATTATCTCAGCTTGGTGTTACAGAGATGTGAGGAAACTAATTTAGTTTTGAGCTGGGAGAAGAGCCATTTCATGGTCACCCAAGGCATTGTCCTTGGTCATGTTGTCTCCCATAAGGGCATTGAGGTGGACAGAGCAAAAATTGATTTAATTGCACATTTGCCTCCTCCCAAAACTATTAAGCAAATTATAAGTTTTTTGAGGCATGCTGGATTTTACAGGAGGTTCATTAAGGACTTCAGTAAAATATCCAAGCCTCTTTGCCATTTATTGTGCCATGATGTCCTTTTTGTTTTCAATGATGAATGCCTTAAGGCATTTGAATTCATAAAAAATTGTTCTCCATTCATCGCTCTTCTTTTGAGCTGATGTGTGATGCATCAGATTATGCTTTGGGAGCTGTTCTTGGGCAGAGAAAGGATAAGCTGCCTCATGTCATAGCTTATGCCAGTCGATCAATGATTGATGCACAGCTTAATTACACAACAACTGAGAAAGAGCTGCTGGCAGTTGGTTTTACTTTGGTGAAATTCAGGTCATATGTTTTGGGTTCACAAATTGTGGTGTTCACTGACCACTCAGCCCTGAAATACCTTCTGTCTAAGAAGGATACCAAACCAAGATTAATCAGGTGGATCTTCCTATTACAGGAGTTTGATTTACAGATTAAAGACAAAAAGGGTGTGGAAAATGTGGTGGCTGATCGCCTGTCTAGAATTATAACTGTTGAGATTGATAGGTTGCCTATCAATGACTCTTTTCTTGATGAGCAACATTTTGCTATCAATGTGCATACCCCTTGGTTTGCAAATATAGTCAACTTTTTGGCTACTGGGAGGACCCCTCAACACTGGAATAAAATGGATAAAGATCTCTTCTTCTCAAAGGTTAAACACTTTATTTGGGAGGATCCTTACCTGTTCAAGATTTGTGCATACCAAATAATTAGAAGATGTGTCCATGAAGAAGACTTTCACAGCATACTTTCCATGTGTCATGAACAAGCTTGTGGAGGTCATTTTAGTGGAAACAAAACTGTTGCAAAAGTTTTGCAGTGTGGATTTTATTGGCCCACACTCTTCAAAGACGCACTGCAGCACTGTAAGTCTTGTCAGAATTGCCAGAGATTGGGTGGCATTTCCAAGAGAAATTCAATGCCTTTACAACCCATTTTGGTAGTTGAATTGTTTGATATTTGGGGGATAGATTTTATGGAACCTTTTCCTCATTTTAGTGGCTGTGGATTATGTATCCAAATGGGTTGAAGCCACAGCCACTAAAACCAATGACCACAGAGTTGTCCTTAAATTCTTAAAGGATAACATTTTTTCCAGGTTTGGTTCCCCCAGAGCCATTATCAGTGATGGGGGGAGCCATTTTTGTAATAAGCATTTTGAAGATCTATTGAAAAAGTACTCTGTGACTCACAGAGTAGCCACTCCATATCATCCACAGACCAGTGGACAAGTGGAGATTTCCAACAGAGAATTCAAACATATATTGGAAAAAACTGTGAGGAAGGACACAAAGGATTGGTCCCTTAAGCTAAATGATGTATTGTGGGTATATAGGACAGCCTATAAAACCCCAATTGGCATGTCCCCATTTAGATTGGTCTATGGTAAAGCATGCCATTTACCAGTAGAGTTAGAATATAAGGCCTTTTGGGCCATTAAAACTTTAGACATGGATCTTATTACTGCTGGTAATCACAGGAAACTGCAGCTCTCTGAGTTGGAAGAGCTAAGGATAGATGCATACACTAATGCAAGATCTTACAAAGAAAAAGTTAAGGCTTTCTATGACAAAAATCTGCTAAGAAAAGAATTCACAGCTGGCACCAAGGTATGGTTATTCAATTCAAAACTCAAGTTTTTTCCAAGAAAGCTGAGATCCAGATGGGAAGGGCCATATACTGTCATTCAAGCATCTCCATCTGGATCTGTTGAAATTATGGACCCAAGTGATGGGAGAACCTTGAAAGTAAATGGTCAGAGGCTCAAACCATGCATTGAAAATATTCTGGAGCCTGTGATGACCATCTATCATCAAGAGCCTCCACAAATCTGATGTCACACAACTATATCATATGTATTATGTTGTCTACATTACGTGATTTTAGAATAGTTTTGTAATTGTTTTTTTTTTCTGTTTTAGTCATGTTTTAGTTAAATTTTCTTTGAGGAATCATGAGTTCTGAAAGTTTTGTGGTTAAATTTGAGTTCTGCACTTCAGAACTTTTGTTCATAATTTTCGAAAAGTTTTACAATCATTTTGTAAAGAAAAATTCATTTCGAAAAGTACAATCTTCTTTTCGAAAAGGATCTGAACTTGTAACCACAACTATTTTCAAAAAGAATGAATTTGCTTTTCGAATAGTTGTGTCTGGAACTTTTTGCTTTTCGAATAGTTGTGTCTGGAGCTTTTTGCTTTTCTAATAGTTGTTTTTGGAGCTTTTTGTTTTTCGAATGGTACTGATGCCATTCTTCTTTTTGAAAAGGACTTTTTTGAACTTTTCGAAAACTTCAATAAGGCTCTGCGAAATCAATTTAAGCATATTTAAACCCATTCGAAGCAAGATTTTCATATTCGACAGCATTCCAGCCCGTCTTGTGTCGCGAAAAACCCATTTTTTCCATCTCTACGTTCTTCGAGAGCTCAGAACGAATTACGTCCATTTCTTTGCCACTGATTAAGTTTGAAAAGAAGAACATTTTACCTCTGGTTTTGGTGGATTAGATCAAGTGGTCAGAGATTTTGAGAAAACCCAAGGTTTTGGTATTTTTCTCCCCATATGCTCTGTCTGTGATTTCAAGATTTGATTTTTTTTTTTGTAAACATACATTGTCTAAGATTTCAGAGAGTTGGTAGTTAATTGTTGTTAAAAGGAGGAAGGCTGAAAAATCGCTGGCTGCAATGTTCCCTAGGTCTTCTACCAAGAAAGTTAGTAAACCCTCCACCAAAGGAAAAGCCAAAACATCAGCCAAGAGGAAACTGTCAATGGATAAGGCTGATAAGATTGAGAAAGGGAAGAAGGTTAGACTTGAGGAACCCATCCCAACAGCTGACCCTAGTCCTGAGCCTGAGCTTCCTCCTCTTCCTATGCATTTGGTACTGCCACACCCTTTCATTGAAGCTCAAAAGCTGATTCCAGAGCTTATTGTTGATGAGAATTTTTTCTCGAACAAACCTGAATGTAAGCTATCATTGAACTACATCAAGGATGCTTCACTGAGCAACATTCTAACCCCTCTTCCAGAGAAAATTTATCCAAGAATGGTTCGATTATGGTACCAAAATATGGTGAAAGTGACTGAGAAGGATGCTGATGACCCAACGCTTGTAATTTTCATTGATGATTGTGATTTAACAGTCACTTATGAAGACATTGGAAATGCCTTGGGGATACCATTTCAATATGATCCTGCTGGTCCTTTAGCTGCACCAGAGACAGCTACTTTTAGAGATATAGCTGCCCATCTAACCAAAGGCATAGTTGGAAGTGGGCAGTCCATCATGAGGAGAGACTTAGCACCCCAATGGTTGCTGATGGATTCCATTTTGAGAGGGTGTTTTTATGTCACTGGGCACAGTCAGGAAAGAAGGATACCCATTTTGGAGGCCCTCTTTCATTTTTCTAAAGGGCAATTCTTCAATGCTCCTATGTTAATTTTTAAAGCCATGGCTGACATCAGTGCCAAGATGAAGAAGGAACAGAAAATAACTGGAATACCATTTGGAAGGTTGATCACAGCCCTACTAAGGGCCAAATTTGACATTGATGAGCAAGAGCCATTTGAGATTATCCCCTCTCATTCTTTTGGGGAGAGGGCTTGGACTACAAACCAAACCATGTTGAATAAAATGAGGGAAGAAGCTGAGCCAGGTCAGGAGGCTGCTATACCTGAATTTGAGGTGACCAGCTCTTTAGCTGCACCTATTGCACCTGCAGTTCCCATTGAACCTACCACCATTGCTGAGGTAACCAGCTCTTTAGCTGTACCTATTGTTGAGGAAACCATCATCTTGCCCACCTCACCTATCACAGCACCTATCCCATCACCTATCCCAGCAGTCCCATCACTCATCACCACCATAGTCCCAATTACAGATTCTCCATCTACACCAACTCCTCCAGCCATACTTACACCACCAATTTCACCTAACAATTTCCAAGATATTGCCACAGATTTTGTTGTCCACTCTCCCAGCACACCTCTCCTTCAAAGCTTCTCAGGTTCACCAGCTCATTCAGCCCATACACCTGAACTTACCCACACACCTGAAATTACCCATACTCCTGAACCTGAGATATTCACCACTGAAGCCTATTCATCCTTGATGGGATCTATTTTTGGAGAATATTGGGCATGACTCTGTCCTCATGCCTGATTCCCCCCAATTCACTCATTTGGCTACTTCCCCCTTTACAGTCATCTCACCCATTGCCTCCCAACCATCTACATCAATCTTACCAGTCCCTACTCTGCCTACCACACCCACACCTGACACAATTAGCCAAATCTTTACCTTCCTCCAATCCATCCAAGCCCAGCTACAGATCAACATAGACAACCAGTCTGTGATAAATTCCTTTCTCCAAACCTTGGCTTCCACATGCCAACTAAATACCTCAGTCCCACTACCTCCCACTTCTGACCATGCTACCCAAACAGAACCTGAGGTAGTACTTTTGGATTCCCGTCCACCCATCCTCACTATCTTTGATCAAGCTACTCAAACTGACCCTGAGGTAGTATTTTTAGATTCCTCTTCTCCCACCCCCACTGCTGGGATACATATGGTCCCCTACCACTCCATTCCCATTCCACGCTTTGCCACTCTCCAAAGGGCTATGGAAGAGAACCCTTACATCTGTCGCGATGTCCTTAAGGGGTTAGCAGATCTTCAAGCTTACATTAGGACCCCTTATGAAGACCAGATTCGAAAGCTGGAGCTGTTTATGAAATTTGAGAGAAATAAGATGCAAGACCTGTTGAGCCAAACATTTCAGATGGTTAGGAGCGAGCAGCACAAAGTTACCATGTTACAAGAGAGTCTGGCACAAGAAAAACTGAGGACTGATAGACTTGAAAAATATATTGGCCTCACCAAAAAGATCAAATCTGAGGAGTACACCGAACTTCAAACCACAATCCAAGAGAAAGCTAAATCGAGTTCAGACTCTAATATTGACTCAAGTTCTGACTCCAACAGTGATTCTAGTTCTGACCCCATTGAACCAACTTATGATACAGATTTCGACCCTAGTTATTAGACTACCTTGTAAATTTTTTGTTTTGTTGTTTCTATAGTGTGTAATTAATGTTTACTGTTGACTTTTGTTAATTTGCAATTACTGTGCATTTCTTTTGTCTCAGTCAATGTGTTTTTTTGGTTTTTGTTCTTTTCTTTTTTCTTATTCACTTCTGGACCAGTGAGGACATTGATCCTCATAGGTTTGGGGGTGTGCCAGAATTGCCAATAGTTGAGTTAACATCAATGCAGTCTATGATCAGTAGAATTTTTGAAATTGAAGTGATTTCACACTTGTTTGTTTTTGAAAAATGAGGAAGTTAAAACTTTTTAAAATTAAATTCTAATGTAATTCTAATACTATCATAAAGTGAATGTCAGAAAATTTCCAAAAGAGAAGTGATGTTTCAGTAAACCTAAAAAGAGAGAAAACAGTAATGATATACCTCAGAAATTTGATAGAAAACCACATCTAGTGAGATTTGGAGCTAAAATGAATTCTTTAGAGGTATGAATTGACAATTTTTTCTGCTCTAGTGACTGTTTGAACCTACTTACTATCACTAGAAGTTACACATATCCAAATTGAAATAACTTGACAGCAATCATGATATTAAAGACATGATGCAAGGCCTCCTTTTGGACAGTTTGAACTTCAAAAAAGCCCCACCTTTTGAAACTGCCCTTGATACACACCATTTGAGCTTTATAAATCTAAGATTTCTTTGAAACCTCATCAACCTCATTTAGCCTAACCCTTACTCTGAGAATTCAGAAGGTAAAGGAAAGGAAGCTGAAGAAAGGAGAGTTGGGTATCAGTTTGGTAAAAAGAAAAATAATTGAAGGCAATGATGTGTCAGCAGAAGAAATGTGGCATTCAAGTTAATGTTGCTTTGAAAAAAAAAAAAAAAATAGGGGGAAAAGGAAAAGTCATTGGAAGTTTGGAAAAGAAAGAGAAAAAGATGGCCACTTTGGCTCTGAAAATTCAAAGGAGATAATGAAATTGTGATGAATTGAAGAAGGTGTGTCTATCACTTCCTTACCTTGATTGACTTCTCATTTTTTGAACTCCATTCCACCCCTCTATTCTTGATAAAATTCACCCATAAGCCACATTACAACCCAAGTTAAAAGTCCTTACTGATCAATGATGGATTGAGCTGTCACATGGAGATAAGGATTTGTGTAATCTATGGTGAAAAGAGCAGTAAATTCAGAACTGAAAAGCAATGCCTATGCTCCTACTTACAATCCTATTTGAGGGTTGTAACTACTCTTGAGCTGTGCGAAATAGTACAACCCTCCTACTTGCATGTTGAGTGAAAACCCTGGTGAGAGTTGGGTATGAAATCAACTTATTTGGGGTAACATAAAAGCTGGATTCTCAAATAGAAGGCAAGCTGTTCATTAATTTTTCTTGTAAAAAACTTTTTGACAGAAATTGAGTGAATGGTAAAAGGAATTACAGCAGAATTTTAGTTTTGAACTGATGTTTTCTTGAGAATCTTCTTCTGACTTAGTGATGCAGTGTGAATAATCGATTGGATGAAAGCACCTTTATGTAATCTGCATTGATATTTACTGATTTATTGGAGAAGTTTGTGGGTACCTTCATTGAAAACCCTTAGGAGACTTCACTCCTCCACTAGAGATCACTTAGGGGTTTAAAAGGCTTGTTGCATATGCTAAATGCAACTGTGGTCCCTACAAAAGTGGCTTTTCATTCTGTTTTTAATTTTGTCTTTGCTCAGGGACTAGCAAAGCTTAGGTTTGAGGGTGTGTTGCGAACTGGAAAACACCATTTTCCACCCCTTAATCTGGGCCTTGATAGACCCCTGAGAGACCTAAATAAGTGTTTTTAGTGTTTGTTTTACAGCTCACAACAAAGGCAGGTTTAACCCTGAAAGCAGCTTAAAAGTGCCAAAAAGAGGATGACCTATTTTGATCTGGAGGAAGGAGAAAGGACAACCTCATTGGCTGTCAAAATGCCTAGACTAAAGAGGACAAAAGCCTGGTTTCAACCTGGAAATAAGTTTGGAGCTACTCGAAAAGAAGAATGCATTACAGAATGCTTTTCGAAAGGATCCTTGAACTATTCAAAATGATCACTGATCTATTCGAAAAGAACCTGAACATTGCGAATAAAACTAAAGCTCCAGGTTTGATTCTCGAAGAGCACCTGATCTATTCGAAAAGAACCAAACTTGCTGAAGATCTATTCGAAAAGAAGGAAACTCCTTGTGAACTACACCAAATCTATGTGAATAGAGCTCCAGAAGTCATTTTTCCCTTTGAAAAGGGCTCCAAACTATGCGAATAGAGCTTCAGAAGTTACAGTACTTCTCAAAAAGGTCTCTAAACTATGCGAAATGGTATTCTGAAGATTCCTAGCAGCTGTAAGGGCAATTTAGTAATCTCTGCATGCGCCCCAACGCAATTAAAAACCCAGGGGCATTCTGGAAGATTCGAAGCACGAACCAGAGGCATATTCCAACCCATGTGAGCACCCAAAGATGAAATTACTTGGCGGGAACTTCTAGAAGCTCAAACAGATTTTTGAATTACATAACAGAATTGATGCCTCTGTCTCCTAATTGGCTGAACCAGATCAAGCAGTTCTGATTGGCCAAAACAGATTTGGATCCTTGTGCTCGACTCCTATTGGCTGATATGGATCTAACCAATTCTGATTGGTTAATGCACATCTGAAATGGACTTGGGGAAAACTATAAATAGACGAACTATTTGCCCAATTTAGGCATCCAGAATTTGAGTTTCATTCCTGCTGCCCCATTTCCAATTCAGATCAAGATAGCTTGTCTGAAACCTTTGTAATAGCCTAGCTTATGTCTGTAACTGAGAACTGTGAGATACTTGTGTAAATTCAAGTGAGAATTGTATTCAAGACTACAAATCTGAGAGCTGTTGTAGCTGTGCTCTGTAATTGTAATGGTGGATTTGAAAAGGTTACTTTCATCAGTACGTTCTCAATCGGATTCATGTTGAGGGTCCATTGTGATCTCCTCACTCATTAGACTTCTTTAGATTGGCTGTTTTTAAGTAATTTCCCTTAATTCACTATCCTTATGGTGTGTTTGTAACCTGGTTCTCACAGCATTTGTAGTGGTACCTTTGTTCTGAATCAAGACTTTGAATTGAAGAAGAAAACTATCGGATGATCTGTGTCCATGACAGTGGACAGATCATAGCCATAAGTTCAACTCAATCCTAAGCCTTGAATTGGATTATTTTCTCTTACATCTGAGCTGCTAGCCAGATGAAGATTTGATACTTTTTCAACGAAGTTACACTATTTCTCATCCTGTAATCAATTACTAAGCTTGAGTTAGCTGTTAGTTCTCCATTCTTATTAATTTTGCATCCAATTCCCCCACTCAGATATGGATCACTTAGTTGAAATTTTACTTGTAGATAATTTAGTTAATGTGACAAATTCAAACTCTCATCTTATTTGCTTTGTAGATAGGATTAGAGGTCAGATCTGGTAGCTCATATCTGGAGGTTTATCTTACATTTTAAATCAATTCCCTGTGGACGATCTTTTACTCACTTGCATTTAAAACTTGCTACAATTGGCCCTGATCTTGCAGGCTAATTAACTTCTCTCTGTGCTGATATTTCTTTATTCTTTTTAATTTTCCAAATTCAGTATAATTCATCATTTACAAATCGGTTTTCAAAATATAAATAAATCATGCACACTTAGAGTCAACAACAGCCCCTGATCTGGAGCTCAAGAAGCTGCCAGAGACATTGAAATATGCTTTCCTCGAGAAAGGAGAGAAACTTCCTGTAATTATCTCCTCTTCTTTAACCAGTGAGCAAGAGGAGAAATTGCTAACAGTTCTGAGGAAGCACAAGAAAGCAATTGGCTGGACCATTGCTGATCTGGGAGGGATTGATGCATCAATCTGTATGCATAGGATTCATCTAGAGGAGGGCTCAACACCCTCCAGGGAAATACAGAGGAAATTGAATCCTCACATGCAAAAAGTGGTTCTGAAAGAAATCATTAAGTTGCTGGATGCTGGGGTAATTTACCCCATCTCTGATTCTGAATGGGTTTCACCAATCCAGGTGGTACCCAAGAAGTCTGGCATCACAGTGATCACAACCGACTCTGGAGAGTTGAGACCAGCCATGGAGACCATTGGCTGGAGAGTTTGCATCGATTATCGAAAAATCAACTCCAAGACCAGAAAAGACCACTTCCCTCTCCCTTTTATTGATCAAATTTTGGATAAGTTGGCTGGAAAAGCTTTTTACTATTTTCTTGATGGGTACTCAGGGTACAACCAGATCCCTGTGCACCCTTTGGATAAAGAGAAAACTACTTTTACTTATCCTTTTGGCACCTTTGCTTACAGAAGGATGCCTTTTGGACTGTGTAATGCCCCAGCCACCTTTCAGAGGTGTATGTATGCCATCTTTTCTGATATGATTGATAAATTCTTGGAAATTTTCATGGATGATTTCTCAGTTTATGGGGATAGCTTTGACTAGTGTCTACAACACCTTCATCAAGTCTTACAAAGATGTGAAGAGACCAATTTGGTCTTAAGTTGGGAAAAGAGCCACTTCATGGTAACACAAGGAATTGTGTTGGGCCATGTGGTTTCTAAAGATGGAATTGAGGTAGACAAGGCCAAAGTTGACCTCATTGCAAATTTACCCCCTCCAAGAATAGTCAAGCAAATCAGATCTTTCCTTGGGCATGCTGGATTCAACAGGAGGTTTATCAAAGACTTCAGCAAAACTGCTAAACCAATGTGCCACCTGCTCTGCCAGGATGTGCCCTTTGATTTTTCTGCTGAATGTCTTGAGGCATTTGAAAAGTTAAAAATCTGCCTCACCTCTGCTCCTGTACTCTAAACACCTGACTATACCTTGCCGTTCGAGTTGATGTGTGATGCATCTGACTTGGCAATAGGCGCTGTCCTGGGCCAGAGAAAAGATAAGTTGCCTGTGGTCATTGCATATATCAGCAAATCACTTGTTGAAGCTCAGCTGAACTACACAACCATTGAGAAAGAGCTTTTGGCAGTGGTTTTTGCTGTGGACAAGTTTAGACCTTACCTACTTGGGTCTAAAACTGTCATCTTCACTGACCACTTAGCATTAAAATACCTGCTGTCCAAGAAGGATGCAAAGCCCAGATTGATTAGATGGATACTCCTGTTGCAGGAGTCTGACCTCGAAATCAAGGACAAGAAGGGTGTAGAAAATGTGGTGGCTGACCACTTGTCCAGAATTATGTTGGAAAAAGGTGATGATGACCTTGCTACAAATGATGTCTTCCCGGATGAGCAACTGCTTGCCATCCACTCTTTAGTTTCCTGGTATGCACATATTGTCAATTATCTAGTTATAGGCAAGATCCCTTCCCATTGGAAAAAAATAGATAAAGATCTGTTTTCTCACAGGTCAAATTCTTTTTCTGGGAAGAACCTTGCTTGTACAAGTATTGTGCAGACCAAATCATTCGAAAATGTGTCCCCGAAAGTGATGTCCCCAGTATTATGGCCATGTGCCATGAAAATGCCTGTGGGGGTCACTTTAGTGGGAGAAAAATAGCTAACAAAGTGTTGCAGTGTGGGTTCTATTGGCCTTATCTTTTCAGAGATGCCAATACACACTGCAAGACCTGTGAAAGATGTCAGAAACTAGGAGGGCTGTCTAAAGAAAATTCAATGCCTTTACAGCCCATCCTTGTGGTTGAACTGTTTGATGTGTGGGGTATTGATTTTATGGGTCCCTTTCCTCCTTCAAATGCTTTTCATTTCATCTTAGTGGCAGTGGACTATGTTTCCAAATGGGTAGAAGCCATTGCCACAAGAACTAATGATAATCAGGTGGTCCTCAAGTTCATAAAGCAAAATATCTTCTCTAGATTTGGTACCCCTAGAGCCATTATCAGTGATGGGGGAGCCGTTTCTGTAACAGAAATTTCGAGAGCTTGCTCAAGAAATATTCTGTCACCCATAGGATTGCTACTCCCTACCACCCACAAACCAGTGGGCAAGTTGAAATTTCAAATAGGGAGATCAAGCATATCCTTGAGAAGACTATGAGGACTGATAGGAAGGATTGGGCTGACAAGCTTAATGATGCACTGTGGGCTTATAGGACTGCCTATAAGACCCCCATTGGTATGTCCCCATTCAGACTAGTCTATGGGAAGGCCTGTCATCTCCCAGTGGAGTTAGAACACAGGGCCTATTGGGCCATCAAACATTTAAATCTAGATCTAACTTCTGCTGGTCTTCATAGGTCGCTGCAGCTGTCTGAATTGGAAGAACTAAGGATGGATGCGTATGCCAATGCTAGGATCTACAAGGAAAGGTCCAAAACTTTCTTTGACAAAGGGCTGTTGAGAAAAAGTTTTATTGCTGGTGATAAGGTTTGGTTATTTAACTCCAAACTTAAGTTTTTTTCGGGCAAATTGAAATCCAGATGGGAAGGTCCTTATATTGTCATGCATGTTTCCCCATCTGGTCCTGTGGAAATCAAGGATCGCAAGTCTAGGAGAACCTTGAAAGTGAATGGTCAAAGGCTTAAGCCTTGTTTTGAAAAACCTGTTGAACCCATGGACATCGTTCACCTTCAAGACGATCCTTCTTCAAATTGATCCACAGGTGTGTCATTACTGTATCATATGTATGATGTTTTTGGTTGATTTATCTTACTTGTTTCTATTCTTTAGGATTTGTTCATGGTCTTCTCTGAATCTGGACCAATCAGTTTTAAGCTTTTGATGCATGGTTTGATTCTTACTGTTTTTCAATAGATAGCTTTTGTTGCACACCTAATATGGGAGGTCATTTTTGATTAAATGCTTGAGTTTGCATGTGTCTAGAGGTAGCCATAGGAAAGAGTCATGCCCCGGATCCAACCACAAGCAAACAAGAATAGGGGCAGAACAAAGAGCACATGCTCTCTGTTCTATCCTTTATTGTCGCTAGGTCCAAAATGAAAGTCTAGGAGACTATCACGAGATTCAAAAGCTATCGCGAGGTTAAACATGAAGCTTGGGAGCATGTCGCGCAGTTTGCATAGAAACATTCAATGCCTATCACGAGTTTCATGTGTGCCTGACAACCTCTCGCACGGTCCACATCGCGCTATTCAGTAGTTCTCATGAGATTATCAGGCTGTCGCGAGGTTCATAAGGTAAACTGGGAGACTCTCACGCAATTCAACAGAAATACTGCATTTCCTGTCACGAGATTCTAAGTCTGTCGTGAGATTAAAAAAAAAAATGAACCTCAGAGCTTTTCGCGCAATCCAACAGAAACCTAGGAGACCCTCGCACGATTGACATGAATTAATCTCACTCTGTCGCGCGCTTGTTCGGCATTTTCTGAGTTTGTGCTTGCTTTATTGGTTGGTGGTAAAAGTAATTTAAAAATCAAAGAAAGAGTAAAACAGGGGATGGAATTAGCACAACTAAGAAATCCTAGACCTGCAAGATACAGGGTCCATTGTGGCAAGTTTTGATAAGTAAGAGTTTGTCCCACAGGGAAAGGTGATCTACAGCTCCAAAGGAGCCATCACTAGTAGTCCCTCTAGATCTGACTACAGATCTGGCAGTCCTAAAAAGGAGGGGAGTTTAAGGTCACTTATTCTAGGTATTCTAAGGTAACCTAATGTCTACACTACAGAAAGGGGTGAGAGGATGGATGGAGTGTGGAAAATAAATATAAAAGGGTGAGAAGTATGTTATTGAGCCTAGATCAGAGGAGTTTTGTAACTCAGATTCAGATCTGATGTTATAGAAGTCCTGTCCAATGGCTACATTATCACCACTGAGGAGAATGGATTCAACCCATCACTTCTGCCATGATTCAATCCCTTAAGGTTATAACCTGTCCACTCAAATGGTCACAGACTATCCCATAGGGGAACCACAATCCAGGGATGGGTCAAAATAAAACAAGTTAATCATTATAGGCACTATTTCATCCAGGCTACCAGCTCAAGAATCCATAGGGAACCTCAACCTCTAAAGCTCTATGTGTGGGGCTAAGGCTGTATAGGACCATGATAGCCCAGACACATAGAACCAACAAGAGATTGAGTGCAAACTTCGATCTAGCTGTCCATTGCTTGAGTGAGGCTACAATGGTCCAGTCATAAGCCTACAATCTCTATAACCAGATTAGATCTAACATCTGATAGCGAATCTATACAAATATAGGGGAGTCTGCCTCTGTACAATCCCCCACTAGGCTTCTACAAGCTCAGGTGTAAAGAAGAAGGATCCATCTTGGATCGGTGGATTAGAATCACCCTAAGGTTATAACTTGTCCACTTGAATGGTCATAGACTATCCCAGAGGCTATCCTCCTCACGGAGCCCAAGACAAAACAAGAATATCGCTGCCACCACCATGGTCACCAGGCTACCAGCTCAAGCTCCCATGGGGATTTCAGATCTAGTGGGTCCTGTGGTGGGGCTAAGGCTGTATAGGACCATGATAGCCCAAACACATAGGTCACTTGGATCCGAATGGCCCTTAGAATCAGTCCTCCATTGCTTTGAAACACAGCCAAAGCAATGGCGGATCACAAGGCAGCAGCCTTGCACAGAGCATCTCACATTCAAACACAAATCCCATAAAGTACAGATCCTATTACAGAACTTCCATTAATATAGTTCAAAATACATACAAAGACATAGCCAGCAAGTGCTAGACTATGGAGAGAAGGAAAAAAAAGAAAAAGAAAACTACTTACAGCTATAAAAAGAAAAGCAAAACAATCTCAGATCAAGTCTCCAAGAAATGAGATGTGTTCCCAGCTATTCCAGGATGTAGCTCTCTAAAAGCTGGCCTCTAAACCTAAGCTAAGTATGGGTTTATATAGCAGTGGTGTGGCGGCGCATTAGGGTTAGGAAACCCTAATTTTAACGATGCCACGTGGCCTAATGGTGATCCTTGGATGCCTCAAGGTGCTTGCACAGAGATTTGAGCGTGGGAGTGTGTGCCCTAATCGCTGGAAATTCCCAGAAGGTCCTCTGCTGAAGAGATGGAAGTTGAGGTTCAGAGCTTCGCTAGGTAGCCATTATTTCTCAGACTTGTCGCGTGGTAGCTTTTGCTCTTCGCTAGGATGATTTGATATTGAAACTTCAACCGTCGCGAGGTTGGCTTGGTTTGCTCTTCAGGCAGTCGCGAGGTTGAGTAGACATCAAACCCTCAGATGTCGCAGGGTTGGAGCTCAAGCAATTGCGAGGTAGCTGCGCGATCGCTGGGTTGATCTTCGCAAGGACAGACTTGAATAGTGCAAGAACTTCGCGAGCACTTCTCTTCACTGGACTTTGCGAGTTACTTCGCGAGGCTTTAAGGAGTTCTGAAGTGCGCGAGGTTCCATGTCTTAATTGATCTTCACGAGGATGGCTTTGCCTTCACAAGGATGCTTTCTTCTTGAATGGCGTGAGGAGTCTTCTGAAGCTCTTCAGTCAATCATCTGTGCGAGAAGTTGTTGTAGAGTCTTGGGATGCTCAGTTGGACTGCGCGAGGCATATTTCTCCTGAACCCTCTAAAGCTTGGGTCAGCTGCGCGAGGCTCATTTCAGGTATGGATTTAGAGTTCATCCTTCTGAGGGACTTCTGCTGCTAAAACCGGCTCCTTAGCAGGATTCCTGGCCTTATTTCACTACTGGTTATTACCTACATAAAACACTTTACAAGAACTTATTAGGTGGCTATGGGTCTAATCAAAGGTTAAGTTAAGGGGTGAAAAGTGGTACTTTTCAGGTCTTAACAGCGCTCCAAGGGTAACTTGAGAAATTGTCGCGCAATCCAGATTTAATCCACACCTTCGCTAGGTTCATTTCCAAACCCGCGACCAGATGTTCCAAAGCGCGCCGAGCTTTGTGATAAGTATTTCAACCTCACGCTTTGTCCCTTCTTCATTATTTTCATCATTCTTCTCGCTACGAAACCCTAGCTTCTGGAGCTCTCCCCTCTCCCCCTCTAGCATCACTCCTATAGCTCATCATTCACTTCACAATTCTATAGAGTTGTTCCTGACATCACCACCATCCATTGCCCTCTGCTCAGAAATATTAAGGTGCTCTGTGCATCAAATTAAACCAAACCTTAGATTTCAGCCTCCGTTTCTCATACTATAGGAAAAAGTTAGATATGGCTTCAAAATCTGCATAGAAGAGAAAAGGGAAGGACAAGGACCCTGTAGAGACCACTCCTAAAAAGGCCAAGACTTCAAAGTCCCCCCAAAAAGGAAAGGAAGTGATTGAGGAGGCGGCGGTACCAACCATAAAATTCTCTACTCCTTCTGAGCTCATGGAGTCAATTCCATTAGAGCCTGAAATAGCCTTTGATATATCATTTTTTAAGAAAGAACCTCTCTCTACCCCTGCAGTACAATTTATGAGCAAAGCGGGCCTGCTGCCATTGATGAGAGGAATTCCAGCACTAGCCTACCCTAGGCTAGTGCAGTTGTTTTATCAGCACATCAAGGTCAAGAGGGACAATGATGGAAAGGGTGCTTGCTGGTGCTGATTGACGACTTCGATATGTTGGTGGGCTCCAAGATGATCGCTGAAGTTTTGGGCATCCCAGCAGCATTCCATCCTAGCTATGGATATGGTCCCCCTCTGAGGGCATCGATTGATACAATTGCACTGGCCCTAACTAGAGGATTAAAAGCCACCGGGGACTCAATCCGAAGGAGGGAACTAGAACCTGAACTGCTGTTCATTGACCAAGTCCTGCGGAAGAACATATATTGCTCAGGACATCAGCAAGAGAGGAGAACCCCCATTGTGGATGTTGTCTACTCCTACCACATGGGCCATGGATTCCATACAGCCTGGCTGATTTTTGAGGCGATGAAGGATGTAGTGGAGAAGTTAGGGTCCGGCAAGAAGCCTCACACTCTACCCTATGCAAGAATCATTACTTTGCTGCTGCTCAAAGGGGGCTACAAGATAAGAAGGACTGAGCAGACCACCACCCTTATCCCTACTCTCTTTGCCAAAAGGCAATGGAGAATCAGCAGGAGCTTGATGGGGGGCCAGAAAAAGAAGAAAGCTGAGGCTCAGGCACTGCCCAAGCAACCAAAGATAGCTGGATCAGGGTCTACCCCTGCTACAGAGGAGGTGCCTCCAGAGATTATCACTTCCATCGCTATAGCAGCCCCTGTTACCCTTGCATCCCTCACCCCTCTTGCATCCATCTCTCATCCCCCTCTATTTCCATCCTCCATGCCCACTCCCCCATCACCTGTACTTGGTCTATGGGAGGACTCACCATCCCCTACCTTACCTCAGTACATAGCCACAATTCCCTCCTTATCTCCACCTAAGCCTTCCAGCCCACCACTCATCTCCTACAAAAAATGAAAAAAAACGGAGACCATCCCAACCATCTCCCAGACACCACCCTCCATACCCTCTATCCCCATTGGCACACCCCCCCTTGAAGAAACTCCCACCCCATCCATATCTACTACATCCCCTCCCAGACAATGACTTAACCCTTAACACATCCATAGGCTTTCAAGCCTTCATCTCTACATTCCTTGAAACAATGCCTGCATACTACACCCCTCTGCCAGACTCCCCAACTACCTCCCAGCACCACTCCTCAGAACCCCACTCTTCCCCTCCCTCCACTTTCCATCATGCTCCTTCCTCCCCTTTCCAACCAGTACCCTCTTCTTCCCAAACCCAACCTCCTAGCTTTGACGCACTAACCCTCATCCTACCCCTTATTCAAGACATATAAGTCCAGTTATCCACCAATACCCAAAAACAGGACCAGGTGTAAGCTGAACTCACCTCCATCCAATCTACCCTACACACCTTAACCACTCCACCCATCCCTCCCCCATCCACTTCACCCCCCTGGTCCTCTCCACTGATAGACAGACACAAACAGACTTCCCTCCTGACTCATTTCCCCCCCTACCTTCACCATTAACTCCTACCCACCCATTTCCTTTAATTCCTTTCACAATTCCCATTTTTCATCCCCCATCACCCCCAACTCCTCTCGAGCCTACACCCTTTTCATTTCCCCTATACCCTCCACCCCCTCTTATCCTACCCCCACCTTCTCTACCAAATCCGCCCAAATAGACCCAGAGCCTGACCCTATTCCCCCACAACTTGATTTCCCTACTATCATCCCCTCCCCCCAGTGACCAAGCACAATCTGCTCCTTCAACCCCCTATCTTCCCATTGCCCCAAAACATCATTTTTATAGCCCCCCTACCTCACCATCCTCCACCATATGAGAGATAATGCATACCTGAGGAAGTATGTCCTGAGGGGTATGGCCAAGCTTCACCAATCAATTGAGACCCCCCTGCTGGAGCAAATTGATAAAATGACGGAGGAACACCGACAATAGCTTTTGGGCATCTCATTGGGGTGGACAAACATTTTGGACGCCTACCAAAAGGCCAAGGCTACAGCTACTTATCATCAGATCAATTAGGAATATGAGAAATCAAATGCTGCTGCAGCGAATGCCCGAGCGAGAATGCTTGAAAAACGACTTAACAATGCCGAGGAAATCTAAAAAATCCAAAAGGAGATCCATGAGACTGACACCCTCAAATTTCAATTCAAGATAGCCTCATTGGAATCAGACATTGGTCACGTCAGAATGAACCTTACCATCGACCCCATCTCTGTTTATCGCCGTGCTTGCCAACTACTATTCCAGCTCATGCCCACCTCAGGAGGCACCACCACAAAGGAAAAGCTCCTGCTTCACCTCCTAAGGAGCAGCCTCCATCTACAGAGAAACCTACCCCTACCACGGCCTCTGCTGAACCACCACAGAAGCAAACTTATCCTCAGAGGAGAAAAGTCACTGCCAAGAGGTCTGCTCCCAAAGCTGTCCCTTTAAAAATTGACAAAGAACCTATAGCCCAGTCTGAAGAGGCACGGTCGCCTGCCAAACCTGAATCTCCTGGCAAAGGGAAGTCCCCAGTGGTCCCCATGGCCGAAGCCAAAGCAAAAGGCAAAGGAAATGAAAAATCCCCTACCACCCGGCCTGTTAAGCGAAAAGGAAAAACCCCTCAAGAACCCAAGGAACCAAAGGCTCCCAAGGCACCAAAAGTAAGGGTGAGGGCACCTAAAGCTCCAACTGTAAAGAAAACACCAGCTGAGAAGAAAATGGAGAGGGAGGAAAAGAAGAAACAAGATAGAGCTGCCCTTAAGGCACAAGCTAAAAAGATGGGCTGGGATTTCCTTACAGATTCTGATTCAGATTAGATCCTAGCTTCTAGATTGTATCCTAGGTTTTTCTTCTTGTAATTCCACTTGTAACTATTTTTATTCCACTTTAATAGAATTTCTAGTTTTTTGTCCATTGCACCACCTGTATCTCCCCCTCCATCTTTCTCAAACCCTCCCCCGGCTACACATTGACCCCCCCCCCCATTTTGTCTTCTCCTTTTCTATCTTTTTGTTATATTTTCTTTTTAATTTAATGTAAGTTTCTTTTAGTCTCTTACTATTCCGTTTGCATTTTCTGTTTCTCTCTATTCTTCTGTGTTTATTTTTGTCTATCTGCTTGGTTTCTCCTGCTTCTTATCACATCTGAACCAGTGAGGACACTACTCCGAATGGTTTGGGGGTGTGGCAGTCTGCCAATAGGATAGTTAATTTTAGTGCAGTAATGATGGTTTAACTAGGATGAATAAAGTTAATTTTCACTTAACTTGATACAATGAGGAAACATTTAAATATTGTGGCAGACTTTTGGAAACAGATAAAAGTTGATCTTGACACCACCATGAAGCTAATATTAGAAAAAATTTTGAGTTAAGTACTCAGCGAGCCTAAGAGGAGAGAAACAGACAAAAATACACCCCATGAGTTAAAATTGAAGACCATACCTAGTGAGATTTGGGCCCATCATTTTCTTTTAAAGAGTATTTTTGACATTATTTTTGCTCTAAGGACTGAGTGAATCAAGACTTTTTCACTAGAAGTTGTGCAACTCCAAATCAAAACTAATTGACAGCACTCATGAGACTAACGAAATGATCCAAGGCCCTCATTTGGACAATTTGAGCTTAAAATTCCAACCTTTTAAAATCTGCCCCTTTTGCATACACTAGTTGAGCCTTAAAATCATATTTTTTCTTTCACAAACACCAGAAAGCTTGCACCTTAACCTCATTACCTGAGTCAACCTTACCCTCATTCTGAGAATTCAGAAGGTAAAGGAGAAGGAAGTAAAGATACTGAGAATGGTCCAATATTCTGTGGAAGGTGAAGAAGAGCAACTTGTGAACAACTGTGTATCAATGGCAGTTGTGTGGCATTTCTTTAAAAGAATAAAAGAGAAAAAGTAAGAGAAGTCTAGAGAACATCGTCATCTGGAAATTGAAAAGAAAAGGAGAAGCTGGCCACTTTGTCTCTGAAATAGAAGAGGAAGATGAAGTTTTTATTGGAATGAAGGTTGTGAAGTCATGAACCACTCCTTACCTTGCTGATTTCTCAATTTGGATTCCCTTTTTACCCTTTTTATTCTTTACACCCCTCAGCCATAAGACACATTACAACCCATTCTCAAAGACCTTGTGGATCCAAAGTCAAATGAGTTGTCATGTGAAGATGAAGAGTTGCCCAATCTATGGTGAAAATCCTTGAAGATGTTAGAAATTAGAAGCTTGGCCTATGCTCATGCTTGCAAACCCATTTGGGGTCTGCAACTGCTCTTGAGCTGTGAGATTATGAACACCCTCAGTTTATTAAATCTTGAGAGATAGCCCTAGTGAGAATTGGGTCTGAGTTTTTACCTCTTTAGGGTGGTATCCACCCTAGATCTTGAATCAAAGGCAAGCTGGGTACTGATTTTCATACATTGAAATTCTAATATTAAATAAATGATGGTCAGGCAAACACATGTTGACTTTTAAGTTCTCAATGGCCTGCAAACATTGCTACAGTTTCCTCTAAGTGTTAAATGGATGTGGAATGAAACTTTAAACATTTGAATCTGTGTTGTCATTATTCTGCACTATATTTAACTGATTTTAATGGTGAAGTTTGTGGGTGTCTTCACTGAAAACCCTCAGGAGACTTCACTCCTCCACTAGGGATCACCTAGGGGTTTAAAAGGCTTGGTACATATGCTAAATGTATCCGTGCTCCCTACGAAAGTGACATTTAATTAAACTACAGATGTTTAGTGTAGCTTTGTTAAGGGACTAGCAAAGATTAGGTTTGGAGGTGTGTTAAGACATGAAAAGTACCACTTTTCACCCTTAACTTAGCCTCTGTTAGACCCTCAACCATCTAATAAATGCTTGTTAAGTCATTTACATGAGGTAATAATAAAGGATGCAATAAGGCCTTAATCCTGCTAAGGAGCCCACTTTTGCCCCAGAAGTCTCTCAGAAGAATGGAAGCTGGATCCAGACCAAAACTTGACTGCATGAAGGCAAAACACAGCAGCAACAGAGCAAGAAATGAGCCTCGCACAGTTGCCGCAAGGTTCAAAGGATTCAAAAAGTAAGCCTCGTGCAGTCCTCACGAGTTTCCCAAGACTTCATACCAATTGTCTGCGCTGTTCTCGCACAGTTTAGTGATAGAAGGGCTTCAGAATCATGACTCTCGCAGCTCTCACAAAGCTCAAGCACTTAGATGCTTGCACAGTCTTACGCAGCTCAAGAAAGTAGCACTCAAAACCTCACACAGTTCACTCAGATCAGCTGAGGAGAGAGAGAGCTCCAAGTATTTCTATGCGTAGTTGTCGCGTAGTGGCTGCGGGATGTAAAACTTCAGAAAAACTTCTTGCGTAGTTTAGAGACCAATGCACATCACGCCCTCGCGAGGATCCTCATGAAGATCCACTGAGAAACAAATTGCTCGCTCGATTCTCGTGCGACTGCTTAAGCTGCAAACTAAGACAACCCCGTGACGGCTAGAGTTTCAAGTTAATCTAATCCCGTGAAGACCGTGCTACCACGCGACAATCTTAGAAACCAGTGCTACCTGGCGAGGCTCTGGACTCTAACTCTCCCTCACTTCTGCAGAGGACATTCTGGGAACTTCCAGCAATCAGGGCATGCACTCCAATGCTCCAATTTCCATGCACGCACCCCAAGGAATCCAAGAAATAGTATTAGACCATGTGACATTATTAAAATTAGGGTTTCCTAACCCTAATGTGCTGCCAAATTGACTGCTATATAAACCTAAGCTTGGTTTAGGTTTAGAGAGACTCCTCTTAGAATAGAATTTTGTCTATCTTCTTCTTGCAGTAGCTGTAGATCTCTAGTAAGGTTTAGGTAGATTTCTTTTTACTTTTTCTTCTCTCCATAGCCCAGCACTTGCTAGCTATACCTTTGTATGCTTATTTGGTTTAGATTTAATGGAATTTCATGATTGGGTGTTTTACATTTATGGGATTGAAGTTTGAGATTGAGTTGTTCTGTAGAAGGCTGCTGCCTTGAGATCCTCCATTACAAGGTCGTATTATAAGCAATGGAGGACTATTTTTACAGATTTATTTAGATCCAAGTGACCTGTGTGTCTGGGCTAACATGCTCCTATACAAGCCTAGCCCCGCCACAGGACCCACTAGATCTGAAATCCCCATGGGAGGAATGAGCTTTTGTAGCCTTGTGAACATGGTGGTGACAGCAATGTTTCTTGTTCTGCTTTGGACCTCTGTGAGGAGGATAGCCTCTGGGATAATCTGTGACCATTTAAGTGGACAGGTTATAGCCTTAGGGTGAGGCCAATCCACAGATCCAAGACAGATTCTTCTTCTCTATACTTGTGCTTGTAGCCCTATGAGAGATTATATAGAGACAGACTCCCTTGTATTTGTATAGACCCGCCATCAGATGGCGGACCTGGTTTGGTTATAGAGAGTGTAGGCTTGTGACTGGATCACTGCAGTCTTTCTAAAGCAGTGGACAGCTGGACCTAAGGTTGTACTCAAACTCTTACTAGTTCTGTGTCTGGGCTAACATGCTCCCATACAGGCCTAGCCCCACACATAACACTTTAGAGGTTGAGGTTCCCTATGGATTCCTGAGCTTTTATAGCCTGGATGAAGTAGTGCCTATAGTGATAAACATGTTCTGACCCGTCTCTGGATTGTGGTTCCCCAATTGGATAGTCTGTGACCATTTAAGTGGATAGGTTATAGCCATAAAGGGATTGGATCATGGTACAGAGATGAGTTGGATTCTTTCTCCTCAGTGGCGATAATGTAGCCATTAGACAGGACTTCTATAGCAGCAGATCTGAATCTGAGTCATAAAACCCATCAGATCTGAACCTAATAACATACTTCTCACCCTCTTTATATTTCTTTTCTCACATTCCATCATTCTTCTCAACCCTCTCTGTAGTTCAGGCATTAGGTTACCTTAGGATTTAGAGAATAGTGACCCTAAATTCCCTTCCATTTAGGAATGCCACATCTGTAGTTAGATCTGGAGGGCCTACTAAAGATGGCTCCCTTGGAGCTTGAGATCAACTTCCCTGTGGGATAAACTCTTACTTATCAAAACTTGCTACAACAGGCCATGTATCTTGCAGGACTGTGCAAATTTTAGGCTTGCTGCTCCGTAATCATCACTCTACATTTCACTCATTTTTCATTTACCCCACTCTTATCACTGTCTCCAATAAAGTCAGTAGTAAGCACTTAAAATCTAAGTCAACATATATGGCGATAGCTGGAATGGGCAGGCGCCGGCCATTGGTAGTTGGTGGGTGCGGGTATAGGAGTGGAGGCTTATTGATTCATCGGATAATTTGTGGTGTATGGTTGGTATTCATTAATATTCACATAATTGACGGGTGTGGTGGATGGAAAATACGCCCTGAGATCCAATGGTTCAACTTGCGGAGTCGGGTTGGGGAAATAATCCGACAAATTCAGGGGTTCAACAACCCCGACATTCCTTTCTTCGATGCTCCTTAATGGTGGTGCCACATAACTCTCCAGATCACTGATATAATCGGACGGGTCAAATTCATACCCCTCCTCATCTTCTATCATTCCGATGGTGGGTCTGGGACCTGCTCCTCCGGTGGGATGTGGGGGTAATGGCACTTGATGGATATTTGCGTGCTGAGACGGTGCGGGGAATGGTTTTCCCTGCATCGATCAAATCTTGGATCGCATGCTTCAAGGGGAAGCAGCGATTAGTAGGGTGACCCGAACCCTGATGAAAATTGCAGTGGGTATTTGGGTCATAGTTCTTCGGGATCGGGTGAGGAGGAGGTTGTGGTTGACGGATAGCAACTAATCCCTTTTCCACCAACAGGGGCAACAGTACACTCAATGATTGCCCCAAAGGCGTAAAAATGCGATCGTAGCGGGCTCTCCTCTGCTCCGGAGTCATTTGCATTCCTGGCCCATTCCCCATTCTCGATTAATGCCTTTCGGGCCCTAGCGGTGCTAGTGAAATTTTGAAATTGAAGCAGGCGATATTATTATTGGGCCTGGTGTTGGCTAAATTCTGGACATCACCCCCTGTTCTCCTCTCGTTCCTCTGCTCAAAAAATCTTCTGACCCCACTGGGTCCGCTCGGTATGTTCTTATTTAGACACCCCTCCCTGATGGCATCCTCGCATCGGTTAGCATTTCTTACCAGATCAGCAAAGCTAGACAGCTGCTGGTATACCAAGAAGTCTGAAATCACTGGCAGAGTGCTCTTCGAAATCATCTCTATCTGTTCTTCGTCAGGTATTCTATTCCTGATCTGAGCTGCCAGCGCTCTCCATCGCCCCAAGTAGTTAGTGAAGGTCTCGTTCTGATTCTGCTTTAAACGGGCCAAGTAAGATTTACGCGGCTCAATGTCTATGTTGTAGACATACTGTTCTTGGAAGAGGTGCGTTAAGTCCCTCCATGTTTTCATCATAGATGGTTCTAAGGATGTGAACCATATCAAAGCCGGCCCAGTCAAACTCTTCTGAAAGACTTTTATTAGTAGTCTTTCATCCTCCCCGTACTGGCACATGTCCCCACAATAGGACTTAAGGTGCGAAATAGGATTGCCCATGCCATTATAATTGTCGAAGGCGGGCACTTTGAATTTGGGGGGCAAGGGGACCTCAGTGAACAGGCATAGGTCTGTGAAGTTCGTGGCGTGGATCTCAGCACCACCCATTTTCATTAAATTTTGCTTTTGTATTTTGTCTATTGCTCTTTTGATTTGCTTACGACTCCTTTTAATCTGAGAGGGTTGCCTTCTCGGCCGTTAGGTTGGACTTCACTCACGGGCTTCTCGAGGGGATGGGCAATTATGGGAGGAGGGTGAAGGCTGGTCAATGCTCCAGCATAGGCTTCGTTATTTCTAATCTCGTCCTCTTCATACTGCTGGTCGGCATAATGCGTAGTCAGGGTGGGATTCTCCTGTTGTTGTTGCATGGGCTGGATGTGAATGATATGAGTAGGGGTTGGGTGAGCCCATTGGGGGTGAGGAAAGGTCTGTTGGGTGATGGGGATTTGGTTTTGAGGTGGGGCCTGATGGGGCCATTGGGTATGGGGGAAGGTTTGGAAATGGCCTTGGGGTGTGAGGCCATGGGAAAATTGCGCTTGGCCCGAGTGTGGGGGTTGGGTTAAGAGTTGGAGGTATTGTGGAAGGTATGGGTGTGGGGTTTGGGTTTGGGCCATGAACCCTTAATCATTTCGGGTCATGGGCCACTGATGGGTTTGGGCCATGGACCCTTGGTAGGTTTGGGCCATGGACCCTGGGTATGCTTGGGCCAATGGGCCTGGGTAGGTTAGGGCCATGGGCCCTTGGTGGGTTTGGACCATGCGCCCTTGGTCGGTCTGGCCCAATGGGCCTTGGTGGGTTTGGGCCATGGGCCCTGGGTGGGTCTTGCCCAATGGGCCTTGGTGGGTTTGACCCAATGGGCCTTGTGGGGTATGGGCAATGGGCTCTTGGTGGGTCTGGACCATGGGCCCTTGGTGGGCCTGGCCCGAAGGGCCTTATTGGGTCTGGGCCATGGTCCTTGATGGGTCTGGCCCGATGGGCTTTGTTGGGTTTGGGCCATGGGCCATTGGTGGATTTGGGCCATGGACCCCTGATGGGTTTGGCCCAATGGGCCCTGGGGGATATGGGTAATGGGGTTTTGGGCCAATGGGCCTTCGGGATGATGGGTAGTGGGGTATTGGGCCATGGGGCCCTGGAGATCATGGATGGTGGGGTATTGGGCCAGGGGGCCCTGAGACAAGTGGGAAAAGGGTTTTGGGCCAATGGGCCTTGAGGTGTGTGGGTGGTGAGAGGTTGGGCCATGGGGCCTTGGGGCGTGTGGGTGATGGGGGTTTGGATGGTGTGAACTATGGGAGGTTGATGGGGGTCATGGGGGAGTGAGGCATGGAGATTAGCTAGGGTATGGGATGGGCTCATGGATGTGGAGTGTGGGGGACAGGTATTTTGGGAAGCCCTTCATGAGGAATAGGCTTGGAACATCTCTTCCATCATGGCCATGGAAGGGGGATCGGATGTGGATGGAAAATTGGGCATGGCCCTGGTGGATGATGGATTAAAGGAATGGGGTGGATTGGAGAGTTGATGTGAGGTAAAGGATGGGGAAGGATTGGGGATGTTTAAGGATGATAGTTGGTGGGGTATGGATGCTTGAAAAAACCCGGGCATGGCCCCGGTAAATATGGGCATGACCCGGGTAGATGGGGGGATTTGTGGGGGATTGATTAGGGCGGAGGTGACATAGGTAAAAGAGGGTGGATCGGGTTTATAGGGGGATGATGGGGCTTGGGGGATGGATGTGGATTGGGAGAATGGGTTAGGGTTTTGTACGGGCATGGTTTGGGCAAAAGATGGAGAATGGGGGGTTGGATTTTGGGTGTTTTGGGGGGTAGTGGTTGAGAAGATGGGGGCGCCGAATGGGCCGGTAACGGTAAAGGGAGATTGGGTGATGGGGATGGTGGAAAAGACTTCTCCCGAATGAGAGTGGGTGGGAGAGTGTGGTGGGGATGAGTCGGGATCGGCGTAAGCCGGGTCCACTACCCACGATATTCTATGGTATCGGGTCGGGTATGGGTGCCTTGGGTAAGGCCCAAAGATCTTCCTCCTTCCCCTACGGGACGGCGGAGGGCAAGATGATGCCGTTGTGCCGGCACCACAAACCATATCTTGTTTTGGGTTTTTGATTTATATTATTTTTTGAATTTTCTTGAAAATTTTTTGAAAAGCAAAGGTTCCGAGGCCTTGGAATTCCCTTTTTGGGTGGCCCTCGTACCTTGATTCAAGACCCGCAGCGACGATCTCGATGCACTTCGGAAGAATCGAAGGAGAACCTTCGATCTATTGAAAGCACGGAAAATGAGGCAAACAACTCGATCCCCCGGAATGAGCCAAAAAGAAATTGCCCTCTTTTGACCAGCGGGGGCATATTGGGTGTTGGAGATGGCGGGGGGGCCTAAACCAGGCACTAAGCACACTGATCAGGGTCGGGAGGTGGAAAGGCCACAAATTCGGGCTGGAGCGCTTTCAACCAGACCTGGCGCAACTAATACTTGCGCCAAGGTTGCAGGGGACCAATTTTACACTGGCGCAACTATTAGTTGTGCCAAGGTAAAATGTTGGATTTTAAAGCTAGCGCAACTATTAGTTGCGCCAGTTATAAATGCCAGCTTTTTGTGCTGGCGCAACTAATACATGCGCCAGCCAAAACAAAGCTCCCATATTGTTTGACAGCAGCTACCAATCACCCAAAATGAGTCTCTTTTTTTGGTTTTTGTGGAAGCTAGGCTTCCGGGAACTGAGCTATTTTTTAGTGTTCGATCCCTCCTCACCACACCTAAAGGATTGAGTCCGGTATAACTCGCTAGCGCGCTCCCCAAGGGTTTTAAGCTTCAGAATGGAAACCCACCCTATATACCTCCGACGCGAGCTCCTTCTCAGATACTAGGTGGGCTCGGACTTTTCTGGATCACCACTACTAAGGGCAGCCGCCATACTAAGACCCGGGTATTTATATGTTTACCTAATCCACCCCCTTTGAAAATCTAAACCGCAAAAACAAATTAATTAAGCTCCCTAACTTGGTTCAATTTTAATTTTTTCAAAGTTTTTTTTTTTTTTTGAGAGTTTTCTTTAGTTCAAAGACCTGGGGTGATTATCCCGTGCCGCCACTACGGGCCGGAGTCCACTGGCAGTATATGAGTGCACAAGTAGGCCCGCCAATCGGCTAAGGTATTTTAAATGACGGAAAATTTAAAAAATTAAAAGACAATGCTCAAGTAGGCCCACCAATCGGCTAAGGCACTAAAATGACGGAAAAGTAAGGAAATTTTAAAAGACAATGCACATGTAGGCCCGCCAATTAGCTAAGGCTCGTAAATGACAGAAAAGTAGGGGTAAGAAAACGACTTAATCGAAGGGGTGAGTAAAAAAGCAAAAATACACTAAAAAACAGCAATAATATGTTAGCAGAAAAAAAAAAAAAAAAAGGCCAAGTTCAAGGAGAAGCTCTACAATCTAGTCCCCAGCAGAGTCGCCATCTGTGCAACCGTGGGATTTTTGACGATCCCGTCATGACGATGCGCTCCCTAATGGAAAATATAGAGTCGCCACCCGGAGCTTTCGGTGTCCCGGGAAACCTAGTTCATTTTTATGAGCATCGAAGTGCTAAAAATATGACTCTGAATCCGGTCCACACCAAAGGCTCTTGGGTAGGGGCTTCCATTATCGATCGGGAAGGTGTTAGGCACCCGATCAACCCGCTTAACGCGGTCTCTACTAATGGCCAAAAATAAAATAGATTAAGAGAAAAGGAAGTGGTTCCCTCTTGCCCGAATGGGCCACCAATGCTATTTGTGCCCCTCCGTTCCTACCGAAAATTCGGCGGCGTAACGGCACAAATGAGAGGGTAGGGGAATGCCAAAAAGAGATAGGAGAGGAAAGGGGAGAACCGGAGCCCTCGGGCCCTTGTAGCACCGTAGGAGAGCCTTGCGTGGCTTGCTTGGAGGAGCTTTTGAAGGCTTGGATGGTAGAAGAACAGGTTCTAACCACTAAGGCTTACTAGCTAAGGGAGGGAGAAGGGAGGCTAGGGGATCACACACACCTAAACTAGGGGTTTTTGATGTAAGAACAATCTTGGAAGAGGTTTTAGAATTCTAGAATTTTGAGGGAAAATAGTGCACCAAAGGGAGGGAGAACTTCTCACTTAGAGCTCTTTCTCTCTTAAGCAAAATTCTCAACCCTTAAACCAAGGGGTGGGGGGCTCTATTTATATGAAAGGAGTGGATTAGGAGGCTACTTGGATGCTAATTGGAGTTAGCAATTAGGTAATCTCAAATCTAAGGTTTCCTAGGATTTTGAGAGCTTGGAAAGGTGTGAAGGTAGTTCTAATGGTGGATGATGGGGTGAGGCTTTAAGCCACTTGGAGGGTTGCAAATAGGTAAGGGATGGGTGCAACAGAACTATCAAAACACACCCCAAAGATCAAGATGGTCAATAAGTCAAACCCCAATCTCGAAATTCAAGGCAAAACCCAACAGTCACTGTTCATATGCCTAGCGCAACTAATAGTTGCGCCAGGCAAATGTACAGTAAAACAGCGCCTGGAAGTGAGCTTGCAATGGTAGGACCCACTGTTGAACCTGGCGCAACTATTAGTTGCGCCAGGCTAAAATCCTTGGAAATTGGTAGTTGTGCCAGGCAAAAATATGTATTAGTTGTGCCAGGCAAAAATATGTCTGGCGCAACTATTAGTTGCGCCAAATCCCTAGGGGGGCCCACCCATTTTTACTCCTTTGCCACTGGGTTCAGTGTGCCATAACTTTTGATGTATACCCCCGATTGGGGTGATCCTTGGACCGTTGGGAAGCTGGCGACCTCTACTCCTTGATGGTATGGGAGTTACTCATGGTAGAGGGCTGTAGCTAGTTTCGGTGTACCCCTCCTCCTCATTGCCCGGGAAGGTTAGGTTTAGGTTTCTGAATGGGTTCTAAGGGTCGGGATTGGTTTCTAAGGGTTCGGGGTAGGTTCCTAAGGGTTTGGGGTGTTTCCTAAGGGTTCCATACATGCCATCAAAAGCTCAGGAATGCACCTCTCTTGAAAGGTGTTTCGATTGGGCCTTGGGCCAAATTTAAGTGTCTACAGTACCCATAGGGAAGCGTGTAATTCAATTAATTTTAAAAGAATACAACAAACCTAAGGAAGTACCAAAGGCGAGAGTTAGTTTCATGTTATAAAGAAAATAATAACTATGCAAGCATGATTAATGAGATCTAACAAAGTTCTATAAGAACAACAGTAAATAATTAAACAACAATAATACGATGATCAAGGAGTTTGCTCCCTAGATTTATAAATTTTCTACTAACAATCCACACATTTCATGACAAATTATGTACCCTCGTTTTACTACAAGCAAACCGATTCGAAAAGAATGTGATTATTGATTCGACATACAGTATCTTAACACTATAACGCATTCAATCATGGCATGAATAACACGAAAGGTATAACGTATCACAAACACGAAATCACAACAATAGTAATTAATCGTACGACATCCTATATCGGTCTACAAGATCGATTTAGGTGGAATAACTCTTTTATTATCGCTGATCTACAAGATCAATGACTATAAATGAACATTCAATGATACACAATAAGCATAAACTAAAAGTTGTACGATTCAATAATTATGATATGAAATGAATGGATTAAAAATAAATTAAATACTCATCTAGGAGTCGCTTCCTCCTTGAACTAGGGATTTAGCCGCTCATCTTCGATTCGAATGCGACACACGAATTCAAAGCCATCAAACAATGCTCTTTTATTTACCAACTGTTGGATCTTTTAGGAAAAGATCAAAACCTTACAAAGCTTTAATTCCTAGTTACAAACTACTGATCAAAAGTTAAAACTAAGCACTAAACATAATTGAGAAAAACTAAGGAGAAAGCTAAGAAATTCCACCCAGGAAGAACCTGTGACATCCCGATTTTCCCCAAGGCACAAAAACCTACACAATATTTTTTTTTTCTTCCTTATATCATAAACTCAGGGAAAATCGGACTGTTGGGTCATACATATCACTATCCGAATACAGAAATTACTTGGTATGCCAACAAAGGTAGAGTCAAAGTAAAATATAACAACAATAAAGGTTCTTCTATACATAAAGACTGAATAAAATGGGCCCACAAGAAAATCACTGGTGATGTCCGACCATCACCTAAACAGGGGCTTCAACAACATACCTACAGAATGAGTCTTAATACAGTAATAAATCTCCGGACATATCAAGTCCATAATCCAAAAGACCTCAAAACATTCATTATACAAACCTAAAACATACTCATGTTCAAACCTCACCTAAGGTAAAATTCCCCAAATGGGAGATCCCAAGTCTTTCTCTGCAACTGGATCCTGATCTACACCTGTACCTGTGATGTATAGTTGAGGGATGAGCCACATCCTAGCTTAATAGGAAAATAACTGAACATGTAAAGCTATCTTACTCACACATATTTCATGACATAAGCGAAGCATGATCTCATAAGTTGAAAACAGTTTAAAGGCATTTAAATTACCAAAAGCATGAATTGAATGCACATATCACATCTTATCTTTTACATAACTTGTTCTCATATCACAGAAGATCTGTCTTGAAACTTAAATCAAATAACTTAAATAATTTCTCGAGCAATATAGCATTGAGCCCCGATGGAATACCCTCCATTGTCGTTCAATTGAAATATATTTCAATGTAATATAACCCAAGTCCCTTTCTCCTAGGCGACAGGGCACATAACTCATATACATCCCTGGGATGTCCTGCTGGTGTACAGATTGGTTGCCGTACTGGTCATAGATATTCTGTCGAGTTAGTGACGAGTATACCGCCGAGTCGGTAGGGTATTCTTTGAACCTCAAATCAATTGTGTAAAATACATATAGTTTATCACCGTGTAATTGTACTAATTTTAATATTTAAAGTTTGTTCAAGGCTCATTCACATAGTTTCTCATTTGATTATACATCTCTGGGATTTCACATACTTTCATATGCATCACTTAGATGCTCACATCTCATACACATCCCTAGGATGTCATGTACTTATACTCTTACTGGTTTCTTACTTAGTGTACACACACGCACACACACCTCTTTAATTCACATGCTTAAGCTCAATTTTGATTAACAAGCAATGACTATACTCTTAACACACGCATGCACATATCACATCACTACATACATGATTTCGTAATTCAAGGATACATGTTTAGAGTATTCCCTACCTCACACATGAAGCCGTTCAAAGCGACACCACAGTCCTTATCGATGGCTTCCCGCTCTCAATCTACATCACAAACACACCATGATACATCAAGGATTAACTCTACTTACTAAAAACCTAGACTTATTTAAGTATTTCTCAAAAACGAGGCAGAAATGGACAAGTTCATGCTAATATAGAGTTTGACGTAACTTTTCCCCTAAATTTTATCCTTTAAATCTTTAGATTCATGAAATGGTTAAATCACAAAGTTGTAGAGTTCGTTGTCCTCTTTCCAATGCCGTAAGAAATGCATCAATCAAAGTTTGGAGTAAAAAGGTATGGCCGAAAATTAGAATTGCGTCAGCCATTGGCAGTGCCGATTCGATTAATCGATTTCAAATCGATTAATTGAACCCAAAAATTGAGTAATCGAAATTTAATTCGATTAATCGGTTTCGTGCTACAATTGTCATATTTACTTTGTCAAAAATCGATTAATTGATTTTGATAGAAAATCAGCCCTCTTCAGGCAGTTCATCTAGCTTGGTTTTCTCTCCAAATTTTCTTCTTTTATTTCTCTTAATCAAATATTTATACATTAAATTAAAGCTCAAACTTCACACATATCATCAATTATTAAAACCTTACCTCAAATCCAACGTATGAGTGATTCAAGGGCTTGGATCTAGAGCTAGGGCTCCAAACTTCAACTCCACGAGATCCCACGTGTGATTTCGTTGGAATTTAAAGCTCATGTACGGTCTTCATAATATTTTTTTCCAAGCATTTTCTCTTCTTTCTCTCTAACCTCTCTCTCATCCTTCTTAAATTTCTAACCACCAACCAAAATCAAAGAGAAATAAGTTTCTCTTAGCTTTTAACCTATTTAACTGAATTCATGTTTTGGTGTAAAACACATACACCCATAACAGGTGTATGTGACCTTATCAAAAGATCCACACCACACACCTAGGTGTATTTTCACCTTAAACCTAATCTAATTTAAGTCATTAAGTTGACTTTCAATTGATTGCATAAGTGACGAGGCGAGCACGCATCCCGAGGTGCACTATTTAAAGTCAGACACGCATCCCGACGTACACTCTTTAAAGTTGAAATTTTCAGGATGTTATAGAACCTCTCAAACCCTAAACATAACATCGTTTATATAGGGTGCAGCTAAGAAAACTTCCATTTAAGGGTCAATCGATTGAATTTCATAATTTAATCGATTGATTTCAAAATTTGAATTTTGGTGGATTCATTTGAATTTGAAATCAATCGATTGATTTCCAAATCTCAATCGATTGATTTTAATTTCAAATTTTGGAGGGAAACAGTTGTCATCCAAATCAATCGATTGAATTATGAAATTCAATCGATTGATAATAACATGTGACATCTTCATTCTCATAGCCATGGTTGGACCAATCAATTGTCTTCATGGATTTTGGTGTTTTCGCTGGCTCCATGGTCCAATGCTCTCATGTAGCCTTTAATTATGCTCAATTACACTCTTGCAAGATCCAACGGTTAAGAACACCTGAAACCGCTAAAACTATACAACAACTATCATATAGCTTTCATTGGATGGCTAAGTGTCTGTATTAGGGTGCAAAATATACTCATATTTCGGCACAGATCACACCCTAAACCTACACTTTGCTTGTCCTCGAGCAAAGAGAATGAGAAATATGTCAAAGCAAAAGTAAAACTAATATCGTAAGAAAATAAATGCCACTTTCGTAGGGAGCACGATTGCATTTAGCATATGTAATAAGCCTTTATACCCCTAGGTGATTCCTAATGGAGGAGTTGTGTCTCCTGAGGGTTTACAGTGAGGATACCCACAAACTTCAAAGCCCTTACCTTTCAAATTAATTTTCACAACTATCAATTGCTTACAACCTATGAAGCATTGATGTCAAACACATAACCATGCCAGTCTTATCAGTGTTTATTCTCATTAGCTTAATGTTTTGATTTTCAGATGATTCTTTCATTCATGCCTAGAGTGTCGTGTGTGCTTTACCAATGCAAAATCCTTCCACCAGGGAACAAGCTCAAACAAGGGATCTCTGGATCTCATGTCTCGACCCAATCCTCACCTTAGATATACACTCAAAATAGAATAGCTCCGATGAATGGCTCAATTTTTAGCACACATGTGAGAAAGAGTTCACGTAAATAAAAAAGATCTCACATGATATAAAAAAAACACGGTGTATCAAAGAATAAAGAGAAATCTCATATTGAAAAAAAATGTTTGCATCCTAAGCATGTCATATCACCCACCATAGACATTACACTCTCATTCTCCAAAAGGCATTACCAATTGAGATTGGATCAAGAAGGTTTTTTTACAAGTTGTAACGGGGCTCAGGTAAGGGTTAAGAAAGAAAAGAGAATTGGGTTCAAATTCTTTGAGAAATCGGGAAAAGAAACTAATATGATTTTCTAATTTTTCCATCTCTTCTTTTTCTAATTTCTCGGAATTTTTATCTTTTTCTTTTTCTCAACTTTCATTTCTTTTCTTTTTACTCCTTTTTCCCTTGACATCACCTCATGTTTGCTTTTTTTTTTTTTTCTTTTACAGAATATTTTGCCATATGATTACAACAAATACAACACTTGTTACTTCCCATTGACTTATTTCTCCAATCCTTTTCTTTCCTTATTCCCAATTTCTCAAAATTAGAGGGGAAAGGCTTAAAATAGTGATGGTGTAATGGTGTGGTTATGGTGGCTTGTCAAAAACATCAAGAGGCAATTTTTCAATATGACTTAAAAGGGTTGCTAGTAGGAGCATTGTATGGGGTGGAGCATTTTAGGCACAAACGAGCCAAAGATGGCCTTCAATCACTTCCTCACACGATGTTAAGTGTGCCCATTTGCTTTGAGTTAGAGTCCAAGGTGTTCTAGTGCAATGATATGATGTATGCAAGTAAACAAACCAATAGATAACATATGAGATTAAACAAAATTGGTACGTTTCCAGAAACACTCGGAATTTTGTATCAGCACTCATCAAGAACGGATGGATGGATCTATGCTCATAGGTTTTAGTCTCCACTAGAATCCTAGGATTCAAAGTTTTAACTGATCCCTTGACTTCAAAATTTAAACCTAGTAATGGTGTAAAAAATTCTAGTTATGAACTACAGAATCATCTTATGAATCTTAACATTGAAACTAATGATCATAGACAATGATGGTCATACCATGGAATAGTATTTTTCACAAAAACAAGTATAGGCAATTAAAATCATGAAAACTCACTGAAATTCGGAATTAGGGTATACTTTACTCAGTTAATTGATTGACTTCTCAAAATCAATCGATCGACTTACACCTGCTTACAATCAGTCTCGGGCCAAAGTTTCCTATCAATCGATTGATTAATGAAAATCAATCGATTGAGATGCTTTAGTTGCAAAAGCATTCTCAATCAATGCTTATCAGTTGATCGATTGAATTTCAATAATTCAATCGATTGACTATGCAAACTTTCAACTAATTCGAGAAGAGGCCCCTTTTTTTTTTAACCATCAAATTAACATCACTACTAAAATTAGAAAGGTTAAACCTAGATTGAAAGCATGTACTCTTCATCTTCATCCACCCCCAAACCTATGATGTTCAATGTCCTCATTGGACTACCTTGTTACCCCGAAACCTGTGTAAAACTTATCACAGATCTCAAGGCAAGATCGGGTGAAACATATTATGCCCAAAATAATTCATGAACAATCAAGTTATAAATTGGCAATTAAAAGTAAATGAGCAAATCGAAATTAATGCAAAATAAATAAACTAAACTAAAGTTTTATTAAACTATGTGCTAATTACACTTATTGAAAAATAAAAAAAAACTAAGCCTAAGATGTTATGAAAGCAAACTAATCCTAGTATGGAAAATAGAACGTAAAACAAATCCTAAAACAACCTTTAAATCCTAAAACTCAAACTAGAACTAAATCCTTAATCGTCATCACTTGTCATCCTGGGGAACGCATACTTCCACATCTCCTTGGTTATTCTGACCTCGCTGGGTGCCGGTATTGGTGCATGGGGTGGAGAGGGGGGTGGGGTTGGTGGCGGATTGATGAGGCTCTGCTGCGGATTAATTTCCGCCCACAGGTAAGCTGAAATTAAATTAAGCGGCTTGGAAATCTGCGTGGAGGACCGAGTGAATGGCTGCGGGTTTCTGCGAGGTGAAGGTGGTTGTGGTGGATCAATCGGCATTAGATCAAATGACGAATGTGGCGATGGAGAAATCGGGTTGAGATCTGTGGCGATGGAGAAATCGGGTTGAGATCTATCACCTCATGGTTGGATAAATCTAATGGTTTTGGTGGCGCATCGCACCGAGCCAATTTTTGCGCCGATTCGGCTAATCCCTTTATTGCAGCATGTGTGCGGTATTTGATGCTTTCCATTGATCAAAGTTGAGGGGTGCAAAAGTGCTAAGGATTAAGGGGACTGACTCTGAAAAACTAAGGCTAAGAGTTTATTAAATAAGTGAAAAATTGGCCTAAAAGAGAAAGAATCTAAAAAGGGAAGAAAAGTAGGAATTTTTCAAATTTGAATCAGGGATGTTTCAGGCTGACCACATTCAATCGATTGAATTTTGAAACTCAATCGATTGACTTTGTAAATTTGGAATGTTGACTGTCTAGAGAGAAGGAACTTGCTGTTAATAATAGTGTCCAATTTTGGACGAACCATTATTTTCAAAAAGTTACAACTCTAGGAATTTGGATATGTATCAGATCAGTTGATTGAAATTGGAAAGTTAATCGATTGATCTCGATTGTCAGCTTTTGAACATTGAACAAAACGAAACCTTTCGTTTCCATAAATTTCCAATTTTTAGTGTGATCTGTAATTTTCCAGAAGGTTTCTCAAACCTTGGCAATTCGAATCAGCACAGAATCAATCGATTGAATATGACATTTTAATCGATTGATTAGTGAGTCTGCTCATTAGACACGTAATGACGGAGTGCCAGTTGATCGATTGATTTGGGAAAATCGATCGATTGGCTGATACCATTGGTCATTTCTTCATCAATCCAAGAAAGAGAAACTAACATATAAACAGTCATGCTTTTTTCCATTAGAACTTTCAAAACAATTTCAGTCGTTCATACATCAACATGGAAACCACACTCATCACATCCAAAATGATTAAACAAAAAGAAACTAAATTCAACCATCAACATCAAACACACAAAACATTACATCAAAAACCACAAAAACTGGCTCCATCATCAAACACACAAATCAAATTTCAACTTCATCATCGTCACACTCCCTTTCCATCGCCGCTTGTGCTCTTGCGATGAATCCATCATCTTGCCCTGGGAAAGATTCCCTAGCAATTTGGGTGAAGAGGGAACTCTGAAAACACACTCTCCGATCTGTACCACCAATCCTCTTCGAAAACCCATCCATCTGTGCCTCGAGGTTTGAGATAACTGCCTCGACATTGAATTCCGGGGCCTCTTCGGGATGAGGCCTTCTCAATTCGCCACATTGGCGTTGTGCGAGGTTTGGATGGGGAGGAGGAAGTGGTACATCGACTTGCACATTTCTTCCTAAGAGAGCATTCATGCTCTTGTTCCATACATTTTGACCATATTGGTAAAACTGCATATCTCCCATCATCTCGTCGTCATAGATCAGGCACCCTAGCAGATCTAGAAGGTGCATGACAAAGTGAGGGAAGTAGAGCATCAAACTTTCACGGTGGCGCATCAGGGTGGCTATATCATTGTGGCAACGATACATGGCATCGAGCATGATCCATGATACATCAGACCAAGTGTTTGTGTGCACTGCGTAAAGTGTCGCAACCTGGTTACTAGTTCTTTTGAATTTTGTTCCATGGGGGAGGAGATTCGTTGACATCATAATGTCCTAAAATAGAATATCACGAGACAAGGCCGATCGAGGTGCGGATTAGCGCGACCCATGCCTACCCCCACACATATTATTGATCATAGTTTCCTGGCTTAGTTCGACTGGCGGGTAGATTTTATGATCCTAACGCGAATATAATCGAATCCCGATTACGAGCACGATGCCTGCATCCATTCCATATTTTGATATAACAACCGGATGATGCGTAGGGATATGTCAATCGGTGGGGGTGCGAGGAGCATTTCAAGATGTGTGGCTTCGATGCATTCAATAGATCGTGCGACTTTTCGAAATTCGACGGAACTCGGCTAGATCAAAGAAGTTCTCGGTTTGGATTTCTCTATTGGCATAGTCCTCGGTCGGCATGATCATCGAATTGTTGCCGGGTCGAGGCAGACGTTGGATCGCGGGATGCACTTCAACCATTGAAATGGAATGCTGATGGTACGAGGAAGAAGAGGACTTGGTAGATTTCGGAGGAATGTGCAAAGAACAAACGAGAAGGACCACTGTGGTCCTTAAAGGAAGATTTTCGTGCAACTTGAAATGGTTGAGAATGCTAAAGTCAATCGATTGAATTGTGAAATTCAATCGATTGATTTTGAAGATTGAAGTCACTGATGCGCCATTTTGACTGGAAAGTTGAAAATACGTCGGTCAACTTTCTAGGGAAATAGTAACCGTCAGATATTTAATAAAGTCAATCGATTGAATTTCTAAACTCAATCAATTGATATTAATAAAGTGTCGAATCAAATGGAAATTCGAGAAGATGCAGAGTCAGAGTGCCTTGGGCCAGTGAACCCGTCAGGTGGTTCATTATGTCGATCGATCAATTTTGGAATCAATCGATTGACATAAATATCACACCGATTTGAATGATCATTGAAAAGACATGTGGGAATGACTCTTGGGTGATTGAAAATCAATAACATTGATCGATTAAGTTTTCCAATTCAATCGATTGATGTTAAAATCATTTGACTTCGCAGGAAATGGGCATGTAGGCTTAGTCAATTGATTAAGATGGATTTGATCAATTTTCAATAGATCGACAAAAATTACAGTTTGCAAAGTAGTCAATGACTTCAATCGATTATTTTGAAGTTACAGTCAATCGATTGAGAACAAAGTTCTCACAACTGGCACGACACGGACTCGTTCAAGTCGAGTGATTGATTTAGAAATATCAATCGATCGAGCCAGACTCATCTAACCTACAGAAAAAAAACTAGTAGATAGTCCACACTATGAACAATTCAACTGGGTTGCCTCCTAGTAAGTGCTGAGTTTAAATGTCGACAGCTAGATCATTCGATTCTCAATTCGCAGGATCAATGAAATATGTTGATTCAATCAACATTTAGGTCATTAGCTCAAACATTGGCTTGAGGTGTTGACCATTGACTTTGAAGATACAGTTATCCTTTAGGTCTCAGATCTCTATCGCACCATGGGTGGAAGTAGATATGTCCTAAAAAGGTCCTTCCCATCTTGATCTTAGTTTTCCTGGGTGGAATTTCAGCTTTGAGTTGAACAACCAGACATTTTGTCCAGGATGGAATTTTTTCGAGAGATTAATTGGTCATGTAGCTTCTTGGACCGTTCCTTGTAAAGCCTTGAAATTTCATACGCATCATAGCATAGTTCTTCCAATTCGCTCAACTGTAAACGACGATTCACTCCAGCCTCTTGCATATCGAAATTGAATTTCTTTATTGCCCAAAATGCCTTATGTTTCCAACTCAACTGGAAGGTGACAAGCCTTCCCGAACACAATTCTAAAGGGCGACATCCCTATTAGCATTTTGAATGCAATTTGATACTCCCATAAAGCATCAGACAAGCGCAATGACCAATCTTTCCTATTCGGTACCATAATTTTTTCCAAGATTCTCTTTATTTCCCGATTTGATACCTCTACCAGCCCACTGGTCTGTGGGTGGTATGGTGTGGCAACCTTATGTGTAACCTCATATTTTCTCACTAGTGAATCAAAGTAGCGGTTGCAAAAATGTGACCCACCGTCACTGATGATGGCCCGTGGTACCCTAAACCGATTGAAAACATTCTCTTTCAAGAATCCAACGACTACCTCGTGGTCGTTTAATCTAGTGGCTATTTCTTCCACCCATTTTGATACATAATCCACTACGAACAGGATGTACAGGTAACCAAATGATGGGGGAAAAGGACCCATGAAGTCAATTCCCCAAACGTTGAACACTTCAACTATTAAAATCGACCACAACGACATCATATTTCGTCTTGAAATGTTTCCCAGTTGTTGACATCGCAAGCATTCTTTGCAGAATCTAGATGTATCCCAGAAAATGGAGGGCCAATAAAATTCGCTTTGAAGAATTTTATGTGCGGTTTTATGTCCTCCAAAATGGTCTCACAGGCCCCAGCATGACAAAAGTTCATAATGCTCAATTTCTCCTCCTCCGGTATGCATCTTCGGATTACCTGGTCTGAGTAAAACTTGAATAAATGTGGGTCATCCCAGAAGTAGTATTTTACTTGGGAAAAAAAGAAATCTTTGTCATTTTTACCCCACTATGAAGGGATTCTGCTAGTGACCAAGTAGTTCACAATGTTTGCATACTAAGGGGTTCTAGCGGCTGTCACACCTATCTCCATTACTTGTTCATCCATAAATGTGTCACGGATAGTCTCTGATGATGATGATTCTTCAGGTAGAATTCATGACAAGTGATCGGCAACCACATTCTCGACCGCTTTTTTGTCTCGAATTTCAAAGTTGAATTTCTGGAGGAGCAAGATCCATCGGATCAATCTTGGTTTCGTATCCTTTTTCACCAATAAGTACTTCAACGTCGAGTGATCTGAAAAGAGCACTATTTTTGAATCGAGCAAATATGGACATAATTTATCTAACACATATACCATAGCTAACAACTCTTTTTGTGTCGTGGTATAATTTAGTTGCGCGTCCATCAGTGTTTTACTGGCGTAATTTACCCACCCTTCGTCCTAAAACTGCTCCTATAGCATAGTCCGATGCATCACATATTAGTTCGAAAGGAAGTGAGTAATTCGAAGGTTGGATTACAGGAGAAGGCCTGTAACTCTCTCATTTTCAAGAAGGCCTTCATGCAATCATGATCAAAGATGAAAGGAACATCCTTTCCAAGCAGGGTACATAATGGTTTAGCGACCTTGCTAAATTCATTAATGAACCTCCTGTAGAACCCTTTATCAGTCACAAAATATACTTTTTTATTACCCTTAACTTAGTGATGCTAGATCCCAGTTTGCTACTAACAAGTTGATGATGTACAGATATTAAGAATAAACAGCAAAAGAGAACCAAAGTGTTAATCTTTGTCAAAATGAACTCATGAAGCAGTAAGAAAGACGATCGAGTATAAAAGACGATTCGACGCATGTTTAAAGCCAGGAAATCATACTTTGTGAGGGAATGTAGTAAAAGAGAAATGAGAAATCATGAATTATGATTCTTCATAATGCACTTCAAGTAGAGTGTGACATAAAAGAGAATTGCGATTGTTCGTAGGGCCAAATCGTTCTCAGAGCTATGACCTGAATAAAGAAAATAGTAATTACGATTTTACAAAAATAGTAGACTGTTGTTGCTACTGATCACGTGAAGATCTATACCGCCATGCATATAATTAGAAGACCTCTTGAATTAGAAGTCTAGCAGATCACAGATCTGAGAAGATTGATGAAGAGAGATTCCTAAAGGACTCTGCTGCTAAAACAAAGGAGAAATTCCTAAGCGCATCAACTATTCAAAGCATGGAAGAACTACAATTAAAAGTAGAGTTATATGAGGAAACTTTTATTCTTAGTAGTTTCTTTTATTAGGATTAGAGTAATGTAAATGGACTCCTTATGATCTATAAATAAGAGAGCTCGGCATAGGAGAAGAATTATCGAAGGAACTCTCAGCATCAATTGACGACTGAGGTTAAGTTTTCTTCCAATCAACTTTAGTTTAGTTTAGTTTAGAGATATCCAAGGTTTCTCGAGAGCAATTGATGACTGTAATTGGGAGTTGAAAGATTAGAGTAGAGTATCTGTAGTTTCTTAGGAGCAATTGATGCCTGTGACTGAGGGATGAAAGATCTCTTTATTGCTTTCAAGTTTACATTTATTTTTATGCACTTTTACTACTTTGTAAACATCTAGAAGTTTTTTATTTGAATTGACGACTCAGACTGAAAATTTACAGATTAGTGTAATATTTTTTACCTTTCCATCTTCAGTTTTCTTGAGTTTGATTGACGCCCAAGTTTCAGGAAGATTTTTTATTAGATTAAATTTGTGTTAAAGAATTTTAGTATTTGATTGGCGCTCAAATTCTAAAGGACTGAAATACAGTATAACAGTACTTTAATTTTGTAAATATCCGATAATTGAAGGATTGTGATTGACGACCATAATCTGGAAGGAGGAGGATTTAGATTTATTTTTTCTAATTAGTTTAAGCAAACCATTTTTTATTCATATTTCTCCCATAAATTAGGATCTTAAAAGACAAATATAAGTTTTTAGGATAAATAAACTATAGAGATAATCACTTCCTCGTGGGAACGATCTGATACTAGTGTTGCAGTCTCCATTGTGCGCTTGCAATAGGTTAAGACTTTAGTACACATTTAGAGCACATCAACCCTATATGGCCCAAAAATGATAGTATTTGATGAACAGTCTTCGGAGGTGGCAAATTAGCAATCAAGTCGACTTTTGCTTTGTTGACTGCAATTCCCCTCTTTGATATAATGTGCCCCAAGACGATTCCCTGTTGAACCATAAAATGGCTTTTCCCCCAGCTTAGAACAAGATTAGATTCTTCACAGCATTATAAACCTTGTGTCAAATGGTGGAGACACATTTCAAATGTCTTCCCATACTCTGAGAAGTTGTTCATGAAAACCTCAATGAATTTATCAACCATATAAAAAAAATATGGCTAACATACAACGTTGGAAAGTGGCAGGTGCATTGCCGAGTTCGAATGGCATTCTACGATACGCAAATGTGCCATAAGGGCAAGTAAAAGTTGTCTTTTCTTGATCTACCAAAAATACAGGTACTTGGTTGTACCGAGAGTAGCCATCAAGAAAACAATAGATATTCTATCATGCCAGTTTCTCCAGAATTTGATCAATAAAAAGGAGGGGAAAATGATCTTTTCTTGTAACAAAGTTTAATTTCCTATAATCGATGCACACAAGCCACCCAATGGTTTTGCATATCGGCATCAATTCCCCTTCCTTGTTCTCCTTCACTGTAATTCCTGACTTTTTTGGAACAATTTGGACCAAACTTACCCATTCACTATCGGAGATTGCGTAAAGGATTCCTGCATCAAGCAATTTAATAATCTCCTTGAGAATGATTTCTTTCATATTTGGGTTAAGTTGTCTTTACGCTTCCCTTGACGGTGTGCTACCTTCTTCGAGGTGTATCTTGTGCATACACACCAATGGATCAATCCCTTTTAGATCGGCTAAGGTCCATCTGATTTTTCTTTTGTGGTCTTTGAGCACCTTTATCAATTCACTCTCTTGCTTTTCAGACAAAATTGATGAAATTATCATTGGAAGTGTTTCATGAGGTCCTAGAAATTTTTTTTTGACTGAATCAGACAACTGTTTCAATTCAAGATTTGGTGGCTGCTCAATTGATGGCCTTAGTTTGGACTTTTCCACAATGGGAAATGGTTCCACCCTTACCTTCCACGACTTATTTTCTTGAGACGTTGAAATGGTCTTCCTTCCTTTGGAATGCTGCTCTGCACTTCCTCTTTCATCATATATGGCAAACAAGGCAGTTTCAAATTCCTCCTTAATTAGCATTGATAGAAGAGCCTCCTCTACCACTTCATCAACCTGGTCGATATAGAAACAATCGACTTCCTCCTTGTTGGGAAAATGGTTCATGATGTTGAACACATTCTATTTCACTTTCATATTTCGAAAAGAGACATCCATAGGTCATGTACAACAATCAATATAGGCATTTACGGCTGTAAAAAAGAGACGGCCAAGGGTAATGGGGTCTTGATTTTCTGATTTGACTTGTTGTTCCATGTCTAGTACAACAAAGTCTACTGGAAAGACAAATTTATCTATCCCTACCAGAACTTCAATGATACCTCTAGGTCTTCTCTCTGACCTATCTGCTAATTGGAGCGTCACAGCAGTTGGTTGCAATTCACCAAGTCCTAATTGTTCATACACCGAATATGGGATCAAGTTTACACTTGCTCTCATGTCCAAAAACGCTTTATCAATTGTTTGCCCACCAATAACACATGAAACAGTTGGGACTCTAGGGTCCTTGAGCTTGGGTGGCGCATCCAATTTCAGGATGGAACTGACTTGATCAGTCAAGAACACCTTCTTTGACATATGTGTACATTCTTTTCTCTTACGGGTGCACAACTCCTTGAGGAGCTTGGCATATACGGGAACTTGGTTGATTGCATCAATCAATGGAAGATTGATTTTCACTTGAACGTTTCTAACATATCATCCATTTGCGATGAACCTTTCCCTAATCTTTACGGAGGTGTAAGGCACTCAAGAAATGGTGCCTTGGGCGTATGGGGGTTATTTTCAACAGCTGGATCCTCCTCAGGATCTGTTTGGACAATTTTAGAAGACTCCTTTTCCTTTCCTTTCCTTTCGCGGATTCTTTCTCTTTCTCTTTTTCCTTTCCACTTCTTCCGATTCAGGTGGAATTTCAACATGATTATCAATAATTCGCCCACTCCTCAAAACGGTTACAACCTTTAGCTGGTGGTCCTTCACCAAATGGTGTTTGACCTCAAGGATTATTGATGGGCTAATTGTCAAGCCTTCCTTCTTCTCCTCGACTCATCTGGTTAGCCAATTGATCAATTTTATCTTGCATCTTGGCCATGGTTTGCAACATTTTATCTTCCAAGTCGGAATTTATGAAACTTGAAGCATTGGTTTGGTTGAAATTCTGATTTTGATGATAATCAGGGTTGGGTGTTGATAATTTGAATTCAGTTGTGGATGAAAGCCTTGTTGTCCCCTTGGTACATTTGAACTATACTGCTGGTTTGCATTTTCAGCCTGGTTCGACCCTCCCCATCCTAAGTTAGGATGGTTTCTCCATTCCAGATTATAGTTGTTGGAGTAGGGATTCCTATCTTGCTATTGGTACGATTGTGTCACATTTACATGTTCCTGAGGGTTGGGTTCCTCAGGAAAAACTATCAGAGTGGTTGGACACTCATTAGCCGTGCGACCTTGAGGTTCACAAATCGAACAGACAGTGGGGGTGATGGGATTTTGAGCTTGTTTGGTTGTTGCTAACAATATATTCATTTATTTTGACAACATATCAACTTTCGTTGATAAGTCAGAGGTATTGTTGTTAACTTCAAAAAGCCCTCCTTTTGTCAGCACCTGAGTTTTTGCTAACATATCCAGGTTAACACAACCCAATGTCTCGCTTTGCATTGAATTTTGGCTTAACCTTTCGAAAAGAGCCCAAATTTCTCCCTCCTCCTTTACAACGTATGATCCTCCACATGACGCATCAACCATGAGCCTTTCTTATGGTATCAGTTCATTGTAGAAACTCTGGACTTGTTGCCACCTTGGAATTTGATGATTAGGATAACTTCTAAGCAATTCTTTGAAACGCTCCCAACATTCGTGAAATGTTTCAACAGGTTGCTGAGCGAAAACCAGAATCCTCTGACACAAATCATTAGTTTTACTCATGGGAAAGTACTTCTTTAAGAATTCACGTTGAAACTCAATCCAGCTCCTAATAGATCTTGGTTCTAATGAAAGAAACTAGGATTTCGCCTTATCTCTCAAAGAGAAAGGGAAAAGTCTCAACTTTGCTATCTCGTCGAACACATTGTGTACTCTAAACATTTTGCAGACCACGATGAAATAGGTCAGATGAGCGTATAGGTTTTCATTACTCAACCCGTTGAAAATTGGTAACATTTGAATCATTGCCGATTTGAATTCGAAGTGATTCCTAGGTTATGGGAGCATGAGTGATACTATCTTGATCCTCGTAAGGACTAGGATCATTGTATTGCTTCAACGTCCTTGGACCAACTGGTGGCACTTCGATGTGGACCTCATCTTCTCCTCCATTATTATTGTTCTCATTCTGTTCTCCTTGTCTTTGATCAGCCATGGTCTCAGTGTGATTATGTAAAGCCTATGGTTCCTACGATTTGTTTTGTAAGATATTTCAATCTCACGATTCAAAGGTTATAGATTTGGGTGATGAGATCCGATAAAGCTCATACACCAACAACCCGAGACAAGGATTCCTGAACCAAAATAAACTCAAAGACTGCTACAGTTCATAATCAATCGATCGATTTGGGAAAATAGAAATAGAGTTCACACATTCTCAACTTGTCAATCGATCGATTAACTCAAGAAAATCAATTGATTGAGAACAGACAGTATCCATTGCCTGAACAGAACAAAAATTGAACAGGCTGAAATGGTAACCGTATAACACTCTACCAATCAATTGAATTGAGTCCAAGAGCAATAATGATTGATTCAATTCTCTGCTCCTTAGTCAATCGATTGATTTTAGACAATCAATCGATTGAAATGGATCAGAGGGCAGAGTTAAACATTTCGGGACAATTCAGAATCAATCGATTCACTAAGAGAACTCAATCGATTGACTAGCAAAACAGTGAATGGTTTTCATATTCCAAGCTGAAATTTTTGTAATCACAACAGAATTTCTTTATTGTTTTTTTTTCGAACAAAATAAAATTCTCTAAAAATTAACACTACTCCATCGCTTCCCCGGAAATGGCGCCAAACACTTGAATGGTTTTAGAATATTACCCTTACAAGTGCACAAGTTTGATGAACGAGGGTGAGTACAAAGGGTGTCGTACCCATATGGAAGTGCGTAATTCAATTAATTTTAAAAGAATACAACAAACCTAAGGAAGTACCATAGGCGAGATTTTATTTTATGTTATAAAGAAAATAACAACTACGCAAGCATGATTAACCAGATCTAACAAAGTTATGTAAGGACAATAGTAAATAATTAAACAATGATAATACGATGATCAAGGAGTTCGCTAACCTTAGATTTGTAAATTTTCTACTAACAATCCACTCATTTCATGACAATTTATGTACCCTCGTTTTACTACAAGCAAACTGATTTGAAAAGAATGTGATTATTGATTCGGCATACAGTATTCTAACACTATAACGCATTTAATCATGACATGAATCATGTGAAAGGTATAAAGTATCACAGACACGAAACCACAACAATAGTAATCAATTGTATGACATCCTATATCGGTCTACAAGATCGATCTAGGTGGAACAACTCTTTTATTGTCACCGATCTATAAGATCAACAACTATAAATGAGCATTTGATGATACACGATAAGTACAAACTAAAAGTTGTACGATTCAATAATTATGACATGAAACGATGGGATTAAAAATAAATTAAATACTCATCTAGGGGTCGCTACCTCCTTGAACGAGGGGTTTAGCCGCTCATCCTTGATCCGAATGCAACACACGAATTCGAAGCCATCAAACAATGCTCTTTTATTTATCAACTGTTGGATCTTTTAGGAAAAGATTGAAACCTTACAAAGCTTTAATTCCTAGTTACAAACTACTGATCAAAAGTTAAAAATAAGCACTAAAAACAATGGAGAGAAACTAAGGAGAAAGCTAAGAAATTCCACCCAGGAAGAACCTCTTAAACCCTAAACATAACATTGTTTATATAGGGTGCGGCTAAGAAAACTTCCATTTAAGGGTCAATCGATTGAAATTCAGAATTCAATCGATTGATTTCAAAATCTGAATTTTGGCAGATTCATTTGAATTTGAAATCAATCGATTGATTTCCAAATCTTAATCGATTGATTTCAATTTCAAATTTTGGAGGCAAACAATTTTCATCCAAATCAAGTGATTGAATTCTAAAATTCAATTGATTGATGATAACATGTGACATCTTCATTCTCATAGCCATGGCTAGACCAATCATTTGTCTTCACGGATTTCAGTGTTTTTGCTGGCTCCATGATCCAATGCTCCCATGTCGTCTTTAATTATGCTCAATTACGCTCTTGCAAGATCCAACGGTCAAGAACACGTGAAACCACTAAAACCATACAACAGCCATCAGATAGATTTCATTGGATGGCTAAGTGTTGGGGTTAGGGTGCAAAATACAGTCATATTTAGACCCAGATCAAAGGTCTATCTCTTCAATTCTTTCAAACGAAATCATCAAGGCAGAGTCAATGTCAATCACTGATTGCACACAAATAGCGTGTAAACATGTCTTCCACCAATAGGGGTTATAGGTAGTCTATCTAGGGTCACTTATCTTAGAATTGGTCAAGCTTTGATCGAGACTTGCAAAATTCGTTCCCTTATCTCATAGTTAGTAATCTTTCTAAATTTCTCAATTTAAGGTACAAACTCAGGCGGGAGTCAATTTCAATTTCGACTAGGTGTCGTTAATCAAGGCACACCATCTTAATAATCAACAGCACTAAGCCCCAAAGGTTCTTTACTTATATTGGGCCCTTTGTTGGGTCCCTTGAACTCCTATGCTAAACACCGACCTGTCGACTTTAATAGTTAAGGCTCCCTAGGGTTTAACTAGTTTGGTTTTCTTATCCTAATTTGGTCTAACTAAGAAGGGGTGTTGTGGCCCGTTATGCTCGGGCGGATTGACCTCTGTTGGCTCCCTTACGCAAATCGGTTGAGGCAATGGCAGTTTGTAAATATGGAGAAGGGTTAGGGACTTAATTGGCGTTAGACTAAGAATTTTGCTAGAGGTTTCCTAGGGGTTGGATCTAAGGCTAGCCCCACCGTGCTCAATAACCCTTAAGATTTCTAGAGAAGAGTTTACAGTTCTAAGAGCTAGAGACTTAGAGTACAACTCTACTCTTTTTTTTTTCGAAATCTCAGAGCGAACCTTGAGTTTTCCAAAAGGAATAAGGAAAAACATTTGTGCTCAGAATGGGAGGGGAAGGGCTCTTTTTATAGTACTCGACCAATTATACGTTGGTGATCTAGCGCATATTTCCTAATTATATGCTGGAAATATAACACATAATCTGAAATATACGCAGGGACTACAACGCATAATGAATTTTACGTTGTGGTTCCAGCATATAATTTGGGGTGGCCACTGGGTGGCTTGGTCAAGTGATCGGGTGATCGGATCGGTCTCGAAGGTATAGTCCAACTAGGACTTTCAATAATTATATGCTATAATCATAGCGTATAATCAGGAAAGCCGGAGCGGTTAAGAGAGAGAAGCCCAGTCCAAGTTGGAATGATTATGTGCTGGTAGTTTAGCTTATAATCAAATTATGCACTGGGAATCCAACATATAATCCGGGGGCAGCAGCTGAACAGTCCACTCACTGCCCCTCTCGTAGAAGACGAAAGCATAACGCCTCAAAAATGTGCAAAAGGAAAGCCCTAATGCCCCTATCAGCTACTGCCCCCGGCACCATCCCCAGTCTGCGGGCCCCAACTGCCTGACGGCGCAACTCATAATCCTCCACCGTCTCCTTGAATTGCTTGGGCGGAACGAACCCTCCGCCGAACTCGTCCAAGAACCAGGTGGTCCGGATCATCCCGGTCCCAAGCCTGCAATGAATGGATACTGATGCCCAAAGAATGCCTCGCACGCCTCTTGGTAATCGAGCAACATCTGGACAGTCCTCTGGGGTTGGAAGCATAATACTGGTCGGGAAGAGCAAAGTCTGTTGCTCATCTCTCCACCTCTCAATGAGTGCGCCAACTAGACCCCGATCAAGCGTAAACGACTCAAGATCGAGAATGGGCCCAAAACCAAATATGGCGAGCCTCTCCTACTAAAACGAAGGCAACGCCAGATGCCACACCCTCGACTCCGCCCACGCCGAACTAATCGACAAGGTGGGAGGCTCCTCAAACAAAAATAATAGACCATCAGATAAGCCGAAAACCTAGATAACTACCCCAACAAAATAATAATAGTAAAAGAAATATTAATACAAAAACAATAAAGAAAGGATGACCCTCAAGATCCTATAAGGAAAATAAATAATGATAATAATAATAAATAATAAAATAAACCACCCAAAATAATAACGAAAATAGCAGGCGGAAAACTAATAAATACATAAACAATGACGACAATAATAATAATAACAATGAAAAAATAATAATAATAAAGATAATAATAATGATCGTAATAACAAAAAGATAATAAGAATAAGAATAAGCATGATAATAATAATAATAAACAAATCCACACAACAATAACCATGATAACAGTAATAAAAAATCCACACAACAATAACCATGACAACAACAGGTGATAACAAAGATCTACGATAAATAGAAATAATATGACAAGCAATCACAAAAAGGAAACTTACGATAAACGAGAAACACAACATACGAATGAAATCAAAATATGCAATGTATGAGAAGGACAACACAAAACAATACATAAACGTGGCCAAGAAATATATACAGACATGATGCATGAATGCAACACACACACAAACTACGACTAAATGCAAGTTCTACGTAAATTAAAAGGGGTTCCATAACCTAATGATTCTAAGTTATAACCTAAATGCCATAAAATTTAAAGAGAACTCTTGTTTAGACCACCTACCTCTCCACACGCAAGACTGTCCTCGAACGGAATGCACATCGGACGTGGAGCCTGGCACAGAGCAGCAGCAACAGCCTTCGGATAAGCCGCCTGAGCCGTAGGAGCACCCTCAATCATGACGACCTCCTCACCGGCATCCCCACCTCCCAACACTCGCTCCAACTCTTCAGAGAAAGAAGCAAACCCCAAGTCTCCACGGGTAGTCAAACATCCAGAAGCCCACCTTGGAAGCCATCTAAGAACGAAGAGCTTGAAAAAATGAGAGCAGAAGGAATGACACCGAAAATGGACCGTCAAATCGCGAGATATCATGAAAACACGAAAATCAGAGCACTCGAAAAGCAGGAAACTTAGAACTTCAAAAACAAGAGAAAGTCCTAAGCAGAATGAGAGAAATGAGAAATTTTCAGGTATATATAGACCTCGACTTGATTATGTGCATGGAGTATAGCATATATTTTGATTATACGCATGGACACTTACACATATTCTGAATTATGCGTGTTCTTCCTAGCGCATAATCAGTTCTCCATCGCTTGGAATAAGCAACGTCTGGATTATGCATTGCAGCCACAACACATAATCCCAACAGTCACCCGGTCATGTCTACATGTACCCAACTGACACCCTTCGATTATACGTTGAGCCTACAACGTATAATTGATTTACGCAGCCATTCCATAACATATAATTCATAAAAAATACTAAAATACAATAAAATAATAATAATAATATAACAAAAAGCAGATACACACACACACAGATATATATATATATATATATATATATACAAATAATTAACAGTTAACCAAAAAATAAACAAAACCCCTAATCAAATAAATCATATCTCATAGAAAGTAAAACAAAAACAAATAGAATTTTATCATTTAAATCCCACCGTGCAATCCCAAATATATATATATATATATATATATATATATATATATATATATATATATATATATATAACATATGAAGACATATATAAATAATACAAAAAAAAAAAAAACCAAAAACCAAAAAAAATAAATAATAATAATAATAAAAGCATAAAAAAATATATAAACACACATATACACATACATAACACCGTTACTTTAAAACTCCCACTGTAAAATAAATAAAAAAATAAAAATGAAATAATAATACGAATAAAATGAAAATGAAAATACAAAAAAAAAATAAAAAATAAAAAAAAAATATATATATATATATATCTATATATATATATATATATATATATATATATATATATATATATATATATATATATAACATAAAAAAAATTATATTATTTCCCGTCTAAGTCCCACCGTGAAACTGAAAAATAACTCAAAAATTATTTTCTATTTAAGTCCCACCATACAATAAAATAATAAAACAAAAATAAAATTACCTTTAAACCCCACCGTACAAATAAAATAAAATACAAACAAAAAAATACTCGTATAATAAAATTTAATTTTCAAAGTCACACCGTGAACACAAATAAATAGTGAAACCAAAATAATTCAAAAATAAAATAAAAAAATTAATCTTCAAAAGTCTCACCGTGTGACCCCTAACACAAATAAATATGAAATATATGCATATATACAGATATATAATGCACAAAATAATAAAATAACCTTCAAGAGTCCCACCGTGACCACAAAAAAAAAAAAAAAAAACAAAATATAACAAATCAAAATCATTATCATCTTTGAAACCCCACTGTCCCATCGTGTAACCCCAAGCCAAAAATATCTATAATAAGCCAAACACAAAAACAAAAATTACTTTTATTCATGTCCCATTGTGAAAAATTAAATCCCACCGTATAGCAAAAATATTATCGAATTCCCACCGCGTAACTAGAAAAAAAAAATATAATAAACAAAACAACAGAACAAAATAATAAGATAAAACAAAAATAATAGGAAATTAACCAAAAATAAATAAAACAAACCATAACAAGATAAAACAAAGCAACCCGAAATCGAAAAAAAAGACATAAAAAAAAAAAAAGAATAAAATAAAATTAAACCAAAAGATAAAAAAATAATAATACAGACCCAACTTTCTCGTACGAAAGACGACTTCGCCAGCAACAAGCCAGGTAAGTATTATTCCTCTTAACTCAATATTTCTGTACAAATATAGTTAATTAACATTAAGTATCAAATGTTTTCAAAACCTGACTCTCCTGATTTACAAAACTACTGTAGTTCTCCAATAAGAGACAATCATTAGTGTACGTGAGAAGGTTAGAGGGAGCATTCAGCATATTGAGTGTCGTCTTGACAACCAAAAAAAGGTCGGGTCTCCAAATCCTGTTCTGATGGATTTGCTCAGCGTGTATCGAAAGCCATGTTTTCCAAATTTTCACCCAAGTTTTCCAAAACTCTCTATTTATCTATACTTTTATATCTCACCACCCCAATCTGTTCTTTCCCCTGGAAAATCGAACACCGAGTATGCTCAACTTTGAGAAATCACAAATGTTTACTGGAAAAGGAACCTGATGCGTCATTGGTGTGAGAAATGATGCGCTCGGTCTAATATGATCTGCGAAACTTTCACCACCCTATTGCATCATGAATTACCTTGTATCCATTCGCTTGCATCACTCGTACTTCATTTGCGTATAATCCCCCTGTCTGGTTGTGGCATGCTCTCATGGCTATGAAAACACCTCTCGATTGCTACCAAAAGGCCACCGAATCCTTTTTTACTTAGCTTGTGCTGACAAATACGAAAGCCAAGCAGTTCATGTTAGCTCCCCGGTTCACACTTGTTTTTTTAGGAAACAAGAGGGCACCTTGGAATGGGTGTCTACTTTTTCGATGCACTCTTGTTCCAGAAGAATGTGTCGAAGAGTAGCATCTATAGACACCCCATTTTCGCCCCCTCGGAGTATACAAAATGTTCGGTGAATCGTTTACCATGCCCACAAGTTTTGGAAAGGCTAGCTGTGACAGCTTGGATTTTCGAACCCAAAAACCCGTGCTAGCAGACCACCTATAGGGCAATCCGGGAACACACAAACACTTGGTACATCCACACAAAGCATAACAAAGATAATATCACTATCAATGCAGATAGAGCCATCATATATGCATGGCAAAAGATATTCCAATTCGATAAAAGAACAGAATGATTGTTTTATCCTTATGTAACCATAAGCCTGACAGAACAAAAATGAACTACTGGTGATGAACAATCATCACCCAAATCAGTGGTTCAAATTAACCATTTACATATCATTTTAAACAAAATAAAGGGATGGACGTACCAAGCCTTATACACAATCCCAAAAATATTCTTAGAGTTCCCTAAGGGAAGCAGTCCTCTGGCAGAAGATCAATTCCTCTTCTGGTATGTAATTGGGATCTTCTTCTTGGCCAAAATCCTCAAAACCTACATCAACTGCTGTATCTATGACGTATAGTCGAAGGGTGAACTAACATCAAAGCTCAATAGGGGAATATCACTAACATGCATAACATATTTCAAAGAATAAATCTTATGACTGAATTTAAAGCACATATTGCTAAACTGAACCTTTAAACACTTGAATTTGAAATAACTGAATTTAAAGTGCACACACACATGGCTAGCTTCTTAGTTCTCAAGTTCTCACTTAATTTGTTTTCATATGCTTCTCATGCCTCAAAATGACTTAAACTTAACTTAAATAATCTCCCAAGAGTATATAACATTGGAAGCCACAGTAATACCGATGGGAATCCCTGAACCACCGTCGTTCACTGAATAATATGCACGAGAGCCATGCCTCTGAGCTAAGTTAACAGGGTCACTTGTGCTACAATGCCAAGCCCCTGAGCTAAGTTAATAGAGTCACTTGTGCCACAATGACCGTTGGTTGGTCCACATGTACGGATATCCCGCCGTACCGGATACGCTGTGGGGATTCATTTCCACTAAAACCTTAAATCATTGTATGATTCATCTTATAGTTATTCACCGTGTAGTTAATCAGTGTGATTAATTATAGCTAGGCTTTGAGTTTCACATGCTTGCTCGTCACATTGACATACACACTTACTTATCACACATTCCACAATTGCTTATCATATTCACGTATACACTTGCTTATCACACTTATCACATTTAACACATTGCTTATTTTGTTCACACACGCAGACACATGCTTGTTACATTCACATCATCTATGCAGTTCATATATGAAGTCATAATATTGAATTCCCCTACCTCGCACGAAATTCACGTCCAATCACGCAAAGAAGGAGTACGGATCCTTATGCGCCATTCCAAATCATGGCCTACATATCAAGATATTCAAAGGTCATGAACTAATATCTAAAAGACCACACACACAAAAGATTCAGAGAGTTCTCGAAGAAAAATCTGAATTTGCCTTAAATTGCTCAGTCGTGTGCACGAGCGAGTTATGTGGCACCTCACAGTCGTGCGAGCTCGCTCAAGTGACTGTGGCTTGTCTGTCTTTCTTGAGCTCACGGCGGCCTGAGACAGTCGCGCGAGTGACTTTCGAGATTTTGGGGTTTCTTCATCAAATCAAATTTTCTTTCTCTTTTCCCTCTTTCCTAACCCTCATACCCATTAATTACAACTCTTCTAAGGAATTTATTACCCTTATTTATGGTCATTAATCCACACATAAGTAATCAATCTCACAAGATCTTAACTTTATTATTTGCATTGATTTGAAATCATTTGAAGGTATTTCTTGAAGCTTTTTGAAAGGGTTTCGGAGTCCACGCTCCCGAGATCACTACCTCGATCTTCTCTTTGCTTCTCTTGTGATATTCAAAGCTTTAAATGACGATTTGAGAGGGAGATCAACAATCCCTCAAAGAGGAATGTTCCTCTTCACCACACACAACCTTCTCTCTCTAGGTCGCTCCTCGAATCTATGAAAACGGCGAGAGTGATTACTACCGTAGATTTCCTACGATCTCAACCACCAACCACACTCTTCCAAGCTTTCTCTCTCTCTCTCTCTCTCTCTCTCCGTTCCTACTCTCTTCCTCTCCTCTCTAGGTTTTCAAGCAAAAGAAGAAAAGAATTTACCCCTTTTCTTATAACATGAGTAGCTTCCTTGTGAAGCATAAACACCAAACTTGGTGTTTCACACCACAACCTTGGTTCACTTGTGAACCCTATACACCCAATTTAGGTGTCATTCTCACACATGCTAATGAAGTCTCCTAAATCCGGAAAGGTCCCACGCACCGCACCAACACGTATATCGAGGTGGTCTACACACATTCTCATTTTAGGGTTGTTACATTCTCCCCAACTTATAAAATTTTTGTTTGCGAAAATTGATCACTCAACATTGTTTTACTTATAAAGTACCCATCTAACTCCTTATACATTCATATGTCAGACAAGGTACAAGCATCCGATATACTTGCATCGTAGATAATACACACATGTTGATGCCTACAAGCACACGCAAATTCATTCACAGTCATAACTAATCATGTTACACATATGAACACGCATAGATATATTCCTGCATATGCACATCATTAGTCCATTTTTCATAACCACAAGCCATACATCTCTCATTATCCTTGACAATAAACCCATTCACAAAACCTTGTGATGAATTTAACCATGCATGAATCATTAGGTCATGCACACATTGCATATACATCATACACAAACGCAATCAAAAGTAGATGGACGTTGGCTACTCAATCCATTTCTCATCAAGCTAACAATTTAAGCACAACCTGGTTTGAGCCATCATGCCCAATGCAACACATACGCATTATAACAGCCATACATTATACGAGACGTTATCCATCAATTTATTTACGTCTAAATGAATTAGCCATTACTAATTTCCACAAGTACCTGCCATGGATATATAATTCAACACGTAGCTGTTCTCACATTTAAACCATAACTATCCATGCAAATAAAGGACATAGATAGCTACCATTCATTCAATCCTACATCACCACATGTATAACTGCTAAAATCCATCACATCCCATATTCGTAATTACCACTATACCTAAGTGTCCAAAAGTAAATTCACATATCCAAAATTAACCATGTTTAGAAATATATGTTCCAATGACCCAAAAATTTACAAAATTACATATCCCAAAACAAAATATCCTGGCAACCATAGCCTCTTGACTAAACCTCATCACCACACGACTGGTCCTCATTGTCATCATGAGCTGCTCCTTCAGCTTTGGAGCTCGACGCCTCAGGTATGTAAGCTCGGGCAGCAGCCATACGCTGGAGGTAGTTAAAAGAATAGTCATATCGCATCACATCACTGATCATCGCCTCTTGGTAGTAGAGCTGACGTGTATTCAGCTCGTTCTGCTGTTGTATCTGCTGGATTGTGATGTCTTGGAGGTCCATCCACCGGAACAACTTGACTGCGAAATCGGCGCCATCATATGGAGGAATTGGTGGTTGTCCTTGGGCTTGATGTGGTGGCATTGGGTACTGAGCTGATTGGTCTGGCTCGACATTGGGTTGCTGAGGTGGTGGTCATTGTTGTTGTTGTTACAGGACCCGCTAGGCAAGCTCTTTGGTTTGACGGCACTTGACACTCTTCTCTAGACTCGTCAGGCTACCCTTCAAGTCCTCATATTTATATACTTGAATGTTGCCGGTTAGGCGGGATTCTTTAGCTGAGATGGGGAACTTCTCTTTTTCCTCATTAATATGGGTCTTGATCATATAAGTGATCAGTCGGGCATGCGGTAGGCTTTTGAGGGGAATTTTTCAGGCACCCTCTCTAGCATTGTTTCTGGCATATACCATGCCATCAGCTACCATGGCAGGAGCAGAGAACCACTTCTCCTGATAGGCCGAGTACAAGGCCTGCAGAAGTGCATCTCTCCTCTCTTGCTCATGCCCCATCGGAAATAAGTTCTTTCTAAAGATTATGTCCAAAGGCCACATATGGGCTGGCAACTGGACTTACTTAACTGGCAATCCGGACCCTGTTAATCCCTTGGTCATATCGGCAACTATTTCTTGATATAGTATCTTAGATGGGTTTGGGGGTTGCAACGGTCCACCCTCAACGAATGTTGATGGGCAGCCCATCACAATTGAAATATCATCAAAATCAAATTGAAATTTGTAGCCGTTGATCTCAACCACAAACTCTGTTTGATCATCGTTCATCCTTAGCTTTTGGTAAAATAGGCGTACGAGCCTAGGGCAATAGTGGGTATGGAATGGTTCCAAAAGTGATTTCAAGTCGGCGGCGGTTAGGTATTCGAAGGTCCATTTGGTTGAGTTATGACCGTCAAATACACTATCGTGTATCACCCAATCGGACTCAATTTTTCTAGAATCCCACCATTCCGTGGGTTTTTCCCTCACAATGGGTGGAGGCCCCATTTTAGGTCACTTAGAAGGTGAGGGTTTCGAAGCGGAAACCTTCCTTGGTCCCATCCTAGAAGTTTGTAAACAAAAATTGAAAGGAAATCTAAATAAACGGTAAATCTCACCTCTCTTCGTGAAAAAAATACTCGAATAAACCCTTGGCATCAAAGCCTTGGTGAATCGAAGGAGAATTCGAGCGATTTCGAAGTGAAATCGAAGCGAGAATGTCATTTAGAAGGTTGGGGAAGAAAAACCCTAGCGTTCAAATTCTTCGCGCCCAAATTTTTTGAAGAAATGAGATCCACAGCCCTCTTATAGATTGACAGTCACGCGAGCGACTTTTAATGTTGCGCGAGTAACCCTTCAGAAACTTGAAGCCTGAAAAATAGTCGCGCGAGTGACTGAAATGGCTAGTTCTCTCGTGTGACCTTCTGAAGCAGTCACATGAGCGACTTCAATCTTTCACACGTGAGTTCAAAAGTTTGGCTTGTTTTGTTCTACTTTCTGTTTCGATTCTTCTTCCTCAGTTCGCGGACTCTCTTTCTACTTCATTACACCTTTTTTAATGCTTTTGTCATAGACCTACGTCAATTTGTTTATACACATTAATCAAATTGTAACAACACACTTGAATAAGGTTTCAAACATATCCTTTCATTCCAATTGAAACTTACAATGCCAATTGTATTTAAAATTTCTCAAAAAGTTATGGATATGCGTCACAGATATTTGATTCCCTTTCCCACGTGGCCTCTTCCGATGTATGATTTTTCCACTTCACAAGTACCAATGGAATGCGTTTGGTACGTAGTACTTGTTCTTTCCTATCTAGAATCTGCACGGGGTCTTCTCTAACAGTCAGATCTTCATAAAGCTCAAGCAGTTGTTCATCAATGATGTGAGTCGTATCCCGTACGTACTTCCTCAACCTAGATACGTGGAATACATCATGTACTCTCTCTAATTGCGGAGGTAGCGCAATCTGATATGCAGTTTCACCAACTCGACCCAAAATGTCAAATGGTCCAATGTAGAGAGGGCTAAGTTTTCCACATTTCCTGAAACACATTATACCTTCCAAAGGTGAAATCTTTAGGAATACATGGTCTCCAACCTGAAACTCCATGTTTTTCCATTTGAGATCTGCATAACTCTTCTGTCTACTCTGAGCAATCTTCAACCTCTCACGGATCCAACATACAGCTTCAGTAGCATTCACAAGAATTTTCAGACCCAATACAAAATTTCTCCCATTTCTTCCCAATTTAGAGGAGATTTACATCTTCGCCCTTACAATGCTTCACAAGGAGCCATACCAATGATAGTTTGGTAGCTGTTATTATATGCAAATTTGATCAAAGATAAATGTTGATCCCATGACCCTCTAAAATCAAGCATGCATGCCTTGAGCATGTCTTCAATAATTTGATTTACCCTTTCAGTATGTCAATCCGTCTATGGGTGGAATGCTGAGCTAAAGTCCAATCTTGAATCCATTCCCTCTTGGAATTTCTGCTAAAAATGTGATGTATACAATGGATCACGATCGAAAACTATATTCGCCAGAATGCTATGCAATCTAACGATCTCCTTCAAATACATCTCGGAAAGTCTACTCGTTGTATATTGGGTATTGTAAAGTAAGAAATTGGTAGACTTAGTCAATATGTCTACGACGACCCATATTGCATTGTGTCCCTTTACTATTCTTGGTAACCCCACAATATAATTCATGGAAATGGACTCTGACTTCCATTCTGGTATCGGTAGAGGTTGCAATAAACCTGATGGATGTCGGTGATCCACTTTCACCTGTTGACACAGTAAGCACCTTGAAACATACTCAGCAACATCTTTTTTCAAACCTCTCCACCACAAATTCTTCCTGAGATCTTGGTACATCTTAGTACAACCTGGATGAATCGAATACTTGGACTTGTGCGCCTCTTCTAGTATGTTATGTCGCAGGTTGGCATCGGTCGGTATGCAAAGATGCCCTCTAAATAACAACGATCCATCCTTCTAGATAGAGAAATCTAGTCTAGCACCATCAATTACACCCTGTCTGATCTTTATCAATTCTGCATCTTTCATTTGTAGCTCATACACATCATCATACATGGTTGATCAGACAACTATGTTTTCTATTAGGGCTCCTGACTTTTACACTTCTATTTTTGCTTCATATAGTGACACGTCTTCCAATAATTTCCATCCGCGTAACCCAATAATAAGATTTGGTAACTGAGCCAAACTCTTCCAACTCAATGCGTCTGCCACTACATTCGCTTTACCTGGGTGATATGAAATGGAGCAATTATAATCTTTGAGAAATTCGATCCATCTTCATTGCCTCATATTCAAATCCTTCTAAGTGAATAGGCATCTGAGTCTCTTATGGTCTGTGAATATCTCAAAAGTCTCCCCATATAGATAGTGTCTCCATATCTTCAATGCAAAGATCACCGTAGCAAGTTCAAGGTCATGTGTAGGATAATCCTTTTCATGGTCTTTAAGTTGTCTTGATCCATAGCCAATGACCTTCTGGTTCTAGTTTAGCACACAGCCTAACCTGCTATGTGATGCATCACTAAACACAACAAACCCTCCAGTGCTGGTTGGAATAGCAAGCACTGGTGCAGAGGTAAGCCTTCTCTTAAGTTCTTGAAAACTTTTCTCACATGATTCGGTCCATTCAAACTTTGCATTCTTCCTTATAAGTTGTGTAAGCGGACCTGAAAGCTTAGAAAATCCCTCTACAAACCGTCTGTAGTAACCAACCAAACCCAAAAAACTTCTCATTTCTATAACCGTCCTAGGCTGTTCCCACTGTACCACGACCTCTATCTTAGCTTGATCTACCTTAACACCCGCTTAAGCGATAACGTGTCCTAATAAGCTCACTTGTTCTAACTAGAACTCACATTTGCTAAGCTTCGCGTACAACTGGTATTCCCATAGTGTCTGTAAGGCAATTTGTAAATGTTGCTCATGCTCTTGCTTTGTCTTTGAGTAGAAAAGGATGTCATCTACGAACACCACCACACACGTGTCAAGATGTGGCTTGAACACCCTATTCATGAGGTCCATGAAATAAGTTGGCATATTAGTTTTGCCAAAAGGGATCACATAATGCCCATATCTGGTTATGAACATTGTCTTCTGAATATCTTTGGCCTTGACTTTCAACTGGTGATAGTCGGATCTCAAGTCAATCTTCGAAAAGAACCTTGCTCCTTGTAATTGATCAAAAAGATCATCGATCCTTGGAAGCAGATATCGATTCTTGATTGTCAATTTGTTCAACTGAAGATAGTCGATGCACAATCTCATCGACCCGTCCTTCTTCTTAACAAATAAGACCGGTGCTCCCCAAGGAGACACACTTGGCCTTATGAACCCTTTGTCTAAGAGTTCCTATAGCTGCTCTTTCAACTCTTTTAACTCAGTTGGAGCCATCCGGTAAGGTGTTTTCGACACTGGCTCCGTACCTGGAGCTAAGTCAATTGCAAACTCCACTTCTCGATCTGGTGGCAATCCTGGCAATTCTTCAGGAAACACATCAGCATTCTTGCAAACCACCAAAATCTTGGTGATGCCGTTCTTCTCATCTTAGTGTTCTTTCAAAAATGCAAGATAGCCACTGCAATCATTTCTCATCATGCATTCTGCTCATATCGCAGAGATGAACGGTGCAACATTAGCTTTGTCGCCACTAAATCGGAATGATTTCTCCTTTGGAGGACAGAAAGTAACAACTTTTCATAAGCAATAAATGCTTGCATGGTAAGTGAATAGCCAATCCATGAAAAGGATTATATCGAATCCTTGCATATCTAACAAAATGAGATCTACTACTGTCTCGTGATCTTCAACTAGTATAATGGTCGATCGGCAGAACATATCCGTGCTCACTTAATTTACCATTAGAATTGACACAGCCAAAATAAACTCCAATGGCTCGGGAACGACTTTCAATCTTCTCGCAAACTCTGGAGTTACAAATGAGTGAGTAGACCCTGGGTCTATCAAGACTCGTGCCTCATGACAACAATCCTTTTCTCTATATAGTTGTAAAGTACCTACGTTGTGACACATATTAAATAATTAAACATGCATGATGGAATTCTAATATTCAAACTTATGCAAGAATTAAAGATCATTTATATCTATGCACCTTCTTCATCTAAAAATTCTTAAAGAATTAAATTAACTATCGAAAAGAAATTATACCTTGGATTATCTCATTATTAGTTTGGGCATCCTAAGCATTGACCGTATACGCACTTCTTTGAACTGTAGGCCTCGTGGCTCATGTAGGCCTAGGTGTAGCGGCTGACGACACTCCTTCCTTTCTCAGTTCAGGGCAATCTCTGATTATGTGCCCCATCTTCACACATTTGAAGCATGCCCCTGTACCACGCCGGCACTCTAAAGTCTAATGAGACTTCCCACAACATGTACACTTCTCTGTGGGGGTAGATGATGCAGCTAATGAAATCCTTGCATATCTGATACCCTAGATGTGAATGTAGTACCAGGCGGGCGATAAGATCTCGTAGGTGGAGGCAAAGGCGGCCTAGAATAATTACTCGGATTCGGTTGCCTTAGCCCCGGTGCTAAAAACCTTGGTTTCTTGTTTGTAGGTTCATAGCCACCCGATCTTCCTTGATTTGTCTTTCCTTTGTTCTATTGATTCTGTCATTTGTACATGTCCTCAATATCCTTCTTGGCAACAATTTCCTTTCCCATCATGGCCCCATAGGCTTCCAATTCTAATACAGAAATCCTATCCCGTATGTTTGGCCTTAGACCATGTTAAAATTTAGTTGCTCTCATTAACTTAATGGCCACATACTCTGGGGCAAACCTTGATAATCTGGTGAACTCCACACCATAGTCTCATACAGACATTACACCCTTCTCCAAATTCATAAACTTTAATGCCATTTGACTTCTGACTTATTTGGGAAAGTATTCTTTCTTGAACACTTCCACAAACTCTTCCCAAGTCCACATCCCATTGGGATTTTCCTATTCACTGATTCTCAGCAAGCTCTTCCACTACGGATCAGCTTCACCTTCAAGCTGAAAGGAAGCCCAACTTACTTTCTCTTCCTCTGTATATGGTAGTCTCTAAAGAAGCTTCTCGATCTGATTTAGTCACTTCTCCACTTCAAGCGGATCATTTTGGCCATAAAAACTCAGAGGTCTCAATCTCCTAAACTCCACAAAGGTTGACGTAGTGGGTAAAATCGAAGGTGGAGGCGGTTGTTGATGATTGTTGGCATTATTCGCTGCCAATAACACAGTTTGCTGGGTCATATCACTAGCCACGGCTTCCATGGCCTAAGCGATCCTCTCACTTTCACTTCTCTCTTGATTTTCCTCCTCTTCAGGAGGGTTCCTTTGGCCAAGAGGGACACAGTTAGAACTCGTGGGAATATCTTCCACGCATCTTACACCTCTTCCCCAACTGCCTCTCAGTCTACCTCTATTTCTTGTAAACATACTGCTCTGTTAGCATGAAACAAACGTTTCATTAAAAGGCTGTCCCTATACTCTGACATAAACTAAGAATCTAAGTCTAAGTCCTATCAAAATTTTCTAAAGCCATCGCTTAGATATCAACTGTGACAGCCCGGATTTCGAAACCGGAAAACCTGTGCCATCAAACCACCGATAGGGCGATCCCGGAACACACGAATACTTGGTACATCGACACAAAGCAGAACAAAGATAATATCACTATCAATGCAGATAGAGTCATCAAATATGCATGGAAAAAGATATTCTAATTCGACAAAATAACAAAATGATGGTTCTGTCCTTATGTAAACCATAAGCTTGACAGAATTGAAACAAACCACTGGTGACGAACAATCATCACGTAAATCAGTGGTTCAAATTAACCATTTACATATCATTCTAAATAAAATAAAGGGTTGGACGTACCAAGCCTTATACACAATCCCAAAAATATTCTTAAAGTCCCCTAAGGGAAGCAATCCTCTGGTAGAAGATCCAATTCCTCTTCTAGTATGTAATCAGGATCTTCTTCTCAGCCAGAATCCTCAAAACCTACATCAACTTCTATACCTATGACGTATAGTCGAAGGGTGAGCTAACATCGAAGCTCAATAGGGGAATATCACTAACATGTAAAACATATTTCAAAGCATAGATCGTATGACTGAATTTAAAGCACATATCGCTAAACTGAACCTTTAAACACTTGAATTTGAAATAACTGAATTTAAAGTGCACACACACATGGCTAGTTTCTTAGTTCTCACGTTCTCACTTAATTTGTTTTCATATGCTTCTCATGGCTCAAAATGACTTAAACTTAACTTAAATAATCTCCCGCGCATATTTCTCATTGGAAGCCACAGTAATACCGATGGGAATCCCCGAACCACCGTCGTTCAATGAACAATTTACACGAGAGCCAAGCCCCTGAGCTAAGTTAACAGGGTCACTTGTGCAACAATGCCAAGCCCCTGAGCTAAGTTAATAGGGTCACTTGTGCAACAATGCCAAGCCCCTAGGCTAAGTTAACAGGGTCACTTGTGCCACAATGACCATAGGCCGGTCCACATATACGGATATCCCGCCATACCGGATACCCGGTGGGGATTTATTTCCACAAAAAATCATTATGAGATTCTATCTTATAGTTATTCACTATGTAGTTAATTAGTGTGATTAATTATAGCTAGGTTTTGAGTTTCACATGCTTGCTCATCACATTCACATATACACTTACTTATCACACGTTCCACAATTGCTTATCATATTCACATATACACTTGCTTATCACACGTATCACATTTAACACATTGCTTATTTCGTTCACACACACACACACATGCTTGTCACATTCACATCATCTATACAGTTCATATAGGAAGTCATGATATTGAATCCCCCTACCTCGCATGAAATTCACATCCAATCACGCAAAGACAGAGTACTGATCCTTATGCGCCATTCCAAATCATGGCCTACATATAAAGGTATTCAAAGGTCATGAACTAATGTCTAAAAGACCACACATGCAAAAGATTCGGAGAGTTCTCAAAGAAAAATTTGAATTTGCCTTAACTTGCTCAATCGCGTGCGCGAGCTCCAAGGTCATGCGAGTGAGTTATGTGACACCTCACAGTCGCACAAGCTCGCTCGAGCGACTGTGGCTTGTCTGTCTTTCTTGAGCTCACGGCCTGAGACAGTCGCACGAGCAAAATTGATGTCGCGTGAGCAACTTCTTCAGTTCTTTCTCAGTCTCACGAGCGACTGTTCAAACACAATTTCACGCCTATTCTGAAGCTTCTCTCACGCGAGCAACTATAGGTTGCACGAGCGAGGCTTAAAGTTGCTCGAGCGACTTTCGAGATTTTGGGGTTTCTTCATCAAATCGAATTTTCTCTCTTTTTCCTCTTACCTAACCCTCATACACATTAATTACAACTCTTCTAAGGCATTTATTGCCCTTATTTATGGTCATTAATCTACACATAAGTAATCAATCTCACAAGATCTTACCTTTATTATTTGCATTGATTTGAAATCATTTGAAGGTATTTCTTGATGCTTTTCAAAAGTGTTTTGGAGTCCACGCGCCCGAGATCACTACCTCAATCTTCTCCTTGCTTCTCTTGTGATATTCAAAGCTTTAAAGGATGATTTAAGAGGGAGATCAATAATCCCTCAAAGAGGAATGTTCCTCTTCACCACACACACAACCTTCTCTCTCTAGGTCACTCCTCGGATCTACGAAAATGACGAGAGTGATTACTACCGTAGGTTTCCTACTATTTCAACCACCAACCACACACTCTTCCAAGCTCTCTCTCTCTCCCTTCCTACTCTCTCCCTCTCCTCTCTAGGTTTTCAAACAAAAGGAGAAAAGAATTTACCCCTTTTCTTATAACATGAGTAGCTTCCTTGTGAAGCATAAACATCATACTTGATGTTTCACACCACAACCTTGGTTCACTTGTGAACCCTATACACACAACTTAGGTGACATTCTCACACATGCTAATGAAGTCTCCAAAATCTGAAAAGGTCCCATGCACTGCGTTGGCACGTGTACCAACGTGGTCTACACGCATTCTCATTTTGGGGTTATTACGCTAGCCCTTTCGAAAAATCCTAAAACCCATAGCTTGGGACTTATACATTGATGAACCAACGTATAATTGAATTATGTGCTAGACTCCCAGTGTATAATTCGAACCCACCCAGCTCGGTGATTTCGCAGATTATACGCATAGAGTTATGCGAATAATCGATTATATGCTAATTTTCTAGCGTATAATCTGTGAAATCACCTGGCCGAGTCAGGTTCGAATTATAAGCCGTAGGGGAATACTGTCGGCAATACCTGACGGAGGGAGGAAGGATGCATTGTTCCCAAGGGGAAGGTCTTGTCTAATGTAATGGCGATAAAACAATTCAAAAATTGGTACAGGTTCATTCTTTTTCCCTCCTTATTCAGGTTCATTCTCTCTATTATTTTATTTCCTCTCTTTGGCTTGTAACTTTCGCATTTTTTCTGGAGCTTTGATTGGATAGAAGCACAAAGAGATAACTTTCTCCTTTTTTTTTAAGGGACGTACTGGATAGAAGCGTAGAAGCTCATTTTTCCTGGAGTTCTGATTGGATAGAAGTGTAAAGAGACACCTTTCTCCTTTTTCTTGGAGGGACGTACTAGATAGAAGCCTAGAAGAGGCATATAGAAGCACAGAAGAGACAAGTTTCCCTATTTTTCTAGAGCTCGTACTGGATTGAAGCACAGAAGAGACAAGTTTCTCTATTTTTCTGGAGCACGTACTGGATAGAAGCGCAAAAGAGACAACTTGCTCTTTTTTCTAGAGCACGTACTGGATAGAAGCCTAGAAGATTAACATTTGAGCCATGTATTTTTTTTCCTTTGTATTATTTTCAGCTTACAGAACATTCAAATATATATGGCATTAGATGCGCCCTCGCTTCTGCCCGTGCCTCGACACTTCGTATGTGAATCGGTTTCCTCATAAGCTCGTAGTTGATGGATCTCTTCACTTATTTACAAGGTGGAGCTAAAATAAATTATAAGCATTTGAAAATATATAAGCACATGATTCTTATTTGAAACGATAGGAAGCAATGGTGCAATGATTGAGAAGTGATGGCGCTACGAGTTAGAAGCGACGGCGCTACGAGTTAGAAGCGACGACGATACGTGTTAGAAGCGACGACAAAATGATTAATAAGTATTCGAAAATATATAAATTATAAGCACACGCTTCTTATTTAAAGTGATAGGAAGCAACGTCGCAAATATTGAGAAGTGCCATCGCTTCCATATTGAAGCACCAGCGCATTGTATGGCCGCGTCATCACTTCCTTGTGGATCAGTTTCCTTATCTTCTTGTAGTTTCCTCGATATGTTCACTTATATATAGGGTGGAGATAAAAAAAATCATAAGCATTCCAAAATATATAAGCACACTGTGACGGAGGTATGCAACGTGGCTACCCGGGCCATCCGCAACGCCACTCAAGCCGCTTGTACTCCGTGTAGAGGCACTAGCGACTTGGTGCCTGGGGCTAACAATGTGGTGCCGGCAAGGCACATGACATCTTGGTGCCTGGGGTACGCGATATCTTCATGCTTGGGGCACACGACTTGGGGCTAGGAGGGCCTCGCGACCTGGTCGTGCTACGATAGTCGCAACACAGTCGCAGGGTAAGACTTGGGAGTGACACGACCACGACACGGATGCGACATGGCCAGCTAGGCTAGCGATGTGGGGCATTGTGGTGTGAATAGTAAAGTATGTCAAACTAAGGGGTTTGAGGTTCTCCTGTCATTCTGACTAAATTATTATTTTACCCTTATATGGGGGAAGGGAGCTCAAGAGCTATTTCCCTACACACTGGGCCTTGCATTGCCAGAGGGGGCGTAAGTGTCTCCTAGGCCTGAAAGGGTGGGCCTAGGACATCGACGCAATGATGTCATGTCACACCCAAGGTGAGGTTGAAGTATGACCCGAGCTATGCATCGCGGTGCATATGACTGGGCAACTTCACAAGAGCTGCGTGGGACTCAGTTGAGCACGACAGTATGTGAGCGAAGTATGAACGTGTGCTAGTAATTCAGAACACACACGAAGGTAGGCTGCATGAGACTCAGTTGAGTACAATAGCATGAGGCATATTGGTGTAATTCAGCGTGTCGTTAGGGCCACGATACATCGGATGGTAGGCCGCAAGACAGAGGTAACCACGAGGGGGAGTTCCTGTCCTCTACGCGGGTTTTATCAGAGCTGATGAAGAGATTGGTTGGCTTCATTACATGTGGTAGTGAGGCACCGCGCGGGTTGATGGCACGTCGAAGGACACTCCCGTGACAATTGGTATCAGAGGTAGGCTGACTTAGTGCATCGGGTGTTAGGTACCACACGGGCTGACACTGCTGGAAGTATGACCTCGTGACATTTGGTATCAGAGCTAAGTTCGATCCAGAAGGGATGATACTAATGAGCTAATTGGTGGCAGCAGGGCACATGATGTGGTGCCAAGAGGGTATGCGACATCCTCGAATTGGGGCTTGAGGTGAGGCGGAGGCGTCGATGAACAATATAACATGTACAGTCTTAGGGCTTGAGGTGAGGCGGAAGCGCAGATGAACAATACAGCATGGACAGTATTGGTGCCTGGGGCACATGATGTGGTGCCAAGAGGGCACACGACATCCCCGAGCTATCTAGTATCACAGAAAGGTTAGTGGTTTGTTGCTTTGTTATGCAATGATAGAGCATCAATGGAGTGTAGTGAAGACATGGAGTTCAGGGACTGCAACATCGAGTGAGGGCACATTCAAGGTTTAGAAGTGTCTTCGCATCAATGAGGATGTTGATAATTTTGAGTGGAGGAGGATGTGATGGAGGTATGTAATGTGGCTACCCGGGCCATCCGCAGCGCCACTCGAGCCGCTTATACTCCGTGTAGAGGCAGTGGCGACTTGGTGCCTATGGCACGCGATGTGGTGCCGACAGGGCACGTGACATCTTAGTACCTAGGGCACGCGTAGTGGTGTCGGCAGGGCATGCCGCATCTTCGTGCCTGGGGCATGTGACTTGGGTCCAGGAGGGCCTCGTGACATGGTCGTGTTGCGATAGTTGCGACATGATCGCAGGGTAAGACTTTAGAGTGACACGGCTGCGACACAGACACGACATGGCCAACTGGGCTAGTGATGTAGGGCATTACGGTGTGAATAGTAAAGTATGTCAAACTAAGGGGTTTGAGATTCTCCTATCATTCTGGCTGAATGACTACTTTACCCTTATAGGGGGAAGGGAGCTCAAGAGCTATTTCCCAACACACGGGGCCTGGCGTTGCTAGAGGGGGCGCAAGTGTCTCATAGGCCTGAAAGGGTAGGACTAGGACATCGACACAGTGATGCCGTGTGGTACCCAAGGTGAGGTTGAAGTATGACTCGAGCTACGCATCGTGATGCATACGACTGGGCAACTTCACGAGAGCTACGTGGGACTCATTTGAGCATGACAGTATGTGGGCCAAGTATGAACGTGTGCTAGTAATTCGGAATGCACATGAAGGTAGGATGCATGGGACTCAGTTGAGCATGGTAGTATGAGGCACATTGGTGCAATTGGGCATGTTGTAAGGGGCACAACACATCAGATGATAGGCCGCTAAACAGACGTACCCACGAGGGGGAGTTCCCATCCTCTAGGCAGGTGATATTAGAGCTGATGAAGAGATTATTTGGCTTCATTGCATGCGGTAGCGAGGCACCGCGCTGGTTGACGGTGCGTCGAAGGATGCCCCTGTGATAGTTGGTATTAGAGGTAGGCTGACTTAGCGCATCGGGCGTTAGGTGCCGCACGAGTTGACACTGCTAGAAGAGTGACCCCGTGACAACACGCTTCTTATTTGAAGTGATAGGAAGCGACGACGCAATGATTGAGAAGCATTCAAAAATATATAAATTATAAGCACACGCTTCTTATTTGATGCAATAGGAAGTGACGACGCAAAGATTGAGAGGAGCCATCGCTTCCATATTAAAGCGCTGACGCTTTTAATGGCAGCGCCATCATTTCCTTGTGGATCAGTTTCCTCATTTGCTCGTAGTTTCCTTGATCTCTTCACTTATTTATAGGATGGAGATAAAAAAATTATAAGCATTCGAAAATATATAAGTACATGCTTCTTATTTGAAGTGATAGGAAGCGACGACACAACTATTGAGAAGCGTCATCACTCCCTACGAGTTATAAGTGACGACGCAAAGATTGAGAAGTCATCGCTTCTGTTTTAAAGCGCCGACGCTTTGTACGGCTGCGTCATCGCTTCCTTGTGGATTAGTTTCCTCATCTGCTTGTAGTTTCCTGGATCTCTTCACTTATTTATAGGGTGGAGATAAAAAAAATTATAAGCATTCGAAAATATATAAGCACACGCTTCTTATTTGAAGCAATAGGAAGCAACGACGCAACTATTGAGAAGCGTCATCGCTTCCATATTGAAGCGCTGGTGCTTAGTATGATAGCGTCATCACTTTCTTGTGAATATGTTTCCTTATTAGCCCATTTTTTGTTTAATACAGGGCCTGTAATGGACTCGATTGGAGGATTCAATGTAGGTGGTGGTGATTTAAATCTCTCCCCTGAGACGGTTTCTTTAGTAGGAGTTCTACTTGGTGGTGATAGAGATATCAAAATGTTGGATTCTTGTGGAGGTGTCGAGAATACGAGTGAAGAATGGAAGCCACATATGGGCTTTCCAATCTGAAGATGAGGTATAGTACTTCTATAATTTATACGCGCAGAACGTTGGTTTCAGCGTTAGGAAAAGTAACACCTACAAATATGCAAAAGGGGAGATTATAAAGAGAAAATAGGTATGTTTGTTTGAAGGGTTTAGCCAACCTGACAAGCGCAAATTACACGCCAATATAAAGTGTTCAAGAGATAATAGATGCAGATGTGCAGCAAGGTTAAAGATTAGGATCGACGAACAAAAGTTGTGGGAGGTTATGAAATTTAGAGAGCCTCATAATCACCAATTATATTCACCTACGAAGGTGAAAGAACTACGATCACATAATAAGTTGAATGGGGCAACTAAATCATTGATAGGAACATTTGATGGCATAATTCCTCTGTCAAAGATTTCTGCTATTTTGTCGAGTTTGGATGGAGAGGTTGGCGTGATGGTAAACCCTCCACAAACTCAAGATTACCTAAAGAAGATAATAAAGGAGAGTAACATCGATCCGATGTGCATGACCATGATCAAGACGTTCATTGATAGGCAGAATAAAGGAGATGGTTTCTTTTTTGAAGCCAAACTAGACGAAATATGTCGTATGCATTGTATATTTTGGGCTGATCACAGTTTATGGATGGCGTATCAATAGTTCAATAATGTGATAGTATTCAACACCACTTACAAAACAAACAAATTGCTATTACCGTTCGCCCCATTTACGGGGCTCAACCATCATTGACAGACGATGCTTTTTGGATGTACATTACTCGCAGATGAGATGAAGGAGACATTCATTTGATTGTTTAACACGTGGCTGAAGTGCATGGGTCATAAGAAACCTAATGCAATTATCACCAATCAATGAAACGAGATGAGCATGGCCATCTCTGAAGTTCTTCCGGGGACCACGCATCGCCTCTGCTTATGACACATAAGGAGGAATGAATTGAACCATCTCTCACAGCTGAAGGTAAAGCTTGAGAATTTCAAGAGAAAGTACAATCAGTGTAAGTTCAGTCAAACGGTTGATGATTTTGAAAGGATATGGGCAGAACTTGTCGAAGAGTTTCAATTACATGACAACTAGTGGTTGAAACAGATTTACGCTCTTAGAAGGAAATGGATTCTATTATACTTGAGCGATATCTTTTGGGCCAGCATGACCACTACCCAATGTGGAGAAAGTATAAATTCTTTGTTCAATACCTATTTCAATGCCTAGACGTGGAATTTATCAAGCAATACGATCTTGCCATCCAATCTTGTCGCGATAAAGAAAATAGGGAGGATCTCGTCTCAATGTCTATGACACCGACACTCTTGTTCGGAAATTCAATCGAGAAGCATGTAGCTGCTATGTATACGAGAATCATGTTTGAAAGATTTCACTCTGAGTTCCGAAAGTTTGCCTCCTTTAAGGCCCAAAAGGTTCTCAAAGAGGAAGCAGAGGCCGTTATTATAAACCAAGTTTGTGAAAGTCGTAATAGTGGTGGGGATGCCAGGGAGGATAGCAGTCAAACATTTAAAGTTCATTTTGATTGTGAAGATGCCACGGCCACTTGTGATTGTAAGAAATTCAAGACAGAGGGTTTGTTGTGTTCTCACATCTTCAAAGTTTATTCTACGTCATTGGACGAAAGATGCTAGATACAGTACTATAAGTTTGGGGGTGAGTGACAGTGAGGATTCCAATTCTGTCTCTAGGATGAAAATATGGAAGGTGAGAGAAGCTGGACTGAAGTTAATTTAGTTGGGGATAGAATCGAATCGCTTGGTGGATTACACATTGGAAGGGATGATGAAACTATTAGGTGTGTAGGCCACTAGAACAGAAGAGGATAATGAAAGAGTGACTAGCATCGCGTCTTGTCTGGGTGCCACCTCCCAGCCTAGCAAAGGAATTTCATTACAAGAACATGCCAACATTACAGTACGAGATCCAATATGATGTGCCATCAAAGGTAGGCCAACCAACAATGACAGAATGAAGTTTGGAATGGAGGTTAGTTCTGAACAATCACAAAAGAAGAGATGCCATTGTAAGGGCTGTGGTCAGCTGAGACATAAAATCACAACTTGCGCGCTTCTAAAGGTCAGGATGATGGCTGACAGCACTAGATAAAGCCAAATAGAATAGTGGACGAGGGAATGTGCGGTCTTACCGAGTCACACTGATTCAATTTCATGAAAATCGCAATCGCTTGGTTTAAGAAGCACCATTGCTTCGTATATGAAGCGTGGGCATGTCTCTTAGATTAGTTGGCACATCTTTTTCAATGCGCTAACACTTTGATACATTACATCTGCGCCTATCTGACCAATGCTGTATTTGTTGTGATGTGGCTAGCCTATGATAATTTAATCTTGTGTTGAATTTTGTTTTTATGCGTTCATTCTCGGTGATTTAAAGATTGATTTCTATGTTTTGTGACCATCATTCAGAGGCGCCAACGCCACATATGAGAAGCGATGGTGGACATGAAGGAAGCAACGCTGCTAAGTTTTTGAAGCGTGAGAGCTTCGTCATTGAAGCGTCTGCGCTGGCACTTCTTTTTTATCCCGTACTCCTATTGGATCCCAGGTAAGTGAAGCGCCTGCGACTCAACCTGGAATCATATACATTGTTAACTTTTCGTGAATAGTTTCCTGTGGATTGACCTTTTTCTTTACTCATGGAGCATCATTTTATTACTCAAAATTATTTATGAAGAAAAAAAGATTCACTAATCTACGTACAAAAGATTTTATTCATAAATCAAATCTATTTTTTTACATCGTCTTTCTTTACACTGACTTTCTGTACATCGTCTTTCTTTACACTGTCTTTCTTTATCGTAAATGGGTCTTGTTGTCGAACTGTCATCGTATCTGAATTGAAGCGTCATTGCATCTTAGTTGAAACGCCATTGCTTCTTAGTTGTTGCAACGCCGCTTCCCATTTCTGTGATGTCGCTTCCCATTTACATATCTTCCTTTATCGTAAATGGTTTTGATGAAATTGAACATGGGTGTGATGCTTGCTAATGCTGGAAAGAGCCAAACATAATAGGGGAGAATGGAAAGTACATTATCACTGATTCACAGTAAATCAATATTATAAAAAGCACAAATGCTTTGAGTGGTAGGAGGCGCAAGCGCTTCTCAATCGAAGCATGGTGGCTTCGTTCCTAAAGCGTTGGGGGGTCCCATTATATTTTTTATATCGGCACTTCATTTTTGATATGCTTATCTTACATCAAAATACTTTTTATACACTGTCTTCCTATACACTGTTTTCCTGTACATTGACTTTCTTTATCGTAAATGGGTCTAATATAAATGGGTCTAATGAAATTGAACAAGGTTCTGATGGCAGTGGTTGGTTGGGGGAGGATGCCACATTTTATGGAAATATTGGAGGTGATGGTGGGGGATGGGTCATGAGTCAATGAGGCAGTTGCGCACGCGGTGAGGAAGGCGATGATGGGGGAGGTAACAGTGGAGGTAGAGGTGGCAGAAATGGAGATGGAGGTGTAGGCAAATGTGGTGAGTTTTTTATGTTGGCAGTGGTGGATGAGGAAGTTGAGTTGGAGATGGTGATGGTTGTTGTGGCTCAGGTGGAAGAGGAAGAAGTGGTGGCAGAAGAAGAGAACCGGCTGTGGAGCCGGGAGAAGAAGCATTGGTTGTGGAGCCGAGAGAAGAAGCACTGACTCCGGAGCCGGGAGAATAAGGGGCTCAGGGTCTCCCACCACTGGCAGCATAACCTGAAGGTCGTCATCATCCGAAATGACAATAACTTCTTCAGTGGGAGGGGGAACCACATGCTCGTTTTCGGGGATGACACTTGTCATCAAGGATGTCTATAACCGAACCATCGTAGGAACTAATAAAACGCTGATGCGCGATGCGGTGGCTCCTCAAAATGTTATGATACATTTCAGTCTGGGCTGAGGAAGATGAAATGATAATCCAAGGAGATACAGAAAATGAAAAAAATTGGGTGCTATGATGCCCTTTAAATAGTGATTTGTCATGCAACTTTATTAAATAGACTGTTGTAGGTGCACTGGCGCCACAGAGGGATTTTGTAAATCTTTGTGCTTCTTATTTACTGTGTGTATTCCATAAACTTCTCTCAAAATACAATAAGAGGTGCACCGCCTTTTGATGTTACCAATGGTGCTTATTGTTATAAGCGACATCGCCGATAAATCGATGTGTCATCACTTCTAATAGGAAGCGTCATCGCTCTCAAATAGAAGCAGCATTGCTTCTAAATAGAAGCGTCAGCGCTTCAATTACCTGCGATGACACTTCTTAACGGTAAGCGACATTTCATTTTTTTTGAATTTTGAGGATTTCAAATCGTGGAGTGTGTCATCTTTCTAGATAGTATTTCCTAACATTATTTATTATTGTTGCAGGTCTTCGTCTTTAATCTGAAGTGTCATCATTTTTAGATTTGTGCGATATGACACGTACCACCTTTCTGTGCGAAGCGACACCTAACCTTCATTTATTACAATCATAAGGGTATCATAGATCAAAATCTCGGTTTCGATTTCGGTTAGGACCCGAACCGTAAATTGGTCAATATTTCATAAATTTCGGTCAAAATGTTGGTAAATTTCGGGTATTTTTTAAAATATGCTCCGAAATTTACCGAACTTTGCCGAACTTTATTTTCTTAGTTTCTTTTAAGCTATTTAACATTATTAGAACAAATATATACCATCGATCAAAATGTCAGTTTCGGTTTCGTTCATGACTCGAACCGTGAATTGGTCAATATTTTGGTAATTTTCGATCAAATTTTCGATAAATTTCAGAAAACGCAATCTGAAGATCATATGTACTTGCACTCGCTTTTTAAGTGATTGCACCAACGTTAAAAAAATAATTTGTATTTTAGGGACATGTGATACGTGAAAACGCAATCTGGGCCGTCTGATCTAAAGTTCATGATCTATAGATCCTTAGTGGGCAAGATTGACACCAAATATAATCTTCATCATCTGATTAAATATAGTCAAAGGCTATTATATCATATGGTAATTTGATATCAAACGGTAATTTAAAAATGCAATCTGGGCCGTCTGATCTAAAGTTCATGATCCATAGATCCTTAGTGGACAAGATTGGCACGAAACATAATCTTTATCATGTGATTAAATATAGTCAAAGGCTATTATATTAGACGTAAATTGTGTTTTGCTCCAATCTTATCTACCAAGGATCTATAGATCATGATCTTTATATCAGACGACCTAGATTACATTTTCACATGTCACTTGTCCCTAAAATAAAGTCATTTTTTTACCTTGGTGCAATCACTTAAAAAGCGAGTGCATATGACTTACTCTAGTAAAACCCATCACTCCCTCTCCTATTAAAAGTTAAACCCCATATGAAACCCATCTCTACTCGTCCAAACCTATCTCTGTCTCTCTGCGTGATGCAGAGCTGAGAAAAAAAAAAAAAACCAGAGGAGGAGAGGAAGAAGAAGAAGAAGAAAGGAAAAAATTGGAAAAAAAAAATCAGGTACCTCCTTCTTTTATTTTTTAAGGGAAAAAAAATAGAGAAAAGAAAGGAAAAAAAAATGGGTTTGGTGTTTTTTTTTTTTTTTTGCAAAATCGGGTTTTACCCTATTAAAAAAAGAAAGGAATAAAAATAATTTTTTTTTTTGCAAAAACTGGGTTTAAATCCTATTAAAAAAATTTCAAAACTCAAATGTATTATCTCAGCTAATAATTTGAAATTATCGGCCGATAATTTCAAATTATCGGCCAACTGAGTCGGCTCGGCCGAAAATTTGATTTTTCGGCCGAGATTTTGATCCATGAAGGGTATTAATAGGTAGTACCTTTTTTGTGCGATATGACACATAGTACCTTATAGGGAAAAAGGCTATGGTTTGAAACGTCACTTCCAATGGGAAGCGAAATTAAAAATAACATCAAATAACCATGTGACATTAAATAATCATGGAATTATCGTAACATTAAGTGTAGTGCATCAGTAAGACTTAATAACCAGCTCGCTTTAGTAAGACACGTTGTCGCTTCTAAGTTAAAGGGTTTTCTCTCCCACATCAAAGCGCCATCGTTACATAAAACAAGCGTCATCGCTTCAGAAACGAAGCATCATTGCCACGAGATGGGGTGGGGCAATGCCTAAGTTAGCCCTAATATTCAGTGTCTTTTTGTTAGAAGCGTTAGCGCTTACTAATAAAAGCATCTGCGCATTATTAGGAAGCGTTGGCGCTTCGTGTTCGAAACGTCATCGCTCATTAACTGAAGTGTCGGCGCTTACATAATCAATGCAGCAACGGTCGGCCGGTCGTATTCCAATAAAAAAGAATATCCCATAACCTTTCTATTTTTGACTTCCGCCTCTAAAACCCCTTTATCGTCGCATTTTCTTCTCTTTCTTGTACAGTGAAGTTCCGTAATTATAGGAATACAAACACTTTCGTTTAATTTCATGAATAGGAATAATTCCAGCTTCTTAGGATAATACCACAAAATTTATATGAACATCGCATAGATTTTATCATTCATATCAGTACAATCTCAGCTTAAGCTACCACTAATATTCAAGGGCCTCAAGGCGCTAGGTTAAAGCGCTAACCCTATTATTCACGGTGCAATCGCTTCTTATTAATAGCACTAGTGCTTCCGTTGAACTACTTGAGACCTCACTGAATAAAATAAGATAAAATAAATTTTTTTTTACCAATCATGCATTCGAAGGTTTCATTCATAACTCAAAACTATTTCTTTATATCGCCTTTCTTTACACATCTTTCTTTACACTGTCTCTATTTATCGTAAATGGGTCTGATAAAATTCATGATGGTTCTAATGCATTGGATGATCTAGCGGACCCTGATTCAACCCTGGATGAGGTCACTGCAAGCATTCGTACGAGGATGAGGTAGAGGTGTAGGCGGATGGGGGGAATTTGTTATGCTGCTGGTGGGGAGTTAGTACTAGTGCATCTACCTTCCTCTTATTCCATGTAGGCATTTGCAAGAGAAACCATGGCTTATCTAAATCCAAAGTGAGCCAAGACAGTGGAGATGAGGAGGCTGAGGCTGAGGCGGCATGAAGGAGAAGGGAATGAAGGGAGGAGGAGCATCATCGGAGAAAGGGAGGAGCAAGGGTAAGAAGGAAAGATAATGAAGGGAGGTGATGCATTGGATGATCTAGCGAACCCTGATTCAGCCCTTGATGAGATCATCACAAGGATTCATAGGAGCAAGGATTACACTATCGATCAAATACCATAAAATATACGTCGAGACAGTGGATATGAGGAGGATGAGTCCGATGCAGTAGAAGGAGAAGTGAAAGAATTGAGGAAGGGTAAGCAAGAAAGATAAAGAAGAGAAGGAGCAACTGGTGTGCAAGGGTAAGCAGGAAAGAGAAAGAAGGGAGGAGTGAGTGAGGGGCAAGGGTAAGAAGGAAAGTGAATGAATGGAGGGGGCGGTGGTGGTTGGTTGGGCTTGGACGTTACATTTTATGGAAATGTTGGAGGTGGTGGCAGGGGGTGGCTCGATGGTGGATGAGGTAGAGGTGTAGGCGGATGTGGGGAGTTTGTTATGTTGCTGGTATGGATGAAGAAGTTGGGTTGGAGATGGTGGTGGCGGTTGTGGCTATGGTGGAAGAGGAAGAAGTGGAGGATCGTTAGGGACAACAGCCAGCTTGTTGTCGTCAAGGATGTCAAGAACAGAACAATCGTATGAGCTGATACAACACCGATGTACAAGGTGGTGGCTCCTCCTCAAACTGGTGAGACGCATTTTCAATTGGGCTGAGGAAGATGAAATGCTAGTCTAAGGAGATACAAAAGAAGAAAAAGAGTGGACACTTTGAGGTCCTTTCAATAGCAATTTTTCATGCAACCTCATAAAATAGACTATTATGATGCACTGTCGCTTCATATTTATTGCATACAACTGTTCGTATTCCAAGCGGTGTGTCATCACTTCTAAGCGGCGTGTCAGTGACGTTACAATTTCTGGGGTGTGTGCTATCTTTCCCGCAGACTTAGGTCTGACACATCATCTCCCTGTGTTGTTCGTATTTCAAGCGGTGTGTCATCACTTCTAAGTGGTGTGTCAGTGGCGTTACAATTTTTGAGGGGTATGTTGTCTTTTCTCGCGGACTTCTATTCGGCACGTCATCTCCCTGTCATGTTCGTATTCCAATACAAAGAGCCGTTTAGACTTTCGTCTCAACTATCCAATAAATATTGACTCATAACGAAGTAGCGCTGACGCGGCCACAAAGAGTGATTGCGCTTCAAGTTACAAGCATCAATGCTGAAATAAGAGTTTATTAAAGCATCAATGCTTCTAAATTGAAGTGTTAACGCTCCTGAATTGAATCGTCATCACTTTTAAATTGAAGCGTCAGTGCTTAAATTTAGGCGGCATTTCGTTTATTACGAATCTCAAGGATTTTGAAATTGTGGAGTGTGTTGTCTTTTCGTACAGTTTTTTCCAACATTATTTATTACAGCGACTTTTCATATCCCAGTAAAAATGCCTTTTAGCCTTTCGTCAGTTTAACCTTCACTCCATATCTCTTCTTTTACCTTCCGTCCCCAAACCAAACCCCCTCCAGCATGGCAGAAAAAACCAACTCCAAGATTATCTAAAGCTTCAGATTCCTCGATCATATTATTAAATGTTTGAAGGCGGATGTTCTGGAACAATAGCTCACGCTTCTAGCAGAGACGCAGGCGAAGTTTCAAAGGATGAAGGAGGAGATTGAAGATATTTCTGCCGCGATTGAAGACATTTTTGCCAAGTTTGAGAGGGAGTCGTCTACCCCTAAATGATCGTTTCTCAGGCGGCTTTACTGATGTCTCTCCTTCCTATTTTCTATGTTTTCATTTTTTTGTCTTGTACGGTTTGTTCTTCATTTTTTTAATATATGAATACATTAATATAATCCCTACTTTTATCATTTAAATTACTACAATCTCTGCTTTTCGATGTGCTGGTAGCTCTAAAAATCATGCCGCTAAGTTGAAGCGCTAGCCCAAATTAGAAGCATCATCTTTTCTAAATTGAAACGTCATAGCTTCTAATAAGAAGCGTCATCGCTATTAATTGAAGTGTCGGCGCTTCGGTTGATGGCAAGGTCTCTTCTTGACATAAATGGCATATCATTTATTACTATTCCCTAGTGTTATAGCTAATAAAAAAGCAGTCCTTAATATTCATCGCTTCTAACTCGAAGCGTTATCTCTTTTAACTCGAGCGTTATAGTATATTTACAAATCTATAACTTTTGGGATAATATACATAAAAAAAAATTCTCTATTAATATGGGAGTTAATATTTACAGAGATTAACAAAGAAGCTGATTACATAAAAGATTAACTTAAGAAAATTTTAGATAAGGACTGACACGGTAAAGTTTGCGATGGAGATCTGTCTCGGGGTCTCCAAATTTTTGGCTCCCTCTTATTGTATGAATAGATTAATACAAACTCTGCTTTAGTCATTTAAATTATTACAATCTGTGCTTTTCGATGTGCTGGTAGCCCTAATAATCATGCCGGTAATAATAATGCCTCTAGGTTGATGCGCTAGCTCTAATTACAAGCGTCATCACTTCTTATAGGAAGCATCTTCACTTCTAATTTAAAATGTCATCGCTTGAAGTTCAAAGCATCATCGCTGCAAATTCGACAAGTCATCTCTTCAAAATTTGAAGCGGATTGTATTGTACTTTCACGCGGTCTTATCTAACATTAATTATTACTCATATCACAATAAAAATGCCTATTTTCTCTAAAAATATGAAAATACCTTTTAGCCTTCCGGTAATAATAATGCCTCTAGGTTGATGAGCTAGCTTTAATTACAAGCGTCATTGCTTCTAATTTGAAGCGTCATCGCTTGAAAATTGAAGCATCATCGCTACAAATTCGAGGCGTCATCGCTTCTAATTTGAAGCGAATTGTGTTGTATTTTCGCGCGGTCTTATCTAACATTAATTATTGCTCGTATCACATAAAAATACCTTTTTTCTTGCAAAATATGAAAAAGCCTTTTAGTCTTCCAGTAATAATAATGCCTCTAGGTTGAAGGCTAGCTCTAATTACAAGCATCATCGCTTCTAATTTGAAGCGTCGTCGCTATAAATTCGACATGTCATCGCTTCTAATTTAAAGCGGATTGTGTTATATTTTCGCGCGGTCTTATCTAACATTAATTATTACTCATATCATAATAAAAATGCCTTTTTTCTCAGAAAATATGAAAATTCCTTTTAGCCTTCCGTCAGTTTAATTGTTTGACCATATCCTTTCTTTGCTTTTCGCGTCCAAACCAAATTGAAGTGTCGTTAGAAGCGACAGCGCCTCAGCTAGCCCTAACGTTCATGCCACTTGGTCAAAGAGCTGGCCCTAATATTTAGGGCGCTATCGCTTCATTGACTATAGAGCTACATTTATAATACTCATAAAATAAAAAAATAAGGGGATACCCCAAAATATATCATGGTGATGAGTGCACTAGATATAAGAAAATAATACAAAAAAAAAAACTAATATACAAAAAAAGAAAATTTCTATTATGAGATTAACCAATAAACTGATTACATTAAAGAAAAATCCGTTGGACCACCAAAAGAAAGTGAAGACCCCAAGACTTTGGAGGCTTTGAAGACGAGCTCAAGCTTTTGAAGTTTTTACTGTAAAGAGCAAAGATTTTTGAAAGAATTGTTATCTTAACTTCTAAACCTTCTAGGTCACTCTTGCCTCATAGAGAGATGGCTCCCTAATTCAACCATTGATGAGGTGATCACAAGGATTCGTCAGAGCAAAGATTACACAGTGGACAAAATACAATGAAAGATACGTTGAGATAGTGGAGGCGAGGAGGCAAAGGCGGAGGAAGGAAAGAGATCCAAGGTAGGAAGAGCAATGGGGATCGGTCTAGGGTCTTCAAATTTTTGGCTCCATTGAGAGAGATGGCTCCCTCTAGCTGGGAGCCTGATTAGAAATTTACAGCCAAGGGAAAGGGGTGGCATACAAATTTCCAACCCACCGTCCTTGTAGAGGAACTCGCACTGAGGAAGGAATTTGATTGTGAGATTGCTAAAAAGTGGGGGAAGGTGAGAAGTTGAAAAGCGATGACGGGGGGTCTCGGTAGACGATCCATCTTCTGAAATGGCTATTTGCGCTTCAACTTTTCTAATCTTTTTATTGCAGCCAGAAACTCGGCCCTTTTCATTTCAAAAATTTGATCAAGCCTTCTACTTAGCTCGTCATGGTCTAGTAGTTCCGCCATGGGGTTAGGGTTAGGTTTAGGTTTAGGGTTGGATACGGAGAAAGACGATGGGTTTAGAATGGAAAGGGTTTGTGATGGGCCGTGGCTTTATAGGGAAAAGGCTAGGGTTTGAAATGTCACTTCGAAATAAATTTTGAGGATCGGTGTTGGGGATATTTCAGGTGCTGATTATTATGTGTGATGAAAGCAAATTAAAATTAAAGTCAAACAGAGGATGAAAACAGCAATCCTAAAATATCTAGACTTGTAAGATACAGGGTCCTTTGTAGCAAGTTTTAATAACTAAGAGTTTATCCCATATTTAGTAGTGATCTACAACCTAAAAGGTAGTATAGTAGACCTCCAGATCTGCTACAGATCTGGCAATTCTAGCCTAATCTAAGAAGAAAGAGAGTTTTTCAGGTGTCACTAGATCTAATTTTACAAAATATAAAACTACAAGATTGAAGGAGATGGATGGTGAAATAAAATATAAAATTGGGAGAAATAGACAGCTAGAGACTGGTTCTTATTGCAAAACAGATCAAGACATGTGAATTTGCAGCTGCCCTTCACTTGGCTACAAGCATAAGTGCAAGGTAGAAGAATTCAGATTAAACCAAGAGTTTGAACTGATCTTAAGGGTATGATCTATCCACTTGAATGATCATAGATCATCCTATAGACTTCATCCAATCCCAAGGTTTAAAGTGAAACAATAAAACCATTGCAGCCACTATCCTTGTAAGGCTACAAGAACTTACAACCATAGGATCAAATAATCCATGTAGATCACAGATTATGTAGGGATCTTAACTCAGCTAGTCATTACTTCAAATAGCTGCAATGACCGAGCTCACATGGCTACAATCTCTTCATAATTCCAAATCTCTTCACTGAAAATAGATCTAAAAATCAGAGCAAGAGTCGGATTTGCTACAATCTTTCACTTGGCTATAAGCACAAGTGCAAAGAGGAAGAATCCAATTTCACCTTCACTTCTGGATTAGTCCTAAGGGTATGATCTGTCTACTTGAATGGTCATAGATCATCCTAGAGATTTACTCCAGCAGTGAGGGTAAAGGATGGAACAATAAAATTATTGCAGTCACTATGGTTGCAAGGCTACAAGCTCAAGCAACCATAGGTGCATCAGATCTGGAAAAATCTAAAGCAATTGAATAGAAATATTACATATCTAATGGATCTTTAAAAACAACATTTCATTGCTTAATCAAAACTTACAATGCTTTGCCCTCAAGCCTACAGTCTGTACATGAATCCGGAGCTCTTCATAATTAATTTACAGATATATTTACAATTACAAATTAGATCTCAGTTGCTACCTAGATCTAATTCAACAGGCTGGATTAGGGAGAGAAGGGGGAAAAGAAAAAGAAGAAAATAAAGCTAAAACTAAACATAAATTGAGCTAAGGAGAACTCAGGCTATTCCTTTGTTCCTAGTTTCCTTGCTGCAGAATTACAGTAGTAAGGAGTCTTATTTATACCAATGCAGTGATCCATGTGCCTTGAATTATAGCCAATCCGAGGAGAGATTTTTCATTTCAGTTTATGCTAATCATTGTTTTAGCATTCCAACCAATCGAAGAGAAGAGATAGATCTAGTTATGTTAAGCTCAACTGAAGTAGTTTGCTTCCCGCCAAGGATTTGAAAATCAGTTCTTGCCCATGTGTAGACTTCTCTTGTGGCTTGGAGTTCCCAAAAATGCCCCTACTGTCCATTAGTATTTCCAGCTGCACACCTAAAATAATTGTTGTAACTAATGAACTCAAACTGCTGAGAATGCCCCAAATTAATCTCATCATCCTATTGGCTGCCTTGGAAACCAAAATAACCATGTTGTTAATTATTACCGAAACAGCCCCCAAATGTAGCCCAAATCAATAACCTGTTGGGATCTTGAAAATGCTCCTTTAAATGGTTGCAATTGAAATATCTTCTATAAATTGATAGCTAGAACTCCTTGGAGTTTAGTGGGGCTTGAGCTGGATTAGCTTGAAGAACTATGGGCTGATGAAGGTTTAAATCTGCAGCTTCATTAATGGTCATTAAAATCTGTATCTTTAGCAGTGAGAAGATGAACTTGAGAGGTTCACATGGGCGGCTTCAACACTTTTCGTGAGGTTGGGAGGATCAGATCGAGAGGATGTCTGTTGCTACAATGAAGATTCGATAGGTTTGATGGGAGGATGGGGCTGAAAGCTTCGACAGGATGGAGGAGGTTGCTGCAGGCAAGATCTCGACAGGTTGAAAGGCTGGGGAGCTTGAATGTCGATTGGTTGGTAAGTGCAATGCATTTCGAGAGGTTGTCCAGCTTGAGTTGCAAATGTTGACAGGTTGGGTGCCTCATTTCGATAGGTACTGAAGCTTTGCACTTCCCTTCGACAGGTTGAAGGCTGCACTTGCTTGAGCAGTTGGCTGGGTCTTGCAATGAAGATGCCGACAGGTTGGTCTGCATGGAGCTGCAAGTGGTCAATAGGATGGCTAAAAATAGCTTTTATTCTGAGAGGTTCAGCATTTGAACTCTCGACAGGTTGGGTCATTTCAAGTGCCATCCATTCGATGAGTTGGGAGCTGGTAAGCCTTCATCTGCTCGATAGGCTAGAGGCTGCATTTAAAATGTGTTGTTCGAGCAAATGGCTAGAGCACTTCTACAGATTCAATACCTCTTTAACTCAACAGGTCGGCTGGTGTAGGATAAAAGCAATACAACATATCTGTAGCTGCAACTTGTGCGGATGAAAGCTCCAACTCGACAGGTTGCTTGGCTGTTTCATTCACTTTAAAAGGATGGCTGAAAGTGTGCAGGATTCACTCTTCAAATCGACAGGTTCTGAAATGCAGCAGCTGAATCCCTTGGGGAAATTGAAGTGCAGGTGCATCAGTTGCTGAAAATGCTTGTTGCTGTGCTCAATGTGCAGCTACTGTGCAACCTTTCATCTTTTGCTAAGCTGCTCAAGTCCTCAATGTGATGGTTGTTATAGCTCATCAGGTCCAAGATCATGCTGCTGTTTGTTGGGCTGAACCACATAGCTGCTGATTTAGATGAAAGCACTTGGTTGCTCTAATTCCCTCTTCTTAGCACATAAACATGCATTTGCTGCATATTATTGCCTAACTACAAAACAATAATGACAATTATTATACACTCTAAGCTCTAGCAAAAGCCAAGTTAAGGGGTATAAAATGGTATAAATCAGTGATTAACAGTCGGTGGCAGGTAGCGTATTCCCCAAAGCTCTCTCGAATACTGATAAGAAGCGGGCCGCTGTTTGAGGTTACCCAAACAGACGATGGTTGAAGCGTCATCGCTTCGAATTCAAAGCATCAAAGCTTCTAATTTGAAGCGTCGTCGCTTCAATTAAGGGTAGGGACGCTTATTTACCAAAGCGACTTTTCATTTATTACAAAATTTGAGAACTTTGAAATTATGAACGGTCAACATTATTTATTGCAGTAGTTGTTTGTATCCTAGTAAAAATGCTTCTTTTCACCCAGTAAAAACGCTCCTTTTCGCGCAGTCTTTTTGAACATTATGGAAGCAGCGCCTTTTCAAACTCTTTCATTTAATTTCACCAAGAGGATAGAAGTAAAATGTAAGTTACAAATGCATTTAGAAAATGGAGGTTCTGACGCCCCATTCGTGAGAGTGCTGACGCCTCATTATAAAAGCGCTGATGCCCAATTGCCAAAGCGCTGACGCCTCAATTCAAGAGTAACTTTGGGAGATTAATAATATATCCTGTACATAAATCCTGTATATTAAAAAATTCCAGTGTAATATGATCAGTGTACATTGTATATCTATCCTACGTAAGTACCCCTATGTACATATAATCTTCAATACAATGCTATGTATGTCAACAAATGTGAATGTACATTTATGTAAAATAAAAAATTTATAAAAGGAATTCCACATCATTACTGGCATCCCAATCCTCTTCCTTGTGTGTACCGATGGCATGCCCAATCTCCACCTTGAAAGTTTCGATATCTTTCAGCTTGAAATCTAGCTGGAGTTCCCTACTTAAATAATCTATGTATTTCATCATGAAAGCCACGCAGTTAGTATCATTTTTTTGGATCAGTGCATCGACTGCCTTACTGTCCCAAGGCCATTTGTTAAAAATGGAAGCCGTGGGACCGTGCATATGAAATAGAGCTGGGAGGTAATGCATCTATCAATAAAAAAAATCAAAATATAAGTTACACATTTGTTGACATACAATGGAGCATTGACTCCTCATTGTGAAAGCGCTGACAGCAAAATGTTAAAGAACTGACGACCCATTTTGGAAGCGCTGACGCCCCATTTTAAAAGCGTTGACACCCCATTATCAAAGCGGTGATGCGTAATTATCAAAGCGACTATGCCCCATATTAAATGCACCATTGCTTCTGCTAAGAGTGATAAGTGATTTTGGAGTTACTTTTGAGAGTATTATAGCGTAGCTTACCATTGTCTTTATTGTCTTGCCAAATTTGGTTTCTACAGGAAGATCTAGGAGGGGGTTGTTATTCACTGAAAAGTACCACTTTTCACCTCTTAAATTAGCCTTTGCTGGACCTTGAAGCTCACTAATAATCATGTTTTACGTTTGTTTTGTAGTTAGTAATATTCTGTGCAGCTTAATACAAAATCCATGCTTATTGGCCTAAAGAAGAGGAGGAATACACGCAAAGATGACAGCTGAGCCAAAGCCTAATGGAACAGCCTGGTAGTACTCACCATGGTGACTCATTCGCTGGTCATCATTGACCAAAAGTCTAGCATATGGAAGAAGTTAGCTGAGAATGGAGGAAGCTGTAAACAGCAGCAAGTGTAATTCATCAGAGTGTTAAAAGAATCATTTCGTAGAGTTGAGGAGCCCCCTCGCGAAGATAAAGATGCAGTGGAAGTTGTCCTCACGCAGATAAGATGTGCAGTCAAGAGGAGAGCTGTAAAGCCATCGCAAAGATCTCACGAATTAAAAGCCTCAAAAATTGTGGTCGCAAAGCTCTCGCTAAGATCAAGCCGTAATGCATCCTTGCGAAGAACACAGCGAGCCCATATATATTCTGAGCAAATGTCACCTCGCAGAGTTTTTTGTGACCCTGGAAGAGAGAGATGCCCAAAATTTTCGTCGCGTAGATCTCGCGCACCCTAGAGCTGTATCAAATACTGCGCGAGAGTGGAGCATAACTGCACGAGTACTCAGCGAGAAAGAGCTTCTAAAGCTCTATTGCGCGAGAAGTCTAGGCACTCTAGATCATCTCAGCGACAGCGATGCAGTGCTAAGGAACTATGCGATGAACTGAAGATTGACTGCGCGAGTAAGCACTACTCACCAACTAAAGGCTACTCCGTGAAGGCTCTGTAATTGCGTGAACAAACTAATGCAGATGTCAGCCCCGCGAAGCTCGGGCTCTCCACTTCTCAATTTTAACTAAAGGACTTTTTGAGAATTTCCTAGGGCTAGGGCACACTTCTCGAGGTGCAAATTTTGAGGTGCATATCTCCAGACATCCAAGGGTTGAAACAGTGCCACGTCTATAGGAAAAATTAGGGTAAACCTCTTCAGAGCCAAAGCCTTAAGGACAGAGTATATAAGTTGTACTTAGAGTTTATTATTTTCATCTTTCCTTCATCCTTTGTCGGCTAAGAGCTCTAGCGGGCTAGGGTCAGGGTTTGATCATCTCTTTTCCTTATTTTTCTTCTCTTAGCCCAGCATTTGCTGGCTAATCCTCTTATAAGCAGCTAGATTTAGTTTGTATTACAGTTTTGTAATAGGCTTAGTATACACTGGGATTTTGGATGAGCAGTTGTGTACAGGCTGCAGCCTGGAGGCAGTTCATTGTAAGTTGTGCTTTCATTAATGGATTGTTGTTTTAGTACTTAGTCAATCTGTTATTTTCCTATCTGTCCGTAGTTTTGTTCGGGCTATAGCATACATTTAGGATTTGAGCTTATTAAAAGACCCATGGAAAGTAATGCTGGATCTATAATGAGATTTGGGGAGCTTGGAGTCCTGTGGACCATGGTGGTTACAACTATTTATATGTTCTTTCTCAGACCTCTGTGGTATGGCCAGACTAATGGGATACCCTATGACCATTGTAGTGGACAAAGTATTGCCCTAAGGCTGTGTCCAGCCATATGTTTGAGAAGGATTCTTTTCCCCTGCACATGGGCTTTTAGAGCCTTGTGAGGAGGTTTGTATAGGAACTGGCTCCCATCTGTTTTACTTAGCTGCCATCAGAGGTTAGATCTGATTTCTCTGTAGTAATTACAGCTTGAGGCTAGGTCATTGCAAGCCTTTGTAGCAATGACCAGCTAAATCTAGAGCCTTATGCAACTTGTTACATGGTCCTTTTTGTGGGCACAGTGAGCTGCTGGCCTTGGCAAAACACTTAGGATCTATGGGTTGGAATACCTATGGATGTCAGCCAGATCTATGCGTAGATCTGGGGAGATTATAGCCTGGCATTACATAGTGCTGCAATAGTATTCATGGCATGATATGGTCCAGTAGTTGGGGAAATGATCAGTCTACTCCTCTGGATCAGATTAGTAATTTCTGCTTTAACCAATGAGATTTGACAGACTCTATCGGATACCCTGTGACCATTATAGTGAACAGGATATAGCCCTAAGAGCACCCCAAATGGCATGGGTTAAATTGGATATTCCTACCCTGTTGAGGCTTTTGATAGCGTCTCAGCAAGGACCACTACAAAGATAGACTAAATTTGAGTTACATCACTGCTGTAATTCTAGCTTAACCTGCTTACTTCTCACTATTTTTTACATTTTATTTTGGCACACACCATCGCCATCTTCTGTTTAACCATTTCTTTAGGATAGGGCTATATTTTATTTCTCCTTTGTTAGGGTTAATTTAGTATAGTCGTGACACCCAACTCCCTTTCTTTAGGTTGTCAGATCTATAGCCAGATATGGAGGCCTCCTATTATAGCCAATTTTGGGTTCTAGATCAATTTCTCTGTGGGACAAACTCTTACTTATCAAAACTTGCTATAATAGGCCCTGTATCTTACAGGTCTAGGAGTACTCTAGCTGTGCTGATTCCATTCCTTTATTTCCTTTTGTCTTTAATTGGTTTCCACCACACGATAAACTGAAGCACAGCTGGTAGAACAACCCAACAACAATATGTTTTTAGCGCCATTGCCAGGGATATTGATCTTTTTAGTAGACCTGAGTTGTATTATAATTTAGACTAACCAATTCTTTACAGCTATGACTAATTTAGAAATGGAGTGTAGCTAGCTCTGTTTGCACTTCCTTCTCCCTAAATCTCAGTCTATTTATGCTTACTTCCCTGTGTTTGTTTAGTGTAAATCTATGTAGCTGTTGATTTTTATTTCAAATATTCTTTATGTGTGCTTGTGAGTATTCTCTGTACTTGCTGTGGGTGTGAGTATATGCATGGTAGAAGGCCTTTAAACCCTGAGTTAGAAGCTCCAAGTCCAGAGGTTGAAAGGATCCTTAGACCTAGACACACACCACAGGGCCCTACTATTGAAACTGAATCAGCTATCATGGCTGAGAGGCAGAGGACATTAAAAGAATATAATGCACCTGGGGAGTACACCTCCCCCTTCTGCATTCAGTTTCTCTCTGTTGAGGGGAACTATGAAATTAAATCCTCCACCATGAGTATGGTGCCTTCATTTCATGGGCTAAGTAAAGAAGATCCCTACAAGCATATCGACCAATTTTTAGCACTTTACACTACCTTCAACATTGCTGGCTTGGGGCCTGAGGCCACTAAATTGAGGCTTTTTCCTTTCTCACTAAAGGACAAAGCTAGCACATGGCTATCAAAGCTTCCAGCCAACAGCATACAGTCATGGAGTGACCTTCAAACAAAATTCCTGGCTAAGTTCTTTCCCATGAACAAAACAAGCCAGATGAGGACAAATATTTTGTCATTCACTCAGTCCTCAACTGAGAATTTTTTTGAAGCTTGGGAAAGATTCCAAGAGATGTTAAAACAATGCCCCCACCACCAAATTCTAATATGGCAACTTGTCCAAGTGTTTTATCAAGAAATTAATCCCAAAAGTAGGGATATGGTGGATGCATCTTGTGATGGTAGCTGTTGGTATCTTCTTAGTGTGCTTGATTTATGTGAGTTTTGAAAAACAGATTTATAGGTGCTAAATTACAGTGGCTCTAGACTATATAAACAAATAAGGAAATATCAGCACAGTTAGAAGAGAATTAGCTTGCAAGATCAGGGCTAATTGTAGCAAGTTTTAAAAGTAAGTGAGTGAAAGATCGTCCACAGAGAATTTGTTTAAAATGTAAGATAAACCTCCAGATCTGAGCTACCAGATCTGGCTTCTTATCCTATCTAGAAAGCTGATAAGATGAGAGGTTTGAATTTATCACGTTTAACAAACTAAAAACAAAGAAAATTTTAAACTAAATGATCCAGATCCGAGTTGGGGGAGTGATTGAAACAAAGATGGAGAAGTAATATCTAAATCTGATTTGGTCTTTGAAATCTAATGAGAGAGGTGTTCCAATCTTCATCTGGCTACAAGCGCAGATGTAAGAGAAATAAATCTAATTTAAGGATTAGGTTTAAGCTTATGGCTATGGTCTGTCCACTTTAATGGCCACAAACCATCCAATAGTCTTTAATCCAAAGCCTTAGTTTAGAACAAGAAGCATCACTACAAATGCCGTGAGAGATTAGGTTGCCAACACTAATTCTCACAGGATTAATGAATCAAGGGAAATTGCATGAAAAATAGTAAATCTAAAGGAGTCTAATGCAATAAGGAGATCAGAGGGAACCCTTAACATGAGTCCAATTGAGAAAATACGGTTTACAACAACCTTTTCAAATCCACCGTTACAATTACAGAGCGCAACTTAAACAGCTCTTAGATTTGTAGTCTTGAATACAACTCTCTTTTGAATTACAGAAATGTCTCACAGCTCTCAATTGCAAGTCAAAGTGAAGCTATTACAGGGATTTCAGACAAACTATCTGGTTTGGAAATGGGGGAATAGGAATGAAACTCAAAATCTGGATGCCCCAATTGGGCAAATGATTCGTCTATTTATAGTTTTCCCCAAGTCCAACTCAGATGTGTTTCAACCAATCAGAGGTGCTCAGAATGTATTGACCAATGGTGGTCGAGCACGAGGATCCAGATCTGTTTTGGCCAATCAGAATTCTTCAATTTGGTTCAGCCAATCAGGTGATAGAAGCATCAATTATGTTATGTAATTCAAAAATCTGTTTGAGCTTCTAGAAGTTCCCGCCAAGTAATTTCATCTTTGGGTGTTCACATGGGGTGGAATATGCCTTTGGTTCGTGCTCAGAATCTTTCGGAATGTCCTTGGGTTTTAAAATGCATTGGGATGCGTGTAACAGATTACTGAATTGCCCTTGTTAAAGCTGCGAATCTCCAGAATACCTTTTCGCAGAGCTTAAGGGCCTTTTTGCAAAGTGCTGTGACTTCTGAAGCTCTTTTCGCAATGTTCAATCTCTCTTCGAATTGTGTTTTCTCCTTTTCGCAAAGTTCAATCTTCTTTTCGAAGAGTTCAGATGCTCTTCGAAAACTAAGCCTGGAGGTTTAGTCCTTTCGCAGAAGTTCCGTTCTTCTTAAAAGTGCGTGTTCTTTGCGAAAAGAACTCTGTATTGCATTTCTCTGTTCGAATTGTTTCCTGCTTCTCTTACAGGTCTTTACCTCTTCCTTTTAGACTTTTCCACAGCTGATGAGGTTGTTTCTTCACTTCCTTCCTTTGGACTGACATGGATTGTCATCTTTTTGGCACTTTTGAGCTGCTTTTATGGTTAAGCCTGTCTTTATTGTTAGCTACAACATAGGCACTTAAAACACTTATTTAGTTCTCTCAAAGGTCTATCAAGACTTAAGTTTAGGGGTGAAAAATGGTATTTTTCACTTATCAACACACCCCCAAACCTAAGCTTTGCTAGTCCCTGAGCAAAGAAAAGAATAATAAATAAAAAAAAAACAAAGTAAAGAGCCACTTTTGTAGGGAGCACAGTTGCATTTAGCCTATGCAACAAGCCTTTTAAACCCCTAGGTGATCCCTAGTGGAGGAGTGAAGTCTCCTGAGGGTTTTCAGTGAAGGTACCCACAAACTTCTTCAATAAGTTAGTTAAGATCACTGCAATTCTGTTACAGCCACTTCTCTCAATTGATTATTCACACCTGCATCAGTTATTTTGTAAGAAGGTTTTTTCGAGAAAACTATCAATTTAAAACTAAAATTCTGCAGTAATTCTTGTTACTACTCAGTCGATTTATGTCAGGGGCCATTTACAGGGAAAAATTTATGAACAGTTAACCTTTGATTTAGGAATCCAGCTTCGATGTTGCCCTAATCAGTTAATTTCAAACCCAATTCTCACCAAGATTTTCACTCAAAAAACAAATGAGAAGGTTATACTATTTCACACAGCTCAAGAGCAATTACAGTCCTCAAATAGGACTCAGAAGGTGAGCATAGGCATTGCTTTTAGTTAAAAATTCACTGCTCCTTTCACCATAGACTACACAAATTCTTATCTCCATGTGATAGCTCAATCCATCAATGATTAATAAGGACTTTTACTTGGGTTTGATTGTGGCTGATGGGTGAAATCTCTAAAAAGGGTTGGAAAGGTGTTCGTATTTGAGAAGTCAGTCAAGGTCAGGAGGTTATATGCAAACCCACTTTTCTTCAGCATAGTTTCATCTTCTTCTTTGAATTTCCGAGCCAAAGTGGCCATCTTTTCTCTTTCTTTTCAAACTTCCAATGAAAATGCCTTCTTTCTTTTGTTTTGCTCAAATATTTTTCTTTTCTTTTCGAATTAGCACCGATCGCATGCCATATTCCTCTCATTGTTTCATCATTGCCTTCAACTTTTACCCTTCTTTGCTATTAAATTGTTACTCAATTCTCCTTCCCTCGCTTTTCTTCCCTTTGTCTTCGACTTTCGGGATAGGGTTAGGCTAAATGAAATGATGAGGTTTATTGGGTGAGATTTCAAAGGATTCATCAACCGGTGTGTATCAAGGGTAGTTTTTAAAAGGTGGGGCTTTGTAAGGTTCAAACTGCTCAAAAGGAGGCCTTACATCATGTCTTTAATATCATGAGTGATATCAAAATATTTCAATTTGGATATGTGTAACTTCTATTGTAAGTAAGCAGATTCACATAGTCCCTAAAAGCGAGAAAAAGATTGCCAAAGCATACCTCCAAAGAATACATTTCAGTGCCCAAACCTCACCGGGTGTGGTTTTATATCAACTTCTTGAGGTATATCTTTCTGCTTTTCCTTCATTGTAGGTTTACTAAAACATCAATTTTCTTTTGGAAATATCCTGACATTTACTTCATGATAGTCGTTAGAATTACAGTTGAAATTCATTTTAAAAAATTTTAATTTCCTCATTTTTCAAAACAACATGTGTGAAATGACTTCATTTCAAAAGTTTCTTGATCATAAGCAGACAAGCATTAACTTACTTATTTTATTGGCATACGCCATACCCCAAACCAAAGGGAAGCGGGGTCCACTTGGTCCAAAAGCAGAGGAAAAATATAAGAAAGAAAAACAACAAAAGTAATAATGGCAAGAAGACAGAAATGCGAGTATACACAAAATAGAATTTTCTATTACAACTGTTTAACACAAAATGTACAAGGAGAGCTAATAACTGGGGTCAAAATCAGATTCATAGGTTGGTTCGGTGGCTCAACTGAGTCCTGTCGAATCGAGCTAGAGTCGGTGTTGAGTCTGAACTTGATTGAGCTTTCTCGGAATGGTTTTTGTAGCTCAAGATACTCCTCGTGATTTGATCTTCGATGAGGCCAAGGTGTTTGGTGAGGCTAGTGGTCTTCAATTTTCTTGATCCAGTTGGGCTTGCAACATGGACACCTTGTGTTGCTCGATCCTCACCAAATTTGAAATGTTTGACCCAGAGTCCGCATTTTATCTCTTTCAAATTTCATAAAATCTCTAACTTCCGATTTGGTTTTCATAGGGGTGAGATGTAAGCTTGCAAATCAGCTAGCCCTTTTGAACATCTCTCATGGGATATAAGGGTTATTTTCCATGGCTTTGATGAGGTGGCATATCGGGGAGGGAATGGAATGGTAGGGGACTAAAGGTGGCCCACTGTAGGGGGGAGAAGTGGCTAGAAAGGGACAGCAGGTCTGGAGTGGCGTCTTTCAGAGAAAATGGGGAGTGGTGGAGGGATGGGATCAAAGGAGCTTGGTTTGTGTATGTACAGCCTGGGTAGTAGTGGTGGGGTGGGCAGATCAACCAATATTACCTCTGGATCCGTTTGGGTGGCCGGGAAGAAAAATAGGTGCGGGTAATGGTGGGTGTTTGGGATGTGGAAGCTAAGGTATGGAGCAGTTCCATGGTTCTGCATGATTGTCTGTGTTGATTTGAAGTTGGGTTTGGCTGGCCTGGAGGTAAGTAAGGATTTGGCCAATGCATGCAGGTGTGGGGGAGCTGGGCATAGTAGAGACTGGGACAACTGAGGTGGAGGGTGCAGGTGCAATGGTCAAAGGGAGAGGTTGGAAAGTGGGTGAAGGAGGAGCGGGTATAGGGGTGGGGTCTAGTTCCATGGTTTCAAAAATAGAACCCATTAGAGAAGAGTAGCCTCAGAGTGAAGGGCTCAGTTCGTGTAGGGAGGTCAGTGTGTGGGCCGATGGAGCAGGGAATTTGAGGGGCTTTGGAGCAGAGGAGTGCAGGGGGATGGGGCAATAAATCTGTAGCTAACTCCTCTACAGCCTGGGCATTGGAGGGTGAAATTGGTGGTGTTAGAATGTTTGGAGTGGTTGGTGTAGAGGGGGAGTCCACAATTGGAATGATGGAATGAGTGGGAGATGGGACAGCTGGGATAGGTGAAAGTGCATGGGCTTGAGTAGGGAGTAGGGTGCAAGGGAACTTCCTCCAAAGTAGGTGCAAACAAATGGTCACCAAAGGTACTGCAGATGTTTCAAGGAGTGGGCAGCTAAAGAGCTGGTCACCACAGGGTTGGTAGAAATGAAATGGATCGGCGAGTTGCTTGACAAATTTGGATCCGCAACATGGCGTAAGCTCAATTGTAAGCTCAAATGCAAAGCAGGGGTGGCTTTAGGTGGAGGCTTATCTGCAGGATGTGGGTTCTGCTCACTCACAATCGCAGGTTCAGTGATAGGAGGGCATGTGAGTTCACTGCCTCTCATTCTTCTCAAGATAGCCTTGTAGTCCAAGCCTTTTTCCCAAAATTGTGAGGGGTAATGACTTCAAATGGCTCCTCACTATCAATGTCAATTTGGCTCTAAGGAGGGCTATGATCAATCGCCAAATGGTAGGCCAGCTATCTTTGCTCTTTCTTCGACTTAGTACTTACATCACCATAGCTTCAAAAAATTAACATAGGGGCATTGAAAACCGCCTTGGAGAAATGAAAGAGGGCCTCTAAAATTGGTGTTCTCCTCTCTTGGTGTGCCCAGTGACATAAAAGCTGCCTTAAAATAGAATCCATTAATAGAAATTGGGGCAAGGTCTCTTCTCATGATGGATCGCCAAAGGCCCACAATACCTTGGGTTAAATGGGCAGCTATCTCTCTCTAAAAGAGGCCGTCGGAGCACCAAAGGCCCAGAGGGATCAAATTGAAATGGTATCCCTAAAGCGTTCCCTATGTCTACAAATGTCACTGTAAGATCGCAATCATCAATGAAAATTACAAGGGAAGGGACATCATCATCTTTTAGCGTGACCTTGACTAGGTTTTGGTACCATAACTTCACCATCCTTGGGTAAATTTTCTCGGCAAGGGGTAAGGATATTGCTTAGTGAAGCCTCTACGAGATATCGTAAGGATGGCAAGCACTCGGTTTGGTGACGAAAAAGTTTTCTACCATCGCCTTGGGTATTAGTTTACGGCGTCAATGAAGGGATTTGGTAGGACCAAATGAATGGGCAGAGGAGTAAGCTCAGGCTCAGGGCTAGCAGCAGCAGGGGTGGGTTCCTCATGTCTAATTTTCTTACCTTTCTCCACCTTGTCTGCCTTATCCATTGAAAGTTTCCGTTTAGTTGAAGTTTTGGCTTTTCCTTTTGCTTTTGGGGTCGGTTTGCTCACTTTCTTAGCAGAGGATTTGGAGAACATTGCGGCCAATGATTTCTCTGCTTTTCCCATTCTAGATTGATGTAGAAAAAATGCCCAAAATAGATGCTGACACAGAATCAACTTACTAAATGATAACCAGAGAGAATGGGTAGAGAAATACCGAGATCTAGGGTTTATGGTTGAACGAGTTGTTTTCTTTGCAGAAATCTCCCAGATTACACGCTGAAATCCTTCTCTGAAAATGCAAATGATCTACAGCCAAAAGGGTAGTAAACTTGTTAACTCGTGCAAGGAGAGAGCGAAGTAGGGTAGCAGTGAAGAGTCGCTCTGCAGAAAGAGTTTGAAATGAAACCCCGACTTCGAAAGGGGTTTAAATATACTCAAAGTTAATGTCGCAAAGCGCCTTTAAGTTTTCGAAAAGTTCCAAAAGAGACCTTTTTACAATTGCGAATGGCATCAGTACCATTCGACAAGTTAACAGCTTTAGAAACATCATTTCGCAAAGGAATTAGCTTCAGAACTAACTTTTCGAAAAGAAAATGGCTTCAGCTCTAACTATTCGAAAAGCACATCTTTGCTTTCGAGCAGTTCATTCTGACTAGTCTATTCAAAAGAAATTTGGACTTTCTTGGCGAATTATGACTTTCTTGTTGAACTTTAAGCATGTTTAAACTATGCGAAAAGAGATAAAAGCAAAAACAGAGAAAATAAGCAAAAACTATGATATATAAACATAATGTACAGTTTTCTACCATCAAATTTTTGGAGATTCGTGATGATAGATGGGCAGCACAGGCTCCTGGGTATTTTCAATGCATGGTTTGAGCCTCTGACCATTGACCTTTATGATTCTTCCATTACTTGGATCAAGGATGTCAACAGCTCCCGAAGGGGCTGCTTGAATGACAGTGTATGGCCCATCCCATCTGGATCTCAGTTTTCCTAGGAAAAACTTGAGCTTTGAGTTAAATAGCCATACCTTAGAACCAGCTGTGAACTCTTTTCTCAATAAATTTTTATCATGAAAAGTTTTGACTTTCTCTTTATATAATCTTGAATTGGTGTATGCATCCATTCACAGCTCTTCTAACTCAGCAAGTTGCAATTTCCTGTGATTACCAGCAGTAGTTAGATCCATGTTCAATGTTTTAATGGCCCAAAAAGCTTTATATTCTAACTCTACTGGTAAATGGCATGCTTTGCCATAGACCAACCTAAATGGGGACATACCAATTGGGGTTTTATAGGCTGTCCTATATGCCCACAATGCATCATTCAGCTTAAAGGACCAATCCTTTCTGTCCTTCTTCACAGTCTTTTCCAAAATATGTTTGATTTCTCTATTGGAAATCTCCACTTGTCCACTGGTTTGTGGATGATATGGAGTGGCTACTCTATGAGTCACAGAGTACTTCTTCAACAATGTTTCAAAATGTCTATTACAAAAATGGCTTCCCCCATCACTGATAATGGCTCTGGGAAAACCAAACCTGGAAAAAATGTGATCCTTAAGAAATTTCAAGACCACTTTGTGATCATTTGTTTTAGTAGCTGTGGCTTCAATCCATTTGGATACATAATCCACAGCTACTAAAATGAAGTTATTCCCATTGGAAGGAGGAAAGGGACCCATGAAGTCTATCCCCCAAACATCAAACAACTCAACTACCAAAATAGGCTGTAAAGGCATTGAGTTTCTCTTGGAAATGCTGCCTAATTTCTGACAGTTCTGGCAGGATTTACAATGCTGCAGGGCATCCTTGAAAAGTGTAGGCCAATAAAATCCACACTGCAAAACTTTTGCAGCAGTTTTGTTCCCACTAAAATGACCTCCACAGGCCTGTTCATGACACAGAAAGTATTCTATGAAATTCTTGGTCAGGGACACATTTCCTTATTATTTGATCTGCACAACTCTTAAACAGATAAGGATCCTCCCAGATGAAGTGTTTAACTTTTGAGAAGAAAAGATCTTTATCCATTCTATTCCAATGGTGAGGAATTCTTCCAGTAGCCAAAAAGTTGACTATGTTGGCAAACCAAGGAGTGTGTTCACTAATGGCAAAAGTTGCTCATCGGGAAAGATTCATTGATAGGCAACCTATCAATCTCGGCGATTAAAATTACGGAGAGGTGATCACCACCACATTCTCCACCCTTTTTTATCTTTAATCAGAGATCAAATTCATAATAGGAGAATCCACCGATTAATCTTGGTTTGGTGTCCTTCTTAGATGAAGGTATTTCAAGGCAGTGGTCATGAACACCACTATTTGTGAACCCAAAACATATGACTGAATTTTTCTAAAGCAAAACAATTGCAGCTGACTCCTTCTCGCTTGTTGTGTAATTGAGTGCATCAATCATTGATCTCGGCATAAGCTATAACATGAGGCAGCTTATCTTTTCTCTGTCCAAGGACGGCTCCCAAAGCATAATCGATGCATCACACATCGTTCAAAAGGTAATGAACAATCTGGAGATTGCAATATTGGAGCTGAAATCGACAGCTTTTTAGGAATTCAAAAGCCTTCATGCATTCATTATTGAAAACAAAAGGGACATCTTGGCACAAAGAAATGACAAAGAGGTTTAGTTATTTTCCGAATTCCTTGATGAACCTTCAGAAAATCCAAAGATGTCCTAAAAACTTGATTTGTTTAAGCTTTGGGAGGTGGTAAATGTGCAATTAACTCAATTTTGCTTTGTCCACCTCAATGCCCTTGTGGAAACAACATGGCCCAGGACAATGCCTGGTGACCATGAAATGGCTCTTTTCCCAACTCAAAACCAGATTGGTTTCTTAGCATCTTTGTAGTACCAATTTGAGATGGTGTAAACAGGAAAAACTGCCATAGATTGAGAAATCATCCATAAAAATCTCCATAAATTGGTCAATCATATCAGAAAAAATTGCATACATGCATCTTTGGAAGGTAGCAGGAGCATTACAAAGACCAAAAGGCATTCTCCTATAGGCAAAAGTGCCAAAAGGGCACGTGAATGTGGTCTTTTCCTAATCTTGTGGGTACACAAGAATCTGGTTGTAACCAGAGTAACCATCAAGAAAACAGTAATAAGGTTTTCTGCTAGCTTATCTAAGATCGATCAATGAATGGGAGGGGAAATGGTCTTTTCACGGTCATTGCATTTAATTTTCTCGTAATCAATACTGGACTCTCCATCCAGTTGTTTGCCCGGTTGACATAAGCTCACCGAATCTGAGGTTACAGGTGATTCCAGATTTCTTAGGTACCACCTGTAGGTGCTACCCAAAATTTGAATCTGAAATGGGGTAAATGACCCCTGCATCCAACAACTTAACAACCTCTTTCATGACCACTTCTTGCATATGAGGGTTCAACCTTCTTTGCATTTCTCTAGAAGGCTTTGCATCTTCTTCCAAGTGGATTTTGTGCATGCAAACAGCTGGACTGATTCCTCCTAAATCAGCAATAGTCCATAATTGCCCTTTATGTTCTTTCAAGACTATCAACGCTCTTCCTCTTGCTCCTTTGTGAGAGAGGAAGAAATAATGTGAGCAATGATTTATGATTACCTAAGAACACATACTTCAAATTTTCCGGCAAATGCTTAGTTCTAAATCGTGGGCTGAAAAAGAAGGTAACAAAGGTACCTTAGATGTTTGTGGAAGGGGGAGAGTAGCAGGTTTCCAAGAAGAGAAACTTGCTGATTGATTAAGAGTTCCTTGCACAACATTTATTTCCTAAGAATTTGAGATACAACTTGCTTTATTTTTAGCATATCCCCAAGCATCTTTAACATTTGTGGTGAAATCTTTACCCTGCAGAAATTTTTGTAAAGTCCCTTCCACAAGTTCATCCAATAGATCAACATGAAAACATTCTTCAGAGCTGAATTGAGGTCATGTGACTACATTATAAACATTTAATTTTACCTTCATGTTTCCAAATGAGACTTCCATAATACTGGACTGCATTGAATGCAAGCATTTTCAGAGCTGTGAATGGTCTTCCCAAAATGACAGGATGGAAGTTTTGCTTTTAGTTGGTTCCATATCCAAAACTAAAAATCAGGGATAGAAGAATTTATCTACTCCCACCAATACATCTTCAATCATCCTCGGCTTTCTTTCGATCATGCACTGGTTGTAACACCACATGAGTGGGTTTTAATTCTCCCAAACCTAGTTTCTCATATCTGAATATGGAAGTAGGTTGACACTAGCACCAGATCTAATAAAGCCTTTTCAATGGTGTGTTCCCCAATAATGCAAGGGATTGTGGGATTCGGGATCTTGAAGTTTAGGAGGTGTAGCAATGGATAACACGTTAATTCTTTCCACAAAGAAAGACCTTTTTGGACAATCAGATCCTAGATTGTCTTTTGTGAGTGCAAACATCTTTCAAAAATTTTGCATATGTCGGAATTTGTTTGATTGCTTCAAGCAAAGGTAAATTTATCTTGACTTGCTTGAAAGTCTCCATCATCTCATCTATTTTTGTGTTCCTTTATCAAAAGGGATCTGATTTCATTGCATGAGGAAATTGTAAATGAGGAACTAATCTTTCATCTACAACTTTAGAAGTGTTTTCGAAAATTTTTTACTTTTCTGCTTTTCATTTTTTGGTTTTACGAGTACATCAAGAACCTTACTGCTATCACTATCTTGCTCTTCTTGTATATCTTTATCCTCTTCCTCATTTCTTTCTTCTTGATACTTTGTTATCTATCATTTTCCACTTCTCAAAGTGGTGAGTTTTTACTTCTTCATGTGAATTAGAAGCTTCTCCAACCATGAATTGTCCTTTGGGATTGTTCAAAGGTTGGGGGTAACTTTCCTTCCTCTCTTTTGCCAAGGTATTTGAAAGTCATGTCCCAATGTTTCTTCAACCTTCTTTATGCTCTGGCTGTGAAAATTCACAGTTGGAGTTAAAGATCCTAAATTCGGGACTGAATTTAGGACTTGATCTTCAAAAGAAAGGGGCCTAGAAGGGTTTTGAACTGCATGTTGCACTGAGTTGTTGTGGAATGGTTGCTTGAAAGTTTGGTTGTTTGACATAAAAATTCTCAGTCTGGTATGCGGTTTTGAAAGGCATTTGATTCTTTGGTTGTTCTTTGTTGTTGGGATTGGTAATTCCTGGTTCCACCTCAAATTGGGGTGTGCTCCATGGATATTCATTTGATGCATCTGTCCAAATGATTGAGCCCATGAGCTTGTTCCACCATTAAATCTGGGAACCGTGATGCAAAGAGACATTGGTCAAGTGAATGAGTAGGGACGCATACTGCATATGCCTCCTCTACTCTTGAAATATTTGGAGTTTTAAGTGAGTCCATCAATCTATCAAACTTTGTGGTTAGATTGTCCATCTTTCTTTCCAACTCATTCACCTCATAGATCTTCCCTTTGGGGGGGTGGTGGTTGTTCAACCTAGTAGGAGTGTCGATTTCCCTTGATAGAGATTCCTGGTGAGTTGAGTTTTCAGCAATCCCTTCAAATAAGTCCCAAAGCTCTTCAACTGTTTTTTGCAAGTAAGTGCCTCCACGGAAGCATCCACCATATTTTTGTTTTTGATCAATTCCTTGATAGAAGCTTTGAACCACCGCCACCTAGGAATTTGATGATGAGGACATTAATAGTTCCTTGAATCTTTCCCATGCTTCATGGAAAGTTTGATTGAGTTTTGGGAGAATGAAATGATACTTTGTCTCAATTGGCTTGTTTTAGACATTGAGAAATATTTGGCTAAGAATTGACACGCAAATCATTCCAAGAAGTGATACTGTTTGGTGCTAACATGGATAACCATGCTCTAGCTTTATCCTTTAATGAAAAGACTTGGTTGGACAGTCGACTATATGTTGAATGTGGTGCAAAGAGCCAAGAATTCATCCACATGTTTGTATGGGTCTTCCTTACTCAACCCATGGAAGGAAGGAAGCATTTGGATAGTTGATGACTTGATCTCATAATTTCCTTCAACAAGTGGGAAATTGAATGCAAAGGGGAATTATAAGCACCGGTGCAAAGTAATCCCTCAAAAGTCGAGGTTCTTCACCCATAGTAGCGCAATTCCATGTTGTTTGCTTGGTTCGTTGTAGCCTTTCAACTTCTAAATTCAATGGGAGAATCTGAGTGAGAGTCCTCTACCAAACATACAACTCGAAAAAAATCTGATTATGCAAGAAAACCTTGAATTCCTTCGGTAATTTCCTTCTTTAAAAACCGAATATGAATAATGCACAAGTATAAACAATAGAATAGTTTATCTTGATAAAAATTAAAATGAAAAACTTAGGTCTATCTATTTTAGAACAAATTCAGCGCTAAAAACTTGTTGGTATCTTCTTAGTGTGCTTGATTTATGTGAGTTTTGAAAAAGCAGTTTATAGTGCTAAATTACGGTGGCTCTAGACTATATAAACAAATAAGGAAATATGAGTTAGAAGAGAATTAGCCTACAAGATCGGGGCCAATTGTAGCAAGTTTTAAAAGTAAGTGAGTGAAAGATCGCCCACGAGAATTTGTTTAAAATGTAAGATAAACCTCCGATCTGAGCTACGGATCCGGCTTTATCCTATCTAGAAAGGCGATAAGATGAGAGGTTTGAATTTGTCACGTTTAACAAACTAAAAACAAACAAAATTTTAAACTAAATGATCCAGATCCGAGTTGGGGAGTGATTGAAACAAAGATGGAGAAGTAATATCTAAATCTGATTTGGTCTTTGAAATCTAATGAGAATAACTCGCATTTCAAAAGAGAGGTGTTCCAATCTTCATCTCGCAGATGTAAGAGAAATAAATCTAATTTAAGGATTAGGTTTAAGCTTATGGCTATGGTCCATCCACTTTAATGGCCACAAACCATCCAGCCGATCTTTAATCCAAAGCCTTAGTTTAGAACAAGAAGCATCACTACAAATGCCGTGAGAGATTAGGTTACCAACACTAATTCTCACAGGATTAATGAATCAAGGGAAATTGCATGAAAAACAGTAAATCTAAAGGAGTCTAATGCAATAAGGAGATCTGAGGGAACCCTTAACATGAGTCCAATTGAGAAAATACGGTTTCTGACAGAACCTTTTCAAATCCATTACAATTACAGATGACTAAACGACTCTTAGATTTGTAGTCTTGAATACAACTCTCTTTGAATTACTGAAATGTCTCATGACTCTCAATTGCAAGTCAAAGTGAAGCTATTAGAGGATTGACAAACTATCCGGTTTGGAAATGGGGAATAGGAATGAAATCGAAAATCTGGATGCCCTAATTGGGCAAATGGTTCAGCTATTTATAGTTTTCCCCAAGTCCAACTCGGATGTGTTTCAACCAATCGGAGGTGCTTTAATGTATTGACCAATGGTGGTCGAGCACGAGGATCCAGATCTGCTCGCCAATCAAATTCTTGATTTGGTTCAACCAATCGTGTGATAGAAGCATCAATTCATTATGTAATTTAAAATCTGTTTGAGCTTCTTGAAGTTCTCGCCTAGAGATTTCTTCTCTGGGTGTACACATGGGGTGGAATATGCCTTTGGTTCTGTGCTCGAATCTTCGAATGTCCTTGGGTTTTAAATGCATTGGGACGCGAATGTATGATTCTTGAATTGCCCTTGTTAAAGCTGTGAATCTCCAGAATACCTTTTCGCAGAGCTTAAGGGCCTTTTCGCAAAGTGCTGTGACTTCTCAAGCTCTTTTTGCAATGTTCAATCTCTCTTCGAATTGTGTTTTCTCCTTTTTGCAAAGTTCAATCTTCTTTTCGAAGAGTTCAGATGCTCTTCGAAAACTAAGCCTGGAGGTTTAGTCCTTTTCGCAGAGTTCCAGGTTCTTTACGAAAAGTGCAGGTTCTTTGCGAAAAGAACTCTGTATTGCATTTCTCTGTTCGAATTGTTCCCTGCTTCTCTTGCAGGTCTTTGCCTCTTCCTTTTAGACTTTTCCACAACTGATGAGGTTGTTTCTTCACTTCCTTCATTTGGACTGACATGGATTGTCATCTTTTTGGCACTTTTGAGCTGCTTTTATGGTTAAGCCTGTCTTTATTGTTAGCTGCAACATAGGCACTTAAAACACTTATTTAGTTCTCTCAAAGGTCTATCAAGACTTAAGTTTAGGGGTGAAAAATGGTATTTTTCACTTGTCAACAGTAGCTACTTCCACAAGATAGCTGAGGAAGCATGGGAACAGTTTGACATAATAGGGGAAAATTTCATGCAGTAGGAATCTCTGTCACCCAATGACAGTTAGATTCTAGCTAAGATGGTGAAAGAGGCTACCCCTAGAGGTGGAATATATGAAGTAAAGGTGCAAGGTGATATGGAGAGAAAGGTGGACAACCTGAGCTTAAAATTTGAAAAACTAATGAATGTGATGCAGCCCCAGATGGTTGCATAGGTGGAGGAGGCATGTCTGATATGCCAATCTCTCACGCATTCTATTCATGACTGTCCATCTGCCAACCAATTTTCTAATTTTGTTATGGAGCATGCCAATGTTACTCAAACTTTTGGGCAGCAGCCTGCTGGATATTCTTAGAGGAACCACCCAAAGACAAGATTCATATCCTTAACCCCAGCAACAGTAAATGATAGCTCCTTAGAGACCCGAGCACCAGTTTAATCAAGGTTACCCACCAAGGCAAAATTTTCTGTTACCTGCCCCACAGTCTAACTAGTTGGCCCTACCCCCACAACAGCCCAGATCCTCTTTATTTGAAGAGTAGATACTGGCTTTAATGAAGAATTTGGAGAACTTGGTACAGACTGCCAACTCTCATGGACAGAGCATCATGAAAATTGAGGACCAGATGGGTCAGAATTGTAATGCTCTGAACATGATGGAGGAAGAAAAATTGCCTAGTCAGCCCCTAGCCAATTCAAAAGGGCAGCTCTTGATTGGAGAAACACCCTTTACCCATGAGGATGTTGATGCAATAACTACCCTTAGGAGTGGCAGGGTGGTTGACAATTTAGTGGGCAAGTAACAGGAAGAGGTCACAGAAAATGAAAGGATTGTTAGTATCAAAGAGCCGAGGCTTGTTTCCCCTGTTGTGGATCAGCTAGGGCAAAATAATGGGGCTGATGGTGAGCCCCAACATAAAGAAATAAATGAAGATAAAAGAAAAAGAAAAAAATATGACCATGATAGCAATAGGCATGTAGCAGTGGTACCAGCAGTGCCACAACTGCCATTTCCTCAAGCTCTAGCTGTCCCATCCCCTCTTGATAAAGGGAATACTTAGATGGAGGAAATGCTGGAGACCTTCAAGTAGGTCAGGATCAACTTGCCCTTGCTTGATGCCATAAAATAGGTCCCTGCTTATGCTAAGTTTTTAAAGGACCTCTGTACTCAAAGGAGGAAAGCAAGGGTGCAGTTGTCTAAAAGAGTTTTTACTGTCGAGCATGTTGAGTAAGTTCTATCCATTTCCACACCAGAAAAGTTACAAGACCCAAGGGTACCTACTATCCCCTGCATAATCAGAAACCACACCATTGAAAAAGCCCTCTTGGACTTAGTGGCCAGTGTGAACTTACTTCCTTATTCAGTATATGAGGAGCTAGTCTTGGGGGAGCTTAAACCTACATTAGTTGTGCTCCAACTGGCTGACAAGTCTGAGAGGAGACCTGTGGGTGTGGTAGAGGATGTCTTGGTAGGGGTGGACAAATTCTATTATTCAGCTGACTTTCTTGTCTTGGACATGGACCCTTGTAAAAGTAAAACCCCAATTCTTGTTATCCTTGGCAAGCCCTTCTTGGCTACTACAAATGCTTGCATTCAATGCAGGTCAGGGGTGATGGAGGTTAACTTTGGGAACATAAAGGCCCACTTAAATGTGTACAGTGTTGCAAAGTACCCTCAGTTGGACATTGAGGACTGCTTTGCAATTGAAGTACTAGATGGCCTTGTGGAAGGAGAATTATCCAATCTGCTGGATTGGGATGATATGACTGAAAACCTGACAAGTGTTTGGAGTGTGGTTGTGAAGGAGGCCCAAATTCTCGTAACAAAAGATAGCACAAATCCTGAGTCTTCTGTGGGCCTAGTGCAGCATGCATTGTTGCCCCTTCCTCAAACCACTAAGGCACCTTTTTTTCCTTCAATTGAAAGTTCCCCTGAGCTGGAGCTGAAACAACTCCCAGTCACATTGAAATATGCCTTCTTGGGGCATGATAGCAAGCTTCCCGTGATTGTCTCCTCCTCTCTCACTAGTGAGCAGGAGGAGGAACTACTGATTGTTCTTAAGAATCACAAGAAAATAATTTGGTGGACAATAGTTGACCTTGGAGGCATTGATGCCGCAATTTGCATGCACAAGATTCACCTGGATGAGGGTGCAAAACCCTCAAGGGAGATGCAGAGGAAATTAAATCCTCACATGCAGGAGGTGGTCCTCAAAGAAATAGTAAAACTGTTGGATGCAGGGGTGATTTACCCATTTTAGATTCCGAATGGGTATCACCTATCCAGGAGGTACCTAAAATGTCGGGCAACATAGTTGTTGCTTCAGATTCAGGGGAGTTGATGCCAGCCAGAGAGACCACTGGCTAGAGAGTGTGGATTAATTATAGGAAGCTCAACTCCAGGACTAGAAAGGACAATTTCTCTCTCCCTTTTATAGACCAAATTCTAGATAAGCTGGCTGGGAAGGCTTATTACTGTTTTCTTGATGGATACTCAGGGTATAACCAAATCCCTGTGGATCCTCAAGATCAGGAGAAAACTACTTTCACATGTCTCTTTGGCACCTTTGCTTACAGAAGGATGCCTTTTGGACTGTGCAATGCCCCAGCCACTTTTCAAAGGTGCATGCATGCAATTTTCTCTGATATGATTGACAAATTCCTGGAAATCTTCATGGATGATTTCTTAGTGTTTGGGGATAGCTTTAGCCAGTGCTTTTGTCACCTTGAAAAAGTTTTACAAAGATGTGAGGAGACCAACTTGGTCCTAATCTGGGAAAAGAGTCACTTTATGGTGACACAAGGTATTGTATTAGGCCATGTAGTTTCTCACAAAGGAATAGAGGTTGACAAGGCTAAGGTGGACCTGATTTCACATCTGCCCCCACCCAGGACTGTCAAGCAGATAAGATCTTTTTTAGGACATGTTGGATTCTACAGGAGGTTCATCAAGGACTTCAGCAAGATTTTCAAACCATTATGCCACCTGCTTTGCCAGGATGTGCCATTTGTATTTATTGTTGAATCCCTTGAGGCCTTGAAGAAGTGCCTTACTACTGCCCCTGTAATCCAGGCCCCAGATTACTCACTCCCCTTTGAACTGATGTGTGATGCATCAGACTTGGCCATAGGTGCTATCTTAGGACAGAAGAGAGATAAGCTGCCTATAGTGATATATTATGCCAACAAAACACTAGCTGATGCTCAGCTGAACTACACCACAACAGAGAAGGATCTATTAGCAGTAGTATTTGTTGTGGACAAGTTTAGACCCTATTTGTTGGGATCTAAGATTGTGGTCTTTACGGATCACTCAGCCCTGAAATACCTATTGGCTAAGAAGGATGCAAAGCCTAGATTGATCAGATGGATCCTCCTCTTGCAGGAGTTTAATCTGGAGATAAAAGAAAAGAAGGGAGTTGAGAATGTGGTGGCTGACTACCTCTCTAGGATTATCTTGAAAGAATGTGCAGCAACTCCTGTTAATGAGTTGTTCCTCAATGAGCAGCTTTTTACTTTGCAGTCTAGTATGCCCTAATTTGCACACATTAGCAATTTCCTTGTTGCTGGTAGAATTTCCCCACACTGGTTTCAGATGGACAAAAACCTATTTTTCTCTCAGGTAAGACATTTTCTGTGGGAGGATCCTTACCTTTACAAGTATTGTGCAAACCAGGTGATTAGAAGGCGTGTCCTTGAAAGTGACTTCCAAAGTATTTTTTCAATGTGCCATGAGCAAGCCTGTGGGGGTCACTTCAGTGGGAAAAAGACTACAGCAAAAGTGTTGCAATGTGGTTTGTATTGGCCTTCTTTGTTCAGAGATGCTTACTCACATTGCAAGGCCTGTGAGAGATGTCAAAGGATGGGAGGCATGTTCAAGAGAGACTCCATGCCATTGTAGCCCATCCTAGTTGTGGAACTTTTTGACATCTGGGGTATTGAGTTTATGGGTCCCTTTCCTTCATCTATGGGATTTAACTTCATACTTGTGGCAGTGGACTATGTGTCCAAATGGGTAGAAGCCATTCCCACAAAAACTAATGACCACACAGTTGTCCTTAAATTTTTGAAGGACAATATCTTCTCACGATTTGGCATCCCTAGATCTATTATCAGTGATGGGGGGAGCCACTTTTGTAACAGACCTTTTGAAAACCTGCTAAAAAAGTATTATGTTATACACAGAATTGTAACTCCCTACCACACCCACAGACCAGTGGGCAAGTTGAAATTTCTAATAGGGAAATTAAGCATATTCTGGAGAAGACTGTGAGGACTGATAGGAAGGATTGGGCACCAAAGCTGAATGATGCTTTGTAGACTTATAGGATTGCCTATAAGACCCCTGTTGGCATGTCCCCATTTGGGCTGGTGTATGACAAGGCCTGCCACCTACCTGTGGAGTTAGAACACAGAGCCTATTGGGCTATCAAAGCAATGAATTTAGATCTAACTTCTGCTGGTTCTCACAGGAAGTTGCAAATGGCAGAACTTGATGAAATGAGGCTAGAAGCCTACACATTTTCTAGAATGTACAAGGAGAGATCAAAAGCATTCTTTGACAAGAAGTTATTAAGGAAGGACTTCAATGCTAGCACAAAGGTTTGGCTCTTCAACTCCAGACTAAATTTTTTTTTGGGGAAGTTGAAATCCAGATGGGATGGACCTTACACTGTCATCAACGCCTCCCCATCTGGTGCTATGGAAATCCTGGATCCAATGTCTGGGCAGAGCATGAAAGTAAATGGTCAGAGGCTCAAGATTTGTGTAGAACAACCAGAGGAGCCTCCTTAGACCATTCACTTACATGAACCTCCCAATACTCAGTGACCCACAGCTTTGTATTATGTGTGCCATATCTATTTTGTGTGCTTGTTCTGTTCTGTATGCTTATTTATTTTCATTTGCTTTACAGGTTTTATTTTGAGTACTAGTTCACTTCTCTCATTGACATGGGAGATGCATGGTTATTGCTGCTGTGAGATTGAATTGCTAGCACTGTAACTGTTTAAAATTTGCTTTCATGAAGAACTTTTATCATTTTGAATATTTAATTTGCAAGTGCTGGTGTGGGGGAGGTTATTATCATTTGGGAATGGAATACATGTAAAAAGGTTGAGGCTGATGGCTACTGCATGGGTGCATGACACTGTACATGCACAGGCCAAAGCATAAATGGTGTAGGGAGGTTGAGAGTTGGTCTCTCGCGGGGTTAAATGGCCTCATTTTCATAATCGCGAGCAATTTCAAAGCTTTCTCGCAGATGAGGGTGCAAAAAGCAGCATTCAAAATATTCTATGGTGTGAAACCTCTGAAACTCCAAATGTGTTCTTCTTCACAGAAATCACCAGTTACGCTGTGCGAGAAATGAGAAACTACTTCGCGCGCTCGGTCCCAACATCTACTATGCGAAGTAACTTTGTGAGGCACACACAGTTCTGATTCTGTAATCGCGGAGCTATGTTCTTCTACGCAATTTTCCTTCTTATTAATATACATTTGTGCTGTGCGAGAATTCTACTCTACGAACACCTGTGGGAAACTGTGCGAAATGCGAGATTGCCTTAAATCCCATTACTAAAAATAGACTAACATTTCCTATGCGAATTCATTCCCCATAATGAATTCTGCGACTTACCATTCCCGATAATAATCACAATTCATTGCCAACTAACTTCCTTTAATTTCTCTATGGCAATTGGGCTTGGAAGGAGGCGAGATTTAATATATTGATTCATATTCCACTGCCCAAGTACTTTAAATACAAGGATAGGTCGTCTTCATCTCATTCATTCTCCTCTACGCTTAGCAGTCCTCCCTACTCTTAACTATGGCGGATGACAAACCATCAATCTACCAAACAAATTCTACCCGATGTGGTTGGACCCGCCACCGCCTAAGGAGCCTAACCCATTACAATTTCTCTGGGATGAGTACGAGGAGGTCCAGAGAATCCTAGCCAAGGAGGGGAAGAAAAAGGAGAAGTGAAAGAAGAAGAAGCAAAAAACTGAACCACCTGCATCTATCCCCCCATCCTCTTCAAACCCCCCACCACCTGCTCCACACCCATCTCCCTGATCATCGTCCTCCCCCTCCTCCTGGCTTACAGTTCCTCTTCCACAGCAGGTTGAGGAAGACCCATTTTGTTTGACAGGATGTTTTGCTTAGATTGTTCTTAGGTTTATAATTTTCTATCTTTTTGTAATCTGTTTGCTTTTGTATCTATAATACAATGTCTTTTCTTGACAATGTGTCACTTTTTGTTTATGTGTGTTTATGTTTGTGTTGTCTGTTATGTATTTTGTTTTTCTCTCTTATAGTTTTTGGTAGTTAATTTCTATGTTTTATACCTGTTGCACATCTCACCTTTAAATCAGTGAGGACACTGCTCCTCATAGGTTTTGGGGTGTGGCAAGCTAGGCCTGCCAATAAAATAGTTAACTTTAGTGCAACAGTGCTGATTTAATTGGGATGAATAAAATCAATTCTCACCTGACTTGTTAGAATGAGAAAATTTGTGAAAAATTAAAATTTTTGCAGACATTTCGAAACAAAAAATTTTAAAACCTGTGCACCACCATGAAGCTAACATCAGAAATTTTTTTCAATTAGTACTTAGTGAACCTAAGAGGAGAGAAAAAGGTGAAAATACACCCCATGGGTTAATTTGAGGACCATACCTAATGGGAATTGGGCTCATCATTCTCTTTTGAAGAGTGCTTTTGGCATTATTTCTGCTCTAAGGACTGATTGAGTCAAGACATTTTCACTAGAAGTTAGGCACCTCCAAATCAAAACTAATTGGCAGCACTCATGACACTAAGGAAATGATCCAAGGCCCTCATTTGGACAGTTTGAGCCTGAAAATCCAACCTTTTAAAACTGCCATTTTGCATACACGCATTGAGCCTTAAAAATCTTACTTTTCTTTGACAAACACCGGAGTACTTGCACCTTAACCTCTTAACCTGATTCAACCTTACCCTCACTCTGAGAATTCAGAAGGTAAAGGAGGAGTTGAAGATAGTGAGAATGGTCCAACATTTGGTGGAAGGAGAAGAAAAGCAATATAAATAGTAGTGTATCAGTGTTTTTTTTTGTGTGGCAGTTCAGCTTAAAAAAAAATAAAAAAATAAAAAAATAATAAAAAAATAAAAAAAGAAAAAGAAAAAGAAAAAAAGAGAAGAGAAGAGAAGTCAAGAGAAGAACATCTGAAAAATTGAAAAGAAGAGAAGCTAGCCACTTTGACTCTGAAAAACATTAAGGAAGATGAAGTTGTGCTATAATGAAGGATGTGAAGTCATGAATCACTCCTTACCTTGCTGATTTCTCAATTTTGATCCATTCTATCCTTTTATTTTTTACAAACCTCACCCATAAGCCACATTACAACCCATCAAAAGACCTTGTTGATCCTAAGTGAAATGAGCTGTCATGTGGAGGTGAGGAGTTGTCTAATCTATGGTGAAAAGTCAAGAGGATGTTAGAAATTAGAAGCTTTGCCTATGCTCATGCTTGCAAGCCCATTTGGGTCTGTAATTGCTCTTGAGCTGATGAGGATGTAAAGGCCCTTTTGATTTTCATTATTGAGAGCATGCCCTGGTGAGAGTTGGGTCTGAATTTTAACTTCATTGGGATTGTATCCAACCTGATTTTTAAATTTAAGGTAAGCTTGGTACTGATTTTTGCATACTGAATTCCTGATGTAAAATGATTGGTGGAAATGCAAACACATGCTAATTAAGAGTTTTTAAATGGTTGCATTACTGCTGTAATTTCCTCTAATTTTAAAGGATAGGTGTGGACTGAGGCTTTATTCATTGAAATTTGTTTTGTCATTGACTGCAGTACCTTTAACTGTTTTAATGGTGAAGTTTGTGGGTACCTTCACTGAAAACCCTCAGGAGACTTCACTCCTCCACTAGGGATCACTTAGGGGTTTAAAAGGCTTGGTACATATGCTAAATGTATCCGTGCTCCTTACGAAAGTGGCATTTAAAATTTTAGAGTAGTTATTTAAATTTTCCTTTGCTCAGGGACTAGCAAAGATTAGGTTTGGGGGTGTGTTATTCACTAAAAAGTACCACTTTTCACCTCTTAACCTAGCCTTCACTAGACCTTGAAGCTCACTAATAATCATGTTTTAAGTTTGTTTTGTAGTTAGCAATAATCTATGTAGCTTAATACAAAATCCATGCTTATTGGCCAAAAGAAGAGGAGAAATACACGCAAAGATGACAGCTGAGCCAAAGCCTAATGGAACACCCTGGTAGTACTCACCATGGTGACTCATTCGCTAGTCATCATTGACCAAAACACTAACAGATGGAAGAAATTAGCTGAGAATGGAGGAAGTTGCAAACAGCAGCAAGTGCAATGCATCAGAGAGTCAAAAGAATTATTTCATAGAGTTGAGGAGCCCCCTTGTGAAGCTAAAGATGCAGTGGAAGTTGTCCTCACACAAATAATATACACAGTCAAGAGGAGAGTTGTAAAGTCATCGCAAAGATCTCACAGATTAAAAGCCTAAGAAATTGTGGTTGGGAAGCTCTCGCAGAGATCAAGCCGTAACGTAGCCGTGCAAAGAACACAACAAGCCCATATATATACTAAGCAAAATGTCACCTCGCGGAGTTCTTGCGTGACCCTGGCAGAAAGATACGCCCAGAATTCTCCTCGCGCAGATCTCGCGCACCCTAGAGCTGTATCAAGTACTACGCGAGTGCAGGAGCATAACTGCGTGAGTACTCAGTGAGAAAGAGCTTCCGAAGCTCTACTGCACGAGAAGTCTTAGCACTCCAGATCATCTCCGTGGCAGCAATGCAGCGCTAAGGAAATGCACGATGAACTTAAGATTGACTATGCGAGTAAGCACTACTCACCAACTAAAGGCTACTCTGCGAAGGCTCTGTAACTGCGCGAATGAACTAATGTAGATGTCAGCCCCTCAAAGCTCAGGCTCTCCACTTCTCAGTTTTAACTGAAAGACTTTTTGGGAATTTCCCAAGGCTAGGGCACACTTCCCGAGGTGTAGATTTGGAGGCGCATATCTCCAGGCATCCAAGGGTTGAAATAGTGCCACGTCTGTTAGAAAAATTAGGGTTAATCTCTTCAGAGCCAAAGCCTTATGGACAGAGTATATAAGCTATACTTAGAGTTTATTATTTTCATCTTTCCTTTATCCTATGTCGACTGAGAGCTCCAACGGGCTAGGGTTAGGGTTTGATCATCTCTTTTTCTTATTTTTCTTCTCTCTTAGCCCAGCATTTGTTGGCTAATCCTCTTATAAGCAGCTAGGTTTAGTTTGTATTACAGTTTTGTAATAGGCTTAGTATACATTGGGATTTTTGATGAGTAGTTGTGTACAGGCTGCAGCCTGGAGGCAGTTCATTGTAAGTTTTGCTTTCATTAATGGATTGTTATTTTAATGCTTACTTAATCTGTTATTTTCCTATCTGTCTATAATTCTATTCGGGCTATAGCATACATTTAGGATTTGAGCTTATTGAAAGACACGTAGAAAGCAATACTAGATCTATAGTGAGATCTCGGGAGCTTGGAGACTTGTGAACCATGGTGGTTGCTGCTATTTACATGTTCATTCTCAGACCTCTGTGGTATGGACAGACCAATGGGATACCCTATGACCATTACAGTGGATAGAGTATAGCCCTAAGGTTATGTCCAGCCACATGTTTAAGAAGGATTCTTTTCCCCTGCACATGAGCTTTTAGAGCCTTGTGAGGAGGTTTGTACAGGAACTAGCTACCCTCTGTTTTACTTAGCTGCCATCAGAGGTTAGATCTGATTTCTCTGTAGTAATTACAGCTTGAGGGTGGGTCATTACAGGCCTTTGTAGAAATGACCAGCTGAATCTAGAGCCTTATTCAACCTGTTACATGGTCCTTTTTGCGGGCACAATGAGCCGTTGGCCTTGGCAAAGTACTTAGGATCTACAGGTTGGAATACCTATGGATGTCAGCCAGATCTAGGGAGCTTGCAGCCTGATATTACATAGTGCTGCAATAGTATTCATGGCATGATATGGTCCAGTGGTTGGGGAAATGATCAGTCCACTCTGGATTAGATTAGCAATTTCTGCTTTAACGAATGGGATTTGACAGACTCTATCGGATACCCTCTGACAATTACAATGGACAGGGTATAGCCCTAAGAGCACCCCAAATAGCATGGGCTAAATTGGATATTCCTACCCTGTTGATGCTTTTGATAGTCTCAGCAAGGACCACTGTAGAGACAGACTAAATTTGAGTTACATCAATGCTGTATTTCTAGCTTAACCTGCTTACTTCTCACCATTTTTTATATTTTATTCTGGCACACACCATCACCATCTTCTATTTAACCATTTCTTTAGTACAGGGATATATTTTCTTTCTCCTTTGTTAGGGTTAATTTAGTATAGTCGTGACACCCAACTCCCTTTCTTTAGGATTGTCAGATCTGTAGCCAGATCTGGAGGCCTACTATTATAGCCCATTTTGGATTCTAGATCAATTTCTCTGTGGGACAAACACTTACTTATCAAAACTTGCTACAATAGGCCCTGTATCTTGCAGGTCTAGGAGTACTCTAGCTGTGCTGATTCCATTTCTTTATTTTATTGTCTTTAATTGGTTTCCACCACACAATAAACTGAAGAACAATTGGAAGAATAACCCAACAACAACAGTGGTCAAGGACATTGATTTTATGAGATGAGGGGGTCGCCACAACAAGCACCCAGTGTCGTAGCTTCGGTTTGTGAATCGGAATAAAAAAAATTTCACGCTTAATCGGATTATGAATGCCTCATTTTGTCGCATCCAAATCGGTTTGTGTATCAAATTTACCTTGTGCTCGAATTTCATAATTTACGAATGCCTCATTTTGTCATTTGCTTTCCATTTCAACAACCTTGGAAAGCTGACGGCGCCAACAACCTTGTGTGGGGCGCACCTGCCGTTAATCTCGTATGCCCAGATCTGAGAAAAATAATATAAATATTCGCTGACTTTCGTACTCGTCAGCGCTTGTAAGTAAATAAAACAAGACATTCTGGGAGATGACATTACTGCAGGGCAATAGTGTAGCCATAAATATTGTAACCACGCTTTGCTTTTGCTCTCTTAGCTATATCCCTCAACCTCTTCGCTTTGTCCACCGACATTAGAAGTTGATTGTACGCGTGATGACCCCATGGATATACATTGAAATTGGGGAGATCATCAATGGGGGCGAGGTGGGAGTTGTCGAGGGTGTATTTTGTGTTTCCAAAGAGGACGATGGTGAGGACAAATAACAAACAGAGTCTTAGAAAGTCATCATCAACATCCTACCCGAGTCTGTTAATCGAATTTTCGATGTCTACCCTAGTTACATCTTTCAGACTGTTGAAAAACCTATATCTAATGATCCGTTCTTCAGGAATCTCCAACCTTGGAGGGTAATCGGCAGGGACGGTCATTCGAAGACTAGTTATCAAGGCAAAATCAAGGGCCCAAATTCTGATAATGCCAGACTTGGTAGTCCCAAAATTTCAAATGTTGCCATGGTCCCAGAACTTGATGATTGCATCTAGGTGGCTGTTGATGCTTTTCACGCCCTTTGGAGCCACAAAGAATACACGGAAGACCGAATCATTGAGTAAATTTTTCCTCCCCTCAGATGTCACGTCATAAATTTCTCTGCACTTTTTGATGGTGCACTTAGCAGTTGGGGTCTTGAGAACCATCTTCAAAATATATGACACAGAAAGAGGAGGAGTTTAGAAAAATCATGTACAGGCGTAAGCATCTCAAATGTTGGAGCGTCGATGCGACGCTCCAAGCGGGGAGGCGCCCCCGCCCATATATGAGGCGCAAATGCTTCATATTCAAAATATGTGAAATAGAAAAAGGAAAAGTTTAGAGAAGAAGGTACTAATAATAGGAGCGGCACCGCTTCCATATATAGGCGCAAGCGCCTTAAATGTTGGAATGCCTATGCAACAAAAGCTAGAGCGATGAGGCACCCCCACCATATATGAGGCACAAATGCTTCATTTATCGAAGGGATGACGCTTCTATTTACCATTTTTAAAATAGGACAGATATAAAATGACACTCACCTTGTTACAAGATACATAAATAGGTTTTCGCCGCTTTGATGTTTCTTACTGCACTCTGAGAAGATGAAAATTGGGAGGGCAAAGGTGAAAAGTAATTTGTGAATATGTAATGCACAAAATTTCTGCCTTAAATATAGTTCTCCAATGGGAATAATGACCATTGCACAATACGATGTCAGGAGCCGTAATCTCGTCCGCTTCGCCCCGCTCCTCAATTAATGTTTTGACAATATTAATAAATTAAATACGTTTGGGCATTACTTCATAGAAAATAGTGCTACGTGTCAAAATTTGGGACACTTCGTATAATGTATGGAGCGCTAACGCTTCCTTCTCGTCATGAAAGCGCTAACAGAAGATAGCGCCAACACTTCTTACATGAGCGCTAGCGCTTCTCAGGGAGGCGAAGCTTTCTCTGACAAAAGGGCCATTGATATTCAATATTCGAGCAATAAATGCTAAACATTCTGCCAATTAGTGGACTCTCCTAAGAGGTGCCTGAAGGGGTTGTTAAGACCTGAAAAGTATCGCTTTTCACCCCTTAACTTAAGCTCTGTTAGGCCCTTAATCATTTAATAAATGTGTTTTAAGTCTTTTCTGTAGGTAATAAGCAGCAGCTGCAAATAAACCCCTAACCATGCCAAGAAGCTCACTGTTGACTCGAAACTACCTCAACAGAATGAAGAATGAACTCAGACAGAGAGTTGGCTGAAGCATAGGCACATCAAAGCAGAAATAAACCAAGAAAAATGCTTCGCGTAAATGTCACAGGGTTCAATTGAACCAGAGATAGTGCTTTCGCGTAGTTGTCACGGGCTCCTGGAGGAAGCACAACAACTGGCCGCGTAGTCCTCGCGATGTTCCCGCGTGGTTTGATGATAGAAAGAAATGTAAATCAGTCTTCGCATGGTTCTCGTGAAGCTCAGCCATAAGTGAGTGAAGCATTCGAGCAGTCTCACGCAGCTCAAAAGAGGAGTCATTAAGCTTCGCGCGAACCACTCAGAAGTAAGAGCTTCAGGTATTCCTGCGTGCAACTGTCACGCAGTGGCCGCGAGATACAGACCTTCAGGGAAATGCTCGCGCGACCCAGAAAATCATGAACACTGCTTCTTAGCGAAGATCTATCGCGAGATTCACCAAGGGACAAACCGCGCGAGCAATCCCCGTGCCATTCAAAGCTGAAGGAGCAATCTCGCGACAGCCATTAGTATCCCGCGATGATCAAAATGTCAATCCCGCGACTGCATGAACTTTAAGCCAACTCTACCACGCGAAAGGATCTGAAATCGTTTCTACCCAATGAGGATCGGGTTCTAAACTTCTCCCCACTTCTGTAAGGGCAATCTGGGGACTTTCAGCAATTAGGGCATGCACTCCAATGCTCAAATCTCCGTGCACACGCCCCGAGGCATCCAAGGGACAGGAATGGGCCGCAATCACATTGATAAATTAGGGCTTTCCTAACCCTAATGAAGAAAAAGCCGCTTCTATATAAGCCTAAGCCTAGCTTAGGTTTAGGAGAGATCTTTTTGGAGACTTAACTTCTATGCTTCTTCTGAAAACCAACGGTAGAATTACAGTAGGCTAAGGTTAGGGTTTAGGAGTTTTCTTTTTTTTCTTTCTTTCTCTCCATAGTCCAGCACTTGCTGGCTATGCCTTTTGTATGATTATATGGTATAGATTGTAATGGAGTTTTGTAATAGGATTTATTGCATGTATGGGATGATGCTTTTGTTGTGAGTTATTTTGTACAGGCTGCTGCCTTGAGATCCTCCATTACTAAGTTGTATCGTAAGCAATGGAGAATTATTTTTAAGGTTTTATTTAGATCCAGGTGACCTGTGTGTCCAGGTTAGGCACATTGCAGGCCTTTCCCCACCACAGGATCCACTAAATCTGAATCCCTATGGGAGCTTGAGATAGTAGCCTTGTGAACATGGTGGCGGCAGCAATGATCTTGTTCTGTCTTAGACCTCTGTGAGGAGGATAGCCTCTATGGATAGTCTGTGACCATTTAAGTGGACAGGATATACCCCTAGGGTGAAGCCAATCCACAGACCTAAGACAAATTCTTCCTCTCTGCGCTTGTGCTTGTAGCCTTGTGAGAGATTGTGCATAGACAGACTCCCCTATATTTGTATAGATCTGTTTTTAGGTTGCAGGTCTGAGTTGGCTATAGAGATTGTAGGCTTGTGACTGGATCACTGCAGTCTTACTAAGGCAATGAACAGCCATGCTTAAAAGCTAGTACTCAAACTCTTGCTGGTCTTGTGTGTCCAGGCTTGTGCACTTTGTAGGCCTAACCCCACACACAGAACTTTAGAGGATGAGGTTCCTATGGATTCTTGAGCTTATAGCCTGGATGAAGTAGTGCCTACAATGGTAAGCTTGTTCTGACTCATCTTTGGATTGTGGTTCCCCTATTGGATAGTCTGTGACCATTTAAGTGGACAGGTTATAGCCATAAGGGATTGGATCATGGAACAGGGGTGAGTTGGATTCTTTCTCCTCTTTGGTGATAATGTAGTCATTGGACATGATTTCTATAGCAACAGATCTAATTCTGAGTTACAAGACCCATCAGATCTGTACCTAATAACATACTTCTCACCCTTTTATATTTATTTTCTCACTCCACCATCCTTCTTAACCCTTTCTGTAATCTAGACATTAAGTTGCCTTAGGATTTAGATTATAGTGACTTTAAATCCCCTTCCATTTAGGATTACCAAATCTGTAGTCAGACCTGGAGAGCCTACTAAAGATAGCTCCCTTGGAGCTTTAGATCAACTTCCCTATGGGACAAACTCTTACTTATCAAAACTTGCTACAACAAGCCCTATATCTTGCAGGACTGTGTATATTTTAAGCTTGTTGCTCCGTAGTCATCACTCTACCTTTCACTCATTTTTCGTTTACCCCATTCTTATCATTGTCTTCAAAAAAGTCAGTAGCAAGCACTTAAAATAGACTAACAAGTTTTTGGCGCCGTTGCCGGGGATATTGATCTATTAGTAGACTCTACATTTTTTATTCTTTATTCTTTGGTAGCTGTACTTGTGAATAATTGATACTGTTGATTTACATTTGGAATTTTTCTTATAGATCTGGACCGTAGCAGAGAAGGAGAGTAGAATTACACTGGGAGTCTAGCTACCTCTGTTTACACTTCTCTAACCCTCAAAACTCAGCCTATTTCTCCTTTGAAGATTCCACAGCAGTTGATTAGGATAGTTGTAATTTTTGTTAAGTGCAATGTGCTTGTGAATAGTCTTCCCTGCTGTTGGTGTGTGTGCATGTTAGGAAGGAGATCCCTCAGTCCTACATTAGAGCCTGCTAACCCTGAGATAGAAAGAGGTAGAAGACCGAGAAGGCATAGACACACCACAGTCGAGCCCCCTATTGAAATTGAGACAGCAGTTATGGGTGAAGAACAACCTAGATTATTAAAGGAATTGAATGCTCCGGATGATTACAATTCTCCATTCAGCATTCAATTCCCAGATGTTCAGGGAAACTACGAAATCAAAACCTCCATCATCCAAATGCTTCCCTCTTTCCATGGGCTTAGCAAGGAAGACCCTTACAAGCACATTGACCAGTTCTTAGCCCTGTGCATGACATTCTCCATTACTGGTTTGGGACCAGAAGCCACTAGGTTAAGGCTCTTTCCTTTCTCCCTAAAGGACAGGGCCATGACCTGGTTATCTACTCTCCCAAAAATAGCATCACTTCCTAGAAAGACCTCCAGACGAGATTTCTATCTAAATTTTTCTCAGAGATCAAAACCAGCCAGTTGAGGAAGGGCATACTTGCTTTTGCCCAATCCCCAACTGAAGATTTTAACCAAGCCTAGGACAGATTTAAAGAGATGCTCAAACAATGTCCCCACCACAAGATCCCTGACTGACAACTTGTCCAGAGCTACTACAATGGGATAGATGAGAAGAGCAGAGACATGGTAGATGCCTCTTATGGTGGAACGTACATGCATAAAACAGCTGATGAGGCATGGGACTTGTTCGAGGTCATAAGTGAAAATGCTTTCCAGAAGATGTCCTCATCTAGAACTGTTAAAGAGCCTTCTTCTAAGTTGGGGCTGGCTGAGACTTCCAAAGGAAAGATGTATGAAGTTAGGGGAAATGATGACCTGAGAATGTAGATGGCTAATCTTACTAAGAGATTTGATAAACTTATGACTGTGGTGCAGCCCAGAATGGCTGCACAAGTGATGGAGGCATGTCTGATATGCCAATCTCCACAACACACAGTGGAAGAGTGCCCATCTGCGGGGCAATACCCTGAGTTTATAATGGAACAGGCTGCTGCTACCCAATCTTTTGGACAGCAACAATCTGATGGCTACAGTAAACAATCATATGGATACCAGCACCAAAATGTTGGTTACCAATGGAGAGACCACCCAAATTTGAGGTGGAGGCAAGAAAATTATATGCAGTCACAACAGATGTTGGCCTTATCCCAAAGGTCACAGCAGCAGTTTAACCAGGGTTATGCCCCAAGATCGAATTTTCAGCAGCAACAGCAGCCCCAGCAACAAAATCAATTGGTAGTTCCCCCACCTCAGCCCCAAAGTACTTCTTTCGAGGACCATGTTTTGGCCCAATTGCAAAGCCTTGGACCCTTGAATCAGACTGTGACTTCTCATAGTCAAAGCATTAAGAAAATAGAAGAGCAGCTTGGTCAAATAGCCAATGCCTTGGCTAAGAGAGAAGAGGGCAGGTTGCCAAGCCACCCAGTAGCCAACCCTAAGGGCCAGTATTCCATCGAAGATGGCTTCTCAAATTTTGAGGGGGCCAATGCCATCACAGCCCTAAGGTCTGGCAAGCTGGTAGACAACTAGGTGAGAAAGGAACAAGGAGAGGTCATTCTTAATGAAATGTCGAGTGAAAGTGATAAGGACGTTGTTAGAGCACAAAGTCAAGAACTGCCTGCTACCCTTCAACAAGGGAAAAATAAAGAGGTTGTAGTTGAGCCTCAGCAGGAGATAAAAATAGATAAAAGAAAAAAATAAAAGTTCAGTCATAGGCTTGCAGCTGAGGAACCAGCAATACCTCAGCTGCCATTTCCTCAAGCTTTGAGTGGCCCTGCCCCTTATGATAAGGGTCAGGCACAGATCGAGGAAATGATGGCGACCTTTAAGCAGGTCAAGATAAATTTACCCCTGCTTGATGCAATCCGACAGGTTCCAGCCTATGCAAAGTTTCTGAAAGACCTTTGTACTCAGAAAAGGAAGGCCAGAGGCCACTTGTCCAAAAAGGTCATTGCGACTGATACAGTTAATTCTGTATTAACCATGACAATGCTTGAGAAGTTGCAAGACCCAGGGATACCCACTATTCCCTGTATTATTGGAGACCACACAATTGGAAGGGCCCTTTTGGACCTTGGAGCCAGTGTTAACCTGCTGCCATACAGTGTGTATCAGTAGCTAGGTTTGGGGGAGCTTAAGCCCACCCCTATTGTTCTATTGATGGCTGATAGGACTGAGAGGAAACCTATGGGAGTGATTGAGGATGTCCTAGTAGGGGTAGATAAGTTCTTCTATCCTGCTGACTTCCGTATTTTGGACATGGGCGTCAACAAGAGTACATCCCCAATACCTGTTATTCTGGGCAGACCATTCTTGGCCACTGCTAATGCATGCATTCAATGGAGGTCTGGAATCATGGAGGTCACTTTCGGACATATGAAAGTTGAGCTTAATGTATACAACAGTGCAAAGTACCCTCAGCTGGACAATGAGGAATGCTTTGCAGTGGATGTACTAGAAGAAATTGTTGAAGAAGAACTGCCCACTCTACTGGAGTGGAGCAACATTGTCACTGATTTAACTGAAGTTTGGAACATGGTGGAGGAAGGAAGCCTAGCTTTAATGCCAGATGACATATCCCTAGTGAGGTCTTCTGTGGGCTTAGTGCAGCATTCCAATTGGAAACCTACATTGCTGCCCCTTCGTCCAACCAACAGTACACCAATCCTGTCATCCATCCAACAAGCCCCTGATCTGGAGCTTAAGAAGCTTCCAGAGACATTGAAATATGCTTTCCTCGAGAAAGACGAGAAATTTTCTGTGATTATCTCCTCTTCTCTTACCACTGAGCAAGAGGAGGAATTACTAATAGTTTTGAGGAAGCACAAGAAAGCAATTGGCTGGACCATTACTGATCTAGGAGGGATTGATGCATCAATTTGTATGCATAGGATTCATCTAGAGGAGTGCTCAACACCCTCCAGGGAAATACAGAGGAAATTGAATCCTCACATGCAAGAAGTGGTTCTGAAAGAAATCATTAAGTTGCTGGATACTAGGGTAATTTACCCCATCTCTGATTCTGAATGGGTGGCACCAATCCAAGTGGTACCAAAGAAATCTGGCATAACAGTGATTACAACCGAGTCTGGAGAGTTGAGACCAGCCAGGGAGACCACTGGCTGGAGAGTTTGCATCGATTATCGAAAACTCAACTCTAAGACCAAAAAAGACCACTTCCCTCTCCCCTATATTGATCAAATTTTGGATAAGTTGGCTGGGAAAGCTTTTTACTGTTTTCTTGATGGGTACTCAGGGTACAATTAGATCCCTGTGCACCCCCTTGATCAAGAGAAAACTATATTTACTTGTCCTTTCAGCACCTTTGCTTAAGGAGGATGCCTTTTGGACTGTGTAATGCCCCAGCCACCTTTCAGAGGTGTATGTATGCCATCTTTTCTTATATGATTGACAAATTCTTGGAAATTTTTATGGATGATTTCTCGATTTATGGGGATAGCTTTGACCAATGTCTGCAACACCTCCACAAGGTTTTAAAAAGATGTGAGGAGACCAATTTGGTCTTAAGTTGGGAGAAGAGCCGCTTCATGGTAACACAGGGAATTGTGTTGGGCCATGTAGTCTCTAAAAATGGAATTGAGGTAGACAAGGCCAAAGTTGACCTCATGAAAAATTTGCCCCCTCCAAAAATAGTCAAGCAAATCAGATCCTTCCTTGGACATGCTGGATTCTACAGGCGGTTTATCAAAGACTTCAGCAAAATTGCTAAACCATTGTGTCACCTGCTCTGCCAGGATGTGCCCTTTGACTTCTCTGCTGAATGTCTGAAGGCTTTTGAAACTCTAAAAATCTGCCTCACCTCTCCCCTGTACTCTAAACACCTGACTATACCTTACCCTTTGAGTTGATGTGTGATGCATCTGACTTGGCAATAGGTGCTGTCCTGGGCTAGAGAAAAGATAAGCTGCCTGTGGTCATTGCATATCTCAGCAAATCACTTGTTGAAGCTCAACTGAACTGCACAACAACTAAGAAAGAGCTTCTGGCAGTGGTTTTTACTGTAGACAAGTTTAGACCTTACCTACTTGGGTCTAAAACTGTCATTTTCACTTATCACTTAGCATTAAAGTACCTACTATCTAAGAAGGATGCAAAGCCCAGATTGATTAGATGGATACTCCTGTTGCAGGGGTTTGACATCGAAATCAAGGACAAGAAGGGTGTAGAAAATGTGGTGGCTGACCACTTGTCCAGAATTATGTTGGAGAAAGGTGTTAATGACCTTGCTACAAATGATGTCTTCCCAGATGAGCAACTGTTTGCCATCCAATCTTTAGTTCCTTCGTATGCACATATTGTCAATTATCTAGTTATAAGCAAGATTCTTGCCCATTGGACAAAAATCGACAAAGACCTATTTTTCTCACAGGTCAAATTCTTTTTTTGGGAGGAACCTTGCTTCTACAAGTATTGTGCAGACCAAATCATTCGAAAATGTATTCCCGAAAGTGATATCCCCAGTATTCTGGCCATGTGCCATGAAAATGCCTGTGGGGGTCACTTTAGTGGGAGAAAAATAGCTGACAAAGTGTTGCAATGTGGGTTCTATTGGCCTTCTCTTTTCAGAGATGCCAATACACACTGCAAGACTTATGAAAGATGTTAGAAACTAGGAGGGCTATCTAAACAAAATTCAATGCCTTTACAGCCCATCCTTGTTGTAGAACTATTTGATGTGTGGGGTATTGATTTTATGGGCCCCTTCCTCCTTCAAATGGTTTTTATTTCATCTTAGTGGCAGTGGACTATGTTTCCAAATGGGTAGAAGCCATTGTCACAAGAACTAATGATAATCAGGTTGTCCTCAAGTTCATAAAGCAGAATATCTTCTCCAGATTTGGTACCCCTAGAGCCATTATCAGTGATGGGGGGAGCCATTTCTGTAACAGAAATTTTGAGAGCTTGCTCAAGAAATATTCTGTCACTCATAGGATTGCTACTCCCTACCACCCACAAACCAGTGGGCAAGTCGAAATTTCAAATAGGGAGATCAAGCATATCCTTGAGAAGACTGTGAGGACTGATAAGAAGGATTGGGCTGACAAACTTAATGACGCACTGTGGGCTTATAGGACTGCCTATAAGACTCCCATTGGTATGTCCCCTTTTAGACTGGTTTATGGCAAGGCCTGTCATCTCCTAGTGGAGTTAGAACACAGGGCCTATTGGGCCATCAAACATTTAAATCTAAATCTAACTTCTGCTGGTCTTCACAGGTTGCTGCAGCTGTCCGAATTGGAAGAACTAAGGATGGATGCGTATGCTAACACCAGGATCTACAAGGAAAGGTCCAAAGCTTTCTTTGTTAAGGGGCTATTGAGAAAGAGTTTCATAGTTGGTGATAAGGTTTAGTTGTTTAACTCCAAACTTAAATTCTTTCCTGGCAAATTGAAATCCAGATGGGAAGGTCCCTATATTGTCATGCATGTTTCCCCATCTGGTGCTGTGGAAATCAAGGATCCCAAGTCTGGGAGAACCTTGAAGGTGAATGGTCAGAGGCTTAAGCCTTGTTTTGAAAAACCTGTTGAACCCATGGACACCATTCACTTTCAAGGGGGTCCTGCTTCAAACTGATCCACAGGTATGTCATTACTGTATCATATGTACTTAGTTTTTGGTTGATTTATCTTGCTTTCTTTTATTTATATTCTCTAGGATTTGTTAGTGGTCATATCTGAATCTGGACCTATCTATTTTAAACTGTTGATGCTTGGTTTCATTCTTACTGCTCTTCAATTGATAGCTTCTGTTGAATGCATAATATGGGAGGTCGATTTTTGTTGTCCCTGATTGCATGATTGAGTGTCCAGAGGTAGCCATAGTGAGGGTTATGACTATGATCCAACCACGGCTAGCATGCTAAAACGGCAGCACAGAGAGCACATGCTCTCTGCTTTATACCTTGCTATCGTTGGGTCCAATTAAAGACTGAGAGACTCTCGCGCACTATAGACAACATACTTCATTGGTTGTCGCGAGATTCCCAGGCTGTCACGAGGTTTAAAAAGGGAGTCTGAGAGCACTTCGTGCAGTTCGTAGGGAAACATTCAATAGCTTTTCGCGCAATCCAAATAGAGACCTAGGAACCTCTCGCGCGATCCACATCGACCTATTCATTAGTTATCGCAAGTTTCCAAGACTATCGCGAGGTTCAGAAGGTAAACTGGGAGAATCTCGCGTAATTCAATAGAAATACTTTATTTACTGTCGTGAGATTCTAAGTCTGTCGCGAGATTCAAAATAAACCTCAGAGCTTTTCGCACAATCCAAATGGAGACCTAGGAGCCGCTCGCGCAATTCACATGAATTAATCTCACTCTGTCACGCGCTCCAAGGACAACCTGAGAGATTGTCGTGCAATCCAGATTTAATCAACACCTTCGCTAGGTTCATTTCCAAACCCGAGACCAGATGTTCCAAAGCACGACGAGCTTCGCGATAAGTATTTCAACCCCAGGCTTGGTCCCTTTTTCATTATTTTCTTCCTTCTTCCCTCTGTGAAACCCTAGCTTCTGACACTCTCCCCTCTCCCCTCCAGCATAACTCCTACAGCTCATCATTCACTTTATAAATCTACAGAGTTATTCCTAACATCACCCCCATCCATTGCCCTCTGCTCAGGGATCATGAGGAGCCCTGTGCGTCAAATCAAACCAAACCCTAGATCTGTTTCTCATACTATAGGACAGAGTTAGACATGGCTCCAAAAATTGCATAAAAGAGAAAGGGGAAGGACAAGGACCTTACAGAGACCACCCCTAAAAAGGCCAAGACTTTAAAATCCCCAAAAAAAGGAAAGGAAGTAGTTGAGGAGGCGGCGGTACCAACTACTAAATTCTCTACTCCTTCTGAACTCATGGTGTCGATTCTATTGGAGCCTGAGACAACATTTGATCTACCATTTTTTGAGAAGGAACCTCTATCTGCCCCTGCCTTACAGTTTATGAGCAAAGCGGGCCTGATACCATTAATGAAAGGAATTCTAACACTAGCCTACCCTAGGCTAGTGCAGCTGTTCTATCAGCACATCAGGGTCAAGAAGGACACAGATGGACAAGAGTGCTTGTTGGTGTTGATTGATGACTTTGATATGTTAGTGAGCCCCAAGGTGATTACTGAAGTTTTGGGCATCTCAGCAGCATTCGATCCCAGTTGTGGATATGGCCCCCCTCTGAGTGCATCGATCGATACAATTGCCAGAGTTTTGACTAGAGGATTAAAAGCCACAGGGGACTCGATCAGAAGGGCAGAATTGGAACCTGAACTCCTATTCATTAACCAAGTCCTGTGAAAAAATATATATTGCTCAGGACATCAGCAGGAGAGGAGAACCCCCATTGCGGATGCTGTCTACTCCTTCCATATGGGCCATAGCTTCCATGCAGCTTGGCTAATTTTTGAGGCAATGAAAGACATAGTGGAGAAGATAGGGACAAACAAGAAGCCTCACACACTACCCTATGCAAGAATCATTATCTTGCTGCTAATTAAGGGGGGATACAAGATAGGACGGACTGAGCAGACCACCACCCTTACCCCTACTACCTTTGCCAAGAGGCAATGGGGAATCAGCAGGAGCTTGATGGAGGCCCAGAAGAAGAAGAAACCTGAGGCTTAGTCTCTGCCCAAGCAAGCAGAAGAGGCAGCCGGATCAGGATCTACCCCTGCTACCAAGGAGGTGCCCCCAGAGCCTATCACCATCACGCGACCCATTCCCCCTCCACCTTTTACTCCTGCATCCACTACCCCTCTTGCATCCATCTCTCAGCCCCCTATGTTCCAATTCTCCATGCCCACTCCCCCTTCACCTGTGCTTGGTACCTGGGAGGACTCACCATCCCCTACCTTACCCCAGTACACAACCACAATTCCTCCACCAGCTCCACCTAAGCCTGCAAGCCCCCCACTCATCTCCTACAGAAAATGAAAGACCATCCCAACCATCTCCTAGACACCACCCTCAATCCCTTCTATCCCAATTGACACACCTCACCTTGCAGAAACCACCACCCCAGCCATACCTACCACATCCCCCCTCACAAACATTGACTTAACCCTTAACACATCCATAGGCTTCCAAGCCTTTCTGTCTACCTTCCTTGAAACAATGCCTGCTTACTACACCCCTCTCCCAAACTCCCCAGAAGCCCACTCTTCCCCTCCCTTCACTTTCCATCATGCCCCTTCCTCACCTTTCCAACCAGTACCCTCTTCTTCACAAACCCAACCTCTGATCCCTGACACACTACCCCTTATCCTTTCCCTTAACCAAGACATCCAAGCCCAGTTATCCACCAATACCCAAAAACAGGATCAGATGCAGACTGAACTCACCTCCATCCAATCCACCCTACACACCTTAACCACTCCACCCATCCCTCCCCCACCCACTTCAACCCCCCTGATCCTGTCCACTGACAAAGAAACAGAAACAGACTTCCCTCCTGACTCACAACCTCCCCCACCATCCACATTACCTCTTACTCCCCCATTTCCTTTCATACCTTTCATCATTCCCATTTTTCCCCCTCCACCACCCCCTCCTCCTCTGAGCCTACCCCATTCTTATTTCCCCCTATACCCTCCATCCCACCTCTTATCCAACCACCTCCAACTTACACAGACAAACAGACCAAGACCGACTCAGAACCTATCCCCCTCCCCCCACAACTAGACTTACCCCCTGTTACCCCCCCTTTTCCCCCCCAGGACCAATCATAGTTTGCTCCTTCCACTTCATATCTGCCCATCGCACCAAAACATCATTTTTACAGCCGTCACTACCTCACCATCCTCTATCACATGAGGGATAATGCTTACCTTAGGAAGGATGTCCTGAGAGGCATGGCCAAGCTACGCCAATCCATTGAGACCCCCCTGCTGGAGCAAATTGATGAAATGATGGAGGCCCACAGAAAACAACTTCTGGGCATCTCCTTGGGGTGGAAAAATATCCTAGAGGCTTATCAGAAGACACAAGCTATAGCGAAGTACAATGCGCTAAATTTAGAGTTGGAGAAAGCAAAGGCTGCTACTGAGAGGTCCCAGGCCAGAATGTTTGAAAAGAGGCTTAACAATGCCCAGGAGATTCATAGAATCTAAAAGAGGATCCATTAGACTGACATCCTCAAACATCAAATCCAGATCGCCTCATTAGAATTCGCATTGGCTGCTGCCAGAAATGTTCCTCTGCAATCCACACCACTCTCTGTTCAAATGCCAACTCCAGAGCCCACAGCTACTCCATCTCCAGCTACCTAGTCTAAGGAGGCACAACCTAAGACACAGCAAGAGAAAGGTAAGTCCCCAGCTGCCCCTCCTCCCTCACCTCCTACAGAGCAGCCTCCACCTCCCAAGGCCTTTGCTTCACCTCCACAAGAGCAAACTTATCCTAAGCAGAGGAAAGTCACTGCTAAGAGGTCTACTCCCAAAACCGCTCCTTTAAAAATTGGAAAAGAGCCAGCTGCCCAGTCTGAGGAGGCACATTCCCCTGGCCAGCCTAAGTCCCAAGGAAAAGGGAAATCCCCAGTGGCCCCCACTGTAGAAGCAAAAGCCAAAAGCAAAGGCAAAGGCAAAGGAAAATCTCCTGCCACCCCCCTGCTAAGCGCAAAGGAAAAGCCCCTCAAGAACCCAAGGAACCAAAAGCTCCCAAGCAACCAAAAGTAAGGGTGAGGGCACCTAAAGCTCCAACTGTAAAGAAAACACCAGAAGAAAAGAAAAGGAGAGGGAAGGAAAAGAAGTAACAGGACAGAGATGCCCTTAGGGCACATGCTAAAAAGATGGGCTTGGATTTCTACACATATTCGGGTTCAGATTAGATCCTAGTTTCTAGATTGTAGATTAGGTTTTACTTCTTGTAATTAAATTTGTAAATATTTTTTGCCACTTCAATAGAATTTCTAGTTTTTGTCTATTGCTCTGTTTTGTGCGCTTGTTTCTGTTTGATAGTTTTCATTTTATTCTTTTTGTCATTCATGGGAGATGATTTTAGGAAGGCTATGCTTCTTTGCAATAGTAATCCGTGTGGAGGATAGATGTCGATGGTGGCTGAATAAATCTATGTAAATACGTGCCTCAGGGATTTCACTGACTTCTTTTTCAAATTAATGCGCCATGTCAGGCTACCTCGCGGAGATCCCTAGCTCAGCTGCGCAAAAAATGTAAACTATTCATCACTGATTGTTCTTCGCGAGGATCCCCGTGAGATACATTGATCCCCATAAATACCATGCCTATCTTTAGACATTCAGTTAATGCTCATTCTCTTTTCCAAGAATCAGTTGTGTGTTTCTTCTTTTCCCACACAACGTTCATTTATTGCCAAGCTTGAAAAGGGGCACAAATTAAAATTCACCGATTCATGTTCCACCGTCCCCCTCTTTTAAATCGACCATCAGTCCCTTTTCATCTCATCCCTCCTATTCCAACCCTAGCAATCCACACCTCCTCACACCCATGGCGGATGACACACCCTTCGGGTTCCCCATCAAATTCTACCCCATCTGGGAGGATCTCCCACCGCCTAAGGAACCAGACCCATTACAATTTCTCTGGGATGAATATGACAAGGTTCAGAGGATCCTCGCCAAGAAAGAAAAGAAAAAGAGGAAGAAGGAGAAGAAAGAAAAGAATAAGAGAAAACTGGATCCACCTGCACCTCCCCCGCCATCTTCCTCACACCCTCCCCCACCGCCACTCCCTTGATCCCTTTTCCCCCATTTAGCCTTTTCTTTTACCCTCTTTTGTACCATTTTCATTTTTCTTTTTAATGATAGTTTCTTTTCGTTCTATACTATTCTTAGCATTATTTTTTTTAGTTTCTCTATCTTCTGTTGTGTTTATTTCTGTCTGATTGGATTCTTCTGCCTTTTATCACCTCTGAACCAATGAGGACACTACTCTGAATGATTTGGGGGTGTGGCAGTCTACCAATAAAATAGTTAATTTTAGTGCAGTAATGGTGGTATAACTGAGATGAATAAAGCTAATTTCCACTTTACTTGATACAATGAGGAAACATGTAAAAATTTAAATATTTTTACAGACTTTTGAAAACAGAAAAAGGTTGATCTTGACACCACCATGAAGCTAATATTAGAAAATTTTCTGAGTTAAGTACTCAGTGAGCCTAAGAGGAGAGAAACAGACAAAAATACAACCCATGAGTTAAATTTGAAGACCACACCTAGTGAGATTTGGGCTCAGAATTTTCTTTTGAAGAGTGTTTTTGGCATTATATTCTGCTCTAAGGACTGATTGATTCATGACTTTTTCACTCAAAGTTGTGCAACTCCTAATCAAAACTAATTGACAGCACTCATGAGAAAGGAAATGATCCAAGACCTTCATTTGGACAGCTTAAGCCTGAAAATCCCACCTTTTAAAATCTGCCCTTTTGCATACACTAGTTGAGCCTTAAAATCATTTTTTTTTTTTTTTTTTTTTGCAAGCACCAGAACACTGGCCCCTTAACCTCATGACCTGAGTCAACCTTACCCTCACTCTGAGAATTCAGAAGGTAAAGGAGAAGGATGTAAAGATACTGAGAATGGTCCAACATTCTATGGAAGCAACTTGTGAACAGCTGTGTATCAATGGCAGTTGTGTGGCAGTTCATCAAAAAAATAAATAAATAAATAAATAAAAGGTGAAAATGAAAAGAGAAGTCTAAGAACAACATTATCTGAAAATTGAAAAGAAGAGGAGAAGCTGGCCACTTTGAGTCTGAAATATAAATGGAAGATGAAGTTTTTACTGAAATGAAGGTTGTGCAGTCATGAACCACTCCTTACCTTGCTGATTTCTTAATATTGGACTCTCTTTTTCTCCCTTTATTCTGTACACCCCTCAGTCATAAGCCACATTACAACCCATTCAAAAAGACCTTGTAAATCCAAAGTCAAATGAGCTGTCATGTGGAGATGAAGAGTTGCCCAATCTGTGGTAAAAAATCCTTGAAGATGTTAGAAATTAGAAGTTTGGCCTATGCTCATGCTTGCAAGCCCATTTTGGGTCTGCAACTGCTCTTGAGCCGTTGAGAATGTGAACACCCTCAGATTATTAATGTTGAGAGATATCCCAAGTGAGAATTGGGTCTGAATTTTAACCTCATTAAGGTAGTATCCAACCTGGATTTTGAATTAAAGGCAAGCTGGGTACTGATTTTTATACATTAAAATTCTAATGTTAAATGAATGGTGGTCAGGCAAACACATGTTAACTTTTAAGTTTTAAATGATCTGCAACATTGCTGCAGTTTCTTCTAAGTGTTAAATGGGTGTGGGATGAAACTTTAAACATTTGAATCTGTGTTGTCATTATCTGCACTATACTTAACTGATTTTAAAGGTGAAGTTTGTGGGTATCTTCACTGAAAACCCTCAGGAGACTTCACTCCTCCACTAGGGATCACCTAGGGGTTTAAAAGGCTTGGTACATATGCTAAATGTACCCGTGATCTCTACGAAAGTGGCATTTAATTACAGCTTTGCTAAGGGACTAGCAAAGATTAGGTTTGGGGGTGTGTTAAGACCTGAAAAGTACCACTTTTTACTCCTTAACTTAAGCTCTGTTAGGCTCTTAATCATTTAATACATGTGTTTTAAGTCTTTTCTGTAGGTAATAAGCAGCAGCTACAAATAAACCCCTAACCATGCCAAGAAGCTCACTGCTGACCTGGAACTACCTCAGCAGAATGAAGAATGAACCCAGATAGAGAGTTGGCCGAAACATAGGCACATCAAAGCATAAATAAACCAAGAAAGATGCTTCGCGCAAATGTCGCAGGGTTCAATTGAACCAGAGATAATGCTTTCGCGTAGTTGTCGCGGGCTCCTGGAGGAAGCACAACAACGGGCCATGCAGTCCTCGCGCTGCTCCCGCGCAGTTTGATGACAGAAAGAAATGCAAATTAGTCTTCGCATGGTTCTCGCGAAGCTCAGCCCTAAGTGAGTGAAGCATTTATGCAGTCTTGCGCAGCTCAAAAGAGGAGTCATTAAGCTTCGCGCGATCCACTCAGAAGTAATAGCTTCAGGTATTCCTGTGCGCAGCTATCGCGCAGTAGCTGCGAGATACAAACCTTCAGAGAAATGCTCGCGCGACCCAGAAACTCATGAACACTGCTTCTTCACGAAGATCTGTTGTGAGATTCACCAAGGGACAGACCGCGCGAGCAATCCCCGCGCCATTCAAAGCTGAAGGAGCAATCTCGTGACATCCATTAGTATCCCGCGATGATCAAAATGTCAATCCCACGACTGCATGAACTTCAAGCCAACTCTACCATGCCAAAGGATCTAAAATCGTTTCTACCCAGCGAGGATCGGGTTCTAAACTTCTCCCCACTTCTGCAAGGGCAATCTGGGGACTTCCAGCAATTAGGGCATGCACTCCAATGCTCTAATCTCCGTGCACACACCCCGAGGCATCCAAGGGACAGGAATGGGCCACAATCATATTGATAAATTAGGGTTTTCCTAACCCTAATGAAGAAAAAGCCGACTGCTATATAAGCCTAAGCCTAGCTTAGGTTTAGGAGAGCTCTTTTTGGAGACTTAACTTCTGTGCTTCTTCTGGAAACCAACGGTAGAATTACAGTAGGCTAAGGTTAGGGTTTAGGAGTTTTCTTTTTTTTTTCTTTCTTTCTCTCCATACTCCAACACTTGCTGGCTATGCCTTTTGTATGATTATATGGTATAGATTGTAATGGAGTTTTGTAATAGGATTTATTGCATGTATGGGATGATGCTTTTGTTGTGAGTTGTTCTGTACAGGCTGCTGCCTTGAGATCCTCCATTGCTAAGTTGTATTGTAAGTAATGGAGGATTGTTTTTAAGGTTTTATTTAGATTTAAGTGACCTGTGTGTCCAAGTTAGGCACATTGCAGGCCTTTCCCCACCACAGGATCCACTAAATCAGAATCCCCATGAGAGCTTGAGCTGGTAGCCTTGTGAACATGATGGTGGCAGCAATGATCTTGTTCTGTCTTAGACCTCTGTGAGGAGGATAGCCTCTGTGGATAGTCTGTGACCATTTAAGTGGACATGTTATAACCCTAGGGTGAAGCCAATTCACAGACCTAAGATAGATTCTTCCTCTCTGCGCTTGTGCTTGCAGCCTTGTGAGAGATTGTGCATAGACAGATTCCCCTATATTTGTATAGATCCATTTTCAGGTTGCAGATTTGAGTTGGCTGTAGAGATTGTAGGCTTGTGACTGGATCACTGCAGTCTTACTAAGGCAGTGAACAGCCATGCTTAAAAGCTAGTACTCAAACTCTTGCTGGTCCTGTGTATCCAGGCTTGTGCACTTTGTAGGCCTAGCCCCACACACAGAACTTTAGAGGATGAGGTTCCTGTGGATTCTTGAGGTTGTAGCCTAGATGAAGTAGTGCCTACAATGGTAAGCTTGTTTTGACTCATCTCTGGATTATGGTTACCCTATTGGATAGTCTGTGACCATTTAAGTGGACAGGTTATAGCCATAAGAGATTGGGTCATGGCACAGGGGTGAGTTGGATTCTTTCTCCTCTTTGGTGATAATGTAGTGTCACAACCCAATTTTTCCACTGATTTGTGCACGGCACGCATACACACACAGGTATATGTGTTTCACAAGGAGACCAAAACGACCCAAATACTTTAAGCGTGTACGTGGGAAACACACTAGTATATCCCAAAAACTTTAAATATAAAAGTGAAGAAGAGAGAGAGGAGCCCTTACGTAAATCTATTCTAACCTAAATAGAGAGAAGGTGAATATAGAGAGAAAGAAGAAAAGAGCCTGGTAGAGAACTAGGGTTCATTGAGACTTAGGTCAGCAAAGGAGATCAGAGGAAACGACGGGAGGACGAACCAGGGAGGCCGGATAGCCTAGTAGATATTTAAATCATAAATCGGACCTGTGCGTGATTCATCGTTAGAGGTACGTTAAAAACATGATAGATGCCTAGGAATATTTTGAATAGTAGGAAAGATGTTGGATAAATGTTGCTTGTATGAGATTAGAAAAAAAAAGTGGATGGAAATCTGTTCTCGATCGGATCGAGGGACAAATCATTGTTCCTCGCTCGAGCGGTCTAAAAAGGCTCGCTCGAGCGAGGATAAACAGAGAAAAATATGACTCTGGGCTCGCTCGAGCGGTCCCTAAAAAACTAAAGGGGAGCTCGCTCGAGTGAGGGTCCACGGTCATATTTTGAAAGTTCGATCTAACCGCTCGAGCGACCTTGATTTAACCGCTCGAGCGAGGTCAAGAGGCCGCTCGAGCGAGGTCAAGTGACCGCTCGAGCGAGGATAATTAGCCTCGCGAGCGAGGTCTGGTGACCACTCAGATCTTGGTTTTCTAATATAAGAAACTTGGGTGTCATACACCCCAATGACCTTAGATCATTCTAAAACTATTTCTTTTTCAAATGTAGGTTGATGCATTATAACCCTCTAAGGGCAGGCGTGCCTTGAGATTCGTTGAGGTAGGGAATATTCTCGAAACATGTGCATTATTCTGTGAACTCATATGCGTAGTATAGTCTATGTAAATAGTGTATATTCCATAAACCCTCATGATAAGGGTGTGTGTGTGTGTTACAATGTGGAAACTCCTGAGGTCCCCAGGGGACGAGAAATAAAATAGAAGTAAGTGGCATCCCAGGGATGCGTAAGAAAACAAATGAGAAACAAAGGTAACGGATAAGGCCTAATGTAATATATTTAGCACAATCACGGTGAATAACTATATGTAAAGCACATTGATGTTTTTATTATTTAAGATTGATTAGAATACCCCACCGACGTGGCGGGATACCCACGACTGACTCGACAGGATATCCGTGACCGGTACGGCGGCCAATCCGTACATTTATAACACATCCCAGGGATGTAGATTGAGAATAGACCCCGCCGCCTATGAGAAAGGGGCAAGATTCCTGTGGAATACACACAACAACTGTCTAGTTAGACGACGATGGCGGGTATTCCATCGGGGCTCGATGCTATATTGCTCGAGGACTACTTAAGTTAAGATTTAAGTGATTAGGCCAAATTCATAACCAAACCTATAAGGAGAATAAACAAAAATATGCTAAGTATTGGTCGGAACCATTGGGTTATTCCTGTTACTCAAATTGTTGTACATAAGTGATTTCTTGAAAATTCTATGCTGGTTAGGTTACTGACATATGTGTGAAGGATGATCTATATGTTCTTTTGTTTTCCCTACGGATCTAGGATGTAGCTCACCCCTTAGACTATACATCGCAGGTCCAGGACTAGCGGTAGCAAAGACTTCGGGAGAAGTTAATCCAGGGGCCTCGGTGTTCGTGGCCACAGAAGAGTCATAACCTCCTCCAGAGGAATTCTTCTAGGAAACCCGCTGCATACTCTGAGAGTGAGTTGAGAGAGTACTATGTATGGCTTGGTATATCGAGCCTCTTTATTTCGAATGCTTTAATTTCTGTCTCTTGATAAAACATCTAGGATGAATAATTACCTTTTAACTTTTGGGTATGTCCTTATGTCCATGAATTTGCATGGGACAAGGACAGCCCTGCGAGACCAAATATATTGTTGAGATTTCGATTTAGGGTAGCAGTGCTTCAATTTCAGTTTGGCTTGTGTATATCACGGGCGAAGTTATGATATGAAGTTAAGGCACGGCCTTGGAGGTCGTGCAGATGGCACGGATTTCGGGATGCCAAAATTCGGGCTGTCACAGTTGGTATCAAAGCCTTTCTTTCCAGGGTTCTGACTATCATATCGTCAGAATATAGGGACTTCTGCTAACGAGATTATGAATTCTCATGCAGATCGTTATGTTTCCTAGAGGGAGAGGCCGACCCAGGGGTGGTCATGATAGGAATTTGCGCAGTAGAGATGGGTTCGTCTCACCTACAAACAGAGTGCCATTGGGAAACAGGGAGATTCCCGAGAGCAGTGGCCAGGGAGGAAACCAAAATCAAGCAGAGGAGCAAGATCTAGATAGACAGGATCGAGATCAGAGGGAACAAGATAGGGTGAGAGAAAGAAATGAAGAAAGAGAAGAGCGTCAGAGGATGGTGCACACAATGGAGACCATGGCAACTGCCATGGCACAACAAGCAGCGTCCTTGGCAAGATACAAGACTGAGAACCACAACTAACACCTACCCTCCAGAGGGACTTACACCTTCTGGCTTCAAAGATTCACCGAGTTCAGAAGAATGAGACCTCCCAACTTTTCAGGACAGGCAGACACGATGGCCGCCGAAAACTGGTTGGGAGAAATGGAGAAGGTGTTTAGCATACTGACATGTACGGAGGATGAGAGCGTCCGTTGGGCAGCATATATGTTAGATGGAGAAGCTGGACCGTGGTGGAAATCAGTTTCGCGAACGAGAGCACAAGAAACTCCAGATGTACCGTGGACTTGGGACGAATTTGTAGAAGAATTCAATAAACAATATTTCCCTGAAGTTGTGAGAAATCAGATGGAGACCCAATTTTTACAACTAGCACAGGGAAGAATGACCGTCAGAGAGTATGGAGTAGAGCTTCGCCGCCCTGCATCACGTAATCTCAGACGTGATGAAAGCGAAGAGGTTCCAACAGGGCTTAAGGGCAGACATCCGAGGAGGGGTTGCGCCCTTCCAGCTGAAAACTTATGGAGAAGTAATGAGTAAGGCATTGGTAGTTGAGGAAGAAAACAATAACCGATACCGTCAGAGGGAACATCAAGGTAGAGAAAGCATTGATCCGAGTAGGACGGGGAGTTATGAATCGGTATATAAGAAACCGAGGTTTGTAGCACCAAATCAGAAACAGTCATTCCAGACAGGGTATGGGAGAGCTGCACAACAACCTACTCATCAAAATTATTCGTTGCTGGCATCAGGGAGACCGATGAGGTATCAAGGTCCTACTTTTTCCAACAGGGCTACAGCTCCACAAGGTTTTTCGAGAGCTGCTACTTCATCACCAAGAGAAACTTGTGCAAAATGTGGCAAGTCCCACAAAACAACCGACTGTAGGCAGGGAATGCGAGGCTGTTTCAAGTGTGACAAGATAGGCCACATGATTAGAGATTGCCTTGAGACAGTCAAAGAAAAGACGGCTCCAACTTCCATGCCACAACCTAATCAATCTCGAAAGCCTGTTATTCGAGGGAGAGCCTACGCAGTTACCGCCCAGGAAGCAGGGAGTGTACACGACGTTATCCAAGGTGAGGTCTCCTTTAAAATAAAGAATTTCGTTTGCAATACAACTCTAGATAAAGAATGATATTTCCATTAGGATAAATATCTATATAACTGTTATTAAACTTAAGAGTGAAAATTTTGTATTAAGTATATGTTATGTACGTATATGCATGCATTGTAGGTAATGCTATGACATTTATGAGAAAGGGTGTTACGAGCACATGACGCCATGAAAGTCCGAGATAGACCTGTGGTCTACCCACTCTTTCATCACCCCTAGATTTGCAAAAAGGATGAAGATTATTCTGAAAACGCTGGACTTTGTGTTATCAGTGTCCATCCCAACAGGAGAATTAGTGGACACAGAGTTAGTCTGTAAATCGGTAGTAGTAAGCATTCGGGATCACGCGGTCCACGAATTAGACGCAAATTTAATATGGTTGGACATGCAAGGATTCGATGTAATCCTTGGCATGGATTGGCTGTCCCACCATTGTGCAACGGTGGACTGCAAGGATAAAGTAGTTGTTTTCCGTCCCAACACGAGGAGATCGTTTCGATTCCAAGGGGAGAGGTCGACTCAGGTACCACTCATATCGGCAGTCAGAGCAGAACGTTTGATTCGAAAGGGGTGTAGTGGTTATTTGGCATTTTTGAAGGAAGATAAAGAAGAAAAGAATATTATCTCTGAGATAGCAGTAGTGCGAGAATTCCCAGATGTATTCCCAGAAGAATTGCCAGGATTACCTCCAGAGAGAGAAGTAGAATTTGCAATCGACTTAGCACCAGGAACGGAACCTGTTTCAAAGGCACCCTATAGGATGGCCCCTGCAGAGTTAAAAGAATTGAAAGAACAATTACAAGAGCTCATGGACAGGGGATTCATACGACCAAGCGTGTCCCCGTGGGGAGCACCAGTGTTGTTTGTGAAAAAGAAAGATGGGTCAATGCGGTTGTGCATCGACTACCGCCAATTGAACAAAGTCACGGTGAAGAATCGATATCCGTTGCCAAGAATAGATGACTTATTCGACCAATTGCAGGGTGCAAAACATTTTTCCAAGATCGACCTAAGATCTGGTTACCATCAGTTAAGAGTCAGGGCCGAGGACATTCAGAAAATGGCTTTTAGAACACGGTATGGACACTATGAATTTTTGGTGATGCCGTTTGGACTGACAAATGCACCAGCGTCGTTTATGGACTTAATGAATCGAGTGTTTAAACCACACCTAGACTCCTGCGTGGTAGTGTTTGTTGATGACATCCTAATCTACTCAAAATCTAAATCGGAGCATGAAGAACACTTACGTGTCGCTCTACGAACCTTGCGTGAACACCAACTGTACGCCAAGCTCAGCAAATGTGAGTTTTGGCTAGAAGAGGTTAGCTTTTTGGGACATGTCGTATCCAAGCATGGCGTCACTGTAGATCCCGCTAAGATCGAGGCAGTAGTGAACTGGGAACAACCAAAATCGGATGACATCCCAAGTTTCCTGACCGGCAAAGTGTTATTATCGACGCTCAGAGGGGGTTTTCAAAATATCAGACCTCTTACGAGGCTTACAAGAAAGGCGTCAAGATATGAGTGGAGGGAGGCGGGTGAGAAGAGTTTTCAAGAACTCAAGAAGAGACTCACCTCAGCTCCAGTGTTAGCCATTCCATCAGGCAGTGGAGGATTCACAGTTTATAGTGATGCTTCGTATAACGGGTTGGGTTGTGTACTAAATCAATATAAAAAGGTGATAGCTTACGGCTCCAGACAGTTGAAAGAGCACGAAAGGAACTACCCAACACACGATCTAGAACTAGCAGCAGTCATATTCGCATTAAAGATATGGCGACATTATTTATACGGAGAAACATTTGAAATTTTCACTGACCATAAAAGCCTCAGATACTGTACGTATGAACTGAATATGAGGCAGCGAAGGTGGATGGAATTCCTCAAGGATTACGACTGTTCTATACAATACCATCCAGGCAAAGCTAACGTAGTGGCCGACGCCTTGAGTCGAAAGAGTTCGGCCCAACTGGCTAGACTAATTTCGAGTATACATCGACGGAAGTTGTTGGAAGATCTAGCGTTGTGTGGCGCAGACATACAACCACAAGCCACAGGAGCCTTCTTAGCCAACATATCAGTGAAGCCAGTGATATTCGAACACATATGAGAACTACAGATGAAAGACCCGATTCTAACAAGGATACATCGAAATTTAATTGAAGGTACTACCTCTGAATTTTCAATTAAAGAAGACGGTTCCTTAACATTCAAGGGGCGACTTTGCATTCCGGACAATGCGGACTTACGACGAACGATTCTTGATGAATCCCACAGGTCAAGCTATGCGATTCATCCGGGAAGCACAAAGATGTATCAGGACCTGAAAAAGAACTACTGGTGGAGAGGTTTGAAACAAGATGTGGCAGAGTACGTGTCACGATGTTTGACGTGCCAACAAGTGAAAATCGATCATAGACACCCCGCAGGCCTATTACAGCCTTTACCCATACCGGAATGGAAATGGGAATCTATCTCAATGGATTTCATAGTCGGCTTACCGCGAACTGCAAGGAGGCATAACGCCATTTGGGTAGTAGTTGATAGATTGACTAAGTCAGCACATTTCTTGCCGTACAATACGATGTACACGGCGGGAAGATTAGCAGAACTTTATATGAAGGAGATCGTCCGGTTACATGGGATTCCAAGTAACATTGTTTCAGATCGAGACCCATTATATACATCAAAGTTTTGGAGGAAATTCCAAGAAGGAATGGGAACTAAGTTGGATTTCAGTACGGCATTTCACCCACAAACAGACGGACAGACTGAGAGGGTCAACCAAGTCATTGAAGACATGCTTAGGGCATGTATGTTAGAATTGCAAGGATCATGGGATCAACATCTACCATTGATTGAGTTCGCTTATAATAATAGTTTTCAGACGAGCATTGGGATGGCACCGTATGAAGCCTTGTACGGAAGACGATGTAAGTCTCCAATCAATTTGGAGGAAATTGGTTAGAAATTCGTTTTGGGACCGGAACTACTTGAAGATAACGCTGCCATCGTCCGCATGATCAGGGAAAGACTAAAGGCGGCTCAGAGCAGACAGAAAAGTTATGCTGACATCAAGCGGACTAGTGTGGACTTTAAAGTGGGTGAACATGTATTTGTGAAAGTATCACCGATGAAGGGAGTGATGAGATTTGGGAAGAGAGGGAAACTGAGTCCCCGCTATCTTGGACCATTTGAAGTTTTGGGTCGAGTGGGAGAGGTAGCCTACCGCATTGGTTTGCCACCATTGTTTGATCAGGTACACAACGTGTTCCACGTATCTATGCTTAGAAAATATCTCAATGACCCTGATCACGTGCTGAGCGGCCAATCATTCGAAATGCATGAAGATATGACCATGATTGAAGAACCCGTAGAAATTTTAGATCGGAAGGAACAGGTGTTGCGAACAAAAGTGATTCCCTTAGTGCTTGTCTGATGGAAGAACCATCCGGCCGAAGAGGCAACGTGGGAACGTGAGGCGGATGTTAAAGAACAACATCCCAAATTGTTCGAAATTACCAACTAAATGTTTTCATTCGTTTGAGAATATGTAATTACGGGTACTATGAAGGCTATGTATGTTTTTTTTTTGAGATATTTGGATTTCAAACAATATTTGAGCAACTTTTCGCTGAACTCTTAATCGATGAAACTAGGGATGTATGGAAACCTAAACGAGCAAGAAGGTAACCAGAAACATCTCTGGTCTCGCTCGAGCGACCACTTGTGTTCGCTCGAGCGAACTACATAAGATTCAAATCTTCTTCTCGCTTGAGCGAGGTCTAGTGACCGCTCGAGCGAGGTCTTGAACCGCTCGAGCGAGGTCTTGAACCACTTGAGCGAGACATTATAACCGCTCGAGCGAGGATATAATATATGATAGAAACTAGTTCTGTTCTCGCTCGAGCGAGAACAGATGACCGCTCGAGCGAGGCGGAACTATAAATATGGCAGACGCAATGGCGCCTGTTCATCTTCAAGCTAAAGGAGGAAGAGACGAACAAGGGGGTTAGGGCAAGCGATTTTCAGTCTTTTCGATCCATTTCCAGCCGGATTTCGACCATCTGGTCCGTTAAGACTACTCTTTTAGGTAAAATCTACCATCCCTAAAATTTTTCTTGTCTCTTTAAACCCTTTAAATACCAAATGGCTTCAAGCCCAAACCCCCAACCTAAGAAACGGATGGCGATTCGGTCGCCGTCGGTGCGCAACAAAGCGCCACAAACCTCGCAACCATCATCAAACCCGCCCTCTGCTCCAATCACACTGGATGATTGGTGGGGAGCAAAAATTTTTGAAGCTGAATGGGAAATACATCCCTCTTGTTTCGGAAATCCGGCATCCACCCAGTGGACATCGGACTTTATCACCAACAATCAGCTCAAGACCCTGCTTACGCCGTTCGGGGATCGATACTACCCGAGGCTAGTGAAACTGTTTTACCAGACCTTAAACATGAGCATCGATGAGGACGCCATACTTGTTACCATCGATGGTAATGAGTTAATTTTCAGATGTGCTGACATTTCCTCAATCATGAAGTGTCCCCACATCTACACTCCTAGCCCACTCATCCTACAACCTTTTTCTGGGAACGTAGATTTCCCAACGATCATCTCCGACATCACTGGCGGTAGGTCCGGGACAATCTATCACCCGGTCACACAACTACCGGCGCATGTGGCTTTTAGACATTATCTTTAAAAAGAATTTGCACCCAACGGCCATTACCAAGAACGCCGAGATGCGTTTTTTACGACCTTGCATACCGTGATTTCACAATAGGTGGATCAACGCACCTATGGTTGTCATAAAAGGCATGGCGCATGCCTACAAAAGGAATGTAAGGGGTGCTGTCCCTCCACCAATCAACCGATTACCGTATGCACGGTTGATTTCCCGACTTATAGACTCACGAAATGGGAAGGGAGGATTTAGGATCCGGGAGGACGAGTTATTCCTCACCGACAACGTCGTCCCATACCTCGCCCAGGACTGGAGCCGAAACCTTAAGAGCCTCCAAACCAGCGTCGACAAGAAGAGAGACCAACAGGTCTCCCGATCAGCCACCCATCAAGCACCGGTAGGACCGACTACCCCCTCTACCTCAGTTCCGCAGCCTATACCCACTACAGACACGGGCATGATGCGGGAGATCCTCCAGCAAGGGCGGGAGATCAGGTTGCATCAGAGGTTCCAGGAGGTGCTACTCATAGACCTCATGGGCCAGGCATACCCGCAGTCTTACATGCAGCGCGTGGGTGCCATGAGGGACGCTATTTTTGGAGCATCTAGCTCCGGCCCGACTACGAGGAGCGCCACAGTGGGTACCACAGCCGTCACGGTGGACGATGGCGACGACGATGGCGAGGACTACGACGACGACGACTATGAAGAGGATGAGGATTAGATAGTAACAAACATTTGAACACTTGGCATGTAATATTTTGAAACTTTTGATATGTAGGATAAATTTTTCTTCAAACAATCGTGACATAAATGTCACAAGGTTTTGATTGGGTAGATGATAAATATTTACGGGATGAGATATCGATAATATTTTGGATAATTGTTTTGTTTTTGTTGTATGGAAAATTGTGGGCATGACCAGCACTGGTTACTGCAAAATGCGGCAATTTATGTAAATTTCTAATTTGATATGTGAGTCGTATGACAGAAGTGGTACCTGGTTAAGAAAAAAAAAAATATATATCAATTTTCGAGGGCGAAAATCTTATAAGTTGGGGTGATAATGTAGTGTCACAACCCAATTTTTCCACTGATTTGTGCACGGCACGCATACACACACAGGTATATGTGTTTCACAAGGAGACCAAAACGACCCAAATACTTTAAGCGTGTACGTGGGAAACACACTAGTATATCCCAAAAACTTTAAATATAAAAGTGAAGAAGAGAGAGAGGAGCCCTTACGTAAATCTATTCTAACCTAAATAGAGAGAAGGTGAATATAGAGAGAAAGAAGAAAAGAGCCTGGTAGAGAACTAGGGTTCGTTGAGACTTAGGTCGGCAAAGGAGATCAGAGGAAACGACGGGAGGACGAACCAGGGAGGCCGGATAACCGAGTAGTTATTCAAATCATAAATCAGACCGGTGCGGTTTCATCGTCAGAGGTACGTTAAGGACATGATAGATGCCTAGGAATATTTTAAATAGTAGGAAAGAGGTTGGCTAAATGTTCCTTGTTTAAGATAAAGGGTAAATGATGAGTGGAAGCATATTCTCGATCTTGATCGAGGGACAAATCGTTGTTCCTCGCTCGAGCAGTCTAAAAAGGCTCGCTCGAGCGAGGATGAACAGATATAAACATGACTCTGGGCTCGCTCGAGCGGTCCCTGAAACTAAAGGGAAGCTCGCTCGAGCGAGGGTCCACGATCATATTTTGAAAACTCGTTTTAACCGCTCGAGCGACCTCAATTTAATCGCTCGAGCGAGGTCAATAGACCGCTCGAGCGAAGTCAAGTGACCGCTCGAGCGAGGATAATGGACCGCGCGAGCGAGGTCTGGTGACCACTCTGATCTTGGTTTTTGTCGAATATGAGGACTTGGGGGTCATACACCCAATGACCTTAGATTATTCTAAAACTTTTTTTTTATGTAGGTTGATGCGTTATAACCCTCTACGGGCAGGCATGCCTTGAGATTCGTCGAGGTAGGGAATATTCTCGAAACACGTGCATTATTCTGTGAACTCATATGCGTAGTATAGTCTATGTAAATAGTGTATATTCCATAAACCCTCATGATAAGGGTGTGTGTGTGTGTTATAATGTGGAAAATCCTGAGGTCCCCAGGGGGACGAGAAATAAAATAGAAGCAAGTGGCATCCCAGGGATGCGTAAGAAAACAAACAGAGAAACAAAGGTAACGTGATAAGGCCTAATGTAATATATTTAGTACAATCACGGTGAATAACTATATGTAAAGCACATTGATATTTTTATTATTTAAGGTTGATTAGAATACCCCAGGATACCCACGACGACTCGGCGGGATATCCGTGACCGATGCACGTGCCAATCCAGACATTTATAACACATCCGGGATGTAGATTGAGAATAGACCCCGCCTATGAGAAAGGGGCTCAGGCGATATTCGTGGAATACACATAACAACTGTCTAGTTAGACGACGATGGTGGGTATTCCATCGGGGCTCGATGCTATATTGCTCGAGGACTACTTAAGTTAAGATTTAAGTGATTAGGCCAAATTCACAACCAAACTTATAAGGAGAATAAACAAAAATATGCTAAGTATTGGTCGGAACCATTGGGTTATTCCTGATTACTCAAAATGTTGTACATAAGTGATTTCTTGAAAATTCTATGCTGGTTAGGTTACTGACATATGTGTGAAGGATGATCTATATGTTCTTTTATTTTCCCTACGGAGCTAGGATGTAGCTCACCCCTTAGACTATACGTCGCAGGTCCAGGACTAGCGGCAGCAAAGACTTTGGGAGAAGATAATCCAAGAGCCTCGGTGTTCGTGGCCACAGAAGAGTCAGAACCTCCTCCTGAAGAATTCTTCTAGGAAACCCGCTGCATACTCTGAGAGTGAGTAGAGAGAGTACTATGTATGGCTTGGTATATTGAGCCTCTTTATGTCGAATGCTTTAATTTCTATCCCTTGATAAAACATAAAGGATAGATAATTACCATTTAACTATTGGGCATGTCCTTATGTCCATGAATTGGCATGGGACAAGGACAGCCTTGCGAGATCAACTATATTGTCTTTTATTTCGATTTAGAGTAGTCGCATGTGCTTAAATTTACAGTTTGGCTGTATATATCGGCGAGTTATGATATGAAGTTAAGGCACGGCCTTGGAGGTCGTGCAGATGGCACGGATTTCGGGATGCCGAAATTCGGGCTGTCACATGTAGCCATTGGACAGGATTTTTATAGCAACAGATCTGAGTCTGAGTTACAAGACCCATCAGATCTGTACCTAATAACAAACTTCTCACCCTTTTATATTTATTTTCTCACTCCACCATCCTTCTTAACCCTTTCTGTAATCTAGACATTAAGTTGCCTTAGGATTTAGATTATAGTGACTTTAAATCCCCTTCCATTTAGGATTGCCAGATCTTTAGTTAGACCTGGAGAGCCTACTAAAGATAGCTCCCATGGAGCTTTAGATCAACTTTCCTGTGGGACAAACTCTTACTTATCAAAACTTGCTACAATAGGCCCTGTATCTTGCAGGACTGTGCATATTTTAGGCTTGCTACTCTGTAATCATCACTCTACCTTTCACTCATTTTTCGTTTACCCCATTCTTATCACTGTCTTCAATAAAGTCAGTAGCAAGCACTTAAAATAGACTAACAGGGGTCACTCAAATAGTCAATTCAAATGGAAATGATTACCATTGAGAACCACAAAATCATGCCCCGCTTCTCATTTAATGTTTTGACGATGGTAATAAATGAAGTAAGGTCGGATGCGCTACGTGTCAGAAGGAAGTCGTCTTCTATTTAAGGGAGCTCAAATGCTTCGATTCGATGCGTAATTTTGAAATGTAATGACCACCATTAAAAACCACGATATCGTGCCCCGCTTTTAATTAATGATATTATATCAGACATTGCGCTAGCGTGTCGTTATAGTAAGTGCAATCGCCTCCTTCATACAAACGTAAATACTTCAAATCAGGTGGTCTTCTCTTATGCCTTTTCGAATATGATCATGACAAAATCACGATGTCAAGCACGGACTCCCAGCGCATTGCCACATTTTGCCTTTCTGATTCTGTCAGTGTTAGTGGTAACCATGATTAAATGGCGGTAAATTAGGAAAATGAGGGACTATCGTATCAGTGACAGAGGCGCTACGTGTCGAGCTTCTATCAATATGCGCAGATATATCTCTTCACCCGAGCGCATATGCCTAGGCCTCATATATATATATATATATGCAAAGAAAAGAGTTAAAAAAAAAAAAAAAAAAAAGAAAGAGGGAGGTATTACTATACATTTTGTCATTATGGCACGTCATTTCATCACGTCACTCTCATCTTTCAATTTCAGTCAAACAAGAAACAATCGTGGCCATCAAAAGGAGCACACTTCACAGTTGCTTATATTTTAGCCGAATTTTGCATGGTATCTTTTATTTTATTATTTTATTTCTATCATCATCAGTATCTCTCTCTGGCTGTAATAACTCTTAACTCACACTTTTCCAAAAATTACCTTACGGCCTCATTCAGGTGTTTCCTGATTTTTCCCAAAAATGCTCAGATTCTTGGACACTCAGATTCCTGACAGATTTTTAGCAGACACAAATTCCTGGTTTTTCCCATATACTTCTTAACTTACTCAGATTCCTGACAGATTCTTATAAAACTCAGAGTTCTTTGTTTTTATGTTCCTCTTAGAAAATCCTCATAATTGATTAAATCAGTGGTTATGCTATGACCGTAAAAACGTGATCTAATCATCGGTTTATGTACCGTACTCGGATATCTCTCAAAATTTACCGACAACCAATTGAGATGGGGATGAACATATTTGACGGAGTCTTTTCACGAATCAAATTTAATAACCAATACTTTTAAAATGGGCCACTAATACCCATTTATAGGTGGGATTTAAAGGTACTCTTAATAATAATATTATATTCATAATATTCAAGTTGGTTGCCTTTACTTTTGCAATTGTAATATCATATGTTAAAGGGAGCCATTACTTGGACTCACTTTTTAAGTGATTGCACCGTGGTTAAAAAAGGACTTTCTATTTTAGGGACATGTGACATATGAAAACGTAATCTGAGCCGTCTAATTTAAAGTTCATGATCTATAGATCCTTAGTGGATAAGATTGGCACGGAATATAATGTTCATCATGTGATTAAATATAGTCAAAGGCTATTATTTGTTTCAATGGTTGACAACAATAGATCATATGATAAATATCGTGTTTTGCTCCAATCTTACCCACCAAGGATCTATAGATCATGAACTTTAAATCAGACGGCCTAGATTACATTTTCAAATGTCACATGTCCCTAAAATACAAAGTGTTTCTCTACCCTCGGTGCAATCACTTAAAAACCGTGTGCAAGCAATGACTCCCTATGTTATATAATATATAAAATTAAAGTTCGATTGCCTTTATTAAAGTATGTTGGTTGTACAGTTGTACTTGCTATTATAATATTATATATTATATAATATATATAATGGTGGATATATATATATAGGAAAAGGGATCCGTCCTCATGGGAGGACGGTCATCGTCCTCCAACCTTTCATGTGGCACCCAAAATATTGTTTTGATGCCACGTGGACCATGGGTGCATTGCTTAGATAATCTTTGAAAAACAAAAAAATTAAAAACTCATCTCCACCTTGTATTTTTTGAACCGTGAAATGTGGACCAATGAAAACCGTCAAACTTTGACTTGTGGGTTTAAAATTTGTTTTTCGATTTTTTTTTTTAATATTGATCTAAATTGTCCACCTGTGCTCCACGTGGCACCCAAAAAGTGTTTTGGGTGCCACGTGGATCTTGGAGGACGGTCACCATTCTCCATTGGAGGACCTAACCGGCTCCCATATATATATATATATATATATATATATATATATATATATATATATATATATATATATATATATATATATATATATATATACTTTCTAAAGACTAATAGCATAAGCAGCAGGGATACAGCTTAAGAAGGACGCACGGGATAGGCGCCTTAGTGATGGTGGGCTGAAATCTTAACGGAGTACGAAGTCTAAACGGGACGGTCCAACACACCGGCCAGTGGTCCCCAACGCCAGTAATCGTCCGGTACCGGTCCGGTGGCTGTCCGGTGCGCCAAAAAAGCATCACGGTGATGGTGAGTTGAGAAAAACTCACCGTCATCTTCTCCAACTGATTTTTTCTGCAAATTTCTTTTTTGTTTTTTTTATATTTATTTTTTAGCATATGAATGTTGAGTTGGGATCTGATGTATACAATGGATGTCAAGTATACACACCCGCCTACAATTTGATCTCAGATTCGGAGCTATTCCGAGAAATTTGCTCGGATGACTAGCTCTCCCTTTCCCTAGGAAACCACTTGGAATCACACTTCCGTAGGAATTCTCTCGAACGGCAGATTTAGCGGAAAAAACTTAGAATCTGCTTATAATCTTAGTATAAACTCAGATTCTAAATGAAATCTGGCTTTCGAACGAGGCCTACGCCTTCTCATGCCAGCTGTGCCTGAAAAAGTGACAACTGACAAATCTTCTCAGCTACCCCTGCCTTGCCTGACGCATCTCAGCTTCTCACCCATACAAAGTAAAAACTTACAAACAACCCAACAGAATGGCAAAAATACGGGTTGTGCCTGATACGTACTAGGAGTCGATACAATATGTATCGGTATTGGCCGATATTTGATACCATGGCTGAAATGCATTGGTTTTGGGCATGCCTGAAACGAAACCAAGCATCGAAATTTCAGTACAGATTTGTATGGAGGGGAAAATTTCGGCCGAAATTCATATTATCGACAGAAATTTCGGTTCAAAATTTCGATTTTAGTCATGCCTGAAACTGAAATCTTCACTCAACATTTTCTCTTAATTAGAAATTATTTGTTGAAAGAGAATTGTCAAACAGGGCCCAAGTCCCTAGGTGAAATATGCTTTTTACTCAACATTTTTTTTCTTACAAAGAAGTTCTCATAAAAGGGTTGCCAAACAGGGCCTCGATGTTTAATCAAGACCATTGATACATAATTCTCCATGTCCCATCATCGTCCAATGTTAGTTTGGATGATGTTAATTTATTTACTTTTGCAATTGTAATATCATATGTTATAGGGAGCCATTACTTGGACTCTCTTTTTAAGTGATTGCACCTAGGTTTAAAAAGACCTTGTATTTTAGGGACATGTGACATATGAAAACGTAATCTAGGCCGTCTGATTTAAAGTTCATGATCTATAGATCCTTAGTGGATAAGATTGGCACGAAATATAATCTTCATCATGTGATTAAATATAGTCAAAGGCTATTATTTGTTTCAATGATTGACAACAATAAATCATATGATAAATATCATGTTTTGCTCCAGTCTTACCCACCAAGGATCTATAGATCATGAATTTTAAATTAGACGGCCTAGATTACGTTTTCAAATGTCATATGTCCCTAAAATACAAATTCTTTCTCTACCCTCGGTGCAATCACTTAAAAACGGTGTGCAAGTAATGACTCCCTATGTTATATAATATATAATACTAAAGTTCGATTGCCTTTAGTAAAGTATGTTGGTTGTACAGTTGTACTTACTATTATAATATTATATCTATTATAATATTATATCTATTATAATATTATATATTAAATAATATATATAATGGTGGATATATATATATATATATATATATATATTGATATACTTTCTAAAGACTAATAGCATAAGCAGCAGGGATACAACTTAAGAAGGACGCGCAGGATAGGTGCCTCAATGATGGTGGGCTGAAATCTTAACGGAATAAGCATTCCAAACGGATGGTCCAACACACCGGCCAATGGCCCCTGACGCCAGTATTCGTCCGGTGCGCCAAAAAAGCATACCAGTGATGGTGAGTTGGGAAAAACTCACGGTCATCTTCTCCAACTGGTTTTTTCTCCAAATTTTTTTTTGTTTTTTTGTTTTTTGTTTTTAGGCATATGAATGCTGAGTTGGGATCTGATGTATACAATGGATGCCAAGTATACACACCCTGCCTACAATCTGAGCTCAGATTCTGAGCTATTCCGAGCAATTTGCTCGGACACTAGTTGTCCCTTTCCCTCGGAAACCACTCGGAATCACACTTCCATAGGAATTCTCTCAAATGGCAGATTTAGCGGAAACAACTTAGAATTTGCTTATAATCTTAGTATAAACTTAAATTTTGAGTGAAATCTGGCTTCCGAACGAGGCCTACACCTTCTCATGCCAATTGTGCCTGACAAAGTGACAATTGACAAGTCTTCTCTGCTACCCCTGCCTTGCTTGACGCGTCTCAGCTTCTCACCCATACAAAGTAACAACTTACAAACAACCCAACAGAATGACAAAAATACGGGTTGTGCCTGATACGTATCGGGAGTCGATACGATGCGTATCAGGAGTCGATACGATATGTATCGGTATCGGCCGATATTTGATACCATGGCCGAAACGCATTGGTGTCGGGCATGCCTGAAACAAAATCGAGCACCGAAATTTCAGTACAGATTTGTATGGAGGGGAAAATTTCGGTCGAAATTCATATTATCGACAGAAATTTTGGTTCAAAATTTCCGTTTTAGTCATGCCTGAAACTGAAATCTAACATGATAGTTTGATCCTTGCTTCTCACTCAACATTTTCTCTTAGAAAGTATTTGTTGAAAGAGAATTGTCAAACAAGGCCCAAGTCCCTGGGTGAAATATGCTTTTTACTCAACATTTTTTTTCTTAAAAATTAGATCTTATAAAAGGGTTGCCAAAAGGTCTCGATGTTTAATCAAGACCGTTGATACATAATTCGCCATGTCCCATCACCGTACAATGTTAGTTTGGATGATGTTAATTTATTTATGTTCAACTTAAAAGAGTGGAAATAAGATTCTTATGGTTGACCATGTTTATATGTTGCCAAGTGTAGGTTCATGTGATAGTCCCACATGGGATATAGACTTGTCCAGAACCTAAGTTATATGGTGTGACTTGCTCCCATTTTGGGTGGGGGTGGGGATAGTGATATGTAATGCTTGTGTTAGGAACAAAATTGGGGCGCGGATCTAAGCCAATAATCGGCCAATATTGTTGGCATGTGGGTTTGAGTTATCAAACTTCAAGTTAACTGAGTGTTGCCCCAATTTTAGGTATTAAAGAATAGTGCCCATGTCGGAGTTCGGGAATAAATCGGCTAGGAAAAAATCCCAAATCTCGACTTAGTTGGAGAGGTGATCAGTGCCTAAATGAGATTATATTTTGCACCTTAATTCCTACATTTAGCTAGCCGATGAAAGCATCAGATGGTGGTTATGTAGTTTCAATGTTTTCAAGTATTTCTGACCGTTGGATTGCTAAAGAGCGTAAAAAAGGGCAATTAAAGGTTACGCAAGAACTATGGACCAAAAAGGTCAAAAGGAGCATCGAAATCTGTGAAGTAGCTCAACATCCACCATGAGAATGGAGACTCGATCCATATATGTCAATCAATTGAGAACCAAGTGTCAATCGATTGACAAGAGAGACAACTTTGCCCCTCTTAGTTCGAATTCAAGTTCAATCGATTGAGGATTAAAACTCAATCAATTGAGGTTATTAGGGAAAAGATTTGCTATCTCATATAAAAGGAAAGCTACAACTTTGTTTGAGTATCTCTAATCTCTATTCTCTATCCGTTCTCTCACTTGGGGGGGCTCACATTCTCTCTTTTCTTTTAGGGTTTTCTCTGGGTAGATTATACGTAGGCTTTTGCAATTTCTTTTCTTTTACAGTTTGTGGAATCATAAATTGTATTTAGGAAAAATATTGTAAAATAATTTTTGGATAAATAAAAAGTGCATATTTAAGAGAGTGGCTTCGAGTTAACAATGAGATCGCACACCAAGAATGAGCGGCTAAATCATTTGTTCAAGGAGGATGCGATCCCAAGATAAGTAACATTTTTATAATTAACTCCATAGTCTCTTAATTTCATCATGGAATCATTCTGCTAAAGAGTCTGCTTAAATTGAATATCTTTTGAATATTTTATTATGATCATTGATCTATGTTATCAACGATTATAATCGCAAGATCTGTACCTGCAAGCCGATCTGGGCTGCAGAGTGATTATATGTTCATGGTCGTGATTTAAGAATCTTGAGCTAAGCTATGCATTTTACATGATTCATACTACAATGATAGGCTGAGTCATCATTTTTAGATAGGGTATGTCGGATTGATGATCATGTTTTCTTACGATTCATTTTTTTAGATAAATGATGGTATGATTGATGTGTTATGAAATTGTGGGTTTAATGATAGAAAGGATATAAATCTGGGGTAGTAAATTCCTTTATCATTCATAAAATTGTCATTTTATTTATCATAAATTGTTCTTGCTTAGATTAGTTATTTTTCTTACATCTAGAACAGTGTGGTAATTGTTTAGCAATTTGAATTTTCTCCCTTGGTACTTCCTTGGGCATTTCAATTCTCTTTAAGGATTAGTTAAATTCCACGTTTCCCTGTAGATTCGACACCTTTGATTTTACCGTGCTACAACTGATCTTGTGAACTTGCAAGGGTACAATTTAAAATCGACCAAGTTTTTGGCGCCGCTGTCGGGGAATCAAGAAATTTTGATAAATTCAGAAAGAGATTTGTGTGAAATTATTTGACAGTCAATCGATTGAGATCTCATTTTCAATCGATCGACTATTTTCTATGGTTGTGACATGCTGATGTGTCAATCGATTGATTCAAAAGTGTCAATCGATCGACTGTTTTGAGTGTTAATTTTTAAAATTCTAACAAGTAAAAATCTAAATTTTTAATTTCAAATTTTGAATATTGAAATTTTGGATTTTTAAAATTTGAATGATGAAATTTGGCAATTGTTGAAATTTGAAATATCGAGCTTGAAAGTTGAATTTTGATTTTTGAAATTTGATATTTGCAATTTGAATTTTGAAATTTAATTTTTTAAATTGAATTTTAATTTTCATGATTGAATTTTAATTTTAAAATTTGAAATTGAATTTTTAATTTACAAAATCTTCTTTCCCTTCTTTTCTTCTCTTTGATAAAATTTTGTGGAGTTCTTCTAGGGAGTAGAGGATTTTTAGGATCTCTTGTTTAGGATTTAAGGAGTCTTTTATTCATTTCCTTATTTTCCTCTTTTAGGTAAGATTTTGTGAGATTGTTTATAGATTTTAAATTTTGATTTTGAATTTTGAATTTAAATCTTTTAAATTTTAATTTTAATTTCGATTTTTGAAATTTTAAATTTGAATTTCAAATTTTGAATTTTGAATTTTAAATTTTAAATTTTAAATTTGATTTTGAAATTTGAAATTTGAATTAAAATTTTGGAATTTAAATTTTGACTTTCAATTTTTAAATTTAAATTTTTGAATTTTGAATTTTGAAATTCGAAAAAAAAAAAAAAGAAAAAAAAAATCAATCAAAATTTAATTTTCTTTTCTTCTGATACTGGCTATTGTTCATCTTAGAAATCAATCGATTGAAAAATTCTCTGTCAATCGATTGAGACTAGAATATTATTTACTGTGAAAATTTTTGGAATTCTTTCAATCGATTGACATCTCTGTCAATCGATTGACTAGACCTCTGTTGCTTGCCTTCTCAGCAGACATTTCTGTGCTGTCCAGCTAGACTTTTGAACCTCAATCGATTGATTTTAATACATCAATCGATTGACAGATAAGCCTCTATTAGAATATTGTTGTGTGCTTTGTTTCAATCGATTGACGCCACTGCTTCAATCGATTCAAGCTGAAATCTGTGAGTTTATTGTGGATTCAGTAATCCTTGTTTTGCGTGTTGGTGCATGAGTTTTACTCGATCTCATCACCCACATCTACAACCATTTAATCTTGAGATCGAACGGCCTTACAGAGAGAATTGTAGAATCCAAAAGAATAGTATCATCATACTGAAATCATGGCAGATCAAAGGCCAGAAATGAATAAGAACAATCAAAACATCAATAATGAAAATAATGGGAATAGTAATCATTATGAGGGCCCAAGAATATTGGAATATTATAATGATCCTGGTTTTTACGAGGATCAGGATAATATCATGCATGCTCCCATTCCAGGAAACCATTATGAATTCAAATCCGCAATGATTCAAATATTACCGATTTTTCATGGATTGTCCAATGAAAATCTACATGTTCATTTAAATGAGTTTACTGGGGTGTGTAAAATATTCAGAGTTCACAATGTCACCGACGAGATAGCTAAGCTACGACTCTTTCCTTTCTCTTTAAGAGATAAGACAAAAACTTGGTTCTATTCTTTAGAACCATAATCGATCCAGAGTTGGGAAGAGCTACACCGTCAATTCCTTAAAAAATATTTTCCGATGACCAAAACTATTTTGTTGCGTCAGAAGATTCAATTTTTCTCCCCATAACCTACAGAAATATTTCATGAATGTTGGGAACGCTTTAAGGAATTGATCAGAAGTTGTCCTAATCATCAACTTCCAAGGTGGCAACAGGTCTAAAGTTTTTACAATGGACTGATTCCAGAAGAGAGATGCATGGTTGATGCATCTTGTGGAGGATCATGTGCCACAAAAGAGGCTGATGAATTGTGGGCGTTGTTTGAAAAGTTATATCAAACCTCAATACAAAATGCGATAATGGGCAATTAAATCTCATGTGTTGACCAGAGATGGGCTATGTGATGTCAACAATAATACCTTAGATCTATCAACAAAAGTTGACATGTTGTCCAAACAAATGAACATGTTGTTAGCTACAACCAAGCAAGCTAAAACTCCCATCACCCCCACGGCTTGGTCAATTTGTGACCACCCAGGTCACATGGCTAATGAGTGTCCAACCACCTTGTCATTCTTCCCTAATGAACTTACTCCTTAAGAGCTGGTGAATGTGACTCAATCTTATCAGCGGTAGGGTAGGAACATGTACTCAAACACCTACAATCTGAAATGGAAAAATCACCCCAACTTAGGATGGGGAGGATCAAACCAAACTGGACAGGTGAACCAACAGTATAGATCCAACATAATAAGTGGACAACAGAACTTTCATCCACAACAGAATTTTAATTTCCAACAGAATTCTCCCTACTATCATCCAAATTCTGAGTACAAAAAAAAACAGAATTTCAATCAGAATTTTAATCAATCTCATACCACCGCATCGAAAGATTCTGAGTTGGAAGAAAAGAATATGTGAAATATGCAAGCTTTTCAGCAAATGATGATGGACTAATTTAGCCAATTGATCAATCAATTGAGTCAACAAGAGGAAGGTAGGCTTCCTAGCCAACCCATCAACAATCCTTGAGGCCAAGCATCACCTGATGAAGGACCATCGAATAGTCAACAGTTGAAAGTTGTTACTATGTTGAGAAGTGGGCAAGCAGTTGATAATCAAGTGGAAATGCCAGTGGAATCTGATAAGGAAGAAGAAAAAGAAGCAACAAAAGGCAAGGGGCTAGAGAAAGAGTCTCCTCAAATTGTCCAACAAGGACCTGAAGAGAGGAACCAGAAAATGAACCCCATTCCTATATCCCAAAGGCACCATTCCCTGAGTGCCTAACACCTCCATCTAGAATGGGCAAAGGAGCGTCAAAAATGGAATAAATCTTTGAAATATTCAAGCAAGTAAAGATAAATCTTCCATTACTTGAAACAATCAAGCAAGTTTCTGAGTATGCAAAAATTTTCAAAGATCTATGCACTCGTAAGAGAAAATCACGTACTCAAGTTTTAAAGAAAGTGTTCCTGACTAATCAAGTCAGTTCGATATTGCAATTGGATGCACCTCAAAAACTTAAGGACCCTAGAGTCCCAACTGTTCCATGGGTTATAGGTGGGCAACCAATTGGTAAAGCATTATTGGATTTGGGAGCAAGTGTCAACCTGATCCCAAACTCAGTGTACGGGAAATTAGGACTAGGCGAGTTGAAACCCACAACAGCAACACTCCAACTTGCTGATAAGTCAGAAAGAAGACCTAGGGGTATCATCGAGGATGTTTTGGTTGGAATAGACAATTTTGTCTTTCCAGTGGACTTTGTTGTGTTGGACATGGAACCACCAGTTAAATCCATCAATCAAGTCCTAATCATTCTTAGACGTCCGTTTCTCGTAACTGCTAATGCCTGCATCAATTGTCGAGCGGGCGTCATGGATGTTTCTTTTGGAAACATGAAAGTCAGGCTCAATATATTTCATGTGATGAACCATTTTTCCAATGAGGATGAGATTGACTATTTCTATATCGATCACGTGGACGAAGTAGTAGACGAAGCTTTACCATCAATGCTTACCAAAGAATAATTCGAAACTACTTTGTTGGCCATCGATGAGGAAAAAGGATTTGAAAAGAAACAACCAGAAGGGAAGAGGACGAGTTCATCAAGTGATGATGATAAGTTATGTAAAATTGAGACTAAGGTGAAACCATTACCTATTGAGGTAAAGGATGAGTTGACACCATCAATCAGGCAACCACCAACTGTTGCATTGAAGCAGTTGCTTGAGTCACTCAAATATGCTTTTCTGGGACCTCAAGAAACATTGTCGGTAATTATATCATCAACATTATCGGAAGGGCAAGAGTATGATTTGTTGAAGGTGCTTAAGGACCATAAAGGAGCTATCAGATTAAGCTTAGTTGATCTTAAAAGAATTGATCCGTCAGTATGTATGCATAAAATATATCTAGAAGATGATAGTACACCATCGAGGGAACCACAAAAACGACCCAATCCAAACATGAAAGAAGTTGTTCTAAAAGAGATAATCAAGTTACTCGATGTTGGAATCATCTTTGTGATCTCTGATATTGAATGGGTAAGCCCAGTCCAAATTGTTCCCCAAAAGTCGAGAATTACAGTGAAAGAGACTACTAAAGGAGAGTTGGTGCCTACACGTGAAACCACTGGATGGCGTGTGTGTATTGATTATCTAAAATTGAACACTGCCACGAGAAAGAATCATTTTCCCTTGCCATTTATTGATCAGATTCTAGAAAAGTTGGCAGGACAAGAATATTATTGTTTTCTTTATGATTACTCGGGATACAATCAAGTGCCTGTGTTTCTATCGGACCAAGAAAAGACAATATTTACTTGCCCGTATGGAACCTTTGCATATCGAAGGATGCCTTTCGGACTTTACAATGTGTCGGCCACTTTTTAACGTTGTATGTTAGCAATATTCTCGGATATGGTTGAAAAATTTATCGAGGTGTTCATGGATGATTTCTCGGTTTTTGGGAAGACATTTGAACTATGCTTGAATCACTTGGCACAAGTATTACAATGTTGCATAGAATTGAATCTTATTTTAAGCTAGGAAAAGAGCCATTTTATGGTTCAACAAGGAATTGTGTTGGGACATATCATTTCCAAGAAAGGGATCGAAGTCGACAAGGCAAAAGTTAGCTTAATTGCTAATTTGCCACCACCCAAGAGTGTTCGACAAATTCGATCATTTCTGGGTCATGCGGGATTTTATAGAAGATTCATTAAGGATTTTATCAAGATTACCAAGCCCTTGTGCAACTTGCTTGGAAAAGATATTCCGTTCGAATTTGATGATGAATGCATGAAGGCATTTTTAAAAATGAGAGAGCTATTATCCAATGCTCCAATAATCCAACCATCAGATTATTCGCTGCCGTTCGAACTCATATGCGATGCATCGGACTATGCGATTGGAGCAATCTTAGGGCAAAGGATAAACAAATTACCTCATGTGATTTACCATGCCAGTAAGACACTGATTGATGCACAACCTAATTACACCACAACCGAGAAGGAGTTATTAACTGTGGTGTATGCATTGGGTAAATTATGTTCCTATTTGCTCGGTTCAAAAATAGTGGTCTTTGTAGACCACTCTACATTGAAGTATTTGTTGGCAAAAAAGGACACGAAACCAAGGTTGATCAGATGGATCTTGCTCCTCCAAGAGTTCAACTATGAAATCAAAGATAAAAAGGGGGTTGAGAATGTTGTAGCTGATCATTTGTCACGAATTTTACCTGAAGAATCATCTGTATCTGAGACTATTCGTGATACCTTTCCAGATGAGCAGTAAATGGCAATTGATGCAACAGCCACAAAAGCTCCTTGGTTTGCCAATATTATGAATTATCTGGTCACTGGTAGAATCCCTACGCAATGGGGTAAGAATGATAAGAATCTATTTTTCTCCCCGATAAAATACTATTTTTGGGATGAATCATAGTTGTTCAAATTTTGTTCAGATCAAGTCATCAGAAGATGTGTGCCTGAAGAAGAGCAACTAAGTATCATAAATTTTTGTCATGCTGGGGCCTTTAGAGGCCATTTCGGAGGACAAAAGACCGCACAAAAAATTCTTCAAAGCGGATTTTACTGGCCTTCCATCTTTCGGGACACTGCAAAATTTTGCAAAGAGTGCCAACGATGTCAATAGCTTGGAAATATTTCACGATAAAATATGATGCCACTAAACCAGATTTTAATTGTTGAAATTTTTTGATGTATGGGGGATCGACTTCATGGGTCCTTTTCCCCTATCATTTGATTATTTATATATTATGTTGGTCGTTGATTATGTCTCAAAATGGATAGAAGTTGTGGCACCACTATGTCAATCGATTGACACCACTATGTCAATCGACTTTTCACGAAAAGGTTGTTGTCAATCAATTGACACCACTATGTCAATCGATTGACATTAAGCATGCTTGAGTGGATTGTACCACGTTGCATCTGCATTTCAAATGCCCTTTCAAATTCCTGCGACGTGGTGGAGGTCAACCGATGTCAATCAATTGAGACTAGTCTCTCACTCGATTGACGATCACACTATATAATGGGGACACCCTTGGCCCCCTTCTTCACAAGCCTCCGCCAATCCGAGCGTTGATCTATATTTTCAATCTCCTCGTACGCGATCGAAATGGCGGCACCTGGTCTACTGATCAACCGATCGCCTAGTCCCGCGTCCCGCCAACAATCCTATGTGTATCCCCAATGACGAGTACGTGGATCACCAGTTTCAAATGGAGAATTTCTTTGATCTTGCAAAATATTGATGTATTGTCGAAGCCGCTCATTCGATCGAATTCATCAAGGATCTGCACTTGGAGATGTGGCTCGCTCCTCCGCCTATAGATGTCTCGTTGCATATCTTACGGCTGTTTTACCAAAACATGGAATGGGTATCAGCCACACTATCGCCGACGGGTTTGCCATTCATCCGCCTCGAGATTGATAACTGGACGTATAACTTGCACGCCACCAATCTCGCCCGTGCATTTAATTTCTACTTGGTTCGCCCATTGAACCACCACATCAATCCTGCCATTGATCTCAGCTAGGACCTCATGATCAACAACATGTGTGGAGGAAGGCGCGGGTCCGGTTTGTCCACCAAACGAGCTGTCCTACCGATGGACATCTTGTTTTGGGACATTGTTATGTCGAACAACTTGTTACCACATGGCACGAAGAGCGAGAGGACAAAGAATAAGGTGTTAGCGCTTTATGCAGCGCACACGAATACTTAGTTTGATGCTCCGGGATTGATGCTTGAAGAGATGTATCGGTGTCACAGCGACATCTTGATCACCACCACACCGAAAAAGCAAGAAGCCATTCTTTTGCATTTCCCGCAGTACATGATGCATCTTTTGGACGAAGTTGGGTGCCCGATTTACAATGATGAAGAGATGGGTGATATGCAATTTGATCACTATGGCACGAACGTTTGGGACAAGAGCATCAAGGCCATTCTACGTGTTACGCCACCACCTATCGACGTCAATGAGGTACCTCCTCCTCCCCGACCAAACCCCGGACAACGCCAACGCGGCGGCATTAGACGACCTCGTCCCGAAGAGGTCCCCTATTTTAACGCCGAGGCAGTAGAAGCTCGCCTCGAGGTGCGGATGGATGGGTTGAGTGCCATTGTGGGAGGTATTGATCAACGTTCACAATTTCAGAGTTCCCTTCTCGTGCGGATTGCCCGTGAGTCATTTCCTGGGCAAGCCGAGGACTTCATCGCAGGAGCTAGAGCGGCGATGAATGGAGAGGGAGATCTAGAAAATGATGATGATGATGATGATGTTTAGTGTGTCATGTTTTGTGTTTGTTTTTAGTTTGGTTTATTTAGTTGTGATCATGTTTGTTTTGTTGGTGAATCGTAGTTTGTGTTAGATGTAGGTTTTATTTTTAGTAAGGTCATGGTTGTAATCAAATCAAAATTTAGTAAATGAAAATCGGAGTGTTTCAGTATGTTATATTTCTGTGTATTCTCAGATTGGTGCTTATGTTCATCAGTCAACCGATTGAGATTCTCATCTCAATCAATTGAGCATTTCAATTCCCATATTAGCACCTCGGGTTGAGTCAATCGATTGACAATAAACTTTCAATCGATTGACACTGTAGTAGACAAAAAATCCTTTTGTCAGAGTAAGAGAATTTTCGAATAGTGTTCGATTGCCTAAACCTGCTGAAGGACTTTTCTGCCAGGCTTGACGCTTTGGCCGTGCACCATATATCCAACTTGACATCATATGTCAATCGATTGACACTCAAGGGTCAATTGATTGATTGATGTATGTTTCTGAAAAATTGCCTCTTCCACTCCGAAAATAGAGAGATTTGCATCCCCTAAGAGTTCGTAGTTTAGGAGGCTTCTTTGAGTCCTTAGGGTACGTGTTTTAAGAATTTTTCTCTATTTATACCTCTCTTAGGATAGTCTTTTAAATCACCTTAGTCAGAAGTTTTCATTCAATCCTCCCCAAGTTTTTACTTTGGCTCCCATCTGGTACCGTACCCGCTCAACAGTTAAGAAACTGATGGAACCGGCACGAAAAAGAATTTGTCGAGAACTGCCATGGGAAGCGCTCGATTTGTCAACGTGAGAAATCATTGATCTTGACCTTGTTTTCGATCCAGAATTTCAATCGAGTTTTGCTCGTTCCATCGAAGCCGGCAATGATCCAGCGTTGAATTTGATTTCGACCTATTTATGGGCGAAATTAAACCTGTAAACGCCACTTGTACCGCTGCCTCCTACCCCACCAACATCTCCGTCACAAGCGCCCATTCCACCACCCGGCAAGGACGAAATCACTGAGGAGATGTGGCGTTACGCATTCTCACAGCCAAAGCAAGGAAGCGCTTCTAATGATGATTAAGGGATTAGGACTGTCAGTTTTAGGGTTTAGTTTTAGGAGTCCTTTAGATTTTATTTTATTTTATTTTCATGTTTTAGATTAGGGTATTTTTAGATTATGTTTTAGAATTAGGTTATTTTTATTAAATTTTCAATAAGTGTAATAAATTGCACCAGTTAATAAAAGTTTAATTTAGTTATATATTTGTGTTTTCTATTTCGGTCCCAATACCTTTCACCTGGTCAACCTTTTGGTTCTTCATTTTATTTAACAAGTTTGGGGGCGTCATTCAGTTTCCAAAAATTCAACCAATGGGGACATTGGACGATTCAGGTTTGGGGGGGTATTTCCTTCGATTTATACGTGTAGATTTCATATTTAAAAAAAAAATGGTTGTTCTCAAATTTTAAAAGTGCATCAGTCAATCTATTGAGACCAATTGTCTCAATCGATCGACTGATAATCATCAGACCTATCGAAAGCCTGTGTCAGTCAATCGATTAACTGGTGACAATTAGACTTATGAATTTCGAATTTTATTCATATTCTTGAAGTGTAGATGACCGGAAATTTGTTTAGAGATTGTCATCATGTAATGATTGTTTTACAAATGCTCGTAAATTTTAATGATGAATAATGATGAATAATGATGTTCATGATCTATGACTAAAAATTTTGTACCATCACATAGTTTTAATTCCAAATTTTAAATTAAGTGTAGAACTTGAAATCCTAAGATTCCAAAGAAAGACTAAAAAATCAGCGAGCTTTGGAACTTTGTCCTCGTTTTTTATGAGTGCTGAAAATTTTTGGAGTATCTTTGAACTTCATTCTTAATTATTGAAATCTCATCTCCATTTGTTAGTTTCGCATGTGTTATATTATTGTGCTAGAAATCATTGTGTGACAACTCAAGGCAACTAGGCATCATTACTATCATGAGAGGAGATGATCAAAGGCCATCTTTGGCTCGTTTGTGCCTAAAATATCCCACCATACATTGATATGTCGTGTTGAAGTCCCTTTGAGCCTTGATTGAAAATTTTTATCCTAAATATTTATTATTAAACTATATTAATCATACCCCATACTATTTTGAAAAGCCTCACCCTTTTATCTCTGAGAAATTAGGAAAGAGAGTAAAAGAGGAAGTGGAGAGTTATGACAATAATAGTTGCAAGAAGTATATGGCAGAAAAAAAAAAAAAAAGCAAAGAAGAAAATATATCTTTGTGCAAAAGGAAGAGAAATATGTAAAAATGGTGTTAAAAAGAAAAATAAAAGAAGGAGAAAAGTGATAAAAAGGAAAAACCTTCTGAAAGGTTCGAAAAAGAAAGTGTAAAAAATCGTAAAATCAAATGTGCTTCCTTTTCCGATTTCTCAGAGAAATTTGAATCCAATTTTCCCCTTCTTTCTTAACCTTTACCCGAGCCCCATTACAACTTTAGAAAAGACCTTCTTGATCCAATTATGAGGGGTAAATGCCTTGTGGAGAGTGATCATATAATGTCTATGGTACATGGTATATGCATGCTTAGGATACAAATATCTTCCTAAAGAGATTTCTTTTAAAAATTCTTTTATGCACTGTCTTTCTTAAAACAAGTGAGATTCTTCTAATTTGTGTTGTAATTCCATCTCACATATGGGTGAAAATTAAAACTATTTATCGGGGCGACTTCATTATGAGTGCACACCTATGGTGAGGATTGAGTCTAGATATAAAATCTAAAGACTTCTAGTTTAAACTTATTTTCAGATGAAAGAATTTTAGCAGTGATAATAGCACATGACACTTTGGGCATAAATCATGAGTATCAAAAAAATAATGAATTGAAGTGAATGAGTATTAATAGAATGAGCATGGCCAGAAGCATCTTAAAGGTTTTCACGGACATTTAACTATTTAAAGGCATGACTACAATTCTGGAATCTATTAGTTTATGAAGTTTGTAGGTATCTTTGCTAAAACCCTTTAGGAGACACAACTCCTCCACTAGGGATCACTTACGGGTTTAAAGGCTTATTGCATGGGCTAAATGTGACAGCCCGGATTTCGGCACCCCGAAACCCGTGCCATCAGCACGATCATCTTGACCGTGCCCTTAGCTAAACACGGAACACTGGTATATCAAGCATGCAAAAGTACAATAATGAAATTTCGGAGTTTAAATCTATATTAATTAACTTTCCAAAAGACAGTTCTACCCTCATGCCCCTACATGAATGGAGAACCGATCCGAACCATCGATGATAGAAATCATCACGGATGGTTCGTCCCAAAAGAATAATCCAAAACCTTATATACATGGTTTTCGCAAAATCAAGGCTTGACATACCAAGCCGTACAAAACTCTCTGTAAAAATCCCTCAAAGTGGCACAGCGGAGTCCTCTAGAAGAAGTCCTCTGGAGGTGGCTCCAACTCGTCACCGCAAGGTCCGACTCACGGGATCGGCTCTCCTGAAGCAGGTGAGTCTAGTAGTGGACTGCGACGTATAGTCTATAGGTGAGCTACATCCTAGCTCAATAGGGAACAAACACTGTTGAACATATAAATTATAACTCACATATATTCTATGATATGCCATGCATGATGTATCTATGCAATTGTTAATGAAACGGTTTGAAAGCATTCGTTTTACTGTTGATTACTTATGTTTTCATTTACTCATGAATAATGCTGAAAAGGCCTAAAGCAAAACTTAAACTTTCAACTTAAGTAATCCCCGAGCAATATAGCATCGAGCCCCGATGAGATACCCTTCATCGTCATCTATATAGACAGTTTTAATGTATTCCCTGGGAATACCATATAGTACCCAAGCCCCTTTCCCCTGGGGATTGGTGGCGGGGTTTCACTTGTCTCAATCAACACCGCTGGGGTGTGCTTACTATGTACGGATAAGCCTCCGCACTGGCCTACGGTTTCGCCGCCGTATCGGTCACGGATATCCTGCCGTGTCAGTCGTGGATACCCCGCCACGTCGGTGGGGTAACCTATCAAACCTCAAATAACAAAAATATCGGTGCCTTACATATAGTTATTCACCGTGTAAGTGTGCTATCTTATATCAGTTAGGCCCTATCAAACATGATTCAATCCTTGGATACATCCCTGGGATGTATCCATTTACTTGCATCACACCTGATGCTCTTATCTCTTTACTTCTTCATCCCCTGGGGATGGCTCAATAGTTTACTCTTATGAATGTCACACACACCCACACTTTTCACAATTCTTTAAGCAGTGAAAATATTTAAATGGAAATCTATATCACTACATACATGCTCTTGTAAAATAAAGTACATGTTCAAGGTGTTCCCTACCTTAGGTCTCTATCGATTCAATGCATCAAGGTCCCACTCGGCTCCTTGTGCCCACTTTCACACGCATTACCTATGATACCATTAAACACATTCGAAACATCACAAAAGATGTAATGAATAAGTCTCAAGACCCCCCTAGAGTCTTGAAGTAAGAATCAAAAGTCAACGAAACTAAGTCAATGACTAGTCGAGCTCCCCGGTTCGACTAGTCGAATCCAACTCGACTAGTCGATTCTCAAAATCGATTAGTCGAGGTCCAATTCGATTAATCGATTCTCAAAATCGATTAGTCGAAATCTCGCTCTAACCGTCCCAATTTTCCTTAATTAATTGAACACAAAATCGACTAATCGAGTCCAATTCGACTAGTCGAAATCCTTACTACTAGTCGAAATCCAATTTCGAGTGGTCGTTTTTCCTTAACCCATTTTACTCCTCCCTGGAGGCTCTAAGTCGCCAAGTCGACCCCCAACTGGACTAGTCGAAATTCAAAGTCGACAAATCGAATTTCAATTCGTTTAGTCGAATTGGTTATCTCGACTTTTCAACTTCTTGGGAATTTCGATTAATCGAATCCCAATTTCGATTAGTCGAATCCCGAGTTCGACCTTCTTTGGTCGTTTTCCTCCCCAATCTTTTCTCAGTTATTTTCTAAGCAATATTCCTACAATTTCCACCCATTTTAACCATAATTTATTCTATAAATCTACACCATTTATTTACAAGAATCTCACCTTAAATCAACCTCAATTTGATTTAAATGTAGGGTTGGAAGGTTAGGGTTTCCAGCTTTTGTCTGAACAGATCCCCCGCGTCGAATCCGGCGCTTTGATCGCAAGAAATCCCCTTCCAACAACTTGCAATAACTCCTCACTAGCTCCTTTACTCCTCTCTCTCTCTCTCTTCTTTACTCCTCTCAACAACCAAAATATGAAAATTAGGGTTTTCAACCCTTTTATCTTATCTCTTTTCTCGGTGTGGAGCACATACACACACATCGGTGTATGTCACTCTACACACCCCTCTATCTCTCCACTCTTCTACACTGGTTCACACATCACATCCGCTCATCTCATCTTAAGTTCATCAATGAACTATCTCATGGTCAAACCTAAGACCAAACGGGCACGGATCCCGAGGTCCTCGTTTGACGTGATTTTTCGGGTTATTACATCCTCCCCACCTTGGGAATTTTCGTCCTCGAAAATCACCCAAAGGTGTGGTGGTCTGCACTCTCCCCCCCCCCCCCCGCACACGCGGAGGTGAGGTGGTCTATCACTTAGCACACATGCAAGTACATGGACATAGGCAAACAATGAACCATACATGACAGTAACAAAAACTGTATATAAAAATATTAAAAGTTACAATAGTTGCTAAAATGGGGACCACAACAGAAAAGAAAAATGGTTCACCCCTATACAGAAAGATGTACAATGCTCTAAATAAACAACTCATGCGGTCAGCCCCTTGTTGGTGGATCGAAGTGGAGCAGTCCGGAGTCGGGTGGCGGATCCGCCATGTGGGCTGGATGGCTGGTGGTAGCGGATGAGAAGTCCTGTCGGCGAAGGTGGAATCTCGATTCGGCAGAGGTGGAATGGTAGTGGAAGTAGATGGTGGCTGCGTCGGCGTCGTCGTCGTCGGTGGTGGGGGTGTGGTGGAAGTGGGAGCACCGGCATGATGTAATTGCGTCAAAGACCGGACCACGATGGAATCTTTGTGGTGCGTGGTCCATTCCTCTTCAAGGCGATGTCCGTGTAGGTGTGAGGGTAGATAAACTTAAGGGTGTGAAACATGAGGAAATCAATTCTCCTGTTCATCCTCTCGTTATTCGCTTCCATTCTGGCCTCGAAGCGGGCGAGAGTCTCCTCAATGGTGGTGGTGGTGGCTGGGGCGGGTCGGCGACGTGAAGTAGAGGGGGTCGCCGGTGTAGGTCGGGGTGGTGGTGGTGTAGCTGGTGGTGGTGGTGGTGGAATGATTGGCTGCGGTGCAGCTGGTGGAACGACTGGGGGTGGTAGTGCGCCATCTACAGGTACTTGTGGCTGTGGCTGTGGTGGAGGGGGTGGTGGTGGGATTGTAGCTGTGTCCTCGGCTGCGCCAGCTGGTGGTGGTAGAGTCTTCTTCAGGAGATTGTAACTCCTGTTCCATTCGGTGTGGGAGAATGGTTTCACCGGATCGGTGGCCGTCGCCTCGTGGGGTGAGACAAGATATAGGCGGTCGGATGAATATGCCTCTAGAATGCTAGAGATGATGCGCGCGTAGGGCATCCCATCCCTAGTTCGAAGGTTGCCCTTCATGAGCTTTCCCTTGATGTACCTCATCCCTTCAAGGATGACTAAGGTAACATCAAACCATCGGCCGTTATAGGCCGCATAGAGGGCCTGTTGCACCAACTCAACACGCTCGGTGCTGTGGCGCATGGGGTAGAGGTTGGCGTGAAAAACAGAATCGAGCATCCACATGTAATGTGGAAGGTCAACCCTCTTAGATGAGGTGCCCGATCCCTTTTTCCCCTTGGTCATGTCGGCAAGGATATCTTCGACATTGGCCGGCTCTGGGAAGGGTGGTAGTAGTGTGGTCTCGGGTACATAGTCCAAGTAGCACTCGACTGCTTCTTGGACATGACGGCGTGTGATGAGGTATTCACGACCCTCAATCGTGGTCTTCACCATGTCGTCAGTAGGGCCATCCTTGAGGCCCTGGTAAAATAACCGAACCAATCGCGGATAGTAGAACTTCCGGATTGGTTTGAGGAGGAAGGTGAGACCGGCATTGTTGAGGTAGTTTAGGGCCCATATGGTCTCACCTTGGACTACATCCTTGTCAAAAAGAGTCTTGTCGAAAATGTGTTCGACTTCAAAGACCTTGGCTGCCCACCACTCAGTGGGTTGCTCAGGGTTGACGGGTGGTGGTGGAATAGGGCTTTCGTCTTGTGAAGACGCGCTCGTCGACCCGGACGTAGTGTCCGATGTCGATGGTGAGGGTGTCCTCACAGGCGAAGGGGTTGGTGGTGGTGCGGCGTTTTTGCGCCGTACCGGCAGTTTTGAAACGGCCCTCTTCGATGATAATCGCGTTTTAGGCGGCATTCTCGCTAAAACGCAAGGAAATAGGGTTTCTTATATGAAAAATATGAAAAAGAATAAAGATTAGGGTTTACCCAATCTTGAGAAGGTGTGTGAAGCCAAATCCGGTCGAGAATGGCCGGAAATGGTGCAACCCTAGGTAGTTGAATCGCCGGAGAAGAAGAGGAATCGGGTGCCCAAAACTCAAAAATCGAATGGGTTGAAAACCCCCTTTCTCATATATATAGTGGTTGGCTCGACTAGTCGAATTTCTCAGCTCGACTAGTCGAATTCCAAACTTAAAGGAACTCCCCGAATTCGATTAGTCGATTTTCCCAATTCGACTAGTGTTCGATTCGACTAGTCGAAATCCCATTTCGATCAGTCGAAATGTTTAGGGTTCAAATTCTAACTTTGGAGCCCACTGGAAGGACTCAGTCGACTAGTCGAAATCAGTTTCGATTAGTCGAAATTTTAACTTCGACTAGTCGAAATATAATTCGACTAGTCGAAATCGTGTGTCCCTTTTAAACTTCTACAATTCCCTCCATAACTCGATTAGTCGAATGCAATTTTCGACTAATCGATTTTCCCTTTTTATGTCCAATTCGATTAGTCGATTTCTCTTTCGACTAGTCGAATTGTCCACTTTCAGAAATTTCTTTTAGACTCTTTAAGTAATTCGACTAGTCGAAATGTGAATTCGACTAATCGAACTTCCAAATTCGATTAGTCGAACCCTAGTTCGACTAGTCGAAATTTTCTAAGTTATTCTTTTTGAACTCTGGCTCATTGGCATAGCCAGTCGATTAATCGATTTGACTTTCGATTAGTCGAATTTTCAATTCGACTAGTCGAAATGTCTCAATTGGTCAAAGTTTCACAAAAATTTCCATTGAATAATTTGGATCAAAATTTCCATTGAATAACTTGGATCAAAATTTCCATTGAATTACCAGTATCGTGGAGATTTCACAACCACGCTTATGGGTTTACATCGAATCCTCACGCCGCTGGAAACAAGGTCAGTATTGTTCTTTCACATCGCCTCTCGCTCCCAAGTAGCCTCTTCTTTAGGATGATTGTTCCACCTAACAAGCACTAAGGGAATTACTTTAGTGCGTAGTACTTGCTCTTTCGATCTAAAATCTCCATCGGTTCCTCTATCATGCTCATGTCCTCACACATCTCTATAGGTTGCTTTCCTAATACATGAGACGGATCATTTACGATTTCCGAGCATCGATATGTGGAAAACATTATGCACTCGATCAAATAGCGGTGGTAAACCAATACGATATGCAACTTCACCTACTCGTCCCAAAATTTCAATGGTCCAACATAACGTGGACTTAACTTCCTCTCTTTCCAAATCTCATTACACCTTTCATAGGTGACACCTTCACAAACACATGCTCGCCCACCTTGTAGTCAACACTAGTCCGCTTCACGTCGTAACTTTTTCTCGCTACTCAGGCTTTCTTCAACCTTTCTCGATAATCCGGACAACGGTGGCGTTGTCTTCAAGCGCCGGTCCTAATACAAATTTCTCACCGCTTCCTCCCAATTCGAGAGGTGACTTGCATCGTCCCATACAGAGCTTCATACGGTGCCATGCCAATGCTCGCTTGAAAACCGTTGTTATATGCGAACTCGAGCATCGGTAGATACCGCCCCAAAGATCCTTGCATATCAAGCATGCACGCCTCGAGCATGTCTTCTATTACTTGGTTCACTCGCTCTTCGTCATCGCTTTGAGGATGGAAAGAACTAAAGTCTAGTCGTGTTCCCATTCCTTCTTGAAATTTCTTCCAAAACTTGGACGATATAGTGGGTCACGATCCAAACGATGTCGCTTGGAATCGTGTAATCTTACAATCTCCTTCATGTATAACCGCGCCTTCCTGCTGTATATGTGGTATTGTACGGCAAAAAGTGCGCTGATTTGGTCAATCGATCTACGACGACCCAAATGGCATTGTGTCTCTTGGCAGTACGGGGTAATCCAACAATGAAATCCATTGAGATCGATTCCCACTTCCATTCTGGTATTGGTAAAGGTTGCAATAGTCCCGCAGGATGTCTATGATCAACCTTCACTTGCTGACAAGTCAAACATCGTGACACATACTCGGCCACGTCTTGTTTCACCTTCCACCAAGAATTCTTTTCAAATCTTGGTACATTTTGGTGCTACCAGGGTGGATAGCATAATTTGACTTATGAGCTTCATCAAGAATTGTTCGTCTTAGATCGGCATTGTCCGGGATGCATAGACGGCCTTTAAACAACAAAGAACCATCTTCTTTTTCTGAGAAGTCCGACCTGATGCCTTCATTCACGTCTTGATGAATCTTCGTTAATGTCGGATCCTTCATCTGTAGATCGTGGATATGCTCAAATATCACTGGCTTTACTGATATGTTAGCCAAAAAGGATCCAGTGTCCTTTGACTTAATGTTCGCATCATAGAATGCCAGGTCTTCCAATAATTTCCATCGGTGCATACCCAAAATCAAGGAAGCTAACTGAGCTGAACCTTTTCGACTCAATGCATCGGCCACTACATTCGCCTTGCCAGGATGGTATTGTATAGAGCAATCGTAGTCCTTGAGGAATTCCATCCATCTGCGCTGTCTCATATTGAGCTCCTTCTGTGTGAACAGATATCGGAGGCTCTTATGATCGGTGAAAATTTCAAATGTTTCACCATACAAGTAGTGTCTCCAAATTTTCAGCGCAAAAATGACTGCTGCCAGTTCCAAGTCATGAGTCGGGTAATTTTTCTCGTGTTCTTTCAGCTGTCTTGATCCGTAAGCTATCACCTTCTTGTGTTGGTTGAGCACACAACCAAGGCCATTGTATTGTAATCGCGTATCCTCCATCGTCAAGGAATTGCCAACACTGGAGCCGAAGTGAGTCTCGTTTTGAGTTCTTGAAAACTCTTCTCGCATGCCTCACTCCACTCAAACCTTGAATCTTTACGTGTCAGCTTTGTGAGAGGTCCCGATATCTTTGAAAACCCCTCAACGAAACGTCGATAATAGCCTGCTAAGCCCAGAAAACTTCGGACATCGGTCACTGTCTTTGGCTGCTCCCATTTAACTACTGCTTCAATCTTTGTTGGATCCACGGTGACACCATGCTTTGAGACGACATGTCCCAAAAAGCTAACTTCTTCCAACCAAAACTCACACTTGCTGAGTTTGGCGTACAATTGGTGTTCACGTAGCGTCTGTAGAGCAATCCTCAAGTGTTCTTCGTGTTCTGTCTTAGATTTGGAGTATATCAGTATATCATCAACAAATACTACGACGCAGGAGTCCAAGTGTGATTTAAACACTCGGTTCATCAGATCCATAAACGACGCTGGAGCATTCGTTAATCCAAACGGCATCACAAGGAATTCATAGTGTCCATACCGTGTCCGGAAAGCTGTCTTCTGAACATCCTCAGCTTTGACTCTTAACTGATGATACCCAGATCTCAGGTCGATCTTGGAAAAATACTTTGCTCCTTGCAGTTGGTCGAATAGATCGTCTATTCTAGGCAAAGGGTAGCGGTTCTTCACAGTGAGTTTGTTCAATTGTCGATAGTCAATGCATAGCCGCATCGACCCATCCTTCTTCTTGACAAACAAGACCGGTGCTCCCCATGGAGACACGCTCGGTCTAACAAACCCCTTGTCCATAAGTTCTTGTAGTTGTTCCTTCAACTCCTTTAACTCAGCAGGAGCCATTCTATAAGGTGCTTTGACTCGGTGCTAAGTCAATGGCGAATTCTACTTCTCTTTCGGAGGTAATCCGGCAATTCTTCCGAAACACGTCAAATAAGTCTCGCACAACTGCTATCTCAGAAATGACATTCTTTTCTTCCTTGTCCTCCTTTAAGAAAGCTAGATATCCACTGCAACCTTTTCTGATCATCTTTTCGGCCCTTACTGCTGAGATCAGTGGTACTGATGACGACGTCACTCCTTGAAACCGAAATGATCTTCTTGTGTTGGGTCTGAAAATAACTACCTTGTTCTTGCAATAATCGACGGTTGCTGTCTTTGCTACCAACCGGTCCATGCCAAGGATCACATCAAACCCTTGCATGTCTAATAAGATTATTAGCTTTGCTTCTAGTTCATGCACCTCCAAATCTTGAACTGCTATATGATGATGGATTTGCAAGCTAACTCGTGTCTACTAACTCTCCAATGGAATAGACACGAGATAGGACGAAATCCAACGCCTCGGGACAATCTTCATCTTCTTAGCTAAACGTGGAGTGACGAATGAATGGGTAGACCCGGGGTCTATCAATACTCGGCGTCATATCCAATCAAACATCCTTTTCATATATGTTTAGAGTACCTATAGTATACATACACACATACAAAGAATTTACATATCAATTTACACTTTCAATTCACTTTTTGTATATAAAAAATATATCTCATCAATTTCTAATGCATGCTTTTTTCTATCTAAAATTTTGATGAAATGAAAACTTTCTTTAATTTTAAAAGGGTCTCACCTTGTATGACGTCATGCACGTTCCTCGCTCTGACGGATCGCATAGGCTCTCCCCTGAACGACCGGTTTCCTTGCTTGAATTGGTCGTGGTGCTGCAACTGAAACCGTCTTTCTTTTATCTGTCTCGGGGCAATCCTTGATCAAGTGGCCCACCTTGCCACATCGGAAACAGCCCCTAGTTCCCAATCTACAATCCACCGTCCTATGAGGCTTGCCACACTTTGCGCAAGTCTCTCGAGGTGCGGAAGAAACAGTACGAGAACCCTGTGTGACAGTAGCGCCAGTAGACATGGCAGGGCTCTCATAGCGAAAAGGTCTCCCCGACGCAAGTAATGGAAACCTCTGTTGGTGTTGCTGTTGCGCCGGCCTTCCAAAACCTCCCTGAAACTGTGGTCTCTGACTCTGACCCACGAACTTCGGCTTTTTATTCACCGGTTCGTAGTTCCCCATCCTTCCGTGGTCAAGTCCTCTCTGTTGCTCTCTCTGTCTATATCTGTTTGTGTTCTCTTCTTCCACTACCAGTGCCTTGCTCATGACCTCTTCATAGGTCCGCAACTGGAATGGAGCTACTCCTCCCCTAACTTCGGGCTTCAAACCTTGCTGAAACCTTTTGGACTTCATCACTTGATGGACGTAATCCGAGCAAACGGCAAGTCAGAGAAACTCTACCCCGTATTCTCTCACTGTCATTCTCCCTTGTACTAACTGCAAAAATTGTATCTCAAGTTGATTCCTCACCACTTCCGGAAAATATTGTTTGTTGAACTCCTCAACAAACTCCTCCCAAGTCCAAGGCAACTCTGGGGTCTCCTGAGTCCGAGTCCGTATCACAGACTTCCACCAAGGCCCAGCCTCCCCATCCAACATATAAGCTGCCCATCTTACACTCTCATCTTCCGTGCAAGTTAGCACGCTAAAGACTTTCTCCATCTCCATTAACCAGTTCTCAGCGGCCATTGTGTCTGCCTGCCCAGAAAATGTAGGAGGTCTCATCCTTCTAAACTCTGTAAATGATGAGGGCACAGGCAACGCAGGTCCCACAGGTGGTGTAGGTGACTGCTGTTCTCTAGACGCATGAGCTGCAAAGGATGCGGCTTGTTGTGCCATGGCAGCTGCCATAGTCTCCATAGTGTGCATCATCCTTTGTCGCTCCTCTCTATCTTCTTGTCTTTCTCTCACTCTTTCTTGCTCTCTTAGATCTTGATCCTGATGATCTCGATCCTCTTCCTCCTGCTGTCTACTACTACTGCCCCCTGGGGCCTCAGCACCTCCTAAAGGCACTCTATTGGTAGGAGAGATGAAATCATCTCCACTACGCAAACTCCTTTGATGGCCTCCCCTTGGTCGGCCTCTCCCTCTAGCTGACATTGCGGCTGCATTTGAAACTAAAGTTTCGTTAGCAGAAGCCCCTATGTTCTGACGAAAGAACCCTTGTCAGAATTGCTAAAAGAAAATGCTTTGATACCAACTGTGACAGCCCGGATTTCGGCACCCCGAAACCCGTGCCATCAGCACGATCATCTTGACCGTGCCCTTAGCTAAACACGGAACACTGGTATATCAAGCATGCAAAAGTACTATAATGAAATTTCGGAGTTTAAATCTATATTAATTAACTTTCCAAAAGACAGTTCTACCCTCATGCCCCTACATGAATGGAGAACCGATCCGAACCATCGATGATAGAAATCATCACGGATGGTTCGTCCCAAAAGAATAATCCAAAACCTTATATACATGGCAGAAAATCAAGGCTTGACATACCGTACAAAACTCTCTGTAAAATCCCTCAAAGTGGCATGGAGTCCTCTAGAAGAAGTCCTCCGAGGTACCGGCCGCAAGGTCCGACTCACGATCGCCTCTCAAGCCGATGGCTGCGCTAGTAGTGGACCCGCGACGATAGTCTATAGGGTGAGCTACATCCTAGCTCAATAGGGAACAAACACTGTTGAACATATAAATTATAACTCACATATATTCTATGATATGCCATGCATGATGTATCTATGCAATTGTTAATGAAACGGTTTGAAAGCATTCGTTTTACTGTTGATTACTTATGTTTTCATTTACTCATGAATAATGCTGAAAAGGCCTAAAGCAAAACTTAAACTTTCAACTTAAGTAATCCCCGAGCAATATAGCATCGAGCCCTGATGAGATACCCTTCATCGTCATCTATATAGACAGTTTCAATGTATTCCACAGGAATACCATATAGTACCAAGCCCCTTTCCGGGATTGGTGGCGGGTTTCACTTGTCTCAATCAACACCCCGGGTGTGCTTACTATTGGGATAAGCCTCCGTGACCGCCTACGGTTTCGCCGTCAGACGGTCACGGATATCCTGCCGTGTCAGTCGTGGATATCCCGCCACGTCGGTGGGGTAACCTATCAAACCTCAAATAACAAAAATATCGGTGCCTTACATATAGTTATTCACCGTGTAAGTGTGCTATCTTATATCAGTTAGGCCCTATCAAACATGATTCAATCCTTGGATACATCCCTGGGATGTATCCATTTACTTGCATCACACCTGATGCTCTTATCTCTTTACTTCTTCATCCCCTGGGGATGGCTCAATAGTTTACTCTTATGAATGTCACCCACCCACACTTTTCACAATTCTTTAAGCAGTGAAAATATTTAAATGGAAATCTATATCACTACATACATGCTCTTGTAAAATAAAGTACATGTTCAAGGTGTTCCCTACCTTAGGTCTCTATCGATTCAATGCATCAAGGTCCCACTCGGCTCCTTGTGCCCACTTTCACACGCATTACCTATGATACCATTAAACACATTCGAAACATCACAAAAGATGTAATGAATAAGTCTCAAGACCCCCCTAGAGTCTTGAAGTAAGAATCAAAAGTCAACGAAACTAAGTCAGTCGACTAGTCGAGCTCCTGGTTCGACTAGTCGAAATCCAACTCGACTAGTCGATTCTCAAAATCGATTAGTCGAGGTCCAATTTCGATTAATCGATTCTCAAAATCGATTAGTCGAAATCCCCTGTTCTAACTGTCCAATTTTCCCTTAATTAATTGAACATACAAAATCGACTAATCGAGTCCAATTCGACTAGTCGAAATCCTTACTCGACTAGTCGAAATCCAATTTCGACTGGTCGATTTTCCTTAACCCATTTTTACTCCTCACTGGAGGCTCTCAGTCGACTAGTCGACACCCAACTCGACTAGTCGAAATTCAAAGTCGACTAATCGAAATTCAATTCGATTAGTCGAATTCGTGGTTATCTGACTTTTCAACTTCTTGGGGAATTTCGATTAATCGAATCCCAATTTCGATTAGTCGAAATCCCCAGGTTCAGCCTTCTTTGGCTGTTCCTCCCCAATCTTTTCTCAGTTATTTTCTAAGCAATATTCCTACAATTTCCACCCATTTTAACCATAATTTATTCTATAAATCTACACCATTTATTTACAAGAATCTCACCTTAAATCAACCTCAATTTGATTTAAATGTAGGGTTGGAAGGTTAGGGTTTCCAGCTTTTGTCTGAACAGATCCCCCGCGTCGAATCCGGCGCTTTGATCGCAAGAAATCCCCTTCCAACAACTTGCAATAACTCCTCACTAGCTCCTTTACTCCTCTCTCTCTCTCTCTCTCTCTTCTTTACTCCTCTCAACAACCAAAATATGAAAATTAGGGTTTTCAACCCTTTTTATCTTATCTCTTTTCTCGGTGTGGAGCACATACACACACATCGGTGTATGTCACTCTACACACCTCTCTATCTCTCCACTCTTCTACACTGGTTCACACATCACATCCGCTCATCTCATCTTAAGTTCATCAATGAACTATCTCATGGTCAAACCTAAGACCAAACGGGCACGGATCCCGAGGTCCTCGTTTGACATGATTTTTCGGGTTATTACACTAAATGCAATCGTGTTCCCTACGAAAGTGGCATTAATTTTATTTGTTAAGTTGTTAGTTATTTTTTATTCTCTTTGCTCGAGGACTAGCAAAGTGTAGGTTTGGGGTGTGATCAGTGCCGAAATGTGACTATATTTCGTACCATAATTCCTATATTTAGCTAACCGATGAAAGCATGTAATGGTGGTTATGTAGTTTCAATGTTTGCAGGTATTTCTGACCATTGGATTGTTAAAGAGCATAAAAAGGACAATTAAAGGTTATGCAAGAAATGTAGATCAAAAAGGTCAAAAGAAGCATCAAAATCCATGAAGTAGCTCAACATCCACCAGGAGAATGAAGACTCTACCCATATATGTCTATCGATTGAGAACCAAGTGTCAATGGATTGACAAAAGAGACAACTTTGCCCCTCTTCGTTCGAATTCAATCCTCAATCGATTAGGGTTATTAGGGAAAAGATTTGCTAGCTCATATAAAAGGAAAGCTACGACTTTGTTTGAGTATCTCTAATCTCTATTCTCTATCCCTTCTCTCACTCGGGGGGATTCACATTCTCTCTTTTCTTTTAGGGTTTTCTCTGGGTAGATTGTAGGTAGATTTTTACAATTTCTGTTCTTTTACAGTTTGTGGAATCATAGATTGTATTTAGGAAAAACATTGTAAAAAGATCTTTGGATAAATAAAAAGTGCATATTTAAGAGAATGACTTTAAGTTTACAACGAGATGGCACACCAAGGATGAGCGGCTAAATCATTTGTTCAAGGAGGATGCGATCCCCAGATAAGTAACATTTTTATGATTAACTCCACAGTCTCTTAATTTCATCATGAAATCATTCTGCTAAAAAGTGTGCTTAAATTGAATATCTTTTGAATACTTTATTATGACCATTGATCTATATTATCAACGACTATAATCGCCAAATCTGTACTTACAGGCCGATCTGGGCTACAGAGTAATTATATGTTCATGGTCGTGATTTAAGAATCTTGAGATATGCTATGCTTTTTACATGATTTATACCGCAATGATAGGCTGAGTTATCGTTTTTAGATAGGGTATGCCAGATCGATGATCATATTTTCTTACGATTCATTTTTCTAGATAAATGATGGTGTGATTGATGTGTTATGGAATTGTGGGTTTAATGGTTGAAAGGTTATAAATCTGGGATAGGAAATTCCTTGATCATTCATGAAATTATCATTTTATTTATCATAAATTATTCTTGCTCAGATTAGTTATTTTTCTTGCATCTAGAATAATGTGGTAATTATTTAGCAATTTGAATTTTCTCCCTTGGTATTTCCTTGGGCATTTCAATTCTCTTTAAGGATTAGTTAAATTTCACGTTTCCCTGTAGGTTCGACACCCTTAATTTTACCATACTATAACTGATCTTGTGCACTTGAAAGGGTACAATTTAAAATCGATCAAGAGGCACTAAAGCTGATCTTTCCCTAGCCCTCGTTTAGGTGTTTCTTGGCTTTTTCTAGAAAAGGTTTGAATGCAAACAACTCAAAATCCTGCTGATTCTTAGCAGACTGATTCCTGTCTTTTCTCAGAATTGTTCTCAAGTTGCTCTGATTCCTGATTTTTCTAAGAAAAGGTAATTTCTCAATCGTTCTTAAATTTTTCTTCGAAAGCTCAAATGGGGTGAATCTGTGATTGTGCTACTGTCATACGAATGTTAAGCATCAGACTACTTGTCATACTCAGATTTTTAAAAAAAAAATTCAGACAACCAATCCATGCGAGATTGGATTTATGTGATGGATTTAATTTTTAATATAATTTCTCGAGGTATACTTATAATACCAAAAACGTTATATATATATATCAAATAGAAATTAGAAACTCATGAAAGTGTTGGTGCAAAAATTAAGTCCCGCCTCTTTAAGAGTTTCTATTAGGTGTTTTAACCACTCACAGCCATAGATACTTTCCTTTTTAAGAGTTCCTATTAATTGTGTTTAGTACTAGTTACACTACTACTGTGATCATCAATTATAGAAGCTTAGATATTAGGACACCACCTTGATGACTTGGTCACATGAGAAGAGTTAAAATCCGTTGGATCAAACTAATTCTATGTTCGACGTAAATTAATCGTTTCTCGGTCCACCAATCTCGATCTATCAAATTAAATCGTACGTACATGAATTTTAAGGATGTTAGAAATCCATTTATCCTATCGATTAAAATCAACCTTGTTAGGTGTAGGTCCGATATCAAAATTGAATCAATCCATTGGCCCATCGTCTAGAGCACCCAACCCAACTTATTAATCGAACTCATTTGATGAAGTTGGGGTGGGTTCGGGTGGTGATTAAATGAGCTGAACCTTATTAGACTTTTGGAACTAGCCCATATGCGACCGATTTACTAATCCGGCTGAGTCAACCCATTTAATATCGAGTCTAGATATCTTAGCTCATACCTGGCCCGTTGTGGGCCCATTGAGACCAATTGGGTCCCTTTGTCTATTAACATGTAATGGACAAAGGCTCCGAGCACCGTGTTCTGTGATCTGTCGGTACACTTAATATTAACTCTTTTTAAAACACCAAAACCTCGTTTGGTTTCGCAGGATTTCGAAGAGGTGAAGAAACTCAAGTTAGTAAAGATACCATCCAATAGGGGGAAGAGAGAGAAAGAAGAGAGAGAAGAGAGATTATGGTTTCTGCAGATCACTTACAAATCTCAAGTTCTTCTTCCTCTTTATCTTTCTGAATTATGTTTCTTACATGTAGATCTCTGTTTTGAGAGATCTGGTTTGGTTGCAATTGAAACAGAGGCGATCCGATCATAAGAAATAGACAATCAGATGTATAGCTATTGGAGAACTATACTTATCTCAGCTCAGTTCCTAAGCTTTGATGAGCTCAGAAAAGGAAATGTTGCTTTCGGCAGAAAATTGCCAAAAATTGTAGAAATCGAGAGAAACTCCTGAACAGCTCAAAGCACGATTCTGAGTTTAAATTTTGCACTTTCTGAGTTTTAAACTCAGAATCTGGGCTTTCCCCAGCTTTCGAACGAGGCCTTAGAAAATAGTGAAGAATGTGGTGAGTCCCACCAATTAGTCAAACAACCAACCTTCGTACGAATCTGAGTGCTTTCCTAAAATGAGCATCAAACAGAGCCTAAAACTGTAGTATATTTTTTAGGTAGCTTTAAGGGCATCCACTAATCTTGTTGGGCGCCTACATTAAAAAATTTTGATTGCTTTAAATCAGATGATGGAGAAATTTTTTGCTCCAATCTTCCACATAGGATATCTTCAGATCATATTGAACCTATCAGACGGTCAATTTTTTTTTACATATGACATAAATCTGCAAAACGTGGCTCTAAAATCACATGGCACACATCATGCTCAAATGTGACTTTAGGGCTACATTTTTTAGATCTGTGTCATGTGGAATTAAAAACCTAACTGTCAGATGGGTGCACCATGATCCCAAGATCACTTGTGTGGAATATTGGAGTGAAAAACTATCTCCACTACTTGATTTAAAGCAATCAATTATTTTTAATATCAGTGCCTAGCAAGATTCGGTGGGTGCCTTTGAAGCTACCTTTTTGTTTTATAGGTAAGCTGTGATGGAAATTGACTTCAATAATTAAAAAGAGCACCTTGACATCCACCCACCAAATCTTTGAGTTCACCCACACTGAAACTTATTGACTGCTTTGAATCCGATGATGCAGATCTTTTTTTATCACAATCTTTCACATGATGCATCTTGAGATCATGCTCTTACCATCCACTCGTCAGTTGTTGATTTCACATGATATCCATTTCAAAATAGTGATCTTAATATCATGTGGAACTCATCACCCTCAAATAAGGTAATTTTTTGGGATGTATACCATATGAAATAAAAAAAATTATTGTCTGATGACACGCCCATGATCTCAAGATCCCATATGTAAAAGATTGGAATGAAAAACGATCTGCATCATCATATTCAAATCAGTCAATGGGTTTCAACATGGATGAACTCAAAGATTCGGTGGGTGGACTCAGTTAAAAATTACATCAGAAACAACTGACATGAATGCCAAATCCCAGCCATAAGAACTCATGCAGCCTCGATGATTAATTAAAATCTATCTATCAATCTACGTACTTTTATTTATTTTTGGAGAACTTAGGATAATTCCAAGCCTGCGTTTGGAGTAATCTCTAAGAGATGCCCTTGCCCCCACTGTATAACGAGTATTTCATTATTTATCAATCTATCTAAGCCATTAAAATACTTTCATCGCAACCATTAAAACCACATCCATCTCGGCCATTAAAACTATCATCTCATGCCGTTAAAACACACCATTTAGCCATGAAAAATTATAAAACCCATTCAATCTCTGCTATAAAAACTAGTCCATGGAAGATGAGAATAATCTGTCATAAAAGCCCATCCATCTCAGCTATTAAAACCCATGCAATCTCATCAATGGAAGATGTGAATAACCTTATCTCAATATCATGCTATAAATGGGTGCAATTAGTAAGAGTATGATGATCATTAAAAAAAAAAAAGTAGTAAGTAGAGATTTGCTTTTGGTAGCTCTATTCACGCCTACCCAATTATTGAGGGCACCTAAGCTGAAAACTCATTGATTGCATTGAATTAGACGATGAAGAGTCAATCTTTGGTAGGTTCTACTGATCTTGATACTATGGGCGTACCATCAAGCGGTCACATTTTAATTCTTTCCTCCCACTTAGGCGGAGTTCCCCATTGTTCGGCCCCGGCTAGTTTCTCACTGACCGCTGTGTTTTTCTCCTAATCAATGAAAGGCATTACTGTTCAAAAAATAATAAATTATTTTTTTATGCAATACGAGATATAGATTTGTTGTGCAAATAGTGGATCTTTATGGTCAATCTAGTTTTAATCGATGTTTCTATTGAAGAAATTAAATGTAGAGTTAATCAAGGAAGCCGCTTTCTAAACAACTCGAAGCCAGTTGGCAATGTTTGAGATTAAAATTCAACGCATCCAGCAGAGCATAAAAGACAAAACTATCTGTCGAGCATGGAGACAAAACTACTCCGCCACAACAAAATTTTATTTAATTTTTACTCCTCCGTTAATTTTGAAATTTTGCTGAAAGTTTGGTTCAACCCCTGTTTCGAAGAATTTCAACGAAATTTTAAAGAATTTTGGAGAAATTTGTTACTATGATGATATAATTTTTTAATTTAAAATAAATAAATTAATAGAGATAAATTTAAATATATGGGTCTTTCCTCAGTCATTTATTTTTTAAGTGGTTTTAATTATTTTTATTCTAGTTTAAGTCAGTAAGCAATAGGGTTTCAAGGGTCCCCACCCCTTCTACAAATAATATTTAAAGTAAATTTTTTATCAATTTTTTTTCTTCTAGAAATTTCTGTCTCTCTTCGTAGGGTTCTCAACGGGCCATGCTAGAGTGGCTAGGATCAATCTTAGCCCAATCTAGGTTAGCTGGGCTGACATGTACTTAGTCCTATACCAACCCTAGTTCGAGCCGGCCAGATTGCAGGCCAAATTTTTTATTGATATGTAATTTTTCTTAGATAATATATATATATATACATTAGTGGACCCTGCACGTGCGATGCAGTGGGAGTCGTTTATTTGGACAATAAATCGCTACAATGTAAATTTTAAAAATATTTTTTTGTGTTTTATTTTAACTAAGGCGAATTTCTATTTAAACTTCTATATATTTAATTTATTAAAGTATCCTTTTTATTACAGGTGCATTAGTTCATGCACCTGATACCACCTCATAGAAAAGATAGTTGCAATTGGGTTATACCGATATTGTTTTTTTTTTTTCTTGAGGATGCCATGCCTAGTAGATATCCTAGATGTAGTGCTTGTGCAAATTTGCAAGCATAGAGTGTAATAACACAAAAATTTCAAACCCAAACACGTTCACCTCAGTATGCGTGCCCGAAAAGGTCACACAATAACTTTGAAAGTTATGAGCATGTAAACTTGAAATAGTGTTATTGGTGAAAGAAATTTTGATTTAGACTTGGTAAGGGCCTTTAACTAAGGACTCGTACACCGACACGTATATGCGTGCCCAACACCGAACCAAAGCTTAGTTTCAAGTGGATAGAATTTGAAAATAAAATATCATGATATTTTGAGAAATATCAAGATATTTTGGTAGTTTGTTTTGCTTTATAAGGAGAGGTGGGTGAAGAGCAAAACTTTCACCACTCTTCCTCTCGTGTGAACCAATCCCTTAAGGGTCACCTATGTTCCAATTACTCATGCAATCCCAACCGTAGAAAGGCTTTGAAACCCTTTATTTATTTACTTGAAGATATTGAGGGAGTGTGGTATTGTTTGTGTGTGAAACGATCCTTTGGAACGTGTCAGCTACAAGTGACTTTCTATGTGCTAAGTGAACTCGTTCTAGAGGACTTCGCAAGATTCAATCCGACATTGGAATTAGATTATCAGAAGCCACGGAATCGACCTTGAAACGGTAAGCTACTTAACGTTTCAATTTGTGAATTTATTAGCCTTAATTTAGACTTGTTTGTATGTAAAAGTAGGATAGAATCAATTTAGTTTTGAAGGAAAAATAATTGAAAAAAGACAAATCTGAAAACTGCAGAAATCTGAAGAATCGAACGATCGATTTTGGCTCTGACTGAGAAGTTTGATTTATGAAGAAATCGAATGTTCAAATTTGAAATTGAACATTTGAAAATGAAACTGAACGTTCGAATTTCTCTCATTTCTGGCTTTCTCTATTTTTCTTTGTAAAAACTTTGGGAAGCTTTTGTCTGATGGTTTTAGACACTGTTAACACATTGTGTGGTGTTAGTTGAATATAGGTTAAGTGAGGAGAAATTTTGGTGAAGACTTTTAGATAGCCTTGATTGAATCCGAGTCTAAGGTAGGGGAACCTCAATATTTATTGCATTTTTGTCTAAGTTAATATGAATTTATTTTCGATCATGAACTCTGTTGGGATGCTTGCCTTCCTTCAAATGAGGATCTAAAATCATCAATAAAACTAGGCATACACACTCATACAGACCTGCAAGTATTCAGGATCTGTTGTAGCAAGCTTTAAAAGAAGGGTGAGTAAGGGAATGTCCACAGGGAGGTTGGTTAGAAATATGATAAATCTCCAGATCTGGTACCCTAACTATTACTAATTTAGCTAAAAGACAGGGGAGAGGTTTGGAATGGATTGTCACTTAAACTAAGCTAAAATTAAATATAAGCTAACTTGGATCGAACTTAGGATCTTAGATCTTGCAGGGGAAAGAGGTAAAAAGAACAGAAAAGGAAGAAGAGTAGCTTGGAGGTTGGTTCTCTCTAAAATCAGATTCGATTAATCATGCTACAGAGGTTCAGAGCACACAATTTCCTCAACTGGCTATAAGCACAGCTGCAGGGTATAAATTCCACTCAAAATCACAGGATCCACCTGGTCTTAAGGCTAAGATTTTTCCACTTTAATGGTCACAAAATATCCTATAGACTTTATCGAATCCATGGATTGCAGCAGATGAATCCAATTAGGGTCTGAGCTTAGATTAATCTTAAGGTTATGATTTTTCCACTTTAATAGTCACAGACCATCCTAGGGGTCTCCTTCAAAGCCAGAGCATCAATTAGAACAATTAAAACTACTACAGATGCTGCAATTCCAAGGTCACAGACTCAAAGAATCACAGGAGCATCAGATCCAGGGAGATCAGATGGTATCCAAGAGGTCTACCAGTTAAGTGGGTGAGCTGATATACAGACTCCTCTACACAGATCCGATCGATCACCAAATGGAACTAAAGGAACTTTAAATCTAATTAAAGCATTAAAAATAGCATTATCATTACAAACAAGGTCACTCTGTAATGGAAATACTCTCAGATCTGTAGTCTGTGCAGCTAGGAACCTATAATAGCACTCTTAACCTTACCCAATTACAGATCTAACTTCACTCCTCGCTACTCCAAGGGACTTAGCCAACCATGGTTGGGCTAAAGGAGGGAAATGAACGTTCTCTGCAAGCTCTAATCTCCAGAATTTGGCTTAGATCTCGATCCTCCCCCAATTGCAATTGGGGGTCTCTATATATAGCTTTCTCCTCTGTTTTTTCCGCCAAAAATCCCTTCTAGAAGGTTGTCAGAGTTTGTTAGAGTTCTGTTAAAGCACGTGGGTCGGTTAGGGCTTTCTAGGGCATCTTCTAGAATTGTCGTATCGGTCACCAAGTGCCTCGAGTTGCGTGCAATAGGTCACTAAATCACAACGTGTGTACAGATGAATTTCTGAGAAGTTCTGCACACGATTTTGACAGGTTCAGGAAGCTTTCAACAGGTTAGAATCGAGCATTTTGGTCCTTTCGTTAGGTTCTCAGATCCGTTCGATAGGTTCCGATAGGATGAATCTCCGCTTAGAGTTCTAGCCTTCTCAGTCCTTAGTTTGGAGTATTCGATAGGTTGGAGAAACTCTTCGACAGGTTGGAAAACCATTTCGACAGGTTCTGCCCTGCATTCTGCCATTTTGATAGGTTTGCTTTCAGTCTTATTGAAAGGCTCAATCACCCTTCGATAGGTTTTGTTCCAGCATTTTCATCTCGATAGGTTCAAGAAACCATTCGATAGGTTCCTTTGACACTTCAGGTAGGTTTTCGATAGGATGGTTTCTTCTTTCCTTTCAGCTGCTCGATAGGTTCTAGGATCCTATCGAACTCCTTAATCCACACGAATTCATCCTTCTTCTGCTTTCAGATCCTATTAAAGACCTCTTCAACTACACGAATTCTTCCTTTCTTTGCTTTTAGCTCTTATCGAAGTCTTCAGGTGACCAATCGATAGGACGTTCTCAGCCTGTTTTCACTTCCTTCACCCTGCCCTGCTGTAATCATGCGCTTTAAGGGTCCAGTGATGTGTTACCCTTTGGTGTGTTGTTGCTGGGTTTGTCCTGTGCTGAGAGATAGCTCCTTTTTGGGCATTCTTGAGTGCTTTTCTGTATTAGTATCTTCTTTTATTACTGTCTACAAAATGCACTTGAAAAAAGCTTATTAGTGTGCTCACAGGTCTATCAATGGTCAGGTTATAGGGTGAAAAGTGGCTTTTTTCACCACTTAACAAACTCCGAATTTGATTTAAATCTGAACCATGATTTACAAATACATCTTGAATATTCATATGAATCTGAAACTCTGAATATGAATCCTGAAACTTTGAAATCCCGAATCTGACACTCTGAATCCTGAATATGAAAATGTATTAAAATACAACGAGTTATATGATAGCATCTGCACTTGATTTAAGGTTCATTAGAACAAAACCCTAAATTTCGTGAACCGTGTTGACGGTAAATCTGTCTGGCGCAAGTTTTCCTCATAACGCAGGGGCTTATTGCTATTCTTGAAAAAGGGTTCATTGAACAACGATGGTTAATCGGGTTTCCCATCGGTATTATTCCTGCTCTCATGATATAGTAACGTGAGAGAAAACTTTAAGTTAGGATTTAAGTCATTTAATAAAGAAGCATATATTAATCAAAATCTTAAACAATATGAATTATGAACTTGTTTAATTTCCGTTCATAACACATCACCTGATTTTAGAATTAGAATTTAGTAAATGAATCCGTTGGAATACCTGTTTTGAAAACACATAGAATGCTTCGATTTCAGTCTTTGAAAATATCTTATGATAAAATGTGATAAAATTGAGTTTCTTCTGCTGAGCTTAGACTGTTAGCTCATCTCGACTATATGTCACAGGTGTAGACGTTCTGAACCAGGGTTACAAAAGTGATCCGAACTACGAACCTGAGGAAGAGTTAGAAATTTCTCTTGAGGAGTTCTTCCCTTTGACTTAGACTATTTTGGTACTGTTCTATATGATTTTTGGAGTTGGACACTATTTGAATTATGGGCCCTAGACCCTATTTTTTTAATTACTGATATCATTTTGAGGAACCACTATCAGGAACCATTGTTTAGATGTTGGGTTGGCTATCACTGGTGGTTCTTCTTAGTTCCTTTTTGAGATATGTTTTGTATGAAAGATCTCTTTTGTTTTCTATGTTTAGATGTTAGTGTTATGCTTATGTTATGCTTACTTTTTTCTCTGATATTTGACTGTTCTGTCTGGCTTATCGATTTATCGATAGGTTGGCGAGTTGGCCTTCCCGGTATTTCAGATATGGGAAAGTCGGGTCATCACAGCTGGTATCAAAGTTATGGCTCTAGATCCGGATTTCATAGGATTGTGGGCATGATTGTCTTTACAATCTATACTGATCAAAGTTATTATTTAACAATTATAAATCAGCATCGTCCCAGGGTTTTGAGGTCGAGGCCGAGGAAGAGGTAGAGAAGGACCAAGGACAATTCAGTTGGAGGATATTCCCAAGGGTGTCGGTACATCTAAGGGTGCACGAATAACTACTGGTCCCAATAAGATCCCTATTGGGGGAAGAACTTAAGCTGGGAATGTTGATCAAGTGTTGGAGGCATTGTCCAATAACATGGTTCCGCAGATAGCTTCCTTGGCTCAACAGACTACTGCGATAGCTCAGTAGGCAGAGTTATTAGTAGCCAGACACCAACCCTCTGGGTTTACAGAGTTTAGGAGGATGCGTCCTCCTAATTTTTCTGGTCACATTGATCTGATTGAGGCAGAAGGTTGGCTGAACGTGATGGAAAAGATCTTTGATGTGCTACATTGCACCGAAGTTGAGAAGGTGCAATGGGCAACCTTCAGGTTAGACGGAGAGGCTGACCCATGGTGGAAGTCTGTATCTAAAACCAGGGAGCAGGAGATTCCTAATACTCCATGGACCTAAGCGGAATTTGTAGAGATGTTTAATGATCAATACTTTTTGAGGATCATACGTCATCAGTGGGAGGTCCAATTATAAAATTGGAGCAGAACCGTGCCCGAGTACGAAGCTGAGTTTGATAGATCCTCGAGGTTCGCGCCTCAGCATGTGGCCACGGAGTTGATGAAGGCCAACAAATTTCAACTTGGCCTAAGGCCAAACATTTAGGAGAGGATCTCAGTCCTTGAACTGGAGACCTATGCAGGGGTGATGGCTAAAGCCCAGATAGCTGAGGAGGACATCGAGAGGATGTTCAAAAGGAGAGACCAGTAGAGAGCTGGACAGGGGTAGTCAGGTGCCTTTGATCAGGCAAACAAGAGGCCGAAGTTTGCGAGACCGCCGAAATATCCTACGCAACCAGTGTACTCTAGATCTGTAGCTTCTTTTGGGATGGTATCCTATCAGAAACTATCGATGTCTTTTCATGTACGATCTTTTCGACCATCAGGCACTACTGTTAGTGGGGCTTTAGTGGCACAAGGATCCTCACGTGCTTCATCTTTCGCTCCGGTCCCTTCGTGTACAAGGTGTGAGAAACCACACAAGATCGAGGACTGTAGGAGGAATACTGGAGCGTGCTTTCGGTGTGGAAAGATAAGACATATAGTCCAGGATTGTCTTGAGGAGGACAAGGGAAGGACCACCTCGGCTTCTACACAGAGATCTTCTCGACCTACTATTAAAGGTCGAGCTTATGTTGTGACTGCGTAGGATGCCCAATCGTCGAATGGCGTGATTCAAGGTATCATTAAAATTCAGATGTTAATATTAATTTTATTTTAGTTTTTGTTGATTAGTGTTATAAATTCTTTTATTAAGACATGCATGAACATCACACCCATTATGCATAATTAATTAAAACTCATGTATCAATTAAAGGTACCCTTATTATGCGTCGTGACGACGATGTATGCAAAACAGAAGCACGAGTATTGATAGACCTCGGGTCTACTCACTCATTTATTACCTCTTTATTCTCTAAGAAGTTGGGCATCGTTCCTAAGTCCCTTGACTTTATATTGGCAGTATCAGATCGGCTATCGTCTTGTGGTCTTCAATCATCACGATCATTGATTGACATATAGTATCTGTGCGATGTGATCTTAGGAATGGATTGGCTATCCGCTTATCATGCGTACGTAGATTGCCTTTGAAAATTTTTAACTTTCCTCCCACCAAAGAGAAAAACCTTCTGATTTTGTGGAGTCAAATCCAGTGTTGCACCATTCATTTTAGCTATCCGTACAGAGCGTATGATGAGGAGCAGTTGCTGGGGTTATCTTGTTTACTTGCAAGATTAAAAGGAGGAGAAGAGGAACATTGTTGTCATTACGGTTACATGTGAGTATCCAGATGTCTTTCATGAGGATTTGTTTGGATTGGCACCTGATCGGGAGATCCAGTTCACGATTGAGTTAGCACCAGGTACCAAATTATTGTCGAAGGCTCCATATCGAATGGCGCCAGCTGAGTTGAAAGAACTAAAAGAGAAGCTTCAGGAGTTATTAGATAAAGGCTTTATCACACCGAGTGTGTCTCCTTGGGGAGCACTAATTTTGTTTGGAAAGAAGAAAGATGGACTGATGCCGCTTTGCATCGATTACCACTAACTAAACAAGTTGACGATTAAGAATAGTTACCCACTTTCATGGATAGATGACCTCTTTGATCAGCTACAAGGCGCAAGGTTCTTTTCAAAGATCGATTTAAGGTCAGGGTGCCATCAGTTAAAGATTAAGGTGGAAGACATTCCAAAGACTGCATTCTGCATGATGTATGGTCACTATGAGTTCCTAGTTATGCCTTTCGGACTAATGAACGCGCCAGCGTCATTTATGGATTTGATGAATCGGGTATTCAAACCACACCTTGACAAATAAGTAGTAGTTTTCATAGATGACATTCTCATCTATTCGAAAACACGAGCGGAGCACGAACAACATTTACGAGTGGCTCTTCAAACACTCAGAGACCACTAGTTGTATGCAAAACTCAGTAAGTGTGAGTTTTGGCTTGAATAGGTCAGTTTCTTGGGACATGTCGTCTTTAAGACTGGCATATCAGTTGATCCAGCTAAGATTGGGGTAGTTGTGAAATGGGAACAACCCAAGACGATGAAAGAGGTTTGGAGTTTCCTCGATTTGACTGGATACTATAGGAGATTGGTAGAAGGTTTCTCTAAGCTTTCTGGTCCCCTCACGCAACTTACGAAGATGAATACTAAGTTTGAGTGGACTGAGTAGTGTGAGTAGAGCTTTCAGGAGCTCAAGACGAGACTAACCACCATGCCAGTACTTGTCATATCATCAGGTAGTGGAGGTTTCACTGTATTCAGTGATGTGTCTTACAGTGGGTTGAACTGTGTGCTTAATTAGAATGAGAGAGTCATTGCTTATGGCTCTCAGCAGCTCAAAGACCACGAGAAGAACTATCCAACTCATGATTTAGAGTTTGTAGCTGTAATCTTTACACTAAAGATCTAGCGACATTACTGTTATTCACTGAAAAGTACCACTTTTCACCTCTTAACCTAGCCTTTGATAGACCTTAAAGCAGACTAATAATCATTTGTTAAGTGTGTTTTATAGTTAGCAATAATCTGTGCAGCTTAACACAAAATCCATCCTTATTGGCCCAAAGAAGAGGAAGAATACATGCAAAGATGATAGTTGAACCAAAGCCTAATGGAACACCCTGGTAGTGCTCACCATGGTGGCTCATGTGCTGGTCATCATTGACCAAAAGCCTAGCAGATGAATGAAGTTGGCTGAGAATGGAGAACCTGCAAAGGCAGCAAGTGCAATGCATCAGAGCATAGAAAGACAGATCTAACAGAGTTGAGAAGCTCCCTCGCGAAGCTAAGGATGCAGTAGAAGATGCCCTCGTGCAAATAGGATGCACAGTTAAGAGGAGAGCTGTAAAGAAATTGTGAAGATCTCGCGGATTAAAGTCCTTAGAATTTGTGGTCCCAAAGCTCTCACAGAGATCAAGCCTTAAAGCAGTCGCGGGAAGAACATAGCGAGTCCATGGGTAAACTAAACTAAAATTCACCTCATAGAGTTCGTGCGTGGCCCTGGAAGAGAGAGACGTCTAGACTTCTCGCGCAGACCTCGCACACTCTGAAGCCTTACCAATTACTACACGAGCACAGGAGAATAACTGTGCTAGCACCCAATGAGAGAGAGCTTCTGAAGCTCTACTGTGCGAGAAGTCTAGGCACTCCAAAGCATCTCCGTGATAGCAGTGCAGCGCAATGGAACTGCCCGATTAACTGAAGACTCACTGCGCGAGTGAGCACTTCCCACCAACCAAAAGCTACTCCACGAAGGCCCTGCAACTGCCCGGATCAATGAATGCATATGCCAGCCCCGCAAAGCATGGGCTCCCCACTTCTCAGTTTTAACTGAAGGACCTTTTAGGAATTTTTTAAGGCTAGGGCACACATCTCGAGGCATAGATTTTGAGGCGCACGTCTCAAGGCATTCAAGGGATGTAACAGTGCCACGTCTGCTTGAAATATTAGGGTGAATCCCTTTAGAGCCAAGGCCGTATGGACAGAGTATATAAGCTACACTTAGAGTTTAATTTTATCATCAATTCTTCTTTTCATCCTCTGTCTGCTGAGAGCTCCAACAGGCTAGGGTTAGGGTTTGATCACCTCTTTTTTTCCTTTTTTTTCTTCTCTCTTAGCCCAGCACTTGCTGGCTAATCCCTCGATAAGCAGTTAGGTTTAGTTTAATTCAGTTTGTAATAGGTTTTGTATATATTAGGATTTTGGATGAGCAATTGTGTACAGGCTGTAGCCTAGAGACAGTTCATTACAAGTTTTATATTTATCAATGGATTTTTGTTTTAATGCTTAATTGAATATAAAGATCTTATGATTTCTTTAGATGTCTATAGGATCCATGTATTTGGGACTCGCCCATTCAGTTTCTAGTAGATCTATTATTTATCATCTAATTTCCCTTAGTTTGATAGCCCCATGGAAAGCAATGCTGAATCTGTAGTGAGATCTAGGGAGCTCGGAGGCCTGTGGACCATGGTGGTTGCAACAGTCTTAATGCTCTTTCTTAGACCTTTGTGGTATGGACAGACCAATGGGATACCCTATGACCATTTGAGTGGACAGAGTATAGCCCAAAGGTTGTGTCCAGCCATATGCTTGAGAAAGGTTCTTTTCCCCTGCACATGAGCTTCTAGAGCCTTGTGAGGAGGTTTGTATAGGAACTGGCTCCCCTCTGTTTTACCTAGCTAACATCAGATATTAGGTCTGATCTCTCTGTAGTAATTGCAGCTTGTGGTTGAGTCATTGCAGGCCGTTTGTAGCAATGCCCAACTGAATCTAAAGCCCTATTCAACCTGTTGCATGGTTCTTTTTGTGGACACCAGTGAGCCGTTGGCCCTGGCAAAACACTTAGGATCTTATGGGTTGGAATACCTATGGATGTTAGCCAGATCTTTGCGTAGATCTGGGGAGCTTGTAGCACTGGCATTACATAGTGCTGCAATAGTATTCATGGATTGATCTGGTCTAGTGGCTAGGGAAATGATCAGTCCACTCCTCTGGACTAGATGGGCAACATATAGTTTAACTAAAGGATTTGACAGACTTTATAGCATAGGTTGTGACCATTTGAGTGGACAGCCTATAGCCTTAAGAGCACCCAAAATGGCATGGGTTAAACTAGATATTTCTACCTTATTGAGGCTTTTGATAGCGTCTCAGCAAGGAGCATTGCAGAAGCAGATTAAATCTGAGTTACATTATTGTTTTAACTCTGAACTTAACTTGCTTACTTCTCACCAATTTTTATATTTTATTTTGGTACACACCATCACCATCTTCTTCATAAACCTTTCTATAGGATAGGGCTACATTTTATTTCTCTGTTGTTAGGATTAATTTAGTGTAGTCGTGACACCCAGCTCCCTTTCTTTAGGATTATCAGATCTGTAGCCAGATCTGGAGGCCTACTATTATAGCCCATTTTTAGGTTCTAGATCAATTTCCTTGTGGGACAAACTCTTACTTCTCAAACTTGCTACAATAGGCCCTGTATCTTATAGGTCTAGGAGTACTCTAGTTGTGTTGAATCCATTCTTTTATTTCATTTTGTTTTTAATTTGTTTCCACCACACAATAAACAAAGCACACTGGGGCTCAACAATAATTGCCTCTACGGTGAAACGTTCGATATATTCACCGATTACAAGAGCCTTAAGTACCTTTCCACACAGAAGGACTTAAAGTTGAGGCAACGACGATGGATGGAATTCCTGAAAGACTATGATTGTTTCATCCAATATCACCCCAGAAAGGCGAATGTCATAGCAGATGGATTGAGCCGAAAGCCTTTTGCTTTGTTGTCACATGTCATTGCTAGAGGGCAGAGATGTTGGTTACTTGAAGATATGGCATTATGCAGCATGAGGTTTGACGTTAATGGTTCGGGAGCTCTGATGGCTACTATTGTCATTCGTTCTATACTATACGAGAACATCTGTAAGCTACAGATGACCGATGATGATCTCATGGCTATCAGACGGGATGTGATTAGTGGAAGTAAGATGGATTTCTCCATCAAAAAAGACGAGGCCTTGCTGTTTCGAGACCGAGTATGCGTATCAAGCAATACTGAGCTTCGTGACACTATTTTGGAAGATGCTCACAAATCTATGTATGCCATTCATCCTGGCAGTACCAAGATGTACTAGGATCTGAAAAAGAGTTTTGGTGGAGCGATTTGAAGAGAGATGTGGCCGAGTACGTGTCGAGAAGTTTGGTATGTCAGCAGGTCATGGTTGATCACCAGAACCCTTCTGGGTTATTACAACCAATACATGTACTGGAGTGAAAATGGGAAGCTATTTCGATGGACTTCATTTTGGGGTTGCCGAGAACTCTATGGAAAAATAATGCCATATGGGTCATTATTGATCAGTTGACTAAATCCTCTCTTTTCCTACCTTATAATATGACGCATACAACCAGCAAACTCGCAGAGTTATACCTTAAGGATATAGTTAGGTTGTATGGTATACTGGTCAGTATTGTATCCGACAGAGACCTGCTGTACACATATTAGTTCTGGTAGCGATTTTAGGAAGGGATGGGTTTTAGGCTCGATTTCAGATCGATATTTCACCCTTAGACTGATGGGGAAACTGAGCAGGTGAACCAGATCATTGAGGACATGTTACGAGCTTGCATGTTGGATTTCCAAGGGTCATGGGACGAACACTTACCTCTTATTGAGTTCGCCTACAATAATAGCTACTAGACTAGCATCGGCATGGTTCCTTATGAAGCCTTATATGGTCGGAGATGCAAGTCTGCTCTAAATTGGGAAGAGGTTGGTGAGAAGCTTATTTTGGGCCCTGAAATCATGAAAAGTAATACTGAATCTGTAGTGAGATCTGGGGAGTTCGAAAGCCCGTGGACTATAGTGGTTACAGCAGTCTTAATGTTCTTTCTCAGACCTTTGTGTTATGGACTGACTAATGGGATACCCTGTGATCATTTGACTGGACAGAGTAAAGCCCTAGGTTGTGTCCAGCCACATGTTTGAGAAAGGTTCTTCTCCCCTGCACATGAGCTTTTAGAGCCTTGTGAGGAGGTTTGTATAGGAACTGGCTCCCCTCTATTTTACCTAGCCGACATCAGATGTTAAATCTGATCTCTCTGTAGTAATTACAGCTTGTGGCTGAGTCATTACAGGCCGTTTGTAACAATGCCCAGCTGAATCTAAAGCCCTATTCAACCTGTTACACGGTCCTTTTTGTGGGCACCAGTGAGTCGTTGGTCTTGACAAAGCACTTAGGATCTTATGGGTTGGAATACCTATGGATGTCAGTCAGATTTGTTCATAGATCTGAGGAGCTTGTAGCACTGACATTATATAGTACTGTAATAGTATTCATGACTTGATCTGTTCCAGTGGCTAGAGAAATGATCAGTCCACTCCTCTGGACTAGATCGGCAACTTCTGGTTTAACTAATGGGATTTGACAGACTCTATAGGATAGGCCGTGACCATTTGAGTGGACAGCCTATAGCCTTAAGACCGCCCCGAATGGTATGGGATAAACTAGATATTTCTACCTTGTTGAGGTTTTTGATAGCGTCCCAGCAAGGAGCATTGCAGAAATAGACTAAATCTGAGTTACATTACTGTTTTAAATCTGAACTTAACCTGCTTACTTCTCATCAATTTTTATATTTTATTTTGGTACACACCATCACCATCTTCTTCCTAACCCTTTCTTTAGGATAGGTCTATACTTTATTTATCTATTATTAAGATTAATTTAGTGTAGTCGTGACACCCAGCTCCCTTTCTTTAGGATTGTCAGATCTATAGCTAGATCTGGAGGCCAACTATTATAGCCCATTTTTGGATTCTAGATCAATTTCTCTATGAGACAAACTCTTGTCAAAACTTGCAACAATAGGTCCTGTATGTTACAGGTCTAAGAGTACTCTAGTTGTGCTGAATCCATTCTTTTATTTCATTTTATTTTTAATTGGTTTCCACCGCACAATAAACAAAGCACACTGGGGCTGAACAATAAGTTTTTGACGCCACTGCCGGGGATGTTGATCTTTTTAGTAGACCTGAGTTGTACTATAATTTAGATTTCCAAATTCTTTGTACCTATACCTAAACTAGAATAAAAGTACTACTGATTCTTTGTGGAAATTTGTAGAAATGGACAGCAGAATAAGGGAAAAGCTAGAGCTGCATTTGGAGTGAAGCTAGCTCTGTTTGCACTTACTTTCCCCTAAAATCTTAGTCCATTTATATTTACTTCCCTGTGTTTGTTTAGTGTAAATTTGTGTAGTTGTTAATTTTTGTTTGAAATATTCTTTGTGTGTACTTGTGAGCATTTTCTGTACTTACTGTGGGTGTGAGTATATGCATGGTAGAAGGTCTTTAAATCCTGAGCTAGAACTTTCAAATCTAGAGGTTGAAAGGATCCTTAGACCTAGACGCACCCCACAGGTCCCTGCTATTAAAACTGAACCAGCCATTATGGCTGAGAGGCAGAGAACATTAAAGGAGCACAATGCACCTGGGAGTACACCTCTCCCTTCTGCATTCAATTCCCCTCTATTGAAGAGAATTATGAGATTAAATCCTCCACAATTAATATGCTGCCTTCGTTTCATGAGCTTAGTAAAGAAGATCCCTACAAGCATATAGACCAATTTTTAGCACTTTGTACTACCTTCAATATTGCTGGCTTGGGGTCGGAGGCCACCAAACTGAGGCTTTTTCCTTTCTCACTAAAAGACAAAGCCAGTACATGGCTATTAAAGCTCCCAGCCAACAACATACAGTCATGGAGTGACCTTCAAATCAAATTCCTGGCCAAATTCCTTTCCATGAACAAAACCAGCCAGATGAAGACAAATATTTTATCATTCACTCAAGTCCTCAACTGAGGATTTTTATGAAGCTTGGGAAAGATTCCAGGAGATGTTAAAACAATGCCCCAACCACCAAATCCCAATGTGGTAGCTTGTCCAAATTTTTTATCAAGGAATTAACTCCAAGAGTAGGGATATGGTGGATGCTTCCTATGGTGGTAGTTACCTCCACAAGATAATTGCAGAAGCGTGGGAGTTGTTTGACATAATAGGGGAAGATTCCATGCAGCAAGAGTCTCTGTCACGCAATGATAGCCAGACTCCAGCTAAGATGGTAAAAGAGGCACCTAGTTGTTTGACATAATAGGGGAAGATTCCACCCAGTTTCTAGATTTTATTATGGAGCAAGCCAATGCTGCTCAAACTTTTGGGCAGCAGCTTGTTGGGTATTCTTGGAGGAACCACTCAAATCTAAGGTGGAGACAAGATTCATATCCTCAATCCCAGCAACAGCAAATGGTAGCTCCTTACAGACCCCAGCATCAGTTTAATCAAGGTTATCCACCAAGGTAAAATTTTTTGTTACCTGCCCCACAGTCTAACCAGTTGGCCCTGCCCCCACAACAGCCCATATCCTCTTCATTTGAAGAGCAGATGCTGGCTTCAATGCAGAATTTAGGGAGCTTGGTGCAAACTGTCAATTCTCATGGACATAGCATCAAGAAGATTGAGGACTAGCCAGGCCAAATATGTAATGCTCTGGATTGGAGGGAAGAAGGTAACTTGCTTGGTCAGCCCTCGACCAACCTAAAAGGGCAGTATATGATTGAAGAAGCACCCTCTACCAATAAGGGTGCTAATGCTATCACTACCCTTAGGAGTGGGAGAGTAGTTGATAATCTGGTGGGCAAGATAACAGAAGAGGTCGAGAAAAATGAAGATGAAACTGAAAGAAGTGTTAGTGTTAAAGAACCAAGGATTGTACTCCCTGCTGTGGATCAACAAGGACAGAATAAGGGGGCTGATGCTATGCCCCAACATAAAGAAATAAATGAAAATAAAAGAAAAAGATAAAAATATGACCATGAGGTTAATGGGCATGCAACAGTGGCATTAGCAGTGCCACAACTGCCATTTCCTCAAGCTCTAGCTGGCCCATCCCTTCCTAATAAAGGGAATGCTCAAATGGAGGAAATATTGGAGACTTTCGAGCAGGTTAGAATCAATTTGCCTTTGCTTGATGTCATAAAATAAGTCCCTGCCTATGCCAAATTTTTAAAGGACCTCTGCACCCAAAAGAGGAAAGCAAGGGTGCAGTTATCTAAAAGAGTTTTTACTATTGAGCATGTTGAGTCAGTCCTGTCCATTGCCACGCCAGAAAAATTACAAGATCCAGGGGTACCTACTATCCCCTGCATAATCGAAAACCACACCATTGGTAAAGCCCTTTTGGACTTGGGGGCCAGTGTGAACTTACTCCCCTTTTTAGTGTATGAGGAGCTAGGTTTGAGAGAGCTTAAACCTACCTCAGTTGTGCTCCAACTGGCTGATAGGTCTGAGAGGAGGCCTGTGGGTGTGGTCGAGGATGTCTTGGTGGGGGTGGACAAATTCTATTATCCAGTTGATTTTCTTATTTTAGACATGGACACTTGCAAAAGCAAAATCCCAATTCCTGTTATCCTTTGCAGGCCATTCTTAGCTACTACAAATGCTTGCATGCAATGCAGGTCAAGGGTAATGGAGGTCACCTTTGGGAACATGAAGGCTCATTTAAATATGTACTATGTTGCTACAATATCTCAGATTGACATTGAAGACTGTTATGCAGTAGATGTACTAGATGGCCTAGTAGAAGAAGAATTATCCAATTTACTGGATTGGGATAATCTGACTGAAAGCCTAAAAAGTGTTTGGAGTCTGGTTTTAAAAGGGGTGCAAATTCCCAGGATAGAAGACAACACAAATACTGAGTCTTCTATGGGCCTAGTGCAGCACACATTACTGCCCCTTCCTTAAACGACTAAGGCACCTTGTTGCCCTCAACTGAAAGTCCCCCTGAGCTGGAGCTGAAACAGCTCCCAGCCACATTGAAATATGCCTTCTTGGGGGCAAGACAACAAGCTTCTCGTGATTATCTCCTCCTCTCTCACTCGTGAGCAGGAGGAGGTACTATTGAATGTTCTTAAGAAGCATAAGAAAGCAATAGCGTGGACAATAGCTGACCTTGGAGGCATTGATGCCTCAGTTTGTATGCACGTGATTCACTTGGATGAGGGTGCAAAACCCTCAAGGGAGTTGTAGAGGAAATTAAATCCTCACATGCTGGAGGTGGTCCTCAAAGAAATAGTGAAACTGTTGGATGCAGGGGTGATTTACCCCATTTCAGATTCTGAATGGATGTCACCTATCCAAGTGGTACCTAAAAAGTCAAGCATCACAGTTGTTGCTTCTGATTCTGGGGAGTTGATGCTAGCCAAAGAGACCACTGGCTGGAGAATGTGCATTGATTATAGGAAGCTCAACTCCAGGACCAGAAAGGACCATTTCCCTCTCCCTTTTATTGACCAAATTCTAGATAAGTTGGCTGGGAAGGCATATTACTACTTTCTTGATGGATACTCAGGGTATAACCAAATCCCTGTGGATCCTCAAGATTAGGATGAAACTACTTTCACATGTCCCTTTGGCACCTTTGCTTATAGAAGGATGTCTTTTGGACTGTGCAATGCCCCAGCCACTTTTCAGAGGTGCATGTATGCAATTTTTTCTGATATGATTGACAAATTCCTAGAAATTTTCATGAATGATTTCTCGATGTATGGGGACAACTTTAGCCAGTGTCTGAGTCACCTTGAAAAAGTTTTACAAAGAAGTGAGGAGACCAACTTGGTCCTAAGTTGGGAAAAGAGTCACTTTATGGTGACACAATGAATTGTACTAGGCCATGTGGTCTCTCACAAAGGAATTAAGGTTGACAAGGCTAAAGTAGATTTGATCTCACATCTTCCCCCACCAAGGACTGTCAAGCAAATCAGATCATTTCTTGGACATGCTGGATTTTACAGGAGGTTCATCAAGGACTTCAGTAAGATTTCCAAACCATTGTGCCACCTGCTTTGCCAGGATGTGCCATTCGTATTTTCTGCTGAATTCCTTGAGGCCTTTGAGGCTTTGAAGAAGTGCCTTACTACTGCCCCTATAATCCAGACCCCAGATTACTCACTCTCCTTTGAGCTAATGTGTGATGCATCAGACTTGGCCATAGGTGATGTCTTGGGATAGAGGAGAGATAAGCTGCTTGTAGTGATATATTATGCCAGCAAAACACTAGCTGATGCTCAGCTGAACTACACGACAATAGAGAAGGAGCTATTAGTAGTAGTATTTGTTGTGGACAAGTTTAGACCCTATTTGTTGGGATCTAAGATTATGATTTTTACAGATCACTCAGCCTTGAAATACCTACTGGCTAAGAAGGATGCAAAGCCTAGATTGATCAGATGGATCCTCCTCTTACAGGAGTTTGATCTGGAGATAAAAGACAAGAAGGGAGTTGAGAATGTGGTGGCTGACCACCTCTATAGGATTATTCTAGATGAATGTGCAGCAACACCTGTTAATGAGTTGTTCCCTGATGAGCAGCTTTTTGCTTTATAATCTAGTGTGCCCTGGTTTGCACACATTGTCAATTTTTTTGCTGCTGGTAGGATCCCTCCACACTGGTCTAAGATGGACAAATACCCGTTCTTCTCTCAGGTTAGACATTTTCTGTGAAAGGATCCATACCTTTACAAGCATTGTGCAGATCAGGTCATTAGGAGATGTGTGCCTGAAAGTGACTTCCACAACATTCTTTCAATGTGCCATGAGCAAGCATGTGGAGGTCACTTCAGTGGCAAAAAAATTGCAGCAAAAGTGCTCCAATGTCGTTTGTTTTAGCCTTCTTTATTCAGAGATGCAAACTTACATTGCAAGGCCTGTGAGAGATGTCAAAGGATGGGAGGCATTGCCAAGAGAGACTCCATGCCATTGCAGCTCATCCTAGTTGTTAAACTTTTTGACATTTGGGGCATTGATTTTATGGGCCCCTTTCCTTCATCTATGGGATTTAGCTTCATACTTGTGGCAGTGGACTATGTGTCAAAATGGGTGGAAACCATTGCCACAAGGACCAATGCCATACAGTTGTCCTTAACTTCTTAAAGGACAATATCTTTTCACGATTTGGCATCCCCAGAGATATCATCAGTGATGGGGGGAGCCACTTTTGTAACAGACCTTTTGCGAACCTGCTCAAGAAGTATTCTGTTACACACAGAATTGTAACTCCCTACCACCCATAGACCAGTGGGCAAGTTGAAATTTTTAATAGGGAAGTTAAGCATATTCTGGAGAAGACTGTGAGGACTGATAGAAAGGATTGGGCAAAAAAACTGAATGATGCTTCGTAGGCTTATAGGACTGCCTATAGGACCCCTATTGGCATGTCCCCATTTAGGCTGGTGTATGGCAAGGCCTGCCACCTACCTGTAGAGTTAGAACATCGAGCCTATTGGGCTATCAAAGCAATGAATTTAAATCTAACTTCTGTTGGTTTTCACAGGAAGTTGAAAATGGGAGAACTTGATGAAATGAGGCTAGAAGCCTATGCAAATGCCAGAATGTACAAGGAGAGATCAAAAGCATTCGTTGACAAGAAGCTGTTAAGGAAGGACTTCAATGCTGGCACTAAGGTTTGGCTTTTCAACTCCAGACTTAAATTTTTTTCAGGGAAGTTGAAATCCAGATGGGATGGACCTTACATTGTCATCAAAGCTTCCCCATCTGGTGCTCTGTAGAAATCCTTGATCCAATATCAGGGCAGTTCATGAAAGTAAATGGTCAGAGACTCAAGATTTGTGTAGAACAACCAATGGAGCTTCCTCAGACCATTCACTTACATGAACCTCCCACTGCTCAGTGATCCACAACTTTGTATTATGTGTGCCATATCTATTTAAAATTGTTGTATGTTTTTATTTGATTAGGAACCTATCATTTACTATTTTTATCATAGAGATTTATTTCTATTCATCTACTTTGTTTGTTCTATTTTGAGTACTTGTTCATTTCTGTCAGTAACATGGGAGATGCATGCTTATTGCTACTAGGTGATTGAGGTACTGACACTGTAACTGTGTAGAATTTGTTTGCATGAAGGAATTTTTTCATTTTAATTTTTTGATATGCATGCGCTGGTATGAGGGTGGTCATTATCATTTGAGAAGGGGGTACATATACAAGGATGGATGCTGATGGCCGCTAAATGGGTGCATGACACTGTGCATACGCAGGCCAGAGCACAAATTATGAAAAGAGGTAGAGTGTTGGTCTCTCGCGGGGTTAAGAGGCCTAATTCTCCCACTCGCGAACCATTTCAAAGCTTTCTCGCAGAGTTAAAAGGGTGCGAAAAGCAGAATTCAAAATATTCTATTGCGTGAGATCATCAGTTAAGTCACGCGAGAAATGAGAAACTACTTCGCGCACTCTGTCCCACCGTCTACTCCACGAAGTAACTTTGCGAGGCACACAGAGATTCTTAGTCTGTACTCGCAGAGCTATGTTCTTCTGCGCGATTTTCCTTCTCGCGAAGATACATCTGTTCTCCGCGAGAATTCTACGCTACGAATACCAGTGGATAACTGCGCGATTAGCCCTTTTTACCCTGAGAAAGTTCTTTAATTTCCTATCCCTTAGCCTTAACTCTCAGTGCTAAAAATAGACCAACATTTATTGTGTGCTCCCATTCCCCATAATAAATTGTGCGATTTACCATTTCCCATAACAATCACAATTCATTACCAACTAACCTTTCTTAATTTCTTTTCGGCAATTGACCTTGGAAGGAGGCGATATTTAATTTGCTGATTCATATTCCACCGTCCAAGCATTTTAAATACAAGGGTAGTTCATCTTCTTCGCATTCACTCTCCTCTACTCTCAACAGTCCTTCCCTCCTCTCAGCTATGGCGGATGACAAATCCACTGATCTATCCAACAAATTCTATCCCATGTGGTTGGACCCGCCCCGACCTAAATAGCTGGACCCCCTACAATTCCTCTGGGATGAATATGAGGAGATGCAGAGCATCCTTGCCAAGGAGGAGAAGAAGAAGAATAAGCAAAAGAAGAAGCAAAAGACTGAACCACCTACCTCTTCCCCCCATCCTCTTCAATCCCCCCACCACCTGCTCAGCATCCTTCTCCCTGATTCCCTTTCTTTCCCCCTCTTCTGGCATGCAGTTCCTCTTCCACATGCAGCAGGTTGAGAATATCCCCGAGCCAGGAGGAAGAACCATTTTATTTTCGACAGGATGTCTTGTTGCTATATCTAGATTGTCCTTAGGTTTATAATTTTCTTTCTCTTTATAATCCTTTTATTTTGTACTTATAATGAAATGTCTTTTCCAGATATTCTTTCTTTATTTTTGTGTGTTTATTTTTATGGTTATTTGTTATGTGTTTTTCTCTCTTGTAGTTCCTGTTTTGTTAATGTCTATATCTTAAGCCTGCTGCACATCCACGTATAACTTTGAATCAGTGAAGACATTGCTCCTCATAGGTTTGCAGGTGTGGCAGGTTCTGCCAATGAAGTAGTTAACTTTAGTACAGTAGTGTTGGTTTAATTGGGATGAATAAAGTCAATTCCCACCTAACTTGTTAGAATGAGAAAAGTTGTGGAAAATTAAAAAATTTTTGCAGATATTTTGAAACTAAAAATTTTAAAATCTTTGCACTACCATGAAGCTAACATTAGAAATTTTTTCAGTTAGTACTTAGTGAACCTAAGAGGAGAGAAAAAGGTGAAAATATACCCCATGAGTTAATTTGAGGACCATACCTAGTGAGATTTGGGCCCATCATTTTCTTTTGAAGAGTGTTTTTGGCATTATTTCTGCTTTAAGGACTGATTGAGTCAAGACCTTTTCACTAGAAGTTAGGCACCTCCAAATAAAAACTGATTGACAACACTCATGACACTAAGGAAATGATCCAAGGCCTTCATTTGGACAGTTTGAGCCTGAAAATCCAACCTTTTAAAAAACTGCCCTTTTGCATGCACTTCTTGAGCCTTAAAAATCCTACTTTTCTTTGACAAACACCGGAGTACTTGCACCTTAACCTCTTGATCTGATTCAACTGTACCCTCACTCTGAGAATTCAAAAGGTAAAGGAGAAGGAGTTGAAGATAGTGAGAGTGGTTCAATATTTGGTGGAAGGAGAAGAAAAGCAACATATGAATAACAGTGTATCAGTGGTTTTTGTGTGGCACTTCATCATAAAAAAAATATATAAAAAAAAAAGAGAAAAAGAAAGAGAAGTCTAGAGAAGAACATCATCTGAAAAGAAGAGGAGAAGCTGGCCACTTTGATTCTGAAATGTATCAAGTAAGATGAAGTTGTGCTGAAATGAAGGTAGTGAAGTCATTAATCACTCCTTACCTTGCTGATTTCTCAATTTTGAATCCCTTTCTACCCCTTCATTCTTTATATCCCTCACCCATAAGCCACATTACAACCCGTTCAAAAAGACCTTGCAGATTCAAAGTGAAATGAGTTGTCATGTGGAGATGAGAAGTTGTCTAATCTATGGTGAAAAGTCATGAGGATGTCAGAAATCAGAAGCTTTACCTATGCTCATGCTTGTAAGCCCATTTGGGGTCTGTAACTACTCTTGAGCTAATGAGAATGTAAACACCCTTTTGATTTTCATTGTTGAGAGATAGTCTTGGTGAGAATTGGGTTTGAATTTTAAATTCATTGGAGTTGTATCCAACCTGATTTTTGAATTTAAGGCAAGCTTTGTACTGATTCTATGCACATTGTATTCTTGTTGTGAACTCATTGGTGGTGATGCACATGCATGTTGATTTTGAGTTTTAAATGGCTACATTATTTCTGTAATTTCCTCTAATTTTAAAGGATGGGTGTGGACTGAGGCTTTATCCATTGAAATTTGTTTTTGTCATTGACTGCACTATTTTTAACTGTTTTAAGGGTGAAGTTTGTGGGTACCTTTACTGAAAACCCTCAGGAGACTTCACTCCACTAGGGATCACCTAGGGGTTTAAAAGGCTTAGTACATATGCTAAATGTATCCGTGCTCCCTACGAAAGTGGCATCTAAATTCTTAGAATAGTTGTTTTAAATTTTCCTTTGCTCAGGGACTAGCAAAGATTAGGTTTGGGGGTGTGTTATTCATTGAAAAGTACCACTTTTCACCTCTTAACCTAGCCTCTGATAGACCTTGAAGCAGACTAATAATCATTTGTTAAGTGTGTTTTACAGTTAGCAATAATTTGTGTAGCTTAACACAAAATTCATCCTTATTGGCCCAAAGAATAGGAAGAATACATGCAAAGATGACAGCTGAACCAAAGCCTAATGGAACACCCTGGTAGTGCTCACCATGGTGACTCATGTGCTGGTCATCATTAACCAAAAGCCTAGCAGATGAATGAAGTTGGCTGAGAATGGAGAAACTGCAAAGACAGCAAGTGCAATGCATCAGAGCATAGAAAGATAGATCTAGCTGAGTTGAGAAGCTCCCTTGCGAAGCTAAGGATGCAGTGGAAGATGCCCTCGCGCAGATAGGACGCGTAATTAAGAAGAGAGCTGTAAAGACATCGCGAAGATCTCATGGCTTAAAGTCCTCAAAATTTGTGGACGCAAAGCTCTCGCAGAGATCAAGCCTTAAAGCAGCCGCCCAAAGAACATAGCGAGTCCATGTGTGAATTGAACTAAAATTCAACTCACGGAGTTCGTGTGTGGCCCTGGAAGAGAGAGACGCCTAGACTTCTCCTCGCGTAGATCTCACGCACTCTGAAGCCTTACCAATTACTATGCGAGCACAGGAGCATAACTGCGTAAGCACCCAACTAGAGAGTGCTTTTGAAGCTCTACTGAGCGAGAAGTCTAGGCACTCCAAAGCATCTCCGTGACAGTAGTGCAGCGTAAAGGAACTGCACGATTAACTGAAGATTCACTGTGTGAGTGAGAACTTCCCACCAATCAAAAGCTACTCCACGAAGGCCCTGTAACTGCGCAAATCAATGAATGCATATGCCAGCCCCACGAAGCACGGGCTCCCCACTTCTCAGTTTTAACTCAAGGACCTTTTAAGAATTTCCCAAGGCTAGGGCGCACATCCCAAGGAATAGATTTCAAGGCGCGTCTCAAGGCATTTAAGGGATGTAACTATGCCACGTCTGCTAGAAAAATTAGGGTTAATCCCTTCAGAGCTAAGGCCGTATGGACAGAGTATATAAGCTACACTTAGAGTTTAGTTTTATTATCAACCCTTCTTTTCATCCTCTGTCAGCTGAGAGCTCTAGTAGGTTAGGGTTAGGGTTTGATCACCTCTTTTTCTCATGTTATCTTCTCTCTTAGCCCAGCACTTGCTGACTAATCCCTTGATAAGCAGTTAGGTTTAGTTTATTTCAGTTTGTATACATTGGGATTTTGGATGAGTAGTTATGTACAGGCTGCAGCCTGGAGACAGTTCATTATAAGTTTTATATTTAACAATGGATTGCTATTTTAATGCCTAATCAAATCTAAAGTTCTTATGGTTTCTTTAGATGTCTATAGGATCAATGTATTTGGGACTAGCCCATTTAATTTCTAGTAGATCTATTATTTACCATCTAATTTCCCTTGGTTTGATAGCCCCATGGAAAGCAATGCTGAATCTGTAGTGAGATCTAGGGAGCTCGGAGGCCTGTGGACCATGGTGGTTGCAACAGTCTTAATGTCCTTTCTTAGACCTTTGTGGTATGGACAGACCAATGGGATACCCTATGACCATTTGAGTGGACAGAGTATAGCCCTAAGGTTGTGTCCAGCCACATGCTTGAGAAAGGTTCTTCTCCCCTGCACATGAGCTTCTAGAGCCTTGTGAGGAGGTTTGTATAGGAACTGGCTCCCCTCTGTTTTACCTAGCTAACATCAGATGTTAGGTCTGGTCTCTCTGTAGTAATTGCAGCTTGTGGTTGAGTCATTGCAGGCCGTTTGTAGCAATGCCCAGCTGAATCTAAAGCCCTATTCAACTTGTTGCATGGTTCTTTTTGTGGACACCAGTGAGGCATTGGCCTTGGCAAAACACTTAAGATCTTATGGGTTGGAATACCTATGGATGTTAGCCAGATCTGTGCGCAGATCTGGGGAGCTTGTAGCACTGGCATTACATAGTGCTGCAATAGTATTCATGGATTGATCTGGTCTAGTGGCTAGAGAAATGATCAGTCCACTCCTCTGGACTAGATGGGCAACTTCTGGTTTAACTAATGGGATTTGACAGACTCTATAAGATAGGTTGTGACCATTTGAGTGGATAGCCTATAGCCTTAAGAGCACCTAAAATGGCATGAGTTAAACTAGATATTTCTACCTTGTTGAGGCTTTTGATAGTGTCTCAGTAAGGAGCATTGCAGAAACAAACTAAATTTGAGTTACATTATAGTTTTAACTCTGAACTTAACCTGCTTACTTCTCACCAATTTTTATATTTTATTTTGGTACACACCATCACCATCTTCTTCTTAACCCTTTTTTTAGGATAGGGCTACATTTTATTTCTCCGTTGTTAGGATTAATTTAGTATAGTTGTGACACCCAGCTCCCTTTCTTTAGGATTATCTGATCTGGAGGCCTACTATTATAGCCCATTTTTGGCTTCTAGATCAATTTCTTTGTGGGACAAACTCTTACTTATCAAACTTGCTACAATAGGTCCTGTATCTTACAGGTCTAGGAGTACTCTAGTTGTGTTGAATCAATTCTTTTATTTCATTTTATTTTTAATTTTTTTCCACCACACAATAAACAAAGCACACTGGGGCTCAACAACAATTACCTCTACGGTGAAACGTTCAATATATTCACCGATTACAAGAGCCTTAAGTACCTTTTCACCCAGAAGGACATAAAGTTGAGGCAACGGCGATGGATGGAATTCCTGAAAGACTGATTGTTTCATCCAATATCACCCCGGAAAGGCGAATGTCATAGCAAATGGACTGAGCCGGAAGTCTTCTTCTTTGTTGTCACATCTCATTGCTAGAGTGCAGAGATGTCGGTTACTTGAAGATATGGCATTCTGCAGCATGAGTTTTGAGGTTAAAGGTTCGGGAGCTCTGATGGCTACTATTGTCATTAGTTCTATACTATACGAGAACATCTGTAAGCTACAGATGATCGATGATGATCTGACGGGATGTGATTAGTGGAAGTAAGATGGATTTCTCCATCAGAAAAGATCAGGCCTTGCTGTTTCGAGACCGAGTATGTGTATCAAGCAATACTGAGCTTTGTGACACTATTTTGGAAGACCCTCACAAATCTATGTATGTCATTCATCCTGGCAGTACCAAGATGTACTAGGATCTGAAAAGGAATTTCTGGTGGAGCGATTTGAAGAGAGACGTGTCGAGATGTTTGGTATGTCAGCAAGTCATGGTTGATCACCGGAACCCATCTAGGTTATTACAACCATTACCTGTATCGGAGTGAAAATGGGAAGCTATTTTGATGGACTTCATTTTGGGGTTGCCGAGAACTCTAAGGAAAAATAATGCCATATGGGTCATTATTGATCGGTTGACTAAATCCTCTCTTTTCCTACCTTATAATATGACGCATACAGCCAGTAAACTCGCAGAGTTATACCTCAAGGGTATAGTTAGGTTGTATGGTATACTGGTCAGTATTATATCCGACAGAGACCTACTGTACACGTCTCAGTTCTGGTAGCGATTTTAGGAAGGGATGGGTTTTAGGCTCGATTTCAGCTCGATATTTTACCCTTAGACCGATGGGGAAACCGAGCAGGTGAACCATATCATTGAGGACATGCTACGAGCTTGCATGCTGGATTTCCAAGGGTCATGGGATGAACACTTACCTCTGATTGAGTTTGCCTACAATAATAGCTACCAGACTAGCATCGGCATGGTTCCTTATGAAGCCTTATATGGTCGGAGATGCAGGTCTGCTCTAAATTGGGAAGAGGTTGGTGAGAAGCTTATTTCGGGCCCTAAAATTTATAAAAGTATGACCGAAATAGTTCGGTTGATCCGCAAGCTATTGAGATTTGCTCAAAGTCGCCAAAAGAGCTACGCCGATCTAAAAAGGAGATATGTTGATTTTTAGGTGAGCTTAATAGCATTAATGACCGTTACTCTCCTTTAAATTATGTATAGTAGCTAATACCCTACATTTCATGTTGGAGATAAAGTCTTTGTCCAAATCTCTCCTATGAAAGGCGTGATGCGTTTTAGTAAGTGTGGAAAGCTAAGTCTGCTTTATGTTGGGCCTTTTGAGATACTGGGTTGAGTAGGTGAAGTCGCCTACCGCATAGCTTTATCACTGCAACTAGCTAGCATGCACAATGTATTTCACATGTCCATGTTGCAAAAGTATATTAAAGACCCGACTCATGTGTTAGACTACCAACCCATTGAACTTCAGGAAGGTCTAACATTGGTCGAGGAGCCAGTACAAATATTAGACCAGAAAGAGCAGATCTTACAGACCAAGCAGATTCCATTAGTGCATGTGAAGTGGTGGAACCACTCATCGGAGGAAGCCACCTGGGGACGGGAAGCCGAAATACGCGAGCAGTTTCCACGTCTCTTTGAGTGGCTTTATGTAATTTTTGTAAAATGATTGTAATATAGGGAATGTAATATCACTTTGATTTTAAAATCATAGTCGGTGTGACTTAAAATCATTTGAGAATCTCTTGAATCATATGTGGGATAACCTTTGTTTCATTTAGGTTTTAAAAATCTTGTTACAAGGACTGCTCCTAATTAGGTAAGCATGTCAGCAACTAATATCCGGCGTATTAAGTGCATAAGGCTATATAAATAAGAAAAAAATTAAGGATTGAGAGGTCGGGTATGTAAATTGCTTGATGCATAAGTATGTACAACATTTGGAATGCCAGTACAGAACACGAATGAGGCCCCAAAGTCCTCAAAATTTAAAATTTTCAAATTTGACAGTTTCTGTCAAAATTGAACGATCGAAATTGAAATTGATCAATCGATTTGTTTGGCTTCTGAGCAAGTTTTAGGGACAAAACTGAACATTCGAATCAGAAATCGAACGTTCGAGTTATAAATCGAACGTTCGAGTTATAAATTGAACGTTCGAATTACAAATTGAACGATCAATTTTGTCGATTTAAGTTTGAATCGAGGGTTTTATTTCCTCATTTGCACACCTCATTTGAACAAAGCTTAGAGTTTTCTCTCTTTTTCTTGTGAACAATCAAGGTACTACAACCCAGATTAACAAAGGGCTTCGATTTCACTTGTAAGAACTTGATTTAAACTCTCTAAATGATAAACCCTACCTTGTATAATCTATGGGACGTAAAAAGCAATCGGCTGTCAAAATCCCTACTTCGAAGCAGCCCGCATCTAAGGCTAGCTCTTCGAAGAACCCTGCACCACCACAACCACCACCACCTCCTTTGACCCCGAGCTTTTTGACCAACAAGTGACTACTTAGTGGGCACGTGATTATTTAGAGAGGGCTAAGTTAGGAACCCTACTACAACCTTTCCACACCCTTTTTTACCCCCAGTTGGTACGACTATTTTACCAATACATGCGTCGAGGTGATGGGAAGAAGATACATACTTCGATAGATGGGCAAGATTATGAATTTGATCTCAATGATATTGTTGAGGCAATAGTTTGTCCTACCGTGTATTCACCAATCATGGGTTTGATGGAACCAAACCCCAAACTAGTGGGATTCCAAGATGTCATTGCAATAATGACTCACTGACTAAATGGGTCCGGGCAATCGGTAACCTGAGCTTAATTGCCGGAAACAATGTGGATGCTCGATGTGATATTCAAGTGTAGCCTTTACCCGTTTGGGCACAAATTAGAAAGGCGGGGGCATCATCCAACAAGCTTTATTTTCCACTTTCCAAGAAAAATGGTTTAGTGCCCTGGAGGTTGTATTTAAAGGTATCATCACCACTCGTGAGAAAATGGGTAAAAAGAGGAAGCCCCCTACAAAAGATATCCGATATGTCCGATTGATCTCTCTCATGATTGAGGATTACGATGGTGAGGATGAGTATGAAATTTTGAATGATGAACCCAAGTCCACTGCCAATGTCCAAACTTATAAAATGAAAGATTGGAGGAAGAGCTACGAGTAGTTACTAAAGGCCCCCCAGGAAGTAGCTGATCAAGAAGCTACTAAACAAGTCACCTCGGAGCCAGAGCAGCCCGCACCTGTAGACCAGCCATAGCCGCCTGCACCTGTTCAGATGACCACCTATCCAGCAATAGGGCACACATGCTGATGTACTCAACTTATCGAAGTTCACACAACAGATGACTGTGATGAGTCAGAAGATGCACACATTGACTCAACACACGAGCTCCATGAGCAGTCAGTTAGAGTTCCACGAGGGCATGCTGACCTACTGGATGCGGCACACTTATCCTATGGATTATGCTACCTATATGGTTGATATCTGCGCCACCATGACCCGTGCTTCTACTTCTAGAGCAGGGGATGCAACAGATCAGGATACGACAGATCAGGAGGTTGGATCAGCTGACGATGAGGAGGATTAGAGAGGCGACGATGGATACAAAATGTTTTTTTTTTAGATTTAAAATTTTTGGGGAATGTAAATATTTAAATGTTGATGAATTATTAGAACCTGGCAGTTCTATTTCTTTGCTACTTATATATTTACCTTGTCATGTGAAATATTTATAACTGCTATGCTTTGCTCTGTGTGCATATTTGATCTTTCATTGGGTTTTGAATACATGTCTTGCTAGTTTATTTTGTCGGATTAATTGAAAATTTCATTCATATGGGAACTTCTATTTTATAGTTTGTTATCAGACTTTGAAAAATACCTGTTTGATTAGATCCATTTTGGGAAATACCTGACTGATTCTATCCAATTCAGAATGTATGTGTGTGCCTGATAAGTAAACAAAAATATCATAAGATGTGTAACAGTTAAACTTGAGTCACAATGGGGTATTTTCCCCAGGCACGTGGCACTTGAAATGTAGGCATTCATGTACGGATGCAACTTCTCTATGACAGTATGAGATGCCACACGAAGTACATCTAGGTTACTACGAATCCCGTCCCTTAAAAATTGTGATTGGTGAAGCCTATCGCACTGTGACTCATTCTAATTAAAATTATGACCGAATTTAATATGTTATATTAAGAACTTTTGTTGAGGATGGGAGTTAACCGTAGACCTAACCGATATGTACGGAAATTCGAGTGACGTTCCTCAGTTTGAAGCCATCGATTACACAATGTTAGATGGCATGGATTGACCTAGATGTGTTTTGGGATTATGAATGTTTTGTGATTGTGCACCTTCCATGGTTTTCTTTTAAATAAGTTATCTATAATTTTTTAATTCAGTTAAAGGATTGGATTCTCTTGAACAGTGAGATTATGTTTTAGAATGCGTTTTACCTTTACAAACCAATCCCCCAATAGCATTTTCGAGGATGAAAATTCCTGAGGGGAGAATGTAATAACACAAAAATTTTAAACCCGAACACGTTCACCTTGATATGCATGCCTGAAAAGGTCGCACAATAACTTTGGAAGTTATGAGCATGTAAACTTGAAAGACTGTTATTGGTGAAAGGAAATTTGATTTGGACATGGTAAGGGCCTTTTATATAAAAGATCTCTTTTGTTTTCTATGTTTAGATGTTAGAGTTATGTTTATGTTATGCTTAATTTTTACTCTGATATTTGACTGTTCTGTTCGGCTTATCGATTTATCGATAGGTTGGCGAGCCAACCTTCTCGGTATTTCAGATACGGGAAAGTTGGGTCGTCACATAGAGGATCCACTATTAGCCTAGTACACTGGGAGGGGACCCGCACAAAGGGCCGGAGCAGGCGTGGGGATTAGAATTCACGACCTGTCTTCTACAAGGGAAGATGATACCGGTTGAGTTATTGCTCAACCGGTGTATGGATATTTTTGAGCACCAAATAAGTGTTAGGTGCTCATATACATCAATGAATTAATTAACATTTATTATGTTAAAAAAAAATCCCTTTTGTTATCTTGCTTCTCAATAGATCTATTATGTTAATTTTGATACAAATGGTCAAAATAGATCTATTATGTCTCTATATTTCATTCTAAATAGACAAAAATAATGCAACTCAAGCTCAAGCAAAATGCATATGATTGGAGCCTATAAGATGAAAACAATATGACTTAAAGTGGTAAACTGTAAGCAAGATGCATATGCATGAAGCCGGTTCGGCTGGTTTGAATAACCTTGAATTGGGTGGAAGGTTGTGTGACATTACTGACATGAAAAACATCTATACAGTAGTTTTGAACAATTAATTATTTTTAAGGTGACATTATTTGCACCTGTTTTTCTTGTGAAGAGAACATACTCTTTCACAAGAAAATTTTTTGACTACATTGAATTAGACGATGGAGATCATTTTTTGTCCCAATCTTTCACAAAATAGATCTTGAGAGCATGGCACACCTGTCAGATGATCACTTTTTTGGATGTGTGCCACGTGGAATAAATATTTAACTGTCTGGTAGGTTCGGCATGATCTCAAGATCTATGATCAGTCACAGAATATATAATTTTATCACCATTAACTTAGTGATGCTAGGACATAGCTTGCTACTAAGAAGTTGATGATGTACATATATGAAAGAAAAATAGTAAAAGAGAGCCATAATATTAATCTTTATCAAAGTGAACCCAAAAGAGCAATAAAAAGATGATTAAGCGTAAAAGACAATTCACCGCTTACAGAAGGAAAGAAAAATCATGTTTTACGATATTATAGACGATAGAGCGTTACTAATGAAGAACCATAGAAAATCGTAATGTGCGATTTTCCAAAGAAAGAGTATAGAAGAAAGGCGAAAAATTATAATCTAGAGAATCGTCTACTGAGGAAGCTATGAAAGATAGAAAATCATGATTTATGATTTTCTAAGAAAGAGAAGAAAAAAAGGATAATCGTGAATTACGATTACGATTATAGAAGTTTTCCTATTGTTGCCGATCATGTGAGAATTTTCACCCCCAAGAATAAAATAAGAAGAACTCTTTAATTAGAAGTTTGGCTAATCACGAATCTAGGAGATTGATGAAGAAGAATCTTAAAAGGACTTTACTGCAGCTATTAAGGAAAGAAATCCGGAACACATCAAACATCTAGAAGCAAGGAAGAATAAAACTAGAGTTATATTAGGAATATTTTATTTTAGTAGTTTCTTTTATTAGAATTAGAACTCTGTAAACCGACTCCTTATGATCTATAAATAAGAGAGCTTGGTGTAGGAATAAATCATCAAAGAATTTCACAACATCACTTGACAACTAGGTTTGTGTTTTCTCCCAATCAAAGTAGTTTAGGATTTACAAAGTAACATCGTCCACAGTTCTTTTGACGTTTTGCCCGACAACTAAGGCTAAGGAAGCTGAAAGATCAACCCTTTGGATGGTTCTACTTTTGCTTTCTAGTTTAGATTTTATTTTATTTTTTGATTTAGATTTTATATGCTTTGTAAACATCTTTAAAGTTTGTAGATTAGTGTAACGATTTTACTTTTCCATCTTTAATTTTCTCGAATTTGATTAACGCCCAAAATTTTGGAGATTGTTGATTAGATTAAATATGTGTTGAAGAATTTTAGTTTTTGATTGACGACCAAATTCTAAAAGGCTACAATACGGTGTAACGGTATTTAAAATTTGTAAACATCTGATATTTCAAAGTTGAGATTGACGACCTCAATCTGAAGGAGGATTAGGATTAATTATGATATAATTAGATTAAGGAACCCATTCTTTTATTCATATTTCTCTAGTAGTTTAGGACTTAAAAGATAAAAATAGTTTTTAAAATAGGAATATAAAAATCTATAAGAAGATAATCACTTCTTCATGGGATCGATCCTATCACTACACTATAATTTCCATTGTGCGCTTGCAATAGGTTAAGGCTGAATTTTAATTTAAATATATATATACTATAAGCCCATCAATCTATTATGCAAAATATTGGGACGAAAAATAATCTCCATCGTCTGATTGAAGGCAGTCAACAATTTTTTCGTGTGAAAGAGTATGTATTGTACAAAGACGGGTGTGAATAACCCTCCCTTTATTTTTATTCTTATTATTGATATTATTATATGTTAATATGATTCTATTTTTATCATAAATTGATGGGAACCTCTGTTTGCGCCCACTCATTCTTTGAAAGCGCCTACATCCTAGACCCATTGAAAACCATTGATTGCGTTGGATCAGATGATGGACGCATTGTTTCATCCCGATATTCCACAAAATACATCTTGAGATTATGGCTCATCTATCAAATGATCATTATCTGATTCAATATGTCTCAAATCCCCAAACAATGGCCTTAAATTCACGTTTGAGCATGATGTGTCTCATATGATTCAAAGGCCATTTGTTTTGGGATCTGTGACATATAGAGTTAAAAAATGACCGTCTGATAGGTGAGCCATGATCTCAAGATCTATTGTATAGAATATTAGGCTGAAATATGATCTCCATCATCTAGGACATGAGCGCTTTTAGAGAATGCGTAAACGTAAATAGAGGTACTCCAACTAAAATGAAGTCTTTATTGTTTGAGATTTTGATAACTACATTCTGTTGCGCATTAATGAAGTATGCATATTTTGAGATTTTGCTACAATAAGTAGGGTTGTGCATTTTTTGGACCGAACTGCTGGGTTTGGTTCGATTTGGACAAGTACCGGTTTAGGTTTGGTTTGGAAAAAAGGAAAACCGAAAAGTTTGGTTTGGTTTTGGTTCCAACCCTCCCCAAGTCGAAGTCGACCAAACTGAACCAAATCTAGTTTGTAAGTATATATATATGGGAAAAGGGAAAATGCCCTCGGGGGTGGAGATTTCTTTACGCTCCCCCAATGGAGAGCAGACACGTGGAAAGTGCATTTGCACTAACCCAGGTTAGCCGCAACAGGGTTTTCTACTAACAGTGGTAGGTAAAGTAGGTCTAGGTAGTATGTAGGAAAAGGAACCTGACCTAGGCCCCAAGGGGAAGGTCTTGTCGAATGTAATGGCGGTAAAACAATTCAAAAATTGTTATAGGTTCCTTCTCTTTCCCTCTCTATTTAGGTTCTTTCTCTCTATTGATTTATTTCCTCTCTGGATAGAAGCGCAAAAGATTAAACTTTCTCGTTCAGAAGATTAAACTTTCTCACTTTTCCTAGAGCTCTGACTGGATAGAAGCACAAAGAGACAACTTTCTCATTTTCTCTGAAGTTGTGACTGGATAGAAGCTCATAGAGATAACTTTCTCCTTTTTTCTGGAGCTCGTACTGGATAGAAGTGCAAAAATACAACTCTCTCCTTTTTTCTAGAGCTCGTATTATATAGAAGTGCAAAGAGACAACTTTCTCCTTTTCTCTAGAGCTTGTACTGGATAGAAGTGCAAAGAGACAACTTTCTCCTCTTTTCTGGAGCTTGTATTAGATAGAAGCACAGAAGAGGCAACTTTTTTTTTTTCTTGAGCTCGTACTAGATAGAAGTGCAGAAGAAACAACTTTCCCAGAAGAGTGACATTTGAGGTAAGTATTATTTTTCTTCCTGTCTATTATTTTCAGCTTACAGAACATTCAAATATATATGACATTAGATGCGATGTCGCTTCTGTGCCCACGCGACGACACTTCTTATGTGAATTGGTTTCCTCAGGGGAGCATAGTTGATGGATCTCTTCACTTATTTATAGAGTGGAGATAAAAAAATTATAAGCATTTGAAAATATATAAATTATAAGCATTTGAAAATATTTGAGGTGATAGGAAGCGACGGTGCTATTAGTTAGAAGCGACGACGCAACGATTGAGAAGCGCCATCCCTTCCATATTAAAGCGTTGCCGCTTGGTATGGTCGCATCATCACGTCCTTTTGAATCTATTTCCTTATTAGCCCGTTGTTCATTTATTTTTTGTCTAATGCAGGGGCTGTAATGGACTCGATTGGAGGATTCAATGTAGGTGGTGTTGATTTAAATCTCACCCCTGAGACGGTTTCTTTATAAGAAGTTTCAGTTTGTGGTGATAGGGATATCGAAATGCTGGATTCTTATGGACGTGCCGAGAATACGAGCGAGGAATGGAAGCCACGTATGGGCTTGAAATTCTAATTTGAAGAAGATGCATATGACTTTTATAATTTATACGCGAAGAAAGTTAGTTTCAGCATTAGGAAAAGTAACATCTATAAATCAGCAAAGGAGGAATTATAAAGAGAAAATCTGTATGTTCATTCTAAGGGTTCAAACAGCTTAATAAGCATAAAATACATGCCAATATAATGTGTTTAAGAGATAACAGATGCATATGTGAGACAAGGTTGAAGATTAGGTTCTACGAGTAAAAGTTGTGAGAGGTAATGAAATTTAGAGAGTCTCATAGTCATCAGTTGTTACACCTAAGGAGGTGAAGGAACTACGATCACATAATAAGATGAACGAAGCAAGTAAATCATTGATAGGAGCATTTGATGGTATAATTCATCCTTTGAAGGTTTTTGCTATTTTGTCGAGTTTGGATGGAGAGGCTGGCGTGATGGTAAGCCCTCAACAAACTCGGGATTACCTAAAGAAGATAAGAAAGGAGAGTAATATCGATCCGATGTGCATGACCATGATCAAGACCTTCATTGATAGGCAGAATAAAGGAGATGGTTTCTTCTTTGAAGCCGAACTAGATGAAGAATGTCGTATGCATAGCATATTTTGGGTTGATTACAGGTCACAGATGGCATATCAACAGTTCGGTGATGTGGTGGTATTCGATACTACTTACAAAACAAATAAATTACTGCTATCGTTCACCCCATTCACAGGGGTCAGCCATCATTGGCAGAAGACGCTTTTTGGATGTGCGTTGCTCGCGGATGAGACATTCATTTGATTGTTTAACACTTGGCTGAAGCGCATGGGTTATAAGGAACCTAATGCAATCATCATTGATCAATGGAATGAGATGAGCAAGGCCATATCTGAAGTTCTTCCGGGGATCATGCATCGCCTCTGCATGTGACACATAGGGAGGAATGAATTGAACCATCTCTCTCGGTTGAAGGTAAAGTTTGAGAATTTCAGGAGAAAGTACAATCAGTGCACGTTCAATCAAACGATTGATGATTTCGAAAGGAGATGGGCAGAACTCGACGATGAGTTTCAATTGCAAGACAATGCATGGTTCAAACAAATGTACGCTCTTAGAAGGAAATGAATTCTATACTACTTGAGTGATACCTTTTGGGCTGGCATGACTACTACGTAACGCGGAGAAAGTATAAATTCTTTCTTCAATACCTATGTCAATGCCCAGATGAGTTTGACGGAATTCTTCAAGGAATACAATCTTGCCGTCCAATCTCATCGTGATAAAGAAAATAGGGAGGATCTTGTCTCAATATCTATGACATCGGAGCTCTTGTTCGAAAATTCAATTGAGAAGCATGTCGCTGCTTATGCAATCACAGATTTTTAAGGATCCCGTCGCAACGATGCACACTCGCGAAAAATTTAGAGTCGCCACCTGGAGCTTTTGGTGTCCCAGAAAACCTAAATCAATTTTATAAGTACCGAAGTGCCAAAAATGTGAGTCTAATTCACCGATCTATGTGAAAGGCTCTAGGTAGGGGCTTTGGCTATCGATCGGGAAGGTGTTAGGCACCCGATCAATCCGCTCAAAAGCCGTCTCTACTTATGGCCAAAATAAAAAGCAAACAAAAGGAAAAGATCGCTTCCTCTTACTTGAAGGCACTTGGATCCTATTTGTGCCCCTCCATAATTACCAAGATTTCGGCAGTGTAACGACACAAATTTCAGGATAAAGGAAAAGCCAAGAGGGTAGAGGAGTAGAGGAGAGAGCCGGAGCTCTCAGGCCCTTATAGCGCAGCTGTGGACCTTCACGTAGGAGCACTTGATGAGCTTTCGATAGCTTGAGTGGTTGGAGAATGGGTTCTAACCTTTAAGGCGTGATAGCTAAGTGGTAGAGGAAGAAGGCTAGCGGGTGGTTCTCTCCTATACTCAAGGGTTTTTCAGGGAACATAGGGTTTCTAAGGTGGTCTGGGATTCTGGAATTTGTATGAGTATTTGGTGCACCAAAGGGGAGGAAGGGATTGCTTAATCTCTTTCTCTCTCTTGAAAAAATTTCAAGCCATTTGCAAGGGGGGGTGTCTCTCTATTTATAGAAAAAGAGAGGGTTAGGGGGGGTGCTTAAAGGCTAATTAGGGTCATGGATATGTGTGAGGATAGGATCAATGGTAGATGATAGGGAGAGGTTTCAAATGACTAAAGGGTTGAAAATAGGGTAAACAAGGGTACAACAGTACTAATGAAACCCACCCTCAACATTGGGGTGGTCAACAAGTCAAACCCTAAAAGTGAAATTCGAGCAAAAACTAGAGGTTACTGTAGCTAAGCTTGGCGTGTGTATTACCCATGCCAAGCATAGCTGCAGTATCCTGGAAGTCAGAGCCTGCAGGGAGTCTCACCTATTCTTGGCATGTGTAATAGACACGCCAAGCCATTTCTAGGAAAAAATGGCTTGGCATGTGCAATATACATGCCATGCATGCCTTTAGTAGGTACATTCTCGGTCACTTTTCGGATCGCCGTAACTTTTGAAGTACAACTCGGATTGAGGTGATTTGTAACTTGTTGGAAAGCTGGAAACCTCTACTTTTCAATAGTATAATATTTGATCTCAGTAGAGGCCCTTACCAGTCCTGGCACATCTCACTCTAACCATTGCCCGACAGGGTTAACTAAGGGTTCGGAGAGGTTTCTATAGGTTGGGGGTAATTCCTAAGGTTTTAGGCAAATTTCTAAGGGTTTGGGAATGTTCCTAAGGGTATGGTAAATGCCATCAGAAGCCCAGGGGTGTGCCTTTCTTGAGGTATATTTCGATTGAACCTTGGGCCAAATTTGGGTGCCTACAGATGCCCCTCTTTGGTATCCTATCACTAATGATCGAATGCCAAAGATAAGAGACATTCGAGGAGGCCCAAGGCATCACTGACAGGTCCACTGTATTCAGAATAAACCTCAAACATCAGGTTAGTAACATGGTGAGTAAACAGAAGTTCTGTATCTAAAAAAAAAGTCCATTCCTCAAGGTTACCGGTCCCCAAGTGCTTAGCGACATTACTGGGCATAACCGAGGTGGAGCGAGCTATGAAAGCCCAATATGCTGAGAAAAATGTCTGCTTCTCGAGATGATTGAAAATGTTTGATATTCAAGTTTCATTCTGAATATAACAGCTCCATGAGTGAGAGGGTGATTGACCCATACTCAAAGATAGGCGCGAAGTAAATATGCGAAGATCCATAGCTTGTGTCCAGTCACACGAAGCATTGATTGCCCCATTTGACCAGGCACGGGTGCCCCTGCGTGAAACAGGGTTCGAGGACTTTGGGTGAACCCATTGATCTCGAAATTAATTTAGCATGACTACCTGAGCAGATCAAACTGATGCCACAATGCTTTTTGGGAGTACATGCCGATTTTTGAAGGACTCATGCATATGTGCATTTTATACAGATTTTCTGTTATTTTCACTTGGAATTTTTATTATTTTATGTGAGAATTTTTTATGATTTTATGTGGATTTTTCTTGTTGTTTTATGTTGGATCTTTTTTGTGATTTTATGTGGATTTTTCTTATTATTTTATGTGGGGTTTTTGGTATTTTATGTGGATTTTCCTTGTTATTTTATGTGGGATTTTGGTTATTTTATGTGAGTTTTTATGTGTGTTCGGGAATTTGAGCGATGCTCATCGACCCTGAACTATTTATTCTAGCACAGCCTCCCAAGCAGATCAAATGGAGATTGACACGCTGTTCCGGGGGCATGTGCACCCTTTCGGGTCCAAGAAGGAACGAGTTCAGTGTGTACAACACGCATGTAAAGCTAGAATTGACTAGGAAGAGCTTGGCATGTGTATTATTATACACGCCAAACCAAATCGGGCCAGGTTTAGCTTGGTGTGTGTATTACACACGCCAGGCCCCATTGGCATCAAAACTTGCCTGGTGTGTATTTTATACACGCCAAGCCAAAACTGGGGGCATTTTTAAAGCTATCGAGCCAGAGCCAAAAGGGGCTATTTTCAAAATCCATTCCTCTCCCCCTCTCAAAACCGAAATGGAACCTCCACCTAGGGTTCATTTGAGTTGCTTTGATCCTCGTTTTATCGCCGGAGTGTGCTCCCGCCGTTCAAATATGCACTCTACGCCGGATCAAGGATCCATTTTTCTTGAAGGTAATCAATGTTTCCTCGTTCTTTCTTTGATTTTTCTTGAATAATTTACAATGTTGTTAGGATTTTGGCTTTGTTAGATGATGAATGAGTGATTCTTCTTGTAAGCATGATTATTTATGACTTATTTGATTTGTTCCATGTGCATTGGCCTTGATTTTGAGCAAAAATATGACTTTTTTAGTGATGCCCTACTCCTTTTCTTCACTTGTTAATGTGATTAGGGGCCTCTTTTTTTTTTCTTCTTTCTTGTATGGATCTAGATGGTTTTTTTGTGTGAAATGCAAGATGATTTATTATTATTTGTTTTGCTTTTGCATGTTTATTATTATTATTTTTTAGTTTTGTTTGTTTGGAAAAGAAAGACTCTCTCTTTTTTTTGTGTGTTTTATAGATGTTTTTTTTCTTCTATTTTTTTATTTTTGTTACACACATTTTTTGTTTGTTTTCTTTTTGGTTTTTTGGTTAAATGTACACACATTTTTTTTGTTTGTTTTCTTTTTTTGGATTTTTGGTTATATAAATGGACACACATTTTTTGTTTGTTTTTCTTTTTTGAAATTTTGGTTATACAAATGTACACATATTTTTTTGTTACTTTTCTCTTTTGAATTTTTGGTTATATATAAATGTACACATTTTTTTGTTTTCTCTTTTTTGAATTTTTAATTATATAAATGTACACAAACTTTTTTGTTTTCTCTTTTTTTTTTTTGAAATGTGGGGGGTTTGGGGCCTCCCCCTCTTTTTGATGTATTTCTTTAGAAATGATGATGGTTTAAGATTGATGGGAGAAATGAGAGGGGCATACTTACCATCTTTTGGCTTACAACAATCGGTTTCTTACCACTGACATGTTTTGATATTGTTGCTTGTTTCCATCTCAGGATGTCGAGTGAGGAAGAGCGCGGGCAAGAGGAAGGGAAAGAGGAGGGATCGGAGGTGGTCTACGGTCCACGGGGGGAGCAGCTTTTGGCGGTGCAGCGCTTTTCCTAGCCTTGGTACAAAATGCAAGGTGAGGCAACCCGTACTGGTCAATTCAATCAACAGTATATCCATATCTCGAATTTTGGGATTGCTGGCAAGGTAATAAAATAAGTTTTGTTTTGCCGCCCTGCCCTTTCTTTATGCAAGCTTGCTTTACCTGCAGGATCTGACACCTCTTCATCTTGATGCAGGACTTGCCACCTGTTGTCGCTCCAAGTGTGCCAAAAATGTGTGCAAAAAATTAAAGAATTAAAGAATGCTAAATTATATGGATGTTAACTTATGAAAGGGATATCAGCACATTGGGGCTAACACTGGCCTGCAAGATCAGGGCCAATTGTAGCAAGTTTTAAAAGTAAGTATTTCAAGATCGTCCACAGAGAAGTTTGTCTAAAATGAGAGATAAACCTCCAGATCTGTGCTACCAGATCTGGCTCTATAATTATCTAAAATAAAGAATAGATAAAAGAGAGTGTTGGGTTTTGTCACGTTTAACTAAAAGCAAATAAAGAAAAGAACTAACTACGTGATCCAGATCCGAGTTGTGGAGGTGTTTAAAATAAGACAAATGCAGAAATAATAGCTTCATGTATTTTAGCCTTTGAATTTTAATGGAGAATCAGTAGTTCAACGAGGCGATTCAATCTTCATCGGCTACCGGCCACAGATGTAAGAGAAATAAATCGAATTAAGGAATAGGTTTAGACTTATGGCTGTGATTTGTCACGGATCATCGACTAAAGTGGCCTATTCTTTATTTGAACATGAACATCATCAGTAAATGCTTGAATTAGGTTACCAACGCTAATTACATGGGGATGATGAATTAAGGGAAGTTGGATGCGGATGAGTGAATCTAAAGAAGTCTAATGCACTAAGGTGAACATTGGAACCCTCGACATGACTCCAATGGAGAAGACACAAATTCTGACAACCTTTTAAAATCCAACGTTACAATTACGAGCAGACGGCTTCTTAGAGAGCCCTCGGACTTACTGAGCTTCTCGAGAGCCCTCAGTGATCTTGAATCCGAACTTGGAAGTACAAATCACTGCAATGGCTCTCAAAGGTAAAATACAAGAAGGGATTACAGGGAATCGGATGAGCTTTCGGCGAATGGAAGCGAGATGAAAACTCTAAAATCTGGATGCCTCAATTGGGCAAATGTCTTCTCAATTTATAGCTTTCCCTCTATCACTACAAGGTGAATTGACCAATCGTGTGCTCGGATCTGGATTGCCCAATGGTCATTGAGCACGGGATCGGATCTGTTTCGGCCAATGAAAATGCTCGATCTGGTTCATTAATCAGCGTTAGAAGCATCAATTCATTTAGAATTCAAAAGTTTGTTTGAGCTTCTAGAAGTTCCCGTAAGTGATTTCATCTTTGGGTTTTCATTGGCGGAATATGCCTTTGGTTTGTGCTTGGAATCTTAGGAATGTCTCTGGGCTTTTAATTACATTGGTAGCGTCGAGTTTTCTTGAAATGCCCTTCAAAGTGGTATAAATCCCGGTATGCCATTTCGCGAGTTTAAGGGTCTTTTAGCAAAGTAGTTTGGCTCAAGTTCTTTTAGCAAAGCATTTTGGCTTGAAGTTCTTTTCATAAAGCATCTTGGCTTGAAGTTCTTTTCGCAGGACTTTGGCTTGAAGTTCTTTTCGCAAAGGACTTTGGCTTGAAGTTCTTTTTCGCAAGGACTTTGGCTTGAAGTTCTTTTCGCAAGGACTTTGGCTTGAAGTTCTTTTCGCAAGGACTTCTCTTCTTTTCATGATAAATCTTCTATTAGAAGTGTTTTCTTCTTTTACAAAGTTCTTCTTTGCGAATAGTAAAAGTTCTTCTTGAATTGGACTCTAGGCTCCCATTCTTCTTTGCGAATGGCTCTCTCTCTTTTTTGGTCTTTATGCTCTTTTAGACCCTTTTAGCCATTCTTTGAGGTTGTTTCTTCAATCCATCTTTCGACTTGACATGAGTTGTCGACTTTTGATCATTTAGGATGCTTTTAGGACTTGGACACTGTCTAATTGGTTAGGCTGTAAAATGCACACTAAAGCACTTATTTAGTCTTCTCAAGGGTCTTTCAAAGCTCATGTTTAGGGGTAAAAATGGTATTTTCACTACACCCCAAACCTAAGCTTTGCTAGTCCACACGAGCAAAAGAAACATAAAAAGCAAAATAAAGAGCCACTTTTGTAGGAAGCACAGGTGCATTTAGCATATGCAACAAGCCTTTTAAACCCCTAGGTGATCCCTAGAGGAGGTGAAGTCTCTGAGGGTTTTCATGAAGGTACCCACAAACTTCTCCATGAAGCAGTTAACATCGATTGCAATATTATCAAATGAGCAATCAAGGGCGAGTTAGTTACTCTTGAATCAATGATGAAGCAGAAAATTTGATTATTGTTTGCCTGATTTAAACATTTATAAACCTCATGAATATTTCAATATTTCAAATCAGTGAAACATCATAGAAACTCATACAAATGTGCCCAGATAAGCTCATCCTATGGATAAAAATTAGGTTATAAGTCATACTTAAGGTGCTCAAGTTCCAACCCAAACACTCACGGGGTATACTCTCATCGATGTTTTTGTTGAGGGGTTCATTTTCACTCAAGCTCAAGAGCGATTACATCTCCCAAATGGATCTGTAAGCATGAGCATAGGCATGATTCTTAGGCAATGGCATCATTGACATCTCCTCACCATAGATTAGGTCACTTCTTATCTCCACATGACCGCTCACTCAACTTTCGATCACAAGGGCTCTTAATCTAGGTTTGTTTGTATGGCTTATGGAGTGAAGTTTCAAGGAAAGGCCATTTGAACAGAGGTTTGAATCTGAGAACTCGGGGAAGTGCAGGAGATGGTTCATGACTCCACCTTTTTGAGTTTAGCTTCTTTCTTCTTCTTTTCGAGATTCTCACATTCACAGTGATCGGTTCTTTCTTTGATCTTGAATTTTCAACATAAAGTCCCTTTTTTGCCTTTTTGCTTGCAACTTTTTCACATTGTTTGTCTCTTCTTTTCTCAGTCACCATATTGCCTGTTTTTGAGGTATTTTCTCTTCATTTTCTTGATGTTGCCCAGAAATGGTCCATCTTGATTCTTTCTCCTTTACCTCCTGAATTCTCGAGTGAGGGAAGGCTGAATTAGTTCCATAGGTTCAGTGCAAGTACTTTTGAGTATTTTGATGAAGAATTGTAGGATTTGACTCAAATGGGGTACAAACAGGGCAGATTTTTCTTGGTTGGTTCTGTTAGGTTCAAGTCGTCTAAAGAAGGCCTTGATCTTTTCCTCGGTTTCATGAGTCTTTGTTACTTGTTTTAATTTGGAGTTTCCTAACTTCTAGTGGATCTAATGCCTCAATCCTTTGAATCGAAAAAATTGCCTCAGTCACTCTTCAACAGAGATGGAAAATATATGGGCTCAATTCTCACTTTGGTTATGGTTTTTCCTTGAGCTTTTAAGTATATCTTTACCTTTTCTCTTCCTTTTGACTTACTACGTTGATACCGTATGTTTTTATGGTGTAATCATCATGGAAATGTAGGATATCGCAAGGTTTAGAATGTCTAAATTTGGCAAAGGAATTTTAAATTTTCTAGTTGTCATGATTCTTAAGTAAATTAATACATTTCCTAATTACTTAGGTGATTCTGCTGCCCTTATGTTAACTATTCCTAGGCGGGACTTGTCCGCCACACCCCAAACCTATAGAGCAGTGTCCTCAACTGGTTCAAAGGTGGTGGACAATTATTAGGGAAGGCAATGAAACAACAATAATCTGGACGATTCAAGCACATCAATTTGGATAGAAAATAAAAGGAAAAAGGGGAAAGGGAGTAGGGGAGGGTTGTAAGTTTTTAAAATAGGGAGAACAAAAAGCAATCGTTAGGCCTGACTTATATGTAGAAAAAATTGCAATAGAATAAAAAGCGAAAATAATAAAATAAGAAAGAGACAATTGGCGAATTGGGCTTGTAAACCTGGTAGTGGTGATTCTCCTACTTCCTCATTCTTCTTAACATGGCACGACTTGTGGTCCGTGCTTTCTTGCCAAAGTTGTGAGGAGTGAGTACCTCAAAGGGCTCTTCCCTATCAATGTCAAACTTGGCTCTTAAGAGGGTCATAATGAGTCTTCCAAAGGGAGGCCGCAATCTTACATTTCCTTTTTACCTTGGCACTCATCGCCATTGCTTTCAGGGATCGGCATGGGGGCATTGAAGAATTGCCCTTAGAGAAGTGAAAGAGGGCTTCTAAGATGGGGTTCGCCTCTCTTAGGTGTGCCCATAACATAAAAACTCTCTCGGAGTATGGAATCCATCGGTAGATATTGCGAGGCGATCTCTTCTCACTATTGATTGCCCAGAACCCACCATGCCTGTGTCAAATGGGCGCCCATATCTCTGAAAGAGGCAACTTCGAGGCTCAAGGGTCCATCGAGTTGAATTGAAAAGGTATCCCTAGGGCATGTCCAATGTCCTCGGATCCTGATTAAGTCACAGCTGTCTATAAAAATAACTAGGGTTGGCACATCGGCATGTTCCTCTGTGACTGTGGTGAGGTTACGATACCACGCCTTTGTCATCCTTGGGTAAATTTTCTCGTAATGGAGTGAGGATGGTCTTTGAGGAAGCCTCTGAGATATCTTAAAGATAGCACGCAATCAGGTTTGGAGGAGAAAAAGTTTCATCCACCAATAGCTCGTGTATGAGCTTCGGGCATCAATGAATGGGTTAGGCAAAACCAAAGGAATGGGTAATGGGGACGGACTGCAGGCTCGAGGCGGCGGTGGGCTCCTCATGGCGTATTTTTTTTTTTTTCAACCCTATCACTTTGTCCATTGAAAGTTTTCTCTTTGGACTTCTTGGCTTTGCCTTTGGCTTTTAGGGGTGTTTTGTTTGTCTTCTTGGTGAAGATTTAGGGAACATGGCGACAAGAGATTTCTGGTTTTCCCATATTTAAAATGGCCTCAAATGTAGCTTAAGTACCAGAATCACGGAAAGAATAAGAGTAGAAGCGATTACAGCTGATCTGAGGGTTTCCTCTGTGTGAGTTTCTTTGCTCTGAAAAGATCGCTTGTATGATCTACACCTTTGATTTCGACAAGAGAAAAGGAGGATTAGAATAGATGGTGGAGTCTTTACCTTGCGAAATGTTTGTAAAGACTCCTCCACCGACTCATCAATGATGTCAACATGGAAACATTCCTCGTGAGAATTGAGGTTGAGTAATGTGACATTATACACATTCAATTTAACTTTCATATTTCCAAAAGACACCTCCATGATGCGGACACGCATTGAATGCATGCATTAGTATGTGCAGAATGGTCTTCCCATAATGTGAGGGATGGCGGTGGTACTTTTGGTTGGTTCCATGTCCAACACCAAAAAGTCGAGGTAGAAAAACTTGTCTACTCCTACCAAAACATCTTCAATCAACCCCATAGGTTTCCTTTCGGATCTGTCATTACACCTTGAGTGGGTTTCAATTCTCCCAAACCTAGCTTCTCATAAGCAGGCGGGTTGACACTAGCACCAGATCTAGCAAGGCTTTCTCAATGGTGTGCTCCCCAATGATGCAGATTGTGGGGATTCGGTCTTGCATCTTAGGTGGTGTTGCAATTGATAGCACTTGGTTGATTTTCTCCCACACAAAGGCCTTCTTGGATAAATGTATCCTAGATTGCCTTTTGTGGGTGCACACCTCTTTGAGAAATTTTGCATAGCGGGGACTGTTTGATTGCATCAAGCGGTAGATTAATTTTAACTTGCTTGAATGTCTCCATCATTTCCTCAATTTTGTGTTTCCTTTGTCAAAAGGACTTCATTGCATGGGGAAATGGGAGGTGAGGAACAAATTTCTCCTCCTCATCTTTTCAACAATTTTGTTATTTTTCTGTTTTTCATTTTTTGAATTTTTTCGATGTAAATCAATGACCATATTGCTATCCAATTTGTTTTTTACTTGTTTTGATCAGCCGGGCTCAACAAGAGCCCTTATTTACTCTTCTTGAAAATAATGAGAAACAACTCGGAGATTTTCTATTTGTGTTTTCGACTTCTTTTATTTTGTATTTGGTTTTGTAAAAAAAATCAGCATGCCTAAAAGACGTGAAATTATAATCAAAACAAACATTAAACACATGAGCTGCGGTTCTCAAGAATTTAAAAAGTAGAAATGAATGCAAAGGAGAGGGATGCAAACTCAGCGGATCTGCTCCAGCTTTGGTCGGATGCTCTCCTTGTTGAATGGTGCTCGGATCTGCAAACATCCAACTGCAGTACCTTATTCAAGTATTGACAAAATAAAAGAAAAACTCAAAGCACGCCCAAATTTGACAAAAAGACAAGAGTGGCAGCAGATTTATTCAAATAACTAGAAGGCAAAGAATAAAAACTCGAAAAATAAAAATAAAAAATAAAAAATTTCACGCAATAAAACAAAGTTTTCTATACAAAATCGAGACATTTAATCAAGCACTTGGAATGCAAAGTGCAGTTTAAAGAAAAAATTAAAAATCAAATCTACAAAATAGAAAAAAACTTAGGTCTACCAATTTTAGAACAAACTTCCCAAGAAGCGCTTAAAAACTTGTCGCTCCAAGTGTGCCAAAAATGTGCAAAAATTAAAGAATTAAAGAATGCTAAATTATATGGATGTTAACTTATGAAAGGGATATCAGCACATTGGGGCTAACACTGGCCTGCAAGATCAGGGCCAATTGTAGCAAGTTTTAAAAGTAAGTATTTCAAGATCGTCCGAGAAGTTTGTCTAAAATGAGAGATAAACCTCCAGATCTGGGCTACCAGATCTGGCTCGATAATTATCTAAAATAAAGAATAAATAAAAGAGAGTGTTGGGTTTTGTCACGTTTAACTAAAAGCAAATAAAGAAAAGAACTAACTATGTGATCCAGATCCGAGTTGGGGAGATGTTTAAAATAAGACAAATGCTAAATAATAGCTTCATGTATTTTAGCCTTTGAATTTTAATGGAGAATCAGAGTTCAACGGAGATTCAATCTTCATCCTGCTACGACGATGTAAGAGAAATAAATCCGAATTAAGGAATAGGTTTAGACTTATGGTCGTGATTTGTCACGGATCATCACTAGTCGTGGCCTATTCTTTATTTCGAACATGAACATCATCAGAATCTTGAATTAGGTTACCAACGCTAATTCGCACAGGGATGATGAATTAAGGGAAGTTGGATGCGGATGAGTGAATCTAAAGAAGTCTAATGCACTAAGGTGAACATTCAGAACCCTCGACATGACTCCAATGGAGAAGACACAAATTACAGCAACCTTTTAAAATCCAACGTTACAATTACAGAGCACGGCTTCTTAGAGAGCCCTCAGACTTACAGTCTTGAATCCGAACTTGGAAGTACAAATCACTCGCAATGGCTCTCAAAGGTAAAATACAAGAAGGGATTACAGGGGAATCAGATGAGCTTTCTGACCGGAATGGGGGAAACAGAGATGAAAACTCTAAAATCTGGATGCCTCAATTGGGCAAATGTCTTCTCAATTTATAGCTTTCCCTCTATCCTGCACAAGGCTGAATTGACCAATCAGAAGTGCTCAGATCTAGATTGCCCAATGGTACATTGAGCACGGGATCCAGATCTGTTACGGCCAATGAAAATGCTCGATCTGGTTGACCAATCGAGCGTTAGAAGCATCAATTCTGTTATAGAATTCAAAAGTTTGTTTGAGCTTCTAAGTTCCCGCCAAGTGATTTCATCTTTGGGTTTTCACGCTGAATATGCCTTTGGTTTGTGCTTGGAATCTTCCTAATGTCTCGGGCTTTTAATTACATTGCGCGTCGAGTTCTTGAAATGCCCTTCAAAGTGGTACATAAATCCCGAATGCCATTTTCGCGAGTTTAAGGGTCTTTTCGCAAAGTAGTTTGGCTCGAAGTTCTTTTCGCAAGCATTTTGGCTTGAAGTTCTTTTCATAAGCATCTTGGCTTGAAGTTCTTTTCGCAAGGACTTTGGCTTGAAGTTCTTTTCGCAAAGGACTTTGGCTTCGTAAGTTCTTTTAGAAGGACTTTGGCTTCGTAAGTTCTTTTTACAAAGGACTTTGGCTTCGTAAGTTCTTTTCGCAAGGACTTCTCTTCTTTTCGCAGAGGTAAATCTTCTATTCGAGGAGTGTTTTCTTCTTTTCGCAAAGTTCAAGGTTCTTTGCGAATAGTAAAAGTTCTTTGCGAATTGGACTCTAGGCTCCCATTCTTCTTTGCGAATGGCTCTCTCTCTTTTTTTCAGGTCTTTGTCTGCTCTTTTAGACCCTTTTTAGCCATTGCTGAGGTTGTTTCTTCAATCCATCTTTCAGCTTGACATGAGTTGTCAGCTTTTTGATCATTTTAGGATGCTTTTCGGACTTGGACCTGTCTAATTGGTTAGCTGTAAAATGCACACTAAAGCACTTATTTAGTCTTCTCAAGGGTCTTTCAAAGCTCATGTTTAGGGGTAAAAAATGGTATTTTTCACTACTTAACACCACCCATTATGTTTCGAGGAGGTTGGCTTGACCTCCAGTGCCTTTGCCGCTATCTCCTTCCAGTGGTGAAGTATCTCCTTGCCCAAGCCAACTCCGAAGATTTTTTTTCGTCCCTTGCCATGAGGGGCGACTCGGCCTATGTGAAGGTCCTAATTGAATGGTTTTGGCCTGAGACCATGACCTTCCACATAGCGATTGTTGTATTGTTTGCCTTCCCTCGAATGAGGGTCTAAAATCACTAATAAAACTAGGCAGAACACACTCACATAGACCTGTAAGTAATCAGGGTCTATTGTAGCAAGTTTTAAAAAGATGGTGAGTAAGGGAATGTCCACAGGGAGGTTGGTTTAGAAATGTGATAAATCTCCAGATCTGTATGAGATCTAGCACTCTAATTAATGCTATGTTAGCTAAAAGACAAGGGAGAGGTTTAAAACGGATTGTCACTTAAGCTAAGCTAAAATTAAACATAGACTAACTTGGATTGAGTTTGGGAACTTAGATCTTGCAGGGGGAAAGAGTAAAAAGCAGAAAATGGAGAAGAGTAGCTTGGAGATTGGTCTTCACTGAAATCAGGTTCAATTAATCATGCTACGGAGGTTCAGAGCACACAATTCACTCAACTGGCTATAAGCACAGCTACAGGGTAGAAAGCTCCGCTCCAAATCGCAGGATCCACCTGGTCTTAAGGCTATGATCTGTCCACTTTAATTGTCACAGGCCATCCTATAGACTTTATCTGATCCATGGATTTTTAGCAGACGAATCCAATTGGAGCCTGAGCGTGGACTAATCTTAAGGTTATGATCTGCCCACCTTAATGATCACAGACCATCCTAGGGATCACCTCCAAAGCTAGAGCATCAACTAGAACAATTAAAACCACTATAGATGCTACAATTCCCAGGTCACAGACTCAAGGAATCATAGGAGTATCAGATCCAGGGAGATCGAGTGGTATCCAAGAGGCCTACCAGTTAAGTGGGTGAGCTGATCTATAGACTCCACTACACAAATCTGATCGATCACCAAATGAAACCAAAACAACTTTAGATCTAATTAAAGCATTAAAAACAGTATTTATATTGCAATCAAAATCACTCTACAATGGAAATACTCTCAGATCTGTAGTCTGTGTAGCTGGGAACCCACAATAGCAATCTTCACCTTACCCAATTACAGATCTAACCTCTCTCCTCACTACTCTAGGAGAATTAGCCAACCATTGTTGGGCTAAAGGAGGGAAAATGGAATTACTCTGCAAGCTCTAATCTCCAGAATTTGGCTCAGATCTCGATCCCCCCCAATTGCAATTGGGGGTCTCTATATATAGCTTTTGCCTCTATTTTTCTCGCCAAAAATCCCTTCTAGAAGGTCCTCAGAGTTTGTTAGGGTTATGTTAGAGCACGTGGGTCGGTTAGGGCATCTTCTAGAACCATCATGCCGGTCACTAAGTTCCTCGGGTTGCATGCAGCAGGTCACCAAGTCACAGCGTGTGCATAGCTAAACTTCTGAGAAGTTCTACACACGATTTCAATAGGTTCAGGAAGCTTTCGACAGGTTCAACTAGAGCTTTTTGGTCCTTTCGCTAGGTTCTTAGATCTCTTCGATAGGTTCTGATAGGATGAGCCTTCTCTTAGAGTTTCAGCATTCTCAGCCCTTGGCCTGGAGTATTCGATAGGTTGGGGAAGCTTTTCGACAGGTTGGAGCACCATTTTGATAGGTTCCGCTCTGCATGCCATTATTTCAATAGGGTTGCTTTCACTCCTATCGAAAGGCTCAAGCACCCTTTCGATAGGTTTTGTTCCAGCATCTTCATCTTGATAGGCTTAGGAAACCATTCGATAGGTTCCCTTTACACCTCAAGTAGGTTTTCGATAGAATGATTTCTTCCTTCCTTTCAGCTGCTCGATAGGTTCTTGGATCCTATCGAACTCCTCAATCCACACGAATCCATCCTTCTTCTGCCTTCAGATCCTATCGAAACCTTTTCAACTACATGAATTCCTCCTTTCTTTGCTTTCAACTCCTATCGAAGTCTTCAGGCGACCTCTCGATAGGATGTTTGTAGCCTGTTTTTACTTCCTTCGCTTGCTCTACTGTAGCCATGCGCTCCAAGGGTCCAGTGATGTGCTACCCTCTGGTGTGCTGTTGCTGGGTTTGTCCTGTGCTGAGAGATGGTCCCTTTCTGGGCATTCTTAAGTGGTTTTCTATATTAGTGTCATCTTTTATTGCTGTCTACAAAATACACTCGACAGGGGCTTATTAGTGTGCTCACAGGTCTATCAATGATCAAGTTAAAAGGTGAAAGTGGCATTTTTCACCACTTAATACACCCCCAAACCTAAGCTTTGCTAGTCCCTAAGCAAAGGAGAATTAAAAGGAAATAAAAATGCCACTTTTGTAGGGAGCACGGATGCATTTAGCATATGCACCAAGCCTTTTAAACCCCTAGGTGATCCCTAGTGGAGGAGTGAAGTCTCCTGAGGGTTTTCAGTGAAGGTACCCACAAACTTCTCCAATAAGGTTAGTTAATCGTAGTGCAACCGGCTAAATAGAGTTTTAGTAAAATAGAATAAATTCACACTGTGTCTTTTCAATTCATTAGAGGAGTTTCAATCAGAAAGAAAAACAGTTCCAAACTTGAAACTCTGCTTCAATCCTTCACCATCACTCAACTCATGTCAAGGCATTGCTCAAAAGAATTAAGGCATGGCTCACCTTTCACTTGAGAATTCTATTTTGATACTACCCCAAACAAACCAGATTTCAGACCTAAACCTTACCGGGGCTATCACTCTCAATAAAATTAAAAGGGTGCATCATTTCACATAGCTCAAGAGTAGTTACAGCCCTCAAATAGGGCTGCAAGCATGAGCATAGGCATAGCTCTAGTTTCTAAAAATTTCTAACTCTTTTCACCATAGATTAAACAGATCCTTATCTCCACATGACAGCTCAATCCATTTCAGATCAGTAAGGTCTTTTTATTGGATTGTAATGTGGCTTAGGGATGAGGTTTGTAAAAATAAAATAAAAAGGGTGGAATGGGATTCAAAATTGAGAAATCAGCAAAGGTAAGGAGGTGATTTTCAACTCAACCTTCTTCATTTCAGCATAGATCCATCTTATTTTTGAATTTTTAGAGCCAAAGTGGCCAACTTTTTCTCCTCTTTCAAAATATCCAATGAAGTGACTTCTCTTTCTCATTCTTTTGTTTTGCTCTTCTGTTTCTCTTTTCTTTTTGTATGCTTTTTGCACTTTTTCTCCTTTTTTTTTTTTATATGGGCTGGAATGCCACAATACCACCAAATGTGCTTCCTTCTTTTTCAACCAATTATCGAACCTTGCTCCTCTAACCACACTTCTCCTCCTTTTTCCTGATTTCTCAGATCAAGAGTGAACTAAAATAGGTCAGGGGTTTTGGGTTCAAATTTTCTGATTTTTATCAAAGAAAAGCTGGGATTTTAAAGGCTTAAATGGTGTGTATCAAGGGCAGTTCAAAGGTGGGAAAATTTTAGGCTCAAACTGTCTAAGGGATGGCCTTACTTCATGTCTTCAATGTCATGAAAGCTGCCAAGCTGTTTCAACTTGGAATTGCCTAACTTCTAATAATTAAAATTAGATCCCATCAGTCCTTAGAGCAGAAAAAATTGCCAAGACACTCTTCAAAGAAACTTTTTCAGGCCCAAATCTCATTGGGTATGGCCTTCCATCAAATTTTTTAGGGGTGTATCTTCACAATCTTCTCTCATTTCAGGTTTACTACACATCAAAATTAATTTTCACAACTTGTTGACATTTGCCTCATGAAGTCTGTTGGACTATAGATTATTTCAGTTTCAAACATTTTCTTTTAATTTCCTCTTTTTATAAAAAATTCAAGTGAGAATTTACTCTAATTAATTCCAAACACTACTTTTTAGCCTAGCTGTACTAAAATGAACTAATTTATTAGCATACATTCCATACCCCCAAACCTAAACGAAACAGTGTCCTCACTGTTTACAGCATAGTGGGTGTAGCCGTGCGGTCATCCAGGGCTAAAAACAAAACAAGTAGACAACCAGAAAAAAAAGAAAAAGCATTTTATTAAAAAGAGACTAAACAGAGCATAAATAGAGCATTTTATTACAATGGTCAAGCACAAGGGTGCCAAAAGTAGGCAGGTGGACAAAATATCCTTGGCAAACGAAAAAGGGCCCCCCCTGGCTCAGGGATATCCTCAGCTGACATCAGGTGGAAGAGGAACTGGAATCCAGGAGGGGAGGAAGAATAGGAAAAAGAGAAGGATCAGGGGGCAGGGGGAGGGGTGGTGGAGGAGGATGGTGGCGGAGAAGCCGGTGGCTCGGTCTTCAGCCTCTTCTTCTCCCTCTTATTTTTTTTCTTTTCCTCCTTGGCGAGGGTCCGCTGTACCTCCTCATATTCATCCCAGAGGAATTGCAACGAGTCTGGTTCCTTGGGCAGTAGTGGCTCCAGCCAGAAGAGGTAGAGTTGAGCAGGAGTGAACGTGGGCTTATCATCTGCCATAGTTATGAGGAGGAGTGCAGAGGGTCGAAGGAGAGGAATGGGGCGAAGTCGAGCCATCTGCATCTATTTAAGGTGGATGTATGAGGGAATATGAAGCGGTGCATTCAATATCGCCGCCGTCGATGAAAAGGAATGAATGGTTAATTTGACCAATCAGCATGGGGAACGAAATCGTGCATTAACTGGCAGCCTAAATTTAGCGCGGGGAGTTACGGCATGGGGCAGAAATCCAGGGGGTGCAGAGTTTAAGGCCCGTGCTGTGCACAATTGTACATGGTACATGTGGGTAAAATTTCCGCGCAGCGCAGGTGCACAACAAGCATGGAAGGAGTGAGGGGGCGAATTCGATAGGATGAGTGGAGAATGTCGACAGGTTAAGGCTTCCTATCGAAGTCACACAAGTATGGGCTGGCAGTTGAATGCTCTTGATAGGTTCAACCCGTCCTGTAAAAAAGAATAAACATTACATTCGATAGGCTGGGATGGCCGCTTGCGATATGTCGGTGTCCTGTCGAACGGAGGGTAGATAAAACATTCACTTCGTTAGGATGCGGATGGGTGAAAATAGCCTTTCAATAGGTTGGGTAGTACATTTGTCACTCTTGTCGATAGGTTCCAGGCAAGAGTCCAGAACCTATTGCAAAGTTGTTCTCACCTATCGAGAGGTCTCAGCACCTATCGAAATCCTCACCAATCCTATCGACATCAGCTGCTGACCTAGCGAAAGGTCCAAACGACCTATCAAGAGGTTCGATGAGCTCAATAACATGGCCTGTGTGTTAAGGGCATTTAGCCTTAGCACCCAGCAACTCATCTGCTGTGCTACCAGTCAGCTAATTGGCCTCTGACCTTGTGCCTTTGATTCCTAGACTGTGGGCGATATTGAAATGAAGGTTGATCTTGACATGGCCATTTTATTGCAAAAAATAAAATAAAATAAAAATATCATGGGAAAGAATTGAGTTATAAATCAAATATAATACATATGATACAAATCGAAGTCAGGTATTAACCTGGAGGATCCTGAAGATCAATGGTGTCTTCGGGCTCACAAATGTTGTCAACGCAAAGTTTCAGCCTCTGACCATTGAACTTAAGGGTTCTGCCATCTGTAGGATGCATGACTTCGACAGCTCAGGATGGAGAAATGTGTACCACTGTCAAAGGTCCATCCCATCTGGACTGTAACTTTCCTGGAAAGAATTTCATTCTGGAATTGAACAACCATACCTTGTCATTTGGCTTGAACTCTTTACATAGCAAATGCCTGTCATGGAAGGATTTGGTCCTCTCCTTGTAACTTTGGGCATTTGCATAAGCTTCTAGTTGCAATTCATCCAGCTCGGATAACTGGAGTTTCCTGTGAATACCAACTGAGTGTAAGTTAGAATTTACTGCTCTAATGGCCTAATATGCTTTGTGTTGCAATTCAACAGGCAAATGACATGCCTTGTCATATACTAGTCTAAATGTGGACATGCCTATGGGGGTTTTATAGGGTGTTCTATAAGCCCATAAGGCATCCGTCAATTTGCTGGACCAATCCCTTCTGTCAGTTCTCACAGTCTTCTCGAGAATATGTTGGATTTCCCTATTGGAAATCTCTACTTGCCCACTGGTTTGTGGGTGGTAGGGAGTGGCTACTCTGTGGGTAACAAAATATCTTTCCATCAGTTTGTCAAAAGGTTTATTACAGAAGTGACTTCCCCCATCACTAATAATAGCTTTAGGAAAGCCAAATCTTGAGAAGATGTTGTCTTTCAGGAATTGAATGATGACTTTGTGATCATTTGTCCTTGTAGCTATGGCCTCTACCCATTTGGATACGTAATCCACAGCTACAAGGATGAAATTATATCCAGCAGAAGGGGGAAAAGGTCCCATAAAGTCGATTCCCCAAATATGAAACAGTTCAACAACGAGTATAGGTTGCAAGGGCATAGAGTTTCTCCTTGTAATACTGCCCATTTACTGGCATCGATGACAAGCTTTACAGTGCTGCCTGGCATCTTTGATCAGGGTAGGCCAGTAGAAACCACTTTGAAGGACCTTGGTATGATCTTATTACCACCGGCTACTTCACAAGCCTGTTCATGGCACATGGTTAGGATGTTTTGAAACTCAGTTTCAGGTACACAATGTCTGATCATCTGGTCTGCACAATGCTTAAAAAGGTAAGGATCCTCCCACATGTAATATCAAATCTGTGCAAAGAACATATTTTTATCATCCCTGGTCCAATGTGGAGGGATCCTACCCACGCAAGGTAATTGACAATATTGGCAAACCAGGGCATACTTATCTGGACAGTCAGAAGCTGCTCATCTGGGAAGGAGCCATTGATGGGCAAGCTTTCTGTGTCAGTTGCTGGGATCCTTGACAGATGATCAGCCACCACATTCTCAACTCCCTTCTTGTCCTTAATCTCTAAATTGAATTCTAGCAAGAGAAGAATCCATCTGATTAGTCGTGCTTTAGCTTCCTTTTTGGACAAGAGGTATTTCAAAGCTGAGTGGTCAGTGAACACAATAATTTTTTATCCCAGCACATAAGACCTGAATATTTCTAAGGTGAAGATAATAGCTAATAGCTCTTTCTCAGTTGTAGTGTAACTCAATTGATCATCAACCATTGATTTACTGACATAAGGTACCTTGTCTTTTCTTTGACCCAACATTGCCCCAATGGCAAAATCTGATGCATCACACATCAGCTTAAATGGAAGAGAAAAATTAGGGGATTGCAAGATGGGAGTTGTGGTTAAACAAGTCTTTAACAGTTCACAAGCAACTCGTCATTCATCATTAAAGTTAAAAGGAACGTCCTGGCACAACAGGTGACAAAGGGGTTTGGAGATTTTGCTGAAGTCCTTGATGAACCTCCTGTAGAACCCAGCATGACCCAGAAATGACCTAACTTGTTTGACAGTTTTTGGAGGGGGTAAATGGGCAATTTAATCGATCTTAGCTTGATCAACCTCGATTCCTTTATGAGAGACATCATGTCCTAGAACAGTGCCTTGAGTCACCATGAAGTGACTTTTCTCTGAACTTAGAACTAGGTTGGTCTCATCACACCTTTGCAGTACAGAGCTGAGGTGGTGTAGGCATTGGCTAAAATCATCTCCATAAATGGAGAAATCATCCATAAAGATCTCCAAAAACTTATCAATCATGTCAGAGAAGATAACATACATGCATTTTTAGAACATGGCAGGAACATTACACAACCCAAATGGCATCCTTCTGTATGCAAAGGTTCCAAATGGGCAAGTGAATGTGGTTTTTTCTTGGTCCTGGGGGTATACAGGGATCTGATTATACCCTGAATATCCATCAAGAAAATAGTAATAGGCCTTGCCTGCCAGCTTGTCCAAAATTTGGTCTATGAAGGGCAGTGGGAAGTGATCCTTGCTGGTTTTTTCATTGAGTTTTCAGTAATCTATGCATACCCTCCAACCAGTGGTCTGTCTGGTTGGGATCAGCTCACTTGAATCTGTTTTAAAAACTGTAATGCTAGATTTCTTGGGTACTACCTTGGTAGGTGCTACCCATTGTGAATCCAAGATGGGATAAATTATCCCAGCATCTAGGAGTTTGACTACCTCCTTCATCACAACCTCCTGCATGTGTGGGTTGAGTTTTCTCTGTATCTCTCTGGAAGGTTTGGATCCTTCCTCGAGATGAATTTTATGCATGCACACAGTAGGATTGATTCTCCCAAGGTCTACAATGGTCCATCCTATTGCCTTCTTATACCTTTTTAGTACACAAAGTAGTTCTTTTTCCTGCTCAAGAGTGAGGGAAGAAGAGATTATCACAGGCAATTTGGTGTTGTCTCCTAAAAAGGCATATTTCAAAGATTTTGGGAGTTGCTTTAACTCCACCTCTGGGGGACTGATGAGGGACGGCAATAGGGGTGCCTTAGAGGGGGTTGGCAGAGGTAACAAAGTAGGCCTCCATGGATGGTGCTGTGCTGGTACCGCTTCAGAAGAGACAAGTTTCACATGTTCAATCTCAGAGGTGGGAACCGTCTCTACCTCTTTTTCCTTCCATACTTCAGCTAGCTCATTAAACCATTCCTTACCATGTAGCAGCATATTCACATTTTCCTAGACAACCTCATCTATTACATCAAGAGAAAGGCAGTCCTCATCGGGATGAGGTTGATTTACTGCGTTGTACACATTCAATTTGATCTTCATATTTCCAAATGACACTTCCATGATTCCAGACCTGCATTGAATACAAGCATTAGCTGTGGCGAAAAAGGGTCTACCTAGAATCACAGGTATGGAAGTGGCACTCCTACTTGGTTCCATATCCAGCAACAAAAAGTCAGCAGGATAGAAGAATTTGTTAATTCCAACCAAAACATCCTTGATTATCCCCACAGGTTTCCTTTCAGATCTGTTAGCCAGCTGGAGGACCACATGTGTGGGCTTTAATTTGCCTAAGCCCAGCTTCTCATATACTGAATATGGAAGCAAATTTACACTGGCTCCCAGATCTAATAAGGCTTTGTTAATGGTATGATCCCCAATGATGCAGGGGATAGTGGGGAGGCCAGGGTCTTAAAGTTTGGGGGGAGTTGCAATAGACAGGACTTGCTTAACTTTTTTTGCTGAAAAGACCTTCTTGGATAGGTGTATCCTAGACTGCCTTTTATGGGTGCACAGGTCTTTTAAAAACTTGGCATAGGCTGGGACTTATTTAATGGCATCAAGTAAAGGTAAATTGATCTTTACTTGCTTGAAAGTCTCCATCATTTCCTTTATTTTACCTGCCCTTTATCAAAAAGGGAAGGTGCTTACAGTGCTTTAGGAAATGGCAAATGTGGGGTTGCTCCCTCATTTGTAGCCTTGGCCAATTGATCATCTTTCTTTTTTATTTTTTTCTTTCCTTGAGACTCTTCATTAACCTCTTTATTCACAGCTGGTTGCTCCTTCAAGTCCACTGGTGGTCTTTGTTGTGTTCTTGTAGAAATCACTTCATTTTCTTCCCCCAAGTTCCTCACAGGCTCACAATCCACTTGGTTGTCCACTAACCTACCACTTCTCAAAGTTTTAACAGATTTGGCTTCCTCATAGGTGGAGGAGACTTCACCCACTATAAACTGTCTTCGTGGGTCGTCCTGTGGTTGGCTAGGAAACCTTCCTCCCTCTCTCCTAGTCAGAGCATCAGACAGGTACAGATTACTGCACAGGGGGAGCTACAGGTTGGGCCATGAGTTGCTGATACTGAGGCCTTGGAACATAACCTTCTCGATAGGGCTGAGCATTTCTGTAGGGCATGGGCTGCTGAGGCTACTGCTGCTGACTGGGGTATGCATCTTGTCTCCACCTCAGATTGGGGTGGTTCCTCCATTGATACCCAGCAGCAGGCTGCTGCCCATAAGACTGAGCTGCAACGACATGCTTTATTATAAAATTAGGAAACTGGTCAACAGATGGGCATTCTTCAGGGGAGTGAGTAGGGGACTGGCATATAGCACATGCCTCCTCTACCCTAACAGCCACAGGTGACTGCATTGCTCCCATCAGCCTATCAAATTTTAGGACTAAACTATCCACTTTCCTTTTCAAATCACTTGGCACACTCACTTCATATATCTTCCCTCTTGAAGTATTCTCCTTCAACAATCTGGGAGGCTCTAGATCTCTAGCTAAGGTTTCCCTTTACATAGAGTTCTCACTAATGATATCAAAGAGCTCCCATGCCTCCTCAGCAGTTTCATGGAGGTAGGTGCCACCACAGGAAGCATCTATCATGTCCCTGCACTTAGAATCAATTCCTTGATAGAAGCTTTGAACCAATTGCCATTCAGGGATTTGATGGTGGGGACATTTCTTTAGGAGTTCCTTAAATCTCTCTCAGGATTGATGAAAATCTTCAGTTGGATCTTGGGCAAATGAGATGATGCCCTTCCTCAATTGGCTTGTTTTTGACATAGAGAAAAACTTGGCCATAAATTGACATTGGAGATCACTCCAGGACTGTATGTTGTTGGGTGGAAGCATGGACAACCAGGTCCTGGCTCTGTCCTTTAATAAAAAAAGAAAGAGTCTCATCCTGGTGGCCTCCTCCCCCAATCCTATGATGTTAAATGTAGTGCATAGTCCTAAGAACTCATCAATGTGCTTGTAGGGGTCTTCTTTATTCAGGCCATGAAATGAGGGCAGCATTTGAATTATGGATGATTTTATCTCATAGTTTCCCTGAGCAACTAGGAATTGAATGCGAAAGGGAGAATTGTAAACCCCTGATGCATTAAATTCCTTAAGAGTTCTAGGCTGTTGTTGCTCACCCATTTCTACAGAGTCACAGATGTGGGTGTAGTTGGTCTGGATCTGAGAAGTCTTTCAACCTCCGGATTTAATGGAATAATCTGAGGTTGGAGAGTTCTCCTACCAAACATACAACACTCAAAATTTGAATGCTGAACAGATCCTCAACATAACAAGTATAATCAACCAAATTTTCTAACTACTCTAATAAAAATATCAACAGATCTTAAAAATAACAATGGAGTAGAGGGATGCAAACTACAGAGCAGTCTCCAACACGATTCTCCTCTTGCTAGCAACCTTAGATCTGATGAAATGCACACAAAATACTGAAAAACAACAAAACTTACAAATGCAGTTAGTAAAATCAAACAAAAACTATAGATATATGATCAAAACATAGATCTACCAATTTCTAAACACACCTCCTCGGTAGCGGCGCCAAAAACTTGTTGGAGTGTTTGCCTTCCCTTCAATGAGGGTCTAAAATCACTAATAAAACTAGGCATAACACACTCACACAGACCTGCAAGTAATCAGGGTCTATTGTAGCAAGTTTTAAAAAGATGGTAAGGGAATGTCCACAGGGAGGTTAGTTTTGAAATGGGATAAATCTCCATATCTGTATGAGATCTGGCACCCTAACTAATGCTAAATTAGCTAAAAGACAAGGGAGAGGTTTAAAATGGATTGTCACTTAAGCTAAGCTAAAATTAAACATAGACTAACTTGGATCGAGTTTGGGAACTTTGATCTTGCAGGGGGAAAGAGTAAAAAGTAGAAAATGGAGAAGAGTAGCTTGGAGATTGGTCTTCACTGAAATCAGGTTCAATTAATCATGCTACGGAGGTTCAGAGCACAGAATTCCCTCAACTGGCTATAAGCACAGCTGCAGGGTAGAAAGCTCCGCTCCAAATCACAGGATTCACCTGGTCTTAAGGCTATGATCTGTCCACTTTAATGGTCACAGACAATCCTATAGACTTTATCTGCTTCATGGATTTGCAGCAGAAAAATCCAATTGGAGCCTGAGCTTGGACTAATCTTAAGGTTATGATCTATCCACTTTAATGGTCACAGACCAACCTAGGGATCTCCTCTAAATCTAGAGCATCAACTAGAACAATTAAAACCACTACATATGCTATAATTTGCAGGTCACAGACTCAAGGAATCATAGGAGTATCAGATTCAAGGAGATCGGGTGGTATCCAAGAGGCCTACCAGTTAAGTGGGTGAGCTGATCTATAGACTCCTCTACACAAATCCGATCGATCACCAAATGAAACCAAAAAAACTTTAGATCTAATTAAAGCATTAAAAACAACATTTACATTGCAATCAAAATCACTCTACAATGGAAATACTCTCTGATCTATAGTCTGTGTAGCGGGAACCCACAATAGCAATCTTCACCTTACCCAATTACAGATCTAACCTCTCTCCTCGCTACTCCAGGAGAATTAGCCAACCATTGTTGGGCTAAAGGAGGGAAAATGGAATTACTCTGCAAGCTCTAATCTCCAGAATTTGGCTCAGATCTCGATCCCCCCAATTACAATTGGGGGTCTCTATATATAGCTTTTGCCTCTATTTTTCCTGCCGAAAATCCCTTCTAGAAGGTCCTCAAAGTTTGTTAGGGTTATGCTAGAGCACGTGGGTCGGTTAGGGCATCTTCTAGAACCATCGTGTTGGTCACTAAGTACCTCGAGTTGCGTACAACAGGTCACCAAGTCACAGCGTGTGCATAGCTGAACTTTTGAGAAGTTCTACACACGATTTTGATAGGTTCAGGAAGCTTTTGACAGGTTCAACTAGAGCTTTTTGGTCCTTTCGCTAGGTTCTCAAAACTCTTCGATGGGTTTCGATAGGATGAGCCTTCTCTTAGAGTTTCAATATTGTCAGCCCTAGGCCTGGAGTATTCGATAGGTTGGGGAAGCTTTTCGACAGGTTGGAGCATCATTTCGATAGGTTTCGCTTTGCATGCCATTGTTTTGATAAGGTTGCTTTCACTCCTATCGAAAGGCTCAAGCACCCTTCGATAGGTTTTGTTCCAGCGTCTTCATCTTGATAGGCTCAGGAAGCCATTCGATAGGTTCCCTTTACACCTCAGGCAGGTTTTCGATAGGATGATTTCTTCCTTCCTTTCAGCTGCTCGATAGGTTCTTGGATCCTATCGAACTCCTCAATCCACACGAATCCATCCTTCTTCTGCCTTTAGATCCTATCGAAACCTTTTCAACTGCACGAATTCCTCCTTTCTTTGCTTTCAGCTCCTATCAAAGTCTTTAGGAGACCTCTCGATAGGATGTTTGCAGTCTATTTTTACTTCGTTCGCCTTGCCCTGCTGTAGCCACGCGCTCCAGGGGTCCAATGATGTGCTACCCTCTGGTGTGCTGTTGATGGGTTTGTCCTGTGCTGAGAGATGGTCCCTTTCTGGGCATTCTTGAGTGGTTTTCTGCATTAGTGCCATCTTTTATTACTGTCTACAAAATGCACTCAACAGGGGCTTATTAGTGTGCTCACAGGTCTGTCAATGGTCAGGTTAAAGGGTGAAAAGTGGCAATTTTCACCACTTAACAGTGATGGTTGAGATAGCTATTACCCCAATGGATTGGTTGATGATTATGGGGATAAGGAATGGAGGCACGCCGGTGACCAACCTTCGAGTACTGGGCTGGGATGAGGTGGTGCAATTAATCAGGAATTACCCCTCCGCCTAGAATTAGCGTGGCTCTGACGTTAAATTATATTGGCTGGCTAAATTGTTTGGTGAGCACGAGTTGGTGGATCTGGGCTAGCAGGATGCAGATATCTTCCTTGAGCTCGCGCGTGCCCTAATGTTTGCTCGCATCTCGCTCCTCTTCATTTTGGGTAAGACCCTTTTTGTAAATGCCAGCGGACGTCGGGTTTCATTATCTTTGCTCAGCCTTATGGGAAATTGGGATGACGTGCATCAATATGACTGGGGTGGTGTTGGATATGCTGTGATGATGCCTAGCCTAGCCCGTGCCTCAGTTGGGAATATGAATTTTGTCATTGGTTTTTGGCCTGTGATTGAGGTAATCCCTGACTCTCCCACTTTCCTTAGTTCATTGGCTAGTCATTAAACCTGTATCTAACACATCTTATACCTTCACTTCTGCTCTTATTTTCAGATCCGGGGGTACTTGCACTTCCACTCTTTTCTCTGATGTCTTTACGTATCCATTCATGAGTAATTAGCACAAGAACCGCCGTCGGGATGTCGAGATGAAGCATTTAGAGATGGGCCTGAGGTCCCAATTCAACTTGCTGATCCTGGAGCAGGTATGGCTATTTCTCTCTTTTCTTTTTCAGTTTTTCTTTTTTATGCTACCTGTTTGGATAATGGGATAATTTTCTATCTGGGCAGGTCATCTATGGCCCTTACGTTGGTTCTCCCTTTTGCAATTGAGCTGTCGTGGGTCTGTCCTGCTTCTTTGTTGACCGCCGCATCGTCTTCTTCTATGGGGCCTAGGCCAGGGCCTATTACATGGGAGAGAGAGTGGTACATCAGTATCGAGACCACTTTGCCATGCCGTAGGCTCCTCCGGTAGACATTATGGCTCCTTTGGGTAGTATTGAGGAGCTTTCTACCAGGCTTCTCCATCATGGGGTCCCCATTGATGATCTGCTCATGCCTGGGTAATACTATCTATTGTATGAGTCCCTGCCCTATCGGTCCATTCTGCACATTTTGTGCCCGGTGCTAACTTCGTGGCCTTTGACGGCCCACAATCTCAAGTAGTTCTTATTTTTAAATAAGTTCCCAATGGTTCTGATTCAGTTTTTTTTTCTACTCCTTTGAGACCACCTTCTTTTCATATTTGGTGGCGAGATGATTACAGCGACCACGATCTGGCGGCGAGTCCTGCTTGAGGCTCAGTGCTAGTACTTCAGACCCCTCTGGCGCGGGTGCTTCAGGCAGCTCTACAGGTGAGGCTTAGGGGGCATTTAGACACCTCGATGATGCCTTTCTTTTGAGCTTATGCGTCGATGTAGACGAGTGAGCCCGTCTATCTGCCGAAGCAGCCCAGGTCCCCCCTCCTGAGTTGGTTCCTGGGGTAAGTGTTTCCCTTTTGGTACTTTTGCTTTCTAGAGAAATGCCTATGTTTGCACTTGTGGCTCTTGTGACTAATATCTCCTTTTTCTTTTGTGTAGAACTATGAATCGGCTGTGAATCAGGCCGAGTACTATCGCAATATTACGAGCCTCCGGGACGTGGAGATGGTGAGTGTCATACTGACTGGTCTCGATCATTGCCTTGCTGTTTTTCTTTCAACTAACCTTGATTGATGGCTTTGGGTATGATTTGCAGCGTGCTAATGAAAAGGAATCGTGCTCCCTGCTTAGCCGACTTTCTCAGGCGTGGTCTCGGGTGGGGGAGGTTCGAAAGTACCATAGTACCTCACACTGTTGCAAGAAATTGAAGGGTGCTGCCAAGGATTAAGCTTTTGCTCTGATTTATTTAGACACTTTTGAACTATTGGGATTTTGCTGTTTTTATTTTGGGGAGATGTATCGGAGAATATGTTTTTAGATAGCTTTTATTATCTTGAATGAATGTCATTTCTTTTTCGTCTTTGTTTCCTGCTCCATCTCTTTCTCCTTTCTCTTTTTTTTGTGGTATGCTGGCTCTCTTCTGCAGGATGGTCCTGATTAAAAAAGAATGGCCTTTGGGCCATGCCCTTGGTTAACATTTGGCTGCCATTTTCATGTTCGTGTAGATTTTCCTGCATAGAAAATCATGTGTTAGTTGGATGTGACCCAAAAATTTTATATCTCTAAATGTGGGCTAGTGCTTTTTAAGCAAATGATAGGAAATGCAGGTGGGCTGCCTAGGGGATCAGTGGAATGACCTCCCCTATACTCACTTTTACTCCTTTGGATGGTAGTAATGGTTTGGCGTGTGTAATACACACGCCAGAGCAAATCTGGGAGAAAGTGGCTTGGTGTGTTTATTACACACGCCAGAGCAAATATGGAAAAAGGTGGCTTGGCGTGTGTAATACACACGCTAAAGAAATTCTGGGAGAATTTGCTTTGGCTTGTTTAATACACACGCCAGGTTACATCAGGGGAGAGTGGGGCCTTTTAAGCCCGAGAATGTATTCTTTTCTCCTTCTTTTGATTTTGACTCGACAATTTTTTGCTCTCATTTTTTCTTTTGTTGCCCTAAGGTGGGTCCATCGTCCTACATTGAATTGTATCTTGGGAACATCTTTGTATGACCATGGACCTGCTTTCTGACCCTGCCTCATGTGGAGGGTCCGGGACCACGATACTTCCCTCTTTGGGCTTGGGGCCTAGTTTTTTCTAAGGAAGTGGCTTGAGAGCATGAATGAGAGCAAGCTCGCAGGTTTGGATCGGCTCAGCTTGGCCTGTCTCTCATGTTTTCTTGAAGTTCCTCCACTTTGGGATTTCACTTGTGCCGAGGCTTCATCTTGGGAAGTTAACACCCATGTCTTCCATTTTGGGAATCGTGAGTTAACTCCTACTCTCGAGGAGCTCTCCAATCTATCGGGTTTGAAGTTGCATAGAGACCTTGCCAGAGTATTGTCGAAACTGGGTTATGCCAAAGATAGCCAGATCACCTTGGGCTTGATGAAAAATGATTATGAGAAAAGTCTCATTGGTGAGCCCACCAGGTGTTCGGTAAAATTCCTGAGAGAACTTTTCAGAGAGGAAAGCCTGCGAAAATTGCCGATAAAAAATCATCATAACGTGAAGGCCTTTGCTCTTTGCCTTATCTCCGAGGTTCTTTTCTACACTGGGGGAGAGAGCTTCTCGCTTGCACTTTGTGATGTCTTGGCGAAATTAGAGGGAGACCGCTCTGCGATGCATATGGTGTCGGCAAAGCTTTATCGCTGTCTTAATGCCTTTGCTTTGGGCAAGGTGGAGGGTTTTCGGGGATGTCCCATCCTGCTTCAAATTTGGCTTGAGGAGCATCTTGCTATCTTGAGACCCGTGCCCCCCTTCTACGTTGCTCGTGGTGAGGTGGCCCACTGCTTTTTGGGTAGATGCCCCATGCTTCCGCGAGGGGATACACAAGGGCTGAAGCTTTGGCTGGTTGAAGCCGAGTTTGTGTGGAGGCTTCCTTGGTTAGATAGGGCTTTCCCAGTGTTTCGCTCTAGAGATCATGAGGGCATCACCCTCCTTGGTTTGACCAGTAGCACTTACTATTTCCCATTTCAGGTGTTGCGCCAGTTCGGTTGCTCTCGCAGGTGCCTTGTGTGTCAAAGCCACCCCTGTGTGACTTAATTTTCTCTCGGGGCTCCTCTGGGGATATGGATAGGATAGCTGCCCTCTGGGAAATGAGTCAGTTGATGCTCATGTGCAATATAGAGCAAGGGAATTTGGTCTTGTCCTCCCCAGTGTATGAGGCCTGGCTATGGTTTGAGATGCCTCTCGCTTGTCGCCCAGATCAGGCAGAGAGCAGTGGTGCAAGGGGGCCTTGGCCAAGGAAGGAGATGATGCTTCAGGACCGTATTGAGCTACTGATGGACAAGAGGCAAGTCCTGCATGAGAATTTAGAGAAACAGACGGTTAGAGTGGAGGTGGCAGAAGCCAGGGCCGATGTAGCTAAGTGTGAGGTCCTTCGTCTGGAAGGATCCTTGAGTGACACTCTTGGTGCTACCAATGCTTCCCGAAAGTGGTATAGGAGTCTTCATGGCCGCTAGATGACAGAGCGTGTTGTACGAGAGAATGCCTTATGCGCGGAGATCTGCGCCCTAAAGCACGAGTTGGGTCGTTGATTCCCTCCTGCACATACTTTTTGCATAGATCAGATTACCACACGAAGGGGCATAAGAGCCCTTGCCAAATTTCTTTTAGTATATATACTTTCTTTTATGTTATTTTGTTTTGCTTTTTGTAAAAAAAGGAAAGGGAGCGAGACATCACACTGATTATTTTTTTGGGAGATGTGGTGAGAGAAAAGTACAGACTTATAAATGGAAAAGGGAAACCTATTATCTTATAAAATTTTTATCTTTTATCTGTATTTTTTGGTTGTAAAATGGGGGGTTTGTGCCAATTATTCCTTTGGAGATATGGCACACATAATACCGGCCTAAAATGGGAAAGGAAAATTTATTATCTTTTACAAATGTGGTCTTTCCGGTCATCAAACCAATCATTCCGGAGTGGTGGGTGCATAGTGCTGGCCTGAAAATGGGAACGGAAAATTTATTATCTTTTGCAAAAGATCTTTTTATTTTTGTAATTTTTTTTTATTCCTTAGGTGTGAGGGGAAGTGGCGGGTCTAAATTTGAGTATAGTCGAACCCGTTCATTGTCGGACCTGGGTGAGGTCCAGAACGCCTATCTCCTTGGATTGAATTAACCTTTTATCTTTGCCTTAGGTCATGTGTTTGACGGTGCGATCCTGATGAAATGCTTGGCCCAGACTCATTTTGAGTAAACATGAGCGGCCCAGGGGGATCGGATGGATCAGGGTTGTAACCGGGGGAGTAACTGATGACTCTCACCTTCTCTCTTTCCACAACATTTTTTTACTCATGGCGCCCAAGATGGGTTCTTGCCATGGCCATTGTTTCCCTTTTTTACCCATAGCGCCTCTTTGGGTTCCCACTATGTCCATGGATATGCATCCCAGGCGCCTTTTTAGGTTTTCACTTGGTTTGCACAAGCTCGCTGTTTTTACCCATAGCCCCCTTTCAGGTTTTCACTATGTCCATTTTGCTTTGAGCTTGTATTATTATTATTTTTTTTTCTTCTTCACTCAAGGGCTATGACATGGACGTCGGTTTCGTCATAGTCGGCTGGATGGAGTTCTTTTGTCGCTTCTTAGCTTGGCTTGCGCTGACTCAGTAGATACTATGACTACTTGTAGACCCTAAAGAGGTCTTTTTCTTGGAATGTTTCATGGCCATGGGATAGGTTAGTAATTTTAAAGGTATTCTGGGTTTAAGAAGATTTCCTTGATTGGGTTTCAGTTGCCATAATACACTTCTTTCTTGGGGGATTTTAACTGTACATGCCCCACTTTTCCTTTTCTTTATTTTTTTGTTCTTTTTGCTTATCCATTTTTGGGATTTTACTTTTTTGATTTTTTTGGATTTTGATGGTAACTCCTTTTTCTTTTTTGTTGGTATATATACTTTTTTTTTCTTTTCTGGGGAGGGGGTAGTGAAAGAAAAGGCCGATGGCTCGACAGGTGTAGAAAAGGGTGTGATTATTCAGGGACATTTTTTGGCTACTTGGCTTTGAAATGATGACTACTTTTTCAAGTATCCTTAAGCAGTCACGCATCCATTTCTATCAGTATTTACCTTGCTGCGGGAGACACAGGAATAGAATCATCGTACATACTCAGCGTTGATTGGCTCAAGAAAGTAATCTCCATCCATGGTGGTGAGGCGGAGCGCGTATCGTAGGAGTACCTCTCGAATGACGTAAGGTCCCTCCCAGTTGGATTTGATTTTCCCTCTTGGATCGGCGTGAAGAGACGGAAAGATTTTCTTGAGTACAGTATCACCCACTTTCAGATCTCGACCGCTTACACATTTGTTGTAAGCGCATGCGATTCATCCTTGGTAAACTTGGGTGTGACACAAGGATAGGAGCCTTTTCTCATCCAATAAGTTCAGCTGCTCAAAGAAGGACCTCTCCTTTTCAGCTTCTGTAGATTAGACTCCATGAGAATACAAAGCGAAGGTAATTCAACTTCAACTGGCAACATGCCTCGGTTCCATACGCAAAGGAAAATGGCATTGGCCCTATAGTGGTACGGATTGACTTTCAATAGTCCCATAGTGTAAAGGGTAGCATTCCGCTCCAATCTCGATAGGTGACGACCATTTTCTCAAGGATGCGGACGACCGTCTTGTTAGCAGCTTCTACGGCACCATTGGTTTGCAGCCGATATGGTGATGTGCGATGATGTTTGATTTTATACTGCTCGCAGAAGGCCCTAATTCGCTTGTTCATAAAGTTAGTACCATTGTCCGTGATGATGTCCTTGGGTACACCAAATCGATAAACGATGTTATTCTTGATGAACTTCTCTACATGACTGGCTGTGATATTTGTATAGGATGCCGCCTCTACCCATTTGGTGAAGTACTCGATAGCGACCATGATAAATTGATGTCAAAGCCCTAAGTGGCGAATGGCCAAGGAGTGGTGATGTTGTGTAGATCTATAGGCAGAGCATGTATCAAAATGCAATGTTCTTGGCATTTGTAGCACTTTTGCATGTTCTTGCAACAATCAAATTCTATGGTAGTCCAGAAATATCCTTGCCATAGGATCTTTTTGGTGAGCATGTGCCCATTGACGTGGGCCCCCATACTCCCTCATGGATCTCTTCCATAATGTTGGTTGCCTTGCCTTTAGTTAGGCATTGGAGAAGAATATTATTATATGACCACTTGTAGAGGCATTCATTGTAGATGACGTAGTTGGCCGCTAAACGTTGGATGGTCCGCCTGTCCGTCTTGGACGTACCCTCAGGGAAGGCTCGTGTTTCGAGGAAATTCTTGATATCTGAGAACCAAACAGGCACATCATCTAACCTTGTGGGTTCCTCAATTTGGAGGCAGAAGGCTGGCTCACTCCATTGCTCAATCATGATCGGCTTCATCTCGACACCATATGGCATTTTGGCCACTAATGCCAATGTTGCTAGTGCATCGGCAAAGCGATTTCTCGCTCGTGGGACATAAGAGAAAGTAATATCATCAAAACATGCAATGAGGTCCTCAAGGTGCTCATGGTATGGGATCAACTTTTCATCCTTCATCTTCCAATCTCCATTTGTCTGACATATGATCAATTGTGAGTCACCAAACACCCTGAGATGAGTTACTTTCAGGGCAAGTACTACTTTTAGGCCTGCTGCGAACGCCTCATATTCGGCCATATTGTTCGTGCATGGGATATTGAGCTTGATGGATATTGGTACGTGAGATCCTTTTGGTGAAATTAGAATAGCGTCCACTCCTACCCTCAGCATTCGCTGCCCCATCAAAGTGCATTACCCAGGATTCCTCTATCTCCACTATATCATCCTCTGTCATGAACAAGATGTCCTCATCCGGGAATTCAGTTCTCGGAGGCTCATAATCAGGTAAAGGCTTCTCGGCAAGATGATTTGTGAGTGCCTGCCCCTTGATTGACTTATGTGTGACATATGTGATGTCAAATTCAGATAGGAGAAGTTGCCAGCGTGCAGTTCGGCTAGTGAGAGTCGGCTTCTCGAAAAGGTATTTCAATGGATCAATTCATGCTAGGAGGAAAGCAGCTGGGATAGCAAGTAGTGGCGGAGCCTCTGTGTGGCCCATATGAGAGCCAAGCATGCTTTCTCTAGATGAGAATAGCGCGTCTCGTAATCAATAAATTTCTTACTGAGGTAGTATATGGCCTGATCTCTTCTTCTTGTTTCATCATGTTGCCTTAGGACACATCCCATCGATACTTCTGTCGTGGAGAGATACATTAAGAGTGGTCTCCCAGGCTCGAGCGGCACCAAAACTGGTGGGTTGAGGAGGTAACCTTTAATCTTATTGAATGTTGCTTGACAGTTGTCATTCCATTTGACTGGTGAATCTTTCCTTAGTAACTTGAAGATCGGTGTGCAAATAGGAGTCAGTTGTGCAAGGAACCGACTGATGTATTGTATTTTGCCTAAGAAGCCTCTAACTTCTTTCTCTGTAGATAGCGGTGGCATTTCTACAATAGCTTTTACCTTGATTTGGTCAACCTCGATGCCTCTTCTGCTAACAATGAAGCTTAGTAATTTTCCTGACATGACATTGAATGCGCATTTCTGAGGGTTCAGCCACAGCCTGTATTTCCTCAGCCTCTCAAACAACTTTTGGAGATTTATCAAATGGTTACTTCATTCTGGTGACTTGGCAATCATGTCGTTGATGTACACCTCAATTTCTCGGTGCATCATGTCATGGAAGAGTGCTATCATTGCTCTCTGATATGTTGCCCCAGTAATTTTCAACTCGAAAGGTATGACTCGGTAGCAGAAGTTTCCCATGGAGTGATGAATGGTGTTTTCTCGTGGTCTGCTTCTACCATCCTGATCTAATTATATCTAAAAAATTTATCCATAAATGAGAGCATCCCATGCCTGGCAGTGTTATCCACCCAAATATCGATGTGTGGCAATGGGAAGTTGTCTTTGGGCTTGCCCTGTTCAGGTTTCTGAAGTCGATGCACATGCGAACCTTTCCATCTTTCTTTGGTATAGGGATGATGTTGGCTAGCCATTGCGGGTACTTGGAGATCATGATAAACCTCGCATCGTACTGCCTGATGACCTCATCTTTTACTTTCAGCATCCACTCTGGCTTGAGGGGTCTCACCTTCTGCTTGAATGGTTTAACATCTGGAAATAACGGCAACTCATGCTCGACCAAATTGGTATCCAAACCAGGCATATCGTCATACGACCATGCGAAGACGTCTTGGTATGATCAAAGCAAATCAATCATGCTTTTTCTTTCCTCAGGAGATAGCGACATTTCGATCTTGGTGATTCTGGGAACCTCCTTTGTACCCATGTTGACATCCTCTATTTCTTCAACGATCGGGGTAGAACCATGCTCAAAGTTAGCAAACCGCTCAAGGATTTCATTGGGAAGCTCCTCAGCAAGGATTTCCTCATCCAGACTTGTGACTCCTACCTCTTGTATTTCTACAGGAAAGGGGTCGATTTCACGTGGGATGGATTTTTCAATTAAGGCATCCTTTTCTTTGATTTTCTCAAAAAATTTAAAAGACAATATTTTTGGATTATTCTATTCTTTTTTCATGTTTTTGACTTTTTCTTCTCCTATTTGTTTAGTTTTTTCTTTTTCTTCGAGGATTGGCCCTTGGCAGGGCGGGTCTCTATACATACACGACATTGCCTGCCAAGGGCTAACCTAACCTTTTATAGGTTATTTTTTTTGGGGAAGTGGGTGCTGAATTTCAAGCCACACGTCACTTCCAAATTTGGGGCACTGACGCCCAATTCCTTACTTGTGGTACTGCCCCTTTATCTATATAGATGGAGGAGGTTGGCTGACATAATTCGTCAAAGTCAAGCTCCATCATATTGATCCTGGGTTCATCTGGGATTCTATCCTCAAATGTCAGCAAGGTCCTGTGGGGTTTACCACAGGGGGAGATTGTGTAGGTATGGAAAACTCTTCCTCGAAAAGGGACAAAGTGGCTAGGTCTATTTCCAGGTTGGGAGGAATAATTTAGGGATTGGTAGGGTGGATGGGGGCTATTGGTTTGTGTGGAGTTAACTGTATTGCCCCATTCTGATCGATCTTTATGATCCCTGCGCTCATGAAGGTATTCCAGATGTGAGGTCTAGGACGGGGTTTCTCTTCTAGGTTTATTCTCCTGGCTCTTGTTGCGGCAATGGTTCGGGCCTTTTCCTTGGCATCTCGTACTTCTTCTGTGGGCTTATAGCCTAACCCAAATCTGATCGGTTGCTTTCCCTTTGCCTTGACTGGCTCTCTCCTTCCTTGTAATCAGGGTCCTAATCCCTTTCCTTTTTGGTAGCCCCATTTATGTAGCATGGCTAAAGCTGCCGCCATCCCGCCTCTGATTTTTAAGGTGATGCTTTCTGGGGGCTTCAGGACTACTACTGATACCTCATATTCAAAATTGTGGAGGTCTGTATCTTCGGTCGTGTGTGACACGTCTAGTACTTTTGGGTTCTCAATGATGTGGGTGGCTTTTTCTCTTTCATCATGCCCTTCACCAATGATGGTGATGATCTTCTGCCCAGATACAAATTTGAACTTTTGATGTAATGTTGACGGAATTACCCCAACCTCATGTAACCAAGGGCGCCTTAACAACAGGTTGAAGGAGGATTTGATATCCATTACGTGGAATGGTATGGAAAAGGTCATTGGCCCAATAATGAGCTCAAGGTCAACTTCGCCCATTATCTCTCTTCTTGTGTTATCAAAATCTCAGGCGCTAGATTTTGTTGGTCTCAACATGCATGGATCTACCCTTATTTTGATAGCGGTTCTCAGATGGCATACATTTAAAGCAGACCCATTGTGATCAACACTAATGGGATTATCATATTTCCAGTCTCTACAGTGATATTGAGGGATTTAAAATGATTATTTCCCTCCTCCGGTAAATCAGCATCCGAAAAAGAGATGGCATTGGGAGCCATCACCTGCCCGATTATCTGCCCAACTTCATCTGAGCTCACTTGGAGAGATACATGTGCATTCTTTAACGCCCCCATCAAAGCTTGAAAATGAAGTGGAGATGTCATTAATAGATCCCAGATTGTGATATGCGCTGGCATTCTCCTGAGCTGGGTTTCAAGTATCTACTCTCGGCTCATTTCTCAAATGGATTTACCGCCATATTATCCTTCTTTTCCTCTAGCTGGGCCGGTGCTAGTATTGGTGCGTCTTGTTGCTCATAAATCCTTCCTGACCTGGTGACAAAATCCACTACCCCCTCCTTGTTGCTGTCGGCATTAATATTTATTTGATTATAACTGAGTGGGACTTAATGGGGATCGTAAGTTAGTCTCAGGATCTGGAACGGGGCGCAAGGGGGTAGTAGAGATGCCTATACCAATGGATGGGGATGGGTGGGGATCACGTGGTTAATTTTTGGAAGAGTGGAGAAGGTGGGCCAAATGGGGTTGGCGAGGATTGCGAATGACTGAATTGGGGATGATGTGACGGGGGTGGGCCATTGATAACTGATGGGTGAAGGAGGGGGATGGGAGACACAATCGGTTTGTGGGTAGTTGGCGGGGATGGTGGTGTATGGTTGGTAAGAATTGATTTGGACATAATTGACAGGAGCTGGTGATGGGAAATATACCCTAAGATCTAAGGGTTCCGCCTATGGTGTGGGGTTTGAAAAGTAATAAGCCAGATTTAAGGGTTCAATCACCCCAATACTTCTATCTTCTTGGCCCCTCTGCCGCGGTGCTATGAAATCTTCTTGGGGGTGGATATAATTCGACGAATCAAACTCCTCGTCATCTCCCTCTACCACATTGACAGTTGGTCCCGGACCTGCCCCTCCTGGTGGGTGTGGGGCTAGCGGTACCTGGTGAATGTTGGCATGTTGGTTGGCTTAGGGAAGTGGGGGAGGGATGATTTTACCAGCCTCTATCAAGTCTTGTATTGTATGTTTCAAAGGGAAACAATGATTAGTTGGGTGACCCGGTCCCTGATGGAAGTGACAATGGGTGTTAGGGTCATAATTTCTTGGGATCGAATTCGACGGTGGTCGTGGCTAGAGTGCTGTGATCAGACCCTTTTCAATTAAAAATGGCAAAATAATATTCAATGACTATCCCAAGGGTGTGAAGATTCGATCGAAATGGGCTTTTCTTTGTTCTAGGGTCATATGTGCTTCCTGGCCATTTCCGATTCTCTGCATCGGCTCACTTCTGGGTGGGGTTGGCTGAGTTGCCCTAAATTGGAATGGGGGTGTGCTGATGACGGTCACATGTTGCCAACTATTTGCACATCTGCCCCAGTTCTTCTTTCATTTCTTTGATCGACGAACCTCCAAACCCGCTATTCGCATTTTTATTCAAATGCCCTTCTCATATCGCATCCTCACAGCGATTGGCGTTCCTAATCAAATTAGCAAACCTGAATTGCTGTTGGTATACCAAAAAGTCTGAGATGACCGGCAAGGTGTTCTTCAATATTATTTCAATCTGCTCATTGTCAGGTATTCTGTTTCTGACCTGAGAAGCCAGCGCCCTCCACCACCCAAAGTAATCACTAAATGCTTTGTTGGGCTTCTGCTTTAATCGAGCTAGATCATACTTGTACAGTTCTATGTAGATGTTATAGACATATTGTTCTTGAAACAAATGGGTCAAATTTTTCCACATTTTGATCATGGAAGGTTCAAGAGATGTGAACCAGCTTAAAGCTGGACCCATAAAGCTCTTTTAGAAAACCTGTATGAGCAAACACTCATCTCCCCCGTACTGACACATCTCCCCGTAGTAGGACTTGAGATGTACAATGGGGTTACCCGTGCCATTATATTTATCGAAGGTCGGCACTTTGAATTTCGGGGGTAAGGAGACTTCAGAGAACAAGCATAAATCGGAAAAGTTCATGGCGTGAATTCAGTTCCACCCATTTTCATCAACTATTTTAGATCTTGTCCAGTTTTTCTTTCAACTGCTCGGATTCTTTGGACGGGGAGGCTGCCTTTTCAACGGTCGGTCTCCATTCACTTTGTGCTGTCTGGGGGTTGATGTTTGCGGGTGGGGGATTGATGTTGGTGAATCTTCCTGCATAAGCTCCACTGTTCCTGATCTCATCCTCCTTATATTGTGGGTCTACATATGGTAGAGTGGGGGTGAGATTTTCCTACTGGTGCAGAACGGACTGAATGGGTGCTGGGTGGGACCATTGTATGTGAGGGAATTTCTGTGGAGTGATAGGATGAGCAGACATTGGATTTTGGGTTAAGACCTGATGAGGCCATTGGGTTTAGAGGGATACTTGAGGATGGCCTTGAGGTGCATGAGGATGGGTGAATTGGGGTTGGTGAATGGTAGGTGCTAGGTTCCCGCCTGGAGCCGGGTATGAGGGTTGTGGGTGAGTGAGATATTGAGGGAATTGGGGAGGGTATGGGTATGAGGATCCAAGGCTTGGGCCTTGCTGGGCCAAGTATAGGGTAAGGAGCTTGGATGGGTTTGGACCATAGGATCCGGATGGGTTGGGATCATGGTACTTTGATGGGTTTGGCCCGTTGGGCCCTGATGGACCTTGCCCATTGGGCCTTGATGGGTCTAGCCCATGGGGCCTTGATTGGTCTGGCCCATGGGGTCTTGGTGCCCATTCCACGGGTCTCCCGATATCTGGGGGGCTTTAAGGGCATGGACAATGGGGGGTTGATGGGGGTCATGGGGGAAAGAGGTATGGAGACTTGCTAATATATGGGATGGGTTTATGAGGGTGGATGAGGGAGGCTATCTTGGGAGGCCTTCTAGTTTGTGTAGGCCCTGACCATCTCCTCCATCATGGCCAATGGATTTGGTGGTGGGATGGATGCAAAGGGTACATCCGATGGAGGGGGAGAATGTGGCATGAATGGGGTGGGTATATGGGAAAAGTTGGGCATGACCTGGGAAAAATTGGGCATGACCCGGGTTGAGGGGGGGAGGTATGATGGATTGAGATTGGGGGAAGAATGTGGAGTGGATATGGGAGGATTATTCATGGCTTGGGTGTATGTGAAGGAATGTGGTATGTTTGGATTAGATGGGGATGATGGGGGTATGTTAGATGTGGTAGGAAGATGAGGTGAATTTTGGTTTGAGGTGGGGAAAGAGTGTGATGAAACATAGGGTGGATTTTGGGTGATGGTGGAGGGGGGCAAATTAGGGTTGTTTGGGTTTGAGGGAAAATGGGGTGAAAAATGGGGCGTATGCGGGGTGGATGTGGATGGATCTTGAGTGGATATGGGCAGGGAGAGGGATAAATTTTGGACGGGTGCGGATGGGAAGATGGGTGCATCGAAGGGTCCGGTGACTGTAAATGGTGGTTGGGTGAGTGGGATGGTGGTAAAAGTCTATCCCAAATGGGAATGAGTTGAGGAATGTGGTCGGGATGAGTCGGGATCGGCATATGTCGGATCCACTGCCCACGACATGGCTTGGTGACGGGTTGAGTATGGGTGCCTCGGATGGGGCCCATAAAGTTTCTTCCTTCTCCCTCTGCAGGATGACGAGGGGTAAGGCGCTGTCGTTGTGCCGGCACCACAAGGTTTTTTTTTTCGGTTTAATTATATATATATATATATATATTTATTTATTTTTATTTTTTTTGAAAATTGGTAAGTGGATTTTTATGATGAAGAATTCAGGGGCCTTGAATTCCCGTTTTGGGTGGTATTTATACCTAAATAACTCTCGCAGCGAGATCCCGACGTGCTTTAGAAGAGTCAAAGGGAAACCCTTTGATCTATTGAAGGCACGGGAATCAACGTAAACAACCAGATCCCCCGGAGCGAGTCAATAAGAAGTTACCCCTCTTTTGACCGGCAAGGGCGTATTAGGTGTTAAATAGTGCGGGACCTATTAGAGATGCTAAATCACTAAGCGGGGGACTCGGGAAGGTGAAGATTGGCCTCAGATTCGGGGCAACTAAACACACTCCCCCCAGGGTTTTAAGCTTTGTAACCGGCTCGGTCACTCACTCGATATACCTCCAACGCAAGCACCTTCTTAGATACTGGATGGGGTGGTTCTTTTCGGGATCATCACCACTAGGGGCTACCGCCATACTAAGAACCGGGACGTTTGTATCTTTGCCTAAATTCCCACCCTTTTGTAAAATCTATCCAATGTAAAATTCAATTAAGTCCTCCTCTTGGTTCAATTTTAATTTCAATTTTAGGCAGTTTGCTTAATGTAAAAAAATCGGGGATGATGGTCCCGTGCCACCTCTATGGGCCGGCATCCACTGTTAAAATATGATTGCAAAAAGTAAAAGCTCACGTAGGCCCGCAAAATGGCTAAGGGGTGTAAAAGCGCAAGTAGGCCTGCCAATCAGCTAAGGCTTGTAAATGCTGAGAAAGTAAAGGAAAGTAAAGATGATGCACAAGTAGGTCCGCCAATCGGCTAAGGCACATAAATGACGAAAAATAGGAGTGAGTAAAAATAAACAGAATCGTAGGAGTGAGTAAAACCAAGGGAAAAACAGCCAAGTATTAGTAAAAATAAAGGAAAAGGCCAACTTTCAAGGGGAAGCTCTACTAGCTAGTCCCTAGGAGAGTCACCATCTGTGCAACTGTGGATTTTTGAGGATCCCGACGCGACGATGTGCACTCGTGAATAATTTAGAGTCACCACCTGAAGCTTTTGGTGTCTCGAAAAACCTAAATCAATTTTATAAGCACTGAAGTGCCAAGAATGTGAGTCTGATTCACCGGACTACGCTAAAGGCTCTTGGGTAGGGGCTTCGGTTATCGATCAGGAAGGTGTTAGGCACCCGATCAACCAGCTCAAAAGCGGTCTCTACTTATGGCCAAAATAAAAAGCAAACAAAAGGAAAAGAGCACTTCCTCTTGCCCGAAGGCACTTGGATCCTATTTGTGCCCCTCCGCAATTATTGAGATTTTGGTAGCATAACGGCACAAATTTCAAGATAAAGGAAAAGCCGAGAAGGTAGAGGAGTAGAGGGGAGAGTCGGAGCTCTCAGGCCCTTGTAGCATAGTTGTGAACCTTCATGTAGGAGCACTTGATGAGCTTCCGATAGCTTGAGTGGTTGGAGAATGGGTTCTAACCTCTAAGGCTTGATAGCTAAGGGGTTGAGGAAGAAGGCTAGGGGTGGTTCTCTCCTAAACTCAAGGGTTTTTTAGGGAAGATAGGGTTTCTAAGGTGGTTTGGGATTCTAGAATTTGTATGAGTATTTGGTGCACCAAAGGGGAGGAGGAGATTGCTTAATCTCTCTCTCTTGGAAAAAATTCAAGCCATTTGCAAGGGAGGATGCCTCTCTATTTATAGAAAAAGAGAGGGGTAGGGGGGTGCTCAAAGGCTAATTAGGATTAGTAATTAAGTAATTCTAACATCTAAGGTTTCCTAGGATTTTAGGGTCATGGATATGTGTGAGGATAGGATCAATGGTAGATGATAGGGAGAGATTTCAAATGACTAGAGGGTTACAAAGAGGGGAAACAGGGGTGCAACAGTCCTAATGAAATGCACCCTAAACATTGGGGTGGTCAACTAGTCAAACCCTAAAAGTGAAATTCGAGCAAAAACCAGAGGTTACTATAGCTAAGCTTGGCGTGTTTATTACCCATGCCAAGAATAGCTACAGTGTCCTGGAAGTCAGAGCCCGTAGGGGTCCCACCAATACTTGGCATGTATAATAGACAAGCCAAGCCATTTCTGGGAAAAAATGGCTGGCGTGTGTAATATATATGCCATGCATGCCTTTACTACGTGCAGTCTCAGTTACTTTTCGAATCGCCGTAACTTTTGAAGTACAACTCGGACTGAGGTGATTTTTAGCTTGTCGGAAATATGGGAACCCCTACTCTTCAATGGTATAAGATTTGGTCTCAGTAGAGGTCCCTGGCAGCCCTGGAACATCTCACTCTAACCATTTCCTGGGAGGGTTAACTATGGATTCAGAGAGGTTTCTAAGGTTGGGGGTAATTCGTAAGGATTTAGGCAAGTTCTAAGGGTTTGGGAAGGTTTCTAAGGGTATGGGAAATGCTATCAGAAGCCCGGGTGCACCTTTCTTGAAGTATATTTCGATCGGTCCTTGGGCCAAATTTCGATGTCTACACTGCTATGTATATGAGAACTATGTTCGATAGATTCTACTCTGAGTTCCAAAAGTTTGTCACTTTTAAGTCTCAAAAGGTGGTCGAAGAGGACGTCGTGGCGGTTATTGTATACCAAGTGCGTAGAAGTGGTGGGGATGGCACGAAGGATAGCGGTTGAACATTCAAAGTTCATTTTGAATGTGGAGATGCCACGACCACTTGTGGTTGTAAGCACTTCTAGACAAAGGTTTGTTGTCTTCTCACATCTTCAAAGTTTACTTCAAGGAAGAGGTAGACTAAATTCCTTCTAAGTATATTCTATGTCGATGGACGAAAGATACTAAATATAGTACTAGAAGTTTGGGGGTTAGTGACAAAGAGGATTCCAAATCTGTCTCTATGATAAAAATATGGAAGGTGAGAGAAGCCAGAATGAAGTTAATTCAGTTAGGGATAAAATCGAATAACTTGGTGGATTACACGTTGGAAGGGATGGCGAAATTATTAGAAGACATAGAGGCCATTAGACCAGAAAAGGATAATGAAAGACCGACTAGCATCACATCTTGTCCGACCAGCTCCTCTCAGCCTAGCGAAGGAATTTCATTGCAAGACTATGTCAACATTACAGTGCGAGAACCAATACTGTGTGCCACCAAAGGTAGGCCAAACAACAATGATAGAATGAAGTCTGGAATGGAGGTAGGGTTTGAACAATAAAAAAGGAAGAGACGCCATTGTAAGGGCTGTGGTTAGTTGGGTCATAAAATCATAACTTGCGCGCTTTTGAGGGTTAGGATGATGGCTGATAGTATTAGACAAAGCCAAACAGAATAGGAGATGAAGGGACGTGCGGTCTCACCGAGTCACACTGATTCAATTTCATGAAAAGTACAATCACTTGGCTTAGGAAGCACAGATGCTTCACATTCGAAGCGTCATCATTTTGTATCTGAAGAGTGGGCGAGTCTCTTTAATTAGTTGGCGCTTCTTTTTCGATGCGCCGACGATTCGATATATTGCATTTGCGCCTATCTGACTAAAGTTGTATTTGTTATCATGTGGCTAGTCTATGTTAATCTGTTAATGTGTAGAATTTATATTTTTCATGCATTCATTCTCGGTGATTTAAGGATTGAATTTTATATTTCGTGACCATCATTCAGAGGCGATGACGCCTCATATGAGAAGAGACAGCACATCGTGAAGGAAGCGACGATGCAAAGTTTTTGAAGCGTGGGAGCTTCGTCATTGAAGCGTCGACGTTGGCGTTTCTTTTTAATCCCATGGGCCTATTGGATCCCAGGTGAGGGAAGCGCCTGCGACTTAACCTGAAACCATTGACAATGTTAACTTTTCATGAATACACTCCTGTGGTATGATATTTTCCAATACTCATGGAGCTTTATTTTTATTACTCAGAGCTATTTATGAAGAAATTTTTTTTACTAATCAGGATACATAAGATTTCTTTCATAAATTAAAACTATTTCTTTACATCGTCTTTCTTTACACTGTCTTACTGTACATCATCTTTCTTTACACTGTCTTTCTTTATACTGTCTTTATCATAAATGGGTCTTGTTGTCAATGCGTCATCACTTCTGAATTGAAGCGTCATCACGTCTTAGTTGAAGCATCATCACTTCTTAGTTGAAGCATCATCGCTTCTTAGATGATGTGACGTCGCGTCCCATTTACACTGTCTTTCTTTATATTATTTTCCTATACACTGTCTTTCTTTATCGTAAATGATTATGATGAAATTGAACATGAGTATGATGCATTGGATAGTATAGCAGACCCTGATTCAGTCCTTCATGAGGTCATCATAAGGATCCGTAGGAGCAAAAATTATACTGTTGAGAAAATATCACAAAAGATACGTCGAGACAGTGGAGATGAGGAGGCTGAGTCCGAGGCGAAAGAAGGAAAGAGAATGAAGGGAGGAGGAGCGACGAAGGGGATATGGTGGATGACTGGATATGGTGATAGCGGTGGTTGGTTGGGAGAGGATGCCACATTTTAAAGAAATGTTGGAGGTAGTGGCGAGGATGGTGATGTGCTCTAAATTAGTACTAAAGTCTTAACTTATTGCAAGCGCGGAATGGAAATTGTAGCACTAGTATAAGATCGTTCCCATGAGGAAGTGATTATTTTTATATTTTGTGGCTCCTAAAAACTTATACTTGTTTTTTAAGATCCTAAACTACTGGAAAAATATGAATAAAAGAATGGTTTGTTTAAACTAATTGCAAAAAATAAATCTAAATCCTCCTCCTTCCAGATTATGGTCGTCAATTACAATCCTTCAATTTTTGGATATTTATAAAATTAAAGTACCGTTATACCGTATTACAGTCTTCTAAATTTTGGGCATCAATCAAACTCTAGAATTCTTTAACACAAATTTAATCTAATCAATAATCTTCTTAAAATTTGGGCGTCAATCAAACTCAAGAAAATTGAAGATGAAAAAATAAAATCGTTACACTAATTTGCAAATTTTCAATTTGAGTCATCAATTCAAATAAAAAACTTTTAGATGTTTACAAAGCAATAAAAGTGCATAAAATAAATCTAAACTAGAAAATAATAAAAATTTTGTTAATCCTCAGCTCTTGTCCTCAGGCTTCTATTGATCGCAAGAAATCTCAGACAACCTACACTAATCCTTCAGCTCTCAATTGCAGTCGTCAATTGCTTTCGAGAAACCTTGGAAATCTAAACTAAACAAAACTAAATTTGATCAGAAGAAAACCCAACCTTAGTTGTCAATTGATGTTGAGAGTTCCTTCGATAACTCTTCTCCTATGGCGAGCTTTCTTATTTATAGATAATAAGGAGTCGATTTACATTATTATAATCCTCATAACAGAAACTACTAAAAACAATAGTTTCCTAATATAAATCTACTTCTAATCCTAGTTCTTCCTTGCTTTGAATAGTTGATGCTTCCCAGAATTTCAACAGCAGAATCCTACAAGAATCTCTCTTCATCATTCTTCTCGAATTCGTGATCTATTAGACTTCTATATTAAGATATCTTCTAATTATGAGCATGGCGGTGTAGATTTCACGTGATCAACAACAGTGACAGTTTTTATCTGTAAAATCGTAAATCACGATTTTCTCTTTTCAGCACATAACGCTCGGAACGATTCTCTAGTACGAACGATCACAATTCTCTTTTGTATTGCACTCTGCTTGAAGTGTATTATGGAGAATCGTAAATTACGATTTCTTATTTTCTCTTTTGCTTCGTTCAGTCGCAAAGTATGATTTTCTTGCTTTAAACATGTGTCGAATCGTTTTTTAGGCTCGGTCGTCTTTCTTACTGCTTTATGAGTTCATTTTGACGAAGATTAACACTTTAGTTCTCTTTTATTATTTATTCTTAATATCTGCACATCAGTATCTCATTAGTAGCAAATTGGGGTCTAGCGTCACTAAGTTTAGGATGATAATATGGTATATTCTGTGACTGATCACACTCCAAATTTACGCTTTGTTAGTCCCTAGCAAACAAGGAAAGAAATACTAATCTAAACTATAAATTTAAATGCCACATTCGTAAGGAGCACGATTGCATTTAACAAATGCAATAAGCCTTTAAACCCCTAGATGATCCCTAGTGGAGTTATAGTCTCCTAAAGATTTTCAGTGAAGTTACCTACAAACTTCAAATATATATATACATATATATATATATATATATATATATATAAAATTTTATTTTTCAATCTTTTTTCAAACAAAAGCAAAGCTAAAAATCCTATCCTATTGTTGGTATACTAACTAATTTTAATCATCACATGGTTGCTATTAATTTTCAAAATGTACAAATCCTTTATCCTTAACTTTCTATCATGGCAGTTATCCTTGATCAGAACTCAACAATTTCAATTCAATAAAGCATGGAGTGTGTGTATCAGTGAAAAATTTATTCATCATAGATTTTTCTAAACTACAGATTTAGAAAACATTTTCATTCAAACTCCCACTATTGACATACTATCAAAAAAAGATGTTGAAAATTTTGAATTCTCTCAGTATATGATATGCATGATTATTCTCAATTCTATTTATATGTCTATTTATTTTTTCATAATATTTACTATAAACATCTCTACTAGGCTCCTGCTGTTGTAAATCATAAATCCAAAAGATCTTTATTTGGCTTGTAATGGGGCTTTGGGTTAAATGGTTCCAAAGAAAGGTAGAAAGGATTCAAGTATTTATGAGAATTCGGTTCTTCTTTCACCTGTCTTATTCTTCTTTCTTCTTCTTTTCTTTTCTTTTTCAATTAAGTATCTAGAATTGGATAACTTCTTTCCATTATTCTTTTATTGTTTTCTTGTGTAAATCCCTTTTCTTTAATTGATTCTTTTATTCAGATATCCTCTTGAATTTTCAACCTAGAAGCTTTTTGCTTCTCTATTTTTTTCAAAATCGTAATTATGAGTTTACTTCTTTTCCATATTTCTTTTTAGAAAATTTCTTCTCAGTTATACCCTTTTAAGGCATATCCCTTATCTATTTTCTTATACTCCTTTCCTTCTTTTACGTTCTAAACTCTTAGAAATTGTAAGGGTTAGAGGTTGAAAGATTTAGGCAGTGCATATGGTTAAGTGTTTATAAAATCTTAGTACAAAGAAATTTGATTTAGGCTCAAATATGGGTTCAATGGATAAATATTTTCTGAAGTGTTAGCTTTTTGGCTCTGACTAAACAAAAGATGACCTCTTTATGACTCACTAGCATGAATGCCATATTATTTTGATGTATACAATAAATAGTTCTAGAAAAATAAATTCTCATAATCACAGAATATTTGATTCTAAATTTTAGCAATATGAGATTTCATTATAATGCAGTCAAGAAGTTCAAAGGAAATTTTGAGTTTGAATAGAAAGCAGTCTCTCTAAGAATAAAACAGGAAATATGACTCAGAAGCTCATTGGTTTAACAATTTTAAAACTATAATCTAAATATTGCAGTTTAAATCAAAGTATAGTTTCAAACATTCAACCTGATACAATGTTCAAAAGAGCTAGACATGAATCGTAACTGTTCTATTTTGATTGTTGAACTTCTACTACAATGGATCTTAAAGTTTATAGATTCGTAAAATTTCTATCATAACTCTCATATGATGATTAAATTTTCCTAATATTTTAAAAACTAAAGCAAAAAGTTTTTTTTTCATATAAGTAAAATAACTAATATACACAGAAGTGGACCCCCCAAACTTGAATAGGACAATGTCCTAATGTGCAAAAATAGGGGATACTCAAAAAACATTTTACCTACTATTCTGCTTGTATCGGGTATAAGATCTACAAAAATATTTAAAAATCTCCCCCCCAACTTGGGAGAAATTACTTCCGGCTTATTCAGACAGAAATTACACCATAAAGAAAATTAGAAGCAATAGTAGTAATCAAAAGAAATTTTCATATATTAACTGAAATATTTATAGAAATCCTATAAAAGAAAGGAAGTTGATAAAAGTTTAAACCTAGGAAAAATCTAAACATATCCTAACTACGACACTGGTAGCAATGTCCGAGACAAAAGGTTCTTCGATAAAGATCAGTTCTCGGCTTCTAACCAAAATTGTCCTGCCCGAAAGGTGATTTACCCTCTGGTGGTGGGTGCATCCAATAGAAGATATATATAAAAAAATATTGGATTACGAAGATGGAAGAAGTGGCGATGGGGGATGAGGTGTACGAGGTGGTGAAGAGAAAGGATTTCCTGAATTAGTCTCGCCCTCTCTTCTAGGAGTGCAGTGACTTCTTCTTAATCTCATCGGAGAAGGCGCTCAAAAGCTTCACTGACCTCAGACAAATTCGGCGGTTTTGTCATGGCGAAAGTGTTGATGATGGAAGAAATCAAAGGGAATGGAATGATTTGTTTAAAGATTTGGACCATATTTATAGCCGATTTGGGGTAGGAATCTAAATAGTTGTCATAAATGCACATTATGGCCTGACATTGAAGAATGTGATCCATTAGGTAGTGCCATTAATTTCGTGGTTAGACGTGGATACACAGCGTAAATTGAGGCGATGCTTTGGTTATCGAAGATTGAGCCTTTCCGATAGCTAATGATGCACGGCTCGGACAACACATTCTCTGATCAATCATAATCACTACGATTTCCTATGGTAGAACTCATTCACTATAAGATATCGTAATCACTACGATTCTTCGTATCGACAGGATAACTATATGATACACCTAATTAACTTACACAAAATTGCCACAGATGAGTCGGTAGCGCGACACTGCATGAGGGTATATCAGTCATACTCTAGGTCTTTTAGTGACATTGTGGTAACTGTCCCTTTTTCCTCTTGTGTAATCATTAATTTTAATCTCTACCCATTGACCTTGAACGTACGGCCATCTTTGGGATCTTAGATGGTTACAACCCCATGGGGGTATGCTTCCATAACATTATATGACCCATCCCAGCAACTTCTTAATTTTCTTGGGAATAGTTTAGTCTTGAATTAAACAACCAGACTTGTTGACTTGGCGCAAAACATTTTCGTAAAATATGCTTGTCGAGGAATGCCTTAGTTTTGGCCTTATAAATTCGAGATTTTCATAGGCATCATTACAAATTTCTTCCAATTCATTGAAGCCAAGTTTACGTTGTTCACTAGACGCGTCCAACTCAAATTCAGTGCTTTGATAGCCCACAGAGCTCTATGTTCTAATTCCATAGGTAAGTGACAAGCCCTCCCGTAAACCAACCGGTAAGGAGACATGCCGATGGGTGTTTTATAGATCATTCTGTATGCCCACAAGGCATCATTGAATCTCATGGACCAGTCTTCTATCAGGTGTAACAGTCCTTTCCAGTATCTTCTTTTTTTTTTCGGTTAGAAACCTTAACTTGCCCACTGGTTTGTGGATGATAGGGGTTGCGATTTTGTGAGTAACACCATATTTCTTGCGCAAACTCTCAAAATATTTGTTGCAAAAATGGCTTCCTCCATCACTTATAATAGCTCGTTGGGCTCCAAACCGTGAAAATATATTCTCTCTGATGAATGGGACTACAACCTTATGATCATTTGTTCTTGTGGCTACGGCTTCAACCCATTTTAACACGTAGTTGATAGCTACATGTATATGCATGAATCCAAACGACGGTGGAAAGGGACCCATGAAATTTATGCCCCATATATCAAAGGGCTCTACGACCAGAATCGGTTGGAGGGGCATCATGTTCCTTCGAGACATAGCTCCTGACTTCTGACATCAATCGCAGGCCTGACAAAAATTCTGAGCATCTTTAAATAACAATGGCCAATAAAATCCCGATTGTAGTACTTTGGCAGCCATTTTCTTTCTACAGAAGTGCCCCCCACAAGCGTATGTGTGACAAAATTGTAAAATTTTATCGGTGTCACTGTCGGGCACACATTTCCTAATTATTTGGTCTAGACACATTTTAAATAGGTCAGGATCTTCCCAAATATAATATTTTATGGTGAAAAAGAAGATATACCTGTCCTGATTGGACCAGGTCGGGAGAATCTGACCTGTTGCCAAATAATTCACGATATTGGCATACCATGGTACTGCTGCTTGAATGGAAAAAGGCTACTCGTCGGGGAAGGTATCATGCAGAGATTCTTTACTGATGGATTCAGACATTTCAATTCTAGAAAGGTCTAGGCCTGACATCCTTTTAGGTCAGTAAATATTTCAATGCAGAATGGTCAGAGAATATAACGATTTTTTATCCCAATAGGTATTATCGAAATTTATCCAATGCAAACACAACAGCTAGAATCTTTTTCTTAGTGGTGGTGTAGTTCACCTGAGCTTCAACTAAAGTTTGACTCACATAATAAATTACATGAGGAACCTTGTCTTTTCTCTATCCTAGAACTGCGCATATTGCGTGATCAGAGGCATCGCACATCACTTCAAAAGGTAGGGAGTAGTCAGGAGGTTGGATGATTGGTGCAGATGAAAGAAGTGCTCGAAGCTTATTAAATGCGTCAAGACAGGCATCGTCAAAGTCAAAAGGTACATCGTTTGCTAATAGGCGGCATAGCGGTCTCGAGATTTTTGAAAAATCTTTTATAAAGCGGCTATAGAAGCCAGCATGGCCAAGGAAAGATTGAATCTACTATACCGAAGTTGATGGTGGTAGATTGGCTATTATATCAATTTTGGCCCTATCAACTTCTATTCATCTTTTGGAGACAATGTGCCCTAAGACTATGCCTTCTTGAACCAAGAAATGGCTCTTTTCCCAACTCAGCACCAAATTAGTTTCTTCGCATCTCTCTAAGACGAGGGCAAGGTGATCAAGACAAGAATCAAAAGTTTGGTCGAATACGGAAAAATCTTCCATAAATGCTTCTAAAAACTTGTCTATCATGTCAGAAAAGATGGCTATCATGCATCTTTGGAATGTTACTGGAGCATTGCATAATCCAAATGGCATGCATCGATAAGCAAACGTTTCAACAGGACACGCGAAGGTAGTCTTCTCTTGATCTTTTGGGTATACCTGAACTTGATTATACCCTAAGTATTCATCTAGAAAGCAAAAATATTCCTAACCCGCAAGTTTTTCCAAGATTTGATCAATAAAGGGTAGTGGAAAATGATCCTAGCGAGTCATCAAGTTGAGTTTTCGATAGTCAATACATAAGCGCCACCTTGTGGTTTTGCGTAATAGTACTAACTCGCCGGTTGCATTTCCTTGACAATAATTCTAGATTTCTTTGAGACTACCTGGATGGGACTCACCCACTCACTATCAGAAATCAGGTAGATAATACCTGCGTCCAGTAGTTTCACGATTTCTTTTTGAACAACCTCCCTCATATTTGGATTCAGTCATTGCTGACTTTCTCGTGAAGTCTTGGCATTGCCCTCTAAAGGAATCCAATACATACATATCGAGGGATCAAGCCCTTTAAGGTCAACAACAATCCATCCTATTGCATGCTTATGTTTCAAAAGTATGAATAACAACTTTCTCTCTTATTTCTTATTAAGAGCAGATGAAATGATTATTGGGAGAGTTTCGTCCGGCCCAAGGAAAGTGAATTTGAGGATGTTGGGAAGTAGTTTCAAATCTAAAGATGGTGCTTTTTCAATAGATGGCTGTAATGGTTCATTGAAAGTAACAGGCAAAGGTTCTATTCATGGCTTCGAAGTTCTGGATTGGAAAGCATGGGAAGAAGTGTCCAACAGATAAGTCACCTCCTCGGAATATTGTTCAAACTTCCCCAAGTTCGTATGCCGTAGTGCAGTTTGAAGCGCTTCCTTAGATATGACTAAACGCAATGCTTCTTCTACCAATTCTTCAATTTCATCTATGCTGAAGCATTCCTCATCGTCAATTGAAGCCATCTGGTTGGCTGCCAAGAATACATTTAACTGAATTCGCATATCTCCAAAAGAAACTTCCATCATCCCGATTTTATAGTTTATTTACGCGTTGGCCGTGGCCAAGAATGGTCTACCGAGAATGACGGGAATTTATTTTAGAGATTTCAAACTCGGTTCCATGTCTAATACGAAGAACTCAATAGGAAAAATAAATTTATCGACCCCAATCATTACATCTTCAATAATTCCTACCAGCTTTCTTTATGATCTATCGACTAACTGAAGAGTTACTGAAGTAGGCCTCATTTCTCTGAGGCCCAATTTTTCATAGACAGAGTATGGTAGCAGATTTACACTGGCTCCCATATCTAAAAGTGCTTTGTTTATGGCATGGTCACCTATGATACTGGAATTGTGGGCACTCGATGATCCTTAAGCTTGGGCGGAGTTCTAGCTTGCAAGACTAAGCTTACTTGCTCTGTTAAGAAAACTTTTTTCAAGACATTATTTTGCCGTTTTCATTTTTGCGTGCACATCTTGTTAAGACCTGAAAAGTACCACTTTTCACCCCTTAACTTAATCTCTGTTAGACCCTTAGTCATTTAATAAATGACTGTGAAGACAATTTTATAGGTAATAAGCAGAAGTTGTAAATAAGCCCCTAACCATGCCATGAAGCCTACTGTTGCTCTAGAAGCTCCTCAAAAGAAAGAAGGTTAAACCCAGATAGAGAATTGGTTGCAACATAGGCACAGCAAAGCAGAAACAAGTCAAGAAGAATGCCTCGCAAAGATGTTGCAGGGTTCAATTGAATCAGAAAGAATGCTTTGCGCAGTTGTCGCGGGCTTCTGAAGGGAGCACACCAACTAGTTGCGCAGTCTTCGTGCCGCTCTCACATGATTTGATGACAGAAGGAATTGAAAAGCAAACTTCAAATGGTTCTCGTGAGGCTCAGTCATAAGCGCTCGCGCAGCTTAAGAAATGAGTCTTCAATCTTCGCGTGATTCACTGAAGAGAGAGAGCTCCAGGCATTCCTGCGCGAAGCTGTCGCGCAATGGCTGTGGGATACAAACTTTCAAGGAACTACTCGCGTGATCTAGAAGCCCATGTACATTATTTTCTTTGTGAGGATCATCGCGGGATTCATCAAGGAACGAGTTGCGCGTGCAATTCTCGCACCATTCAAATGGAAAGAGCAATCCCTCGATGACCAGAGCATCCTCGCGATGATCAAAGTACCAAGCCCGTGACGGTAAGAGCTTCAAGTCAAATAAACCCCGTGACACCAATTCTATCATGCGATAAGACCTGGAAAGCCTTTCTATCCAGTGAGGCTCGGGTTCTTAACTTCTCCCCCACTTTTGCAGGGGCAACCTGGAAACTTCCAGCAACTAGGGAATGCACTCCAATGCTCTAATCTCTGTGCACATGCCCCGAGGCATCCAAGGAACAGAAATGGGCCACGATAGCATTGATAAATTAGGGTTTTCCTAACCCTAATTCTCACAGAGCTGACTGCTATATAAGCCTAAGCCTAGTTTAGGTTTAGGGGACTTGTCTTCTGTACTCCTCCTTCCTCAATCAACTGTAGAATTACAGTAGGCTAAGGTTAGGGTTTAGGCAGTTTCTTTTTCTCTTTTTCTTCTCTCCATAGTCCAGCACTTGCTGGCTATGCTTTTGTATGTCTATATGGAATAGTTCTAATGGATTTTATAATAGGATTTTATGCATGTATGGGACTGGTGTTTTGAGAGTTGTTCTGTACAAGGCTGCTGCGTTAAGATTCTCCATTGCTATGTTTCATTGTAAGCAATGGAGGATTGTTTTTAAGGTTTATTTAAATCCAAGTGACCTATGTGTCCAGGTTAGGCACATTGCAGGCGTATGCCCCACCACAGGATCCACTAAATCTGAATTCCCATGGGAGCTTGAGCTGGTAGCCTTGTGAACATGGTGGCGGCAGCAATGTTCTTGTTCAGTCTTAGACCTCTGTGAGGAGGATAGCCTCTGTGGATAGTCTATGACCATTCAAGTGGACAGATTATAGCCCTAGGGTGAGGCCAATCCACAGATCTAAGACAGATTCTTCTTCTCTGCACTTGTGCTTGTAGCCTTGTGAGAGATTGTGCAGAGACAGACTCCCCTGTATTTGTATAGACCCACCATCAGATGGCAGATCTGATCTGGCTGTAGAGATTGTAGGCTTGTGACTGGATCACTGCTGTCTTTCTAAAGCAGTGAACAGCTAAGCTTAAAAGCTAGTACTCAAACTCTTGCTGGTTCTGTGTGTCCAAGCTAGTACACATTACAGGCTTAGCCCCACACACAGAACTTTAGAGGTTGAGGTTCCTATGGATTCTTGAACTGGTAGCCTGGATGAAGTAGTGCCTACAATGATAAACTTGTTCTTACCCAACTCTGAATTGTAGTTCCCCTATTGGATAGTCTGTGACCATTTAAGTGGACAGGTTATAGCCATAAGAGATTGGATCATGGCACAGGGGTGAGTTGGATCCTTTCTCCTCTTTAGTGATAATGTAGCCATTGGACAGGATGTCTATAGCAGCAGATCTGAGTCTGAGTTATAAGACCCATCAGATCTGTACCTAGTAGATTCCTTCTCACCCTTTTATATTTATTTTCTCACACTCTACCATTCTTTCCAACCCTTTCTATAGTTTAGGAATTAGGTTACCTTAGGATTTAGATAATAGTGACCTTAAATCCCCTTCCATTTAGGATTGCCAGATCTGTAGCCAGATCTGGAGGGCCTACTAAAGATAGCTCCCTTGGAGCTTTAGATCAACTTTCCCTGTGGGACAAACTCTTACTTATTAAAACTTGCTACAACAGGCCTTGTATCTTGCAGGACTATGTAGTTTTAAGCTTGCTGCTCTATAGTTTTTAATCCACCTTTGATTTATTTTCACTAACCCCATTCTTATCATTGTCTTCAATAAAGTCAGTAGCAAGCACTTAAAATACCTTAACATGTTTTTGGCGCTGCTGCGGGGGAACCTTGATCTATTAGTAGACCCTAGATTTTTTATATTCTTTATTCTTTGGTAGCTGTGCTTGTGAATAATTGATATTGCTGTTTTACATTTGGAATTTTTCTTGCAGATCAGGACAGTAGCAGAGAAGAAGAGTAGAATTGCACTGGGAGTCTAGCTACCTTTGTTTGCACTTCTCTAACCCTCAAAAACTCAGTCTATTTCTCCTTTGAAAATTCCATAGCAGTTGATTAGGATAGTTGTAATTTTGTTAAGTGCAATGTGTCTGCGAGTAGTCTTCCCTGCTGTTTGTGTGTGTGCATGTTAGGAAGGAGATCTCTCAGTCCCACATTATAGCCTCCTAACCCTGAGATACAAAGGGGTAGAAGACCAAGAAGGCCCAAACACACCACAGTTGAGCCCCCTACTGAAACTGAGACAGCAATCATGGGTGAAGAACAACCCAGAACATTGAAGGAATTGAATGCTCCTGATGATTATAATTCTCCGTTCAACATTCAATTCCCAGATGTTCAGGGAAACTATGAGATTAAAACCTCCATCATCCAAATGCTTCCCTCTTTCCATGGGCTTAGCAAGGAAGACCCTTACAAGCACATTGACCAATTCTTGGCCCTGTGCACTACATTCTCCATTGCTGGTTTGGGACCAAAAGCCACCATATTAAGGCTCTTTCCTTTATCCCTAAAGGACAGGGCCAACACCTGGTTAGCCACTCTCCTAAACAACAGCATCACTTCTTGGAAAGACCTCCAGACAAGATTTCTAATCAAATTTTTCCCAGAGACCAAAACCAGCCAGTTGAGGAAAGCAATACTTGCTTTTGCCCAATCCCCAACTGAGGAATTTAATCAATCTTGGGACAGATTTAAGGAGATGCTTAAACAATGTCCCCACCACAAGATCCCTGACTGGCAGCTTGTCCAGAGCTTCTATAATGGGAACGATGAGAAAAGTAGAGACATGGTAGATGCCTCTTGTGGTGAAACTTACATGCATCAAACAGCTGATGAGGCATGGAACTTGTTCGAGGTCATCAGTGAAAATGCTTTCCAGAAGATGTCCTCGTCAAGGATTGTTCAAGAGCCTTCTCCTAAGCTGGGGCTTGTTGAAACTTCCAAAGGAAAGATGTATGAAGTTAGGAGAAATGATGACCTGAGAATGCAGATGGCCAATCTCTCTGATAAGTTTGATAAACTTTTAACTGTGGTGCAACCCAGATTGGTTGCACAAGTGATGGAGGCATGTCTGATATGCCAATCTCCACAACATACAGTGGAAGATTGTCCATCTGCAGGGCAATATCCTGAGTATATGATGGAACAAGCTGCTGCTGCCCAATCATTTGGCCAGCAATAATCTGGTGGCTATAACAAATAGCCATATGGATACCAGCACCAAAATGCTAGTTACCAGTGGAGAGACCACCCAAATTTGAGGTGGAGACAAGACAATTATATGCAGCCACAACAGATGTTGGCCTTACCTCAAAGGCCACAGTAGCAGTTTAACTAGGGATATGCTAAGGTCAAATTTCCAGCATCAGCAGTAGCCCCAGCAGCAAAATCAGTTGATAGTTCCTCCACCTCAACCTCGAAATGCTTCTTTTGAGGATCAGGTTTTGACCCAATTGCAAAGCCTTAGACCCTTGACTCAGGCTGTGACTTCTCACAGTCAAAGCATAAAGAAAATAGAAGAGCAGCTAGGCCAAATAGATAATGCCTTGGCCAAAAGAGAAGAGGGCAGGTTGCCAAGCCAACCAGTGGCCAACCCTAAGGGCCAATATTCGATTAGAGAAGGCTCCTCAAGTTTTGAGGGTGCTAATTCCATCACAACCTTGAGGACTGGCAGGTTGGTAGACAACCAGGTGGGAAAGGAACAAGGAGTGGTCATTCCCAAAGAATTGTCGAGTGAAAGTGAAAGAGACTTTGTTAGAGCACAGAGCCAGGAGTTGCCTGCTACCCTGCAACAAGGGAAAAATAAAGAGGCTGTAGTTGAGCCTCAACAGGAGATAAAAGATAAAAAAAGAAAAAAACAAAAGTTTAGTCATAGGCTTGCAGCTGAGGAACCAGCAGTACCTCAGTTGCCATTTCCTCAGACTTTGAGTGGCCCTACCCCTTTTGATAAGGGGAATGCACAGATAGAGGAAATGATGGAGATCTTTAAGCAGATAAAAATCAATTTGCCCCTACTTGATGCAATTCGACAGGTCCCAGCCTATGCAAAATTTCTGAAAGATCTTTGTACTCAGAAAAGGAAAGCTAGAGGCCATTTGTCCAAAAAGGTCTTTGCAACTGATACAGTTAATTCTGTATTAAACATGACAATGCCTGAGAAGTTGCAAGACCCAGGGATACCCACTATTCTCTGTATAATTGGAGACCACACAATTGGAAGGGCCCTTCTAGACCTTGGAGCCAGTGTTAACTTGCTGCCATATAGTGTGTATCAGCACTAGGTTTGGGGGAGCTAAAACCCACCCCCATTGTACTGTTGATGGCTGATAGGTCTGAAAGGAGACCCATGGGAGTGGTCGAGGATGTCTTAGTAGGGGTGGACAAGTTCTTCTACCCTGCAGACTTCCTTGTTTTGGACATGGGCTGCAACAAGAGTACATCCCTATACACATCATTTTGTGAGCCATTCTTGGCCACAACCAATGCATGCATTCAGTGCAGGTCAGGGATCATGGAGGTAACTTTCGGACATATGAAAGTTGAACTTAATGTGTACAACAGTGCAAAGTACCTCAGCTGGACAATGAGGAATGCTTTGCAGTGGATGTACTAGAAGAAGTTGTTGAAGAAGAGCTGCCCACTCTACTGGAGTGGGGCAACATTGTCAAAAGCTTAACTGAAGTTTGGGATATGGTAGAAGAAGGAAGCCCAGCTGTAATGTCAGAAGACATGTCCACATTGAAGTCTTCTGTGGGCTTAGTGCAACATTCCATTTGGAAACCTACATTGCTGCCCCTTCCTCAAACCAACAAAGCACCAATCCTGCCATCCATCCAACAGGCCCTTGATCTGGAACTCAAGAAGCTTTCAGAAATATTGAAATATGCTTTCCTTGAGAAAGATGAAAAACTTCCTATAATTATCTCCTCTTCTCTTACCAATGAGCAAAAGGAAGAATTACTAACAGTTTTGAGGAAGCACAAGAAGGCAATTGGCTGGACCATTGCTGATCTAAGAGGGATAGATGCATCAATCTGTATGCATAGGATCCATTTGGAGGAGGGCTCCACACCCTCCAGGGAAATGCAGAGGAAATTGAATCCTCACATGCAGGAAGTGGTCCTAGAAGAAATCATTAAATTACTGGATGCTTGGGTAATTTACCCCATTTCTGATTCTGAATGGGTGGCACCTATCCAAGTGGTGCTCAAGAAATCTGGCATAATAGTTATCACAACTGAGTCTGGAGAGCTGAGACCAGCCAGGGAGACCACTGGCTGGAGAGTTTGCATCGATTATCGAAAGCTCAACTCTAAGATTAGAAAAGACCACTTCCCTCTCCCCTTTATTGATCAAATTTTGGATAAGTTGGCTGGAAAAGCTTTTTACTGTTTTCTTGATGGGTACTCAGGGTACAACCAGATCCCTGTGCACCCTCTTTTTCAAGAGAAAACTATATTTACTTGTCCTTTTGGCACCTTTGCTTACCGAAGGATACCTTTTAGGCTGTGTAATGCCCCAGCCACCTGTCAGAGGTGTATATATGCCATATTTTCTGATTTGATTGACAAATTCTTGGAAATTTTTATGGATGATTTTTCTGTTTATGGGGACAGTTTTGGCCAATGTCTGTAACACCTCCACCTGGTCTTGCAAAGATATGAGGAGACCAATTTGGTCTTAAGTTGGGAAAAGAGCCACTTCATGGTAACGCAAGGTATTGTGTTGGGCCACGTAGTCTCTAAAGATGGAATTGAGGTGGACAAGACCAAAGTTGACCTCATTGCAAATTTGCCCCCTCCAAGAACAGTCAAATAAATCATATCTTTCCTTGGACATGCTGGATTCTAAAGGAGGTTCATCAAAGACTTCAACAAAATTGCTAAGCCATTGTGCCACCTGCTCTTCCAAGATGTTCCCTTTGACTTTTCTGCTGAATGTCTTGAGGCTTTTGATTTGCCTCACCTCTGCCCCTGTACTCGAAACACCTGACTATACACTGCCTTTTGAGTTGATGTGTGATGCATCCGACTTGGCAATAGGTGCTGTTTTGGGTCAGAGAAAGGATAAGCTGCCTGTGGTCATTGCCTATTGTGCGTGCATGGATCCTCTCAAACCCGTCACGATGATGCACTCGCGAAAATGTAGAGTCGCCACCCGGAGCTTTTGGTGACCCGGGAAACCTTTAAATCAATACGTTGAGCATCGAGGTGCTAAATATGACTATGATTTACCGGTCTTTGCCAAAGGCTTTAGGGTAGGGGCTTCGGTTATCGATCGGGAAGGGTTTAGGCACCCGATCAACCCGCACGTAGTGGTCTCTATCTATGGCCAAAAATGAAAATAAATGGGCGGAGCTTTCCCTTGCCCGAAGGCAATACGGTCCTATCAAGCTTTGGGCCAAACCAAAATTTCGACGGCATAACGGCTTGAATCCTTGGACGGAGGAAACACCAAGAAGGTAGAGGAAGAGAGGGGTGAGCCAGAGCTCACGGGCCCTTGTTGCACCGTGGAAGACCTTCACTTTGGTGTGCTTTTGATGGCTCTAAATGACTTAAAGGGTAGAAGAATAGGTTCTAATGCTAGGATTCGATAGATAGGAAGGGTGGGATGAAGCTAGGGACTAAGCTTTAACTAAAAGAGGTGATCTAATGGTTAAGAAGGGTTGAAAAGGATGATCTATGAATGCTGGAGTTGTAGTTGAAGAAATAAGAAAAGAACTTTCTCTCACTAGGGCTCTTTCTCTCCTAACTCAAGATTTCACCCTAATCTTTTCAACCTTTTTGGGAAGAGGGGGGCCTCTCTATTTATAAAGAAAAGGTGGGTTAGAGGGACTTCAGAGCTAATTGGTTTAGCAATTAGGTAATCCTCTATCTAAGGTTTTCTAGGTTTTTAGGGTCCTAGAGGTTTGGGAAACCAATTTCAATGGTAGATGATGGGGTGAGACCATGGGTGACTTAAGGGGTGCAACCAACCTTAAGACACCCACCTCAACCAAGGGGATGGTCAAAGGGTCAAACCAGATGGAGGAAATTCGAGGATTTAATGAGAATCGTAGCTAAGAATTTGGTGTATATATTACATACGCACTTATATGATAAAATTCAAGAAAACCAGGGGGAATCTGAGAAGATGGGTGCCCGTGGTGGGCCCTCCCATGCTGTGCGTATGTATTATATATGCCCGACCAAATTTGGCCCAAAAATGCCAGACATCTATAATACATACGCCTGACCAAACTGGGGCCAAATTGGCTGGGCGTATGTAATACATACGCCTGAGCAAAAGTTGTCATTTTATGTGAAACTTCAATCGGCCATAACTTTTAAACCATAACTCTAAATTGGGTGATCTTTGACTCGTTGGAAAACTGAGGAAGTCCTCTTTCCAATGGTATATGGCTCATCCTTAGCAGTGGTCTGCATAAAAAAAAAGTAGCTCTCCTCCCATCAAATGCTCGGAAGGGTCTAAGTTGGGTCTGGGAAGGATCCTAGGGTTTAGAAGTGATCTCTAAGGGTTGGGGGAATGGTTCTAATGGGTTTTAGGTGATTCCTAAAGGTCTGGATAGATTTGTAAGGGTTCAAGGGTGCCATCAGGAGCACAGGGGTACATCTCTCTCGGAGTACAGACTGATCGGGCCTTGGGCCAAATTTGGGTGTCTACAGATGCCCCTCTTTGGTATTCAATCACTAATGATCGGATGCCAAAGATAAGAGACATCCGAAGAGGTCCAAGGCATGTTTGTTTGGTTCGCCTGGTTGAACTCAATTCTCAAATATTCATGGTGATGGTGAGTGTACGTAAGCCCTCTCATTTCGGGATATTGTCCGTACCTCAAAGCTAACAGTCCCCAAGCGCATTGTGACATTACTGGGCATAACTGCGATGATCACAAAAAGTGTAAGCCCGCTAGCCGGGATATCGTCCACTTCCTGAGGGAAATTATAGATTTGTGATGTTGAGTATTAATCTAAACCAGAAAGCTCCATGAAATGGGATGATCGATCGATGCTTTGGAATCAATGCGAAGCACACAAAGCGAAGGCCTACAAACTTGTGCCTAATCCTGTGGGATATTGACAGCTCCACTGGATTGGCCACCGGTGCCCTTACCTGGGTAAGGCTCAGAGTCTTTGGGTGAACCCATCAACCTCGAGGTTGTTTTAGCATGACTTACCTGAGTGGAGCGAATATTGATGTCGCAACACTTCTTGGGAATGCATGCCCATTTTAAGAGTAATTTTTTTTGTGTTTCCTTTTTCTGAATTTTCTTTTGTTTTGAGGCCTCTAATCAAAGCTCAAGGATCTCTGGCAACTTTATTCTAACTCTTTAAGTGGATCAATTGTCTGTTGATACGCTTTAAGAATGCGTGCGCTCTGCCGGGGATAGGTGCACCTTGGGGATGTGCTCGTTCCGGTGGCGAGGTGCTCCTGATTCACATGAACCAGAGTGCCTTAACTCAAGACAAAGCTAAAGAGGATCGAGCTGGAACCAAACATCCATCGAAAGAGATGGTCAATTCTAGCCTCCGTCCCTAATGAAATTACATCTTACTAACTATGCACAGACAAACACCCATCAGGGGCGATAAGCAGCAAATAGGCACGAACAGAAGTCTCGACCCTAAGGTACAATTTACGAGGACAAACGACCCTCCTGCGGATACCCAGACGCAAGTGCATACATTCAACAGGGACACCGTGCCTATACAGGTTTCAAGCCTGTGTAAAAGGAAATAATAGGGAATGAGCCCTTCGATTTGTATGTTTACACATAGTTTGGTCGGTTGTAATTTCATTTTTGACGGGTCAGTTTCGACTGACAATAGACTTTCCGAATGGTCTGAAGTCGGGTGCACTCTTGGTGAATCAGAGGGTGGATGGTCAGAACCAAAACATGGAAGGTGGGGTCATCCTACTCAGGATTTTCACTACATAACAACAGGTTGTTATTCCAAACCTTCTCCTTCTTTTTTTTTTTCTTCATATATTTTTTGCACATGTCAGTTCGAGACTTTGAGCATGCTCAAATTGCTTTTATTTTTGCATGTATCCTTAGGCAGATCAACTTGCCATGTTGATATATCTTAAAGACATGTGCATTCCGGTGGTAGGTCCTTGGTTTGCCTGTCGGATCTAGTGTAAGACGGGGTTTGAGAGTTTTCGGGTGAACTTGATCATTCTGAATTGATTTAACACGGTTCTCAGAGTGGCATAAATGGTCATTGCGACGCTCTTTTGAGAACTAGTGTCATTTTTCAGCAATTCCCTTTTTTTTTTCTTTTTGGATCTTATGATTTTATGGAGCACTCAGCGGGTGTTTACAGATCTAGATTCGTTTATTATGGAACGGTCCCTTTGAGCCAGTCGAAGAGAGCTCGAAGGGCCGTTTAGGGATGCGTGCACCATTGCTTGATGGTACGTGGGCTTCTAAGGGGGGCCAGGCCGTGGTCTATAGCATAGGGGGTTCATCGGGCCTCAAAGCCAAAGAGAATGGCCAGGCAGTTCTAAAACTACCATTTCTGGTCGGGCGTATATAATATATACGCCTGACCAAAATGCAACGAAAAATGGCCGGGCGTATATATTATATACGCCTAACCAAAATTGGTAGGTTTTAAGACTGTCCGAGCCTGAGCACAAAAGGGACCCCCTCTCTTTCAAACTCTACCCTCTTCTCTCCTTCTTTCTCTAGTCCGGGACAGCCCCTTAGGGTTTTGGCATTCGATTTTTTTCTTAAGTTCTAATATCGGGGGTTGTGTGTGCGGATCAAGAGACGTTTATCCTCCGTCAATTGGATCTTTTTCTTCTCCCTATTGAAGGTAATCGTCCTTTCCTTTGAACTTTGGTAGTGTTGTGTTGTTGTTTTTTTTTTTTTTTTTGTATTATTATTATTTTTGGATGTTCCTTCTTCCTTTTTGTTGTTTGTTTTTTTTGTATGATGCTTCCCCTTTTTGTTGTTTTCTATTATATGATGCTTCTTTTTTTGTTTTTTTGTTGTATATGTGATGCTCTTTCCTCTTTTTTTTTTGTTGTTTTTTATATAAGTGATGCCCCTTTTTTCGTTGTTTTCTATTATGTGATGCTTCCCCCCTTTTTTTTTCGTATATGATGCTTTTTTGTTGTTTTTTTTTTTGTATATGTGATGCTTTCCTTTCTTTTCTTCTCTTTTTTGTATATGTGACGCTCTTCCTTTTTTTGTTGTTTTTTTTTTGTGTATACGTGATGCTCTTCCTTTCTTTTTTGTTTATTATTATTTTTTTTATATGTGATGCTCTTTCTTTTTTTTTGTTATTTTTTTCTGTGTATATGTGATGCTCTTCTCTTCTTTTTTGTTTGTTTTTTTTTATTTTTTATGATTACATATGTGATGCCCCCCCCCCCCCTTTTTGTTGTTTGTTTTTTTTTTTTTTTTTATGATGGATTAGTGCACATGTGTTATTGTTATTATTATTTTTTGTGCATTTTTGTTACTTTTCTCTTTCTATTTTTTTGGTTTGGAATGCTTGATGTTCTTTCTTTTTATAGTGCAATTTTCTCTTCTTTTTTTTTTCTTTCAAGTATACGTGGTTCTTTAAGCTTATTACTCATCACCATTCATTTTTCATTCATTTTTTGATGATGGATTAGTGCATTTTTTTGTGTTATTCTCTTTTTTTTTCTTCTTTTTTTTTTTTTAGCATTATTCTTATCTTGATGTGTTCCATAATTTGGATGTCCAGGTGTGAAGGCAAGGTCCAGGGAGGGCAGATGGCCTCTGGTCCTCACGGGGAATAGTTCATTGTTTCAGCTCATCTCGTTGGTATGAAATGCAAAGGTGAGGCCGCTTATCTTGGCCTCTGCATTGTCATACCCACATGTCCAACTTTGGGATCATTGGTCGGTAAATAGATGAGCCTTTTTCTTTTGTTTTCCTTTGATGCCTTCATTATACCACCTTGCCCCTATTTGGCTGATGCCTTTTGTTTGCAGCCCCTACCACATTATGTTCCGGGGTGGTCGGTTTGACCTCCAGCGCCTCATACTTTATCTCCCCCAGGTGGTGAAGGACCTGCTCGCCCAGGCTGGTTTTGGGGACTTCATGTCATGCCCCGTTGTGAGGGCTGACACGGCCTATCTGAAAGGCCACTGATAGCGCTTCTAGAGACTATGACATTTCACATGGCCATGGTGAGATGGCCCTCACGCTGATGGTCCATGATCCTTTGGGGTTCGTGTTGGAGGTGCAGTGATACTGACACGCTTGATAGGGGAGGAGATGACTCGGTGATAGGGGCCTACCGACCTCTAAGAATGTTAGCTGGCTCAGTCAAGTTATCTTGGTTTGGTTGGTTTGTTCGAGCCTCACGAGTTAGTGGACACAGGCAACTTTGATCGACCATTTACCTCGAGCAGGCGTGCATTGATGCTGGCTCCCATTTCTCTGTTGTTCCTCCTGGGCAAGACTCTCCTCTTAAACACCAGCGGAGGGTGGGTCTCGTTGTCCCTACTCAGTCTTATGGTGAACTGGGACACCGTACATCGATTCGATTGGGGAGGTGCTGGTTATGTGGTGCTCATGTCCAACCTGGTGCGAGCCGTTCTTGGGGACTCCAGTTCCGTTGTGGGTTTCTGGCCCGCTCTTGAGGTAATTTATCCTTTGGTCTTAATTCATTCCCTCCTTTTTCTTTTGCGTATTTATTTTTATCTTCTTGCTTTCTCAGGTGTGGGGGTATCTGCATTTCCAACCTGGTCACCCTCTGCTTCTCTCTGAAGTTCCCACATTCCCCCTTATGAGCAACTGACATGCAAATCGCTACCGGGACGTGTGTATGAAGCACTTGGAGTTGGGGTTGTGCTCTCAGTTTGATCTGCTAATCCCAGAGCAGGTATAACACTTTCTCTCTTTGCAAATTTGATGGCTCTTTTAGGCTTGCAGGTTCTGACTAAATGTATAAATCTCTCCTCCTTTCTGTCGAGCAGGTCATACTTGATCCCTATGTTGGATCCCCCTTCTGGAACCTGGCCGCAGTGGGCCCATCTCTCCTTTTGTTAGACCGGCACATCGTTTTCTTCTATGGGTCCTGGGCTAGGGCCTATTACTTAGGAGAGAGGGTGGTTCATCAGTATCGACCTCTTTTTTCCGTGCCTCAAGCTCCTCTAGATGATGTATTGGCTCCCGAGGGTTCTATCGAAATGCTTACCACTCGTTTTCTCCACCACGGGGTCCCCATTGATGATCTTCTCTTTCCTAGGGGATATCAGATGTGGTATGAGTCTCTGCCTTATCATTCCTTGCTGCCCCGATCGTGCACAGCCAACTTTTGGCTTTTTGGTGGTCCGGCTCTCGGGTAATGTTCTTTCCTCTTTCTATTAGCGACCTTCCATATGATTACCTTAATTGCCACTACTTTTTGAACAAATGTTTCTCTCTATAGTTTAGACGGGTGATGATTGGATGAGGGGATGAGGCATTGTTCTGGTGAGGCTCTTGATGCGGGACCTTGAGCCCTTCGATCTTTGGTGCTTGATTAAGCCCGAGGTCCAGGGAACCTTTAGGCGCTTGGATGATGCCTTTCTATCGCGTATGTGTGCTGATGTGGCTGAGAAGGCACGCATATCCACTGAAGCTATCCAGATTCCACCCCCTGAGCTGATCCCCGGGTTAATCTCTCCCTTGTTACCTTGCTCTTCTGTTTTCTGGGATCGTACAGATGGCATGTGTGACTGACACCTCTCTCTTTATCTTTTTGCTACAGGACTATGAGTCGGCCGTAAACCAAGCCGAATATTACAATAACATTGCCGGTCTCAGGGAGGTTGAGTTGGTGAGTGAATATTGACCACATCTAGTCATCCTCATATTTACTTGCTGCTTGTTTCCCTAACTGATGACCCTTCGTGTGCTTATGCAGCGTGCTCGTGAAAAGGAGTCGCGTTCTCTGCTTGGCCGCATCTCTCAGGCATGGACTCGAGTGGGGGAGACCTGTACCTTTCAAAGCGCGACCCGACGTTGGAAGAAGTCAAAGGGGGGCGCCCAGGACTAGTTTTTTTTTCTGAAAATTTGAAACAATGAAATAGTTTAGGTTTTGGAATATTGGGGAATATGTAATAATTTTCTTTGGATTTTTTTTTGGATGGTCTCACAACTTTCAAGGTTTATATGAATGCTCCGTTTATTTATTTCTCTGCCTCTATGATGCTATTTTTTTTGTTTTCTTGCACGGAGCGGATCAGAGCCCCTTCCAACAATGGGGGAAGCTCGCGTATGACTACCCGCATATGTCCCATGGGTGCCACATCATCCGTGGGCGCGCCCGCCCGTGGGCTGCCCCGAGATAAAAAAGCAGGCTAAGCGAAATCCGCTTTTGTTGAGTAAGAAAAAGGAATGGGATGACACAAGGGTGGCTACACTTCCCTGCCCTTTAACTGGGCGTATATATTATATACGCCAGGCAAAAATTTTGGAATTTTACCCTGGCGTATATAATACATACGCCTGGAAAACAAAACTGCCACGTTACCCTGGCGTATATAATATATACGCCTGGCTAAAAATTTGAATTTTTGGCTGGGCGTATATATTATATACGCCTCCTATAACTGATGTCCAACGGGGTTCCATATAATCCGCGCCCAGCCCTCTTTGTTTCACTGTTCACTCGGGCTTTGCCTTTTTGTCCCTCCTTTTCTTTGTTTTTTTTTTCTTCCCCTATTTCTTTGATAAGCAGGTCCATCGCCCTACATTGAGTGAGCTTTATATAGGACATTTTTGTACGTCTATGGACCCGCTTTCCAGCCCAAATTTTCATACGGGGGATGGGGTTAGTGTACTTCCCTGTTTGGACTCGAGGCCCAGTTATTTGCAAAAGTGGTGCGCTAGCTTGGCTGAGGGCAAGCTCGCTGCTCTGGATCGCCTCGAGTTATCCTGCCTTTCCTCTCTCCTTGTTGTTCCTTTGTTGCCCGATCTCCTAAAGGAGGCTTTAGCATCATGGGATCCTAGGGCTCATGTCTTCAGGTTCGGGTCCAGGGAGCTCACCCCAACTTTGGAGGAGCTAGCCTCTATCACCGGCTTGAGGATGCATCGGGGGCTTGCCAAAGTGGTGCCCAAACCGGGGTATGCAAAGGTGGTCTACGCGGTTCTTGGCTTGAAAAAGGGTGGGTATGAGAAGGGCTTCGCCGGCGGGCCCACTAAGTGCTCGATGAAATTCCTGAGAGAACTATTTGGTGACTCAAGTCTCTGAAAGTTGCCTGTCCGAGATCCTTTCAATGTGAAGGCCTTTTCCCTTTATTTTCTATCGAAAGTTCTCTTCTTTACTGGGGGCGAGACATTTTCCCTCGGGCTATGCGATGTTTTGACCGAATTGGAGGGAGGCCGCTCATTGGTGCATCTAGTCTTGGCTGAGATGTATCGGGGCCTGGATGCCTCGGCCTCGGGCCGGGTTGGGATTCTTCGCGGGAGTCAACTCCTCACTCAGATTTGGCTGGGAGAGCATTTGGCTATCATGGGGCTTGTACCGAGATTCTGCTTGGTAAGAGGGGATGTGGCCCGGGGCTTTCTGACATGCTATTCGAGGCTGCCCCATGGGAGTATCGAAGAACTGAGCCTGTGGCTATCTAATGCGGAGTTGATCTGGCAATTTCCCTGGTTGGACGGCACCTTTCCGATTGTCCGCTCTCGGGATTGTGAGGGTATCACACTTTTGGGGTTGACCGGTAGTACCTACTATTTCCCATCTCGGGTGCTTCGTCAATTCGGATATACTCAACACGTCCCAAGCACTGTGAGGCCGCCCTTGTGTTCCCTGATATTCTCTCGGGGTTCTCTGAGTGACCTAGATCTCATAGAAGCACTCTGGGAGACCCGCCAATCATCGCATATGTGTAGCTTGGTTCAGGGGGATGTCCCCTCTTCTGATTACGAGGTTTGGCTGGCATCCGAGAGCTTACCTGCTCCTAACCCGGTCTCGGTAGATGCAATAGAGACAGGGCCCTGGCCATTCAAGGAAGCGGCACTCCGGCCTAGAATTGAGTCTCTTTTTGCAGAGCAGCTGGCTTTGACTGAGGCTTTGGGGAAGGAGAGGCCAGAGCCGAGATGGCGGAGGTGAGAGCTGCTACGGCTGAGAGCCAGGTTCTTCGGTTAACTGGGCTTTTGACTGAGTCTCGCAGTGCAGCTGACGCTTCACGGAGGCGGTAGAAGAGTCTTCATGGTAGGTGGTTAACCGATCGAAAATGCCCATGAGGACTCTCTTCTTACAGAGATCAGTGCTTTGAAGCGTGGTTCCCTTTGACTCCTTCTGGGTATCATAGATCATATAGGGGGCTGATGCCTTAATGTAGATCTCCTCCTTTTTTGGATTGTTTTCTTTTTGTTTGCTTTATACTTATACAGAAGGCAGAAAGTAGAAAGTGTGTCATGTTGTTATCTTTTTGGGACGTGACACTCCATACACGATGCTTGTAAGGAAAGGAATGAAATCTATTATATACACATATACATATATTTTTTTGTGTTCAAATTTTCTTTCACACCTCTCGCAACGTAAGGCTTTGGAAAAGGAAAATATATTATCTTTTTTCAAATTTTTCTCCTACACAGGGTGAGGCTTCTTATGGGAAAGGAAAATATATTATCTTTTTGAAATTTTCTCCCTCACAGTGTGAGGCTTTTTATGGGAAAGGAAAGTCTATTGTTTCTTTTTTTTTTTGAAATTTTCTCCTTTTTGTGATGCTGGTATTTCCAAGGCCAACCGGCGGGTCCTCTTTTTGAGCATGGTCGAACCTCGTTTAGGAGTTTTCAGTGCTTCTTTTTGAACGTGGATAGGTCAGCTTCTCCGAGATTGATTGGTCTTCTGGCCTTACCTTTGGTCATGCGTCAGACAACGCGGTAGAGACGACAAGCCTGATTAGGATCTGATCTGATTTTAACATGAGCGGCCCAATCGCAAAAAGGGAAGGGGCTCAAGGAGTCCAGACTAAAAAAGGTGAACCAGAACAGATCCTCTCCTAATCTCTCTTTTTTGACATTTTTTTGCTCACAGCGCCCAAGACGGATTTTCGCCATGCCTGTCATCCCTGTTTTTACCCGCAGCACCCCTTCGGGTTTTCACTACGTCCATGGGTTCACTCTCTTACCCCAAGTGCCTTTTCAGGTTTTCACCTGGTCCGCGTGAGTTCGTTGTTTTTACCTGCGGTGCCCTTGCGGGTTTTCACCACGTCCATTTTCCTTTGAACTCAAATTAATTTTCTTTCTTTTTTTCTTTTTTTTTCTCTTTTTTTTTAGAACCTGAAAGCCACGACATAGACAAAGATTCTGTCATAACCAGCTGGATGGGGTTCTGGTGTTGTCTCACGACTTGGCTCATGTTGACTTAACAGATATTATGACTGCTTGCGAACCTACAAAGAGGGCTTCCTTCAGGGTGTAGCTTGGCCATGGGTCAGGTTAGGATTTGAAGGTATGCTGGGCTAAAAAAGTGTTTCTTTGATACGGCCTAAATTTTCTCAACATACTTTCTTCCTTGGGGGTTTTTAATATACATGCCCCATGATTCTTCTTTTTTTTTTCTGCTTCATTTCAGGCAATCTCTTTTTGAGGTTTTACTTTTTCGATTTTTTTTTGGATTTTGATAGTAACTCTATACACATGCATCTTTTCTCTCTCTTTTTTGGTATACGCACATGTATATTTTTTTGCGGGGAATGGGTTTATTGAAAGAAAGGTCCAGGCTCAAATGGAGTAGCAAAGGATAACATCATTTTTAGGGATGCTTTCTGGCTACTGTGTTTGAAAAGATGGCCTTTTTTGGGTGGTTCTTAAGCGGTCACGTATCTATTTTATCAATACTTACCTTATCGCGATAGACTAAGAGTAGAACCATCGGACGTATCCAGCGTTGATGGGCTCAGGAAGATGATCTCCGTCCATGGTGGCGAGGTGGATGGCGTATCCCGGCAGCACTTCTCGAACGACATAAGGTGCTTCCCAGTTCGGCTTAAACTTTCCTCTTGGATTGGCATGGAGGGATGGGAAGATCTTCTTCAGCATAGTGTCTCCTACCTTTAGATCTCGACTGCGGACAAGTTTATTGTAAGCGCGTGTGATCCTCCCCTGGTAAACTTGAGTGTGGCATAAGGCCAGGAGTCTCTTCTCGTCCAATAAGTTCAGCTGATCAAAGCGTGATCTCTCTTTCTCTGCTTCAGGTAAGCCTGATTCCATGAGGATTCGGAGTGAGGGTACTTCAACCTCTACCGGGAGGATAGCCTCGGTTCCATACACAAGGGAGAATGGTGTTGCCCCTATAGCGGTACAGATCGACGTTCTATAGGCCCAAAGTGCGAAGGGTAACTGCTCACTCCAATCTCTTTAAGTGACTACCATCTTCTCGAGAATGTGGATCAGAGTTTTGTTGGCCGCCTCTACGGCTCTATTCGTCTGAGGCCTATACGGGGATGATCGATGATGCTTGATCTTGTATTGCTTGCAGAAGTTTCGAAGGCGCTTATTTGCAAAGTTCGTGCCGTTGTCCATTATGATATCCTTAGGTACTCTGAATCGGCACACAATATTGTTTCTGAGAAACCTCTCGACGTGACTGGCCGTGATGTTGGCATATGACGCCGCTTCTACCCACTTGGTGAAGTATTTAATGGCGACGAGGATGAATCGATGTCCGTTTGATGCCTTCGGATTAATCATTCCGACAACGTCAAGGCCCCAGGTAGCAAATGACCAAGGAGTGGTCATGCAGTGAAGATCAATGGCAGGAGCATGTATCAGGCTGGAGTGTTCCTGACACTTGTAGCATTTTTGAACGTGTTTACAGCAATCTAATTCCATGGTGGTTCAAAAGTATCCTTGCCGTAGAATTTTCTTAGCGAGCATGTGACCGCTGACGTGGGCTCCGCATACTCCCTCATGAATTTCTTTCATAATATTGACCGCTTCACTTTCAGTGAGGCACCTGAGTAAGATGTTATTGTACGATCACTTGTAGAGGCATTCCCCGCAAATAACATAACCTGCCACCAAACGTTGAATGGTTCGTCGATCTGTTTTGGATGTACCCTCTGGGAAAGTTAGGGTCTTGAGGAAATTCTTAATGTCTGAGAACCAAGGTGGCTCATCATCAGGCTTTGTAGGTTCCTCATTATGGAGGCAGAAGGCCGACTCATTCATCTACTCGATCATGATTGGCTTCATCTCAACACCATAAGGGATTTCAATCATTGACGCCAAAGTTGCTAATGCGTCGGCAAAGCGATTCCTTATTCGAGGGACATATGAGAAAGTCACATCTTGGAAGCAAGCTATTAGATCCTCTAGGTGTTCATGATAGGGGATCAATTTCTCGTCTTTCATCTTCTAGTCACCATTCGTCTGACATATGATTAACTGCGAATCACCAAAAACTCGAAGGTGAGTTATATTAAGATTGAGAGTTGCCTGTAGCCCAGCGGCGCAAGCTTCATATTCAGCCATATTATTAGTGCAGGGGAAGTTGAGCTTGATGGAGATTGGTACATGGGATCCTCTTGGGGAAATTAGGATGGTGCCAACTCCTTGGCCTTCGACATGCGATGCCCCGTCAAAGTGCATTACCCATGGTTCCTCTACTTCCTCTGTATCATCTTCTGTCATGAACAGGATGTCTTCATCAAGGAATTCAGTCCTTAGAGGCTCATAGTCAGGCAAAGGGTGATGTCGAATTTAGATAACAACAGTTGCCATCATGCAGTTCGACCGGTGAGAGCAGGTTTCTCGAACAGGTACTTCAAGGGATCCATCCGCGCTAGAAGTAGGACGGCTTGGGATCACAGGTAGTGTCGAAGTCTTTGAGTAGCCCACACGAGCGCTAGGCATGCCTTCTCCAGATGAGAGTAGTGCGTCTCATAATCAATGAACTTCTTGCTCAGGTAGTAGATGGCCTCCTCTCTTCTTCCTGTCTCATCATGCTGCCCTAACACACAGCTGTTAAGACCTGAAAAGTACCACTTTTCACCCCTTAACTTAACCTTTGATTAGACCCATGGCCACCTAATAAGTTCTTATAAAGTGTTTTATGTAGGTAATAACCAACATTGAAATAAGGCCAAGAATCTTGCTAAGGAGCCGGTTTTAGCACCAGAAGTCCCTCAGAAGGATGAACTCTGAATCCAGATCAGAAATGAGCCTCGCGCAGCTCTCGCGAAGCTAAAGAGTAGAACACATCGCGCAGTCTCACGCAGTTCAAAGCAGACCTCTCTCAACCTCGCGCAGTTCACTCAAAATGGCTGAGAAGAGAGAGCTTCAGAAGAGAACTCCTCGCACAGTTCTCGCGCCATTAAAGAAGAAAGCATCCTTGCGAAGGCAAAGCCATCCTCGTGAAGATCAATTAGGACATGGAATCTCGCACAGTTTAGAACTCATTAAAGCCTCGCGGGGTAACTCGCGAAGTCCAGTGAAGAGAAGTGCTCGCGAAGTTCTCGCGCTATTCAAATCTGTCCTCGCGAAGATCAACCCAGTGATCACGCACCTACCTCGCGACTGCTTGAACACCAACCCTGCGACATCTGAGGCTTTGATGTCTACTCAACCTCGCGACTGCCTGAAGAGCAAACCAAGCCAACCTCACGACAGTTGAAGTTTCAATATCAAATCATCCTAACGAAGAGCAAAAGCTACCACGTGACATGTCTGAGAAACAATGGCTACCTAGCGAAGCTCTGAACCTCAACTTGCATCTCTTCTGCAGAGGACCTTCTAGGAATTTCCAGCGATTAGGGCATGCACTCCCATGCTCAAATCTATGTGCACGCGCCCCAAGGCATTAAAGGATCACTATTTGGCCATGTGGCATCGTTAAAATTAGGGTTTCCTAACCCTAATGCACCGCCACACCACTGTTATAATTCCCCATGGGGGGCTTGGACCATTAGAGAGAGCGACATCCTGGAATAGCTGGGAACACATCTCATTTCTTGGAGACTTGATCTGAGATCGTTTTACTTTTCTTTTTGTAGGTGTAAGTAGTTTTCTTTTTCTTTTTTTTCCTTCTCTCCATAGTTCAGCACTTGCTGGCTATGTCTTTGTATGCTTTTTGAACTAGATCAATGGAAGTTTTGTAATAGGATTTGTACTCTGTAGGATTTATGTTTGAATGTGAGATGCTCTATGCAAGGTTGCTGCCTTGTGATCCGCCATTGCTTTGGCTGTGTTTCAAAGCAATGGAGGACTGATTCTAAGGGCCATTCAGATCCAAGTGACCTGTGTGTCTGGGCTATCATCGTCCTATACAGCCTTAGCCCCACCACAGGACCCACTAGATCTGAAATCCCCATGGGAGCTTGAGCTGGTAGCCTGGTGACCATGGTGGTGGCAGCGATATTTTTGTTTTGTCTTGGGCTCCGTGAGGAGGATAGCCTCTCGGATAGTCTGTGACCATTTGAGTGGACAGGTTATAGCCTTAGGGTGATTCTAATCCACCGATCCAAGATGGATCTTTCTTCTTTACACCTGAGCTTGTAGAAGCCTGGTGGGAGATTGTACGGAGGCAGACTCCCCTATATTTGTATAGATCCGCCATCAGATGTTGGATATGATCTGGTTATAAAGATTGTAGGCTTGTGATTGGACAATTGTAGCCTCACTCAAGCAATGGACAGCTAGATCGAAGGTTGTACTCAATCTCTTGTTGGTTCTATGTGTCTGGGCTATCATGGTCCTATACAGCCTTAGCCCCACACATAGAGTTTTAGAGGTTGAGGTTCCCTATGGATTCTTGAGCTGATAGCCTGGTTGAAATTGTGCCTATAATGATTAACTTGTTTTGTTTTGACCCATCCCTGGATTGTGGTTCCCCTATGGGATAGTCTATGACCATTTGAGTGGACAGGTTATAACCTTAAGGGATTGAATCATGGCAGAGAGATGGGTTGGATCCCTTCTCCTCAGTGGTGATAACGTAGCCATTGGACAGGATTTCTATAACATCAGATCTGAATCTGAGTTACAAAGCTCCTCTGATCTAAACTCAATAACTTACTTCTCACCTTTTTATATTTATTTCCCACACTCCATCCATCCTCTCACCCCTTTCTATAGTGTAGACAATAGGTTACCTTAGAATACCTAGAATAAGTGACCTTAAACTCCCCTCCTTTTTAGGACTGCTAGATCTGGAGGGACTACTAGTGACGGCTCCTTTGGAGCTGTAGATCACCTTTCCCTGTGGGACAAACTCTTACTTATCAAAACTTGCCACAATGGACCCTGTATCTTGCAAGTCTAGGATTTCTTAGTTGTGCTGATTCCATCCCCTGCTTTACTCTTTCTTTGATTTTTAAATTACTTTTACCTCCAACCAATAAAGCAAGCACAAACTTAGAAATCGCCAACAAGTTTTTGGCGCCGTTGCCGGGGAGAGATGATCTATTAGTAGACCCTTAGTTTTTGTATTCTTAGTATTCATTGCAAATGTGAATAATTGATACTGCTGACATAATTTTAAACCTTTCTTGTAGATCTAGACAGCAGCAGTGAAGGACAATTGGACTGCAATTGGAGCTTAGCTACCTCTGTTTGCAAACTCTCTGACTTTTAAAAGTCTGTCTATCATTCTTAAAAATTTTCTAGCAATATCTAGGATAGTTTTAGATGTGTTCTTTGAATAGCTATAAACTAGTTAGATAAATTTGTTAATTGTACAGATATTCTTTTGCAATGTGCCTGCAAGAAGCTTTCCTTGCTGTTGGTATGCTTGTATGCTAAGGAGGAGATCTCTCAGCCCTACTTTAGAGCCTCTTAACCCTGAGTTAGAAAGGGGAAGGATACTTAGAAGAGACAGGCACACCACAGGAGAGCCCCCAAGTGAATCTGTGACAGCAATTATGGGTGAAGAACAACCCAGAACTCTCAAGGAGTTGAATGCTCTGGATGACTATAACTCCCCTTTTAGCATTCAATTCCCTGATGTTCAGGGGAATTATGAAATAAAAACTTCAATCATCCAGATACTGCCCTCTTTCCATGGGCTCAACAAGGAGGACCTGTACAAGCATATTGACCAGTTCTTGGCCTTGTGCACCACTTTTAATATCACTGGTTTGGGACCTGAGGCTACTAGGCTCAGACTCTTTCCCTTCTCTCTGAAGGATAGGGCCAGTACCCGGTTGACCACTCTTCCCAACAATAGCATTGCTTCATGGAAAGACCTGCAGACCAAGTTCCTGACCAAGTTCTTCCCTGAGACCAAAACTAGCCAGTTGAGGAAAGAGATTCTTGCTTTTGCTCAATCCCCAACTGAGGATTTTAACCAGTCCTGGGATAGGTTTAAAGAAATGCTCAAACAATGCCCCCACCACAAGATCCCAGAGTGGCAGCTTGTACAAAGCTTCTAGAATGGGATTGATGAGAAAAATAGAGATATGGTCGATGCTTCTTATGGTGGATCCTACATGCACAAGACTGCTGAGGAGGCATGGGAATTGTTTGACGTGATTAGTGAGAATGCTTTTCAAAAGCCATCCCTGGCAAGAACTGGTCAGGAAACTGAGTCAAAGGTGGGACCTGCTGCTGGATCAAGAGGAAAAGTTTATGAGGTGTCTAGGAACAATGACCTGCAGCTACAGATGACAAACCTCTCTATGAAGTTTGACAAATTACTGACTGTTATGCAACCCAGAAGGGCTGCTCATGTGGCGGAGGCATGTCTGATATGCCAGTCCGCACAGCACACAGTGGAGGAATGTCCATCTGCAGGGCAATTTCCTGAATTAGTTTTGGAACATGCTGCTGCTGCTCAATCTTATGGCCAGCAACAATCTGGGGGCTACAACAGACAACCATATGGATACCAGCACCAAAATGCTGGTTACCAATGGAGAGACCACCCAAATCTGAGGTGGAGGTAAGACAACTCCATGCAGCCCCAGCAGATGTTGGCCTTACCACAAAGACCACAGCAGCAGCTCAATCAAGGGAATGCCCCTAGGTCTAACTTCCAGCACCATCAGCAGCCCCATCAAAAATAAAATCAGTTGGTCTTACCCCACTCAAAGCCAAGAAATGCTTCCTTTGAGGACCAGGTCTTGACTTCATTAAAAAACCTGGGATCCTTAGCTCAGACTGTGGACTCTCATGGTCAGAGCCTCTAGAAAATGGAAGAACAGATAAGTCAAATTTCAAATGCCTTGGTTAGGAGAGATGAAGGGAGGTTGCCCTGCCAGCCAATTGCTAACCCCAAGGGTCAATTTTTAATTGAGGAAGCTTCCTCAAAGTTTGAGGACACCAATGCTGTCACTACCTTAAGGTCTGGCAGGCTGGTAGACAACCAGGTGGGTAACAGACCAGCAGAGGTCATTTCCACAGATGATGCAAATGATCATGATAGAGATGTTGTTGGACCACAAAGCCAAGAATTGCCTGCCACCCTGCAGCAGGAGAAAAATAAAGAGGCTGTCATTGAGCCTTAGCAGGAAGAAAAACATGAAAAAAGAAAGAAACAAAAGTTTAGTCATGGGCTAGCAGCTGAGGAACCAGCAGAACCTCAGCTACCATTTCCTCAAACTTAGGATAGCCCTGTCCCTTTTGATAAAGGGAATTCCCAGATGGAGGAAATGATGGAGACCTTCAGGCAGGTGAAAATCAATTTGCCCCTGCTTGAGGCAATTAAACAGGTCTTAGCCTATGCAAAGTTCCTGAAAGACCTCTGCACCTAAAAGAGAAAAGCTAGAGGCCATGTATCAAAAAAGGTCTTTGCAACTGATATAGTGAATTCTGTATTTAACATATCAATGCCTGAGAAGTTACAAGATCCAGGGATACCCACTATTCCCTACGTAATTGGAGACCATACAATTGGAAAAGCCCTTTTAGACCTTGGAGCCAGTGTTAACCTGTTGCCATACAGTGTATATCTGCAACTAGGTTTGGGGGAGCTGAAAGCTACCCCCATTATGCTAATGATGGCTGATAGGTCTGAGAGGAGACCTCTGGGAATGGTTGAGGATGTCTTAGTGGGAGTGGATAAGTTTTTCTACCCTGCTGACTTCTTAGTTTTGGACATGGGCTGCAGTAATAGCCCAAATCCCATACCTTTTATATTGGGCAGGCCTTTCTTGGCCACTGCCAATGCATGCATTCAATGCAGGTCTGAAGTAATGGAGGTAACTTTTGGACATATGAAAGTTGAGCTGAATGTGTACAACAGTGTAAAGTACCCTCAGATGGACAATGAGGAGAGCTTTGCAGTGGATGTACTAGAGGAAATTGTAGAAGAGGAATTGCCCACTCTGCTGGAGTGGGGCAACATTTTCAGGAATTTAGTTAAAATTTGGGACATGGTGGAGGAAGAGAGCCTAGATGTGGTATCAAAAAACATGACCACATTGAAGTCTTCTGTGGGCTCAGTGCAGCACTCCAGTTGGAAACCTACATTGCTGCCTCTTTCCCCAACCTCCACTACACCTATTCTGCCATCCATCCAACAAGCCCCTGATCTGGAACTCAAGAAGCTTCCAGAAACATTAAAATACACCTTCCTTGAGAAAGGTGATACGCTTCCTGTGATTATCTCTTCCTCCCTTACCAATGAGCAGGAAGAGGAATTACTAACAGTTTTGAGGAAGCACAAGAAGGCAATTGGTTGGACCATTGCCTATCTGGGAGGAATAGATGCATCAATTTGCATGCACAGGATTCATCTTGAGGAGGGAGCACTACCCTCCAGGGAAATGCAGAGGAAGTTAAATCCTCACATGCAGGAAGTGGTCCTCAAGGAGATCATTAAATTGCTAGATGCAGGGGTGATTTACCCCATCTCTGATTCTCACTGGGTGGCACCTATCCAAGTGGTGCCCAAGAAATCTGGCATAACAGTGATTAAGACTGAAACTGGAGAGTTGAGGCCAGCCAGGAAGACCACTAGCTGGAGAGTGTGCATTGATTATAGGAAGCTCAACTCTAAAACCAGAAAGGACCATTTCCCTCTCCCCTTCATTGATCAAATTTTGGACAAATTGGCTGGAAAAGCTTTTTACTGTTTTCTTGATGGGTACTCAGGGTACAACCAAATCCCTGTGCATCCTCAAGACCAAGAGAAAACCACCTTTACCTGTCCTTTTGGCACCTTTGCTTACAAAAGAATGCCTTTTGGACTTTGTAACGCGCCAGCCACTTTTCAGAGGTGTATGTATGTCATATTCTCTGATATGATTGACAAGTTTTTAGAGATTTTTATGGATCATTTTTCTGTCTATGGGGACAGTTTTGGCCAGTGTCTACAACACCTCAGCCTAGTCTTGCAAAGATGTGAGGAGACCAATTTGGTCTTAAGGTGGGAAAAGAGCCACTTCATGGTAACACAAGGCATTGTGTTGGGCCATGTAGTCTCCAAAGAAGGGCTTGAGGTAGACAAGGCCAAAGTGGACCTCATTGCCAATTTGCCCCCTCCAAAAATAGTCAAGCAAATCAGATATTTCCTGGGGCATGCAGGATTTTACAGGAGGTTCATTAAGGACTTCAGTAAAATTGCTAAGCCATTGTGCCACCTGCTCTGCCAGGATGTGCCCTTTGACTTTTCTACTGACTGTCTTAAGGCTTTTGAAACATTGAAAATATGCCTCACCTCTGCCCCTGTACTCCAAACATCAGACTATACCCTACCTTTTGAGCTGATGTGTGATGCATCAGACTTGGCAATAGGTGCTGTTTTGGGCCAAAGAAAAGATAAGCTGCCTGTGGTCATTGCTTATATCAGCAAATCCCTTGCTGAAGCTCAGCTGAACTATACCACAACTGAGAAAGAGCTTCTAGCAGTGGTTTATGCTGTTGACAAATTTAGAGCCTACCTACTAGGATCTAAAACTGTAATCTTCACTGACCATTCAGCATTGAAGTACCTACTGTCCAAGAAAGATGCTAAGCCTAGGCTGATTAGATGGATACTCCTGCTACAGGAGTTTGACATCGAAATCAAGGACAAAAAGGGTGTGGAGAATGTGGTGGCTGACCACTTGTCCAGAATTATCTTGGAGAAATGCCTGGATGGCCCTACAAATGATGCCTTCCCGGATGAGCAATTATTTGCCATCCAATCCTTAGTCCCTTGGTTTGCACACATTGTCAATTATCTAGTTATAGGAAAGATTCCTCCCCACTGGACCAAAATGGACAAAGACCTATTTTTCTCAAAGGTCAAGTATTTTTTCTGGGAGGAACCTTGCCTATACAAGTACTGTGCAGACCAAATCATCCGAAGATGTGTTTCCGAAAGTGATATCATTGTATTCTGGCCATGTGCCATGAAAATGCCTATGGAGGCCAATTTAGTTGGATAAAAATAGCTGACAAGGTCCTACAGTGTGGTTTTTACTGGCCTTCCTTATTCAAAGATGCATACACACACTGCAAGGCATGTGAGAGATGTCAAAAATTAGGAGGGCTGCCCAAAAGAAATTCAATGCCTTTACAGCCCATCGTTGTGGTAGAACGGTTTGATGTATGGGGTATAGACTTCATGGGCCCCTTTCCTCCTTCTAATGGTTATAAGTTCATCTCAGTGGCAGTGGCCTATGTTGCCAAATGGGTAGAAGCCATTGCCACAAGAACCAATGACAACTAGGTGGTCCTCAAATTTGTAAGGCAATAAATTTTCTCCAGATTTGGAACCCCTAGAGCTATTATCAGTGATGGGGGTAGCCATTTCTGCAACAAAAATTTTGAGAGCTTGCTCAAGAAATATTCTGTGACCCATAGGATTGCTACTCCCTACCACCCACAGACAAGTGGGCAAGTCGAAATTTCCAATAGAGAGATCAAGCACATCCTTGAGAAAACAGTAAGGACTGACAGGAGAGATTGGACCGATAAACTGAATGATGCACTGTGGGCCTATAGGACTGCCTATAAGACACCCATTGGAATGTCCCCATTCAGACTGGTCTATGGCAAGGCTTGCCATCACCCAGTAGAGTTAGAACACAAGGCCTATTGGGCCATTAAGAATTTAAACATGAACCTAACTTCTGCTGGTCATCACAGGTCATTGCAGCTGTCTGAATTGGATGAGCTGAGGATGGATGCTTACACCAATGCCAGGATCTACAAGTAACGGTCTAAAGCTTTCTTTGAAAAGGGCTTGTTGAGAAAAAGCCTCGAACCGGGTGGTAAGGTTTGGTTATTCAACTCCAAACTAAAATTCTTTCCTGGCAAATTAAAATCCCGATGAGAAGGTCCCTATGTTGTCTTAAATGTTTCCCCATCTGGTGTTGTGGAAGTCAAGGATCCCAAAACTGGGAGGACCTTCAAAGTGAATGGTCAGAGGCAAAAGCCTTGCATTGAACAACCTGCTGACCTTGTGAACACTATTCATTTTCATGGGACCCCTACATGTACCTGACCCACAGTTGTGTCCATGTTGTACTATACTACTTTTGTTTCTTCCATAAGTTTTAAGAAATTTTAGTGGTTATGTGGAGTCTGAATATGTTGAGCTTGATAGAGTTTATGTGGGATTGGTATGATTTATTCTTTTTCTTCTGTGAGTTGCAAATTTTCGAATTTGAATGCATATTGTTTGAATATTTTTTATGAGTAGGCTGCACTAACTGTATTGCCCCTATTTAGTACTAAGTCCTCGCGCATTCCAAATTGAGATTTGGGAAGCTCTTGCTCAATTCACATAGCACATTCATTTCGCTGTCGCGAGCTTCAACAAATGCTACAGAGTCTCTCGCGCACTTCCAGCCCCACCATCCATCATCGCGAGATTCAGTTATCTCGTGATTCCCTTACCCAGCTGTGCGAGTCAAATGCATTTGTCATTTCCCATGCTGATTGCGGGGACTTGACGGTTCCCAACTCACTCTCAATTAATTGCAGTGACTTGGATGATATTCCACAGTTTCATCTTCCACCATCCTCGCCTTTAAATACATAGGGAGCCCCTTTCATATTCATCGCATCCTTTCTCCTCTCACCCTAGCGGTCCTTCCCTAATCCTAACCATGGCAGATGACAAGCCGAATGCACTGCCTAACAAGTTTTACCCGATGTCGTTGGACCCGCCACCACCTAAAGAGCCGGATCCCCTACAACCCCTCTGGGATGAATACGAGGAGGTTCTACAAATCCTGGCTAAGGAGGAGGAGGAAAAGCTCCAGCCGTAGAAGAAAAAGCAAAAGATAGAACCATCCCCTGCCCCCTCCACTCCACCCCCTCTCCCACCTTCTCAACCCCCTCACCCCTGATCCCTCTCTCCTTTCTTCCTCCTTTTTTGTAATTTTCTTTTTTTTTATATATATAGTTTTAATGAAATTTTCTTTTTCTGATATTCTGTACAGTTCTATATTCTTGGTTGCTTTCTTTCTTGTTCTGGCCTTTTATGCTTTAATAAATCTGTTGCACAGACACCTTTGAACCAGTGAGGACACTACTCTTCATAGGTTTGGGGGTGTGGCAGGCAGACCCTGCCAATGGAATAGTTAACCTAAGTGCAGCAGACTCATCTGAGTAATATGGAAATGGATCTATGTTCATTAAGAATCATGAAAATAAGAAATTTAAAATTTCTGCAAACTTTTGACATTATAAACTTTTAATATTCCACATTTCCATGATAATATCACCAAGGAAACTTACTTGTATCAGCACTTAGTGAATCATTAGAGAGAGAAAAAGGTGAGGACATACTTAAAAGTTCAAAGGAAGACCATAACCAGTGAGAATTGGGCCTATAAAAATTTTTCCATCCTTTGAGGAGTAACCAAGGCAATCTCTTCTAGTTCTAAGGACTGGCTGAGTCACTGTGCTCACTAGAAGTTAGGTAACTCCAAGTTGAAACAACTGACAGTACTCATGAGACTTAGGAAAGGATCAAGGCCTTCTCTTGGACAGTTTGAGCCTAAAAGGACCAACCCTAAAGCAACTGCCCTTGTCCATACCCCCCTTTGAGCTTTAAATCCTAAATTTCTTCAAAATACACCTGAGTACTTGAACCTGAACCTATGAACCTGCACCTACCTCACTCTGAGAATTCAGAAGGTAAAGGAGAAAAGGTTGGAAATGGACTAGCTATGGTCAACATTAAGTGAATGGAGAAGAAGCATCTCAAAAATTCTGGCAGTATGGTAACTGAGAACATGGTGGCATTTCTGAAAAGCAAAAACAAAAATAAAAAGAAGAAAATTCCATCAAAAGGAAACAAAAATAATAATGAAGAGGAGTAAGGGAGGAGTCATGAGGAACTTTCATTGGAGAATCAAAATCAAGAAGAGAAACTGATCACTTCAAATCTGAAAATATCAAAGAAGATGAAGGGAGCTGAATTCAAGAAGGTGAAGTCATGAATCACCTCTATCACCTACTGATTTCTCAATTTGGAACCCCGTTTCAACCTTCCATTCTTTTTAACCCTACTCCATAAGCCACACTACAGCCCAGTTAAAAGCCCTTGTGATCCAAAGTTGAGTGAGCTGTCATGTGAAGATAAAGAGTTATCCAATCTATGGTGAGGAACTGCCAATGATGTCCGCACTTAAGAACACTGCCTATGCTCATGCTTACATACCCATTTGGGGGATGTAACTGCTCTTGAGCCTGTGAGAAAATGAACTCCTCAACAAAACCTTTATGATAGTATGCCCTGCAAAGTTTTTGGGTCTGAACTTGAATGCATTATGTATGACCTATAACCTAATTTTTGACCTGAGGATGGGCTCAGTGCTGGCACACACTTGTGTAGTTTTCTGTGGTTGTAAATTGATTGGAAGTGTTGTGCATTCATGAAAAGTTTATGCTATTCTGTGCAAACAATGGATTCTGTGCAAACAATGGATTAAATTTCTTTTATGATTACTGATTCAAGAGTAAACTAAGTCTGCCCCTTGACTGGTCACTGGATGATATTACACTTTTGTTAACTATTTCATTGAAGAAGTTTGTGGGTGTCTTCACTGAAAACCCTCAGGAGACTTCACTCCTCCACTAGGGATCACCTAGGGGTTTAAAAGGCTTGGTACATATGCTAAATGTATCCGTGCTCCCTACGAAAGTGGCATTTAATTTTTATAGTAGGTTTAATGTAGCATTGCTAAGGGACTAGAAAAGATTAGGTTTGGGGGTGTGTTAAGACCTGAAAAGTACCACTTTTCACCCCTTAACTTAACCTTTGATTAGACCCATAGCCACCTAATAAGTTCTTGTAAAGTGTTTTATGTAGGTAATAACCAGCAGTGAAATAAGGCTAGGAATCTTGCTAAGGAGCCGGTTTTAGCACTAGAAGTCCCTCAGAAGGATGAACTCTGAATCTAGATCTGAAATGAGCCTCGCGAAGCTCAAGAGTAGAACACATCGCACAGTCTCGCACAGTTCAAAGCAGACCTCTCTCAACCTCGTGCAGTTCGCTCAGAAAGGCTGAGAAGAGAGAGCTTCAAAAGACTCCTCGCGTAGCTATCGCGCAGTCACCGTGGGATGCAATTATCAGAAGAGAACTCCTCACATAGTTCTCGCGCCATTCAAGAAGAAAGCATCCTTGCGAAGGAAAAGCCATCCTCGCGAAGATCAATTAAGACCTGGAACCTCGCACAGTTCAGAACTCATTAAAGCCTCGCGAGGTAACTCGCGAAGTCCAGTGAAGAGAAGTGCTCATGAAGTTCTGGCGCTATTCAAATCTGTCCTCGCGAAGATCAACCCAGCGATCGCGCAGCTACCTCGCGACTGCTTGAACTCCAACCTCGCGACATCTGAGGCTTTGATGTCTACTCAACCTCGCTACTGCCTAAAGAGCAAACCAAGCCAACCTCGCGACAGTTGAAGTTTCAATATCAAATCATCCTAGCGAAGAGCAAAAGCTACCACGCGACAAGTCTGGGAAACAATGGCTACCTAGCGAAGCTCTGAACCTCAACTTCCATCTCTTCAGCAGAGGACCTTCTGAGAATTTTCAACGATTACGGCACGCACTCTCACGTTCAAATCTCTGTGCACGCGCCCCAAGCATCGAAGGATCACTATTTGGCCATGTGGCATTATTAAAATTAGGGTTTCTTAACCCTAATGTGCCACCACACCACTGCTATAAATCCACATGGAGGGCTTGGTCCATTAGAGAGAGCGACATCCTGGAATAGCTGGGAACACATCTCATTTCTTGGAGACTTGATCTGAGATCGTTTTACTTTTCTTTTTGTAGCTGTAAGTAGTTTTCTTTTTCTTTTTTTTCCTTCTCTCCATAGTCCAGCACTTGCTGACTATGTCTTTGTATGCTTTTTGAACTAGATCAATGGAAGTTTTATAATAGGATTTGTACTCTGTAGGATTTGTATTTGAATGTGAGATGCTCTGTGCAAGGCTACTACCTTGTGATCCACCATTACTTTGGTTGTGTTTCAAAGCAATGGAGGACTGATTCTAAGGGCCATTAAGATCCAGGTGACTTGTGTGTCTGGGCTATCATGGTCCTATACAGCCTTAGCCCCACCACAGGACCCACTAGATCTGAAATCCCCATGAGAGCTTGAGCTGGTAGCCTGGTGACCATGGTGGTGGCAGCGATATTCTTGTTTTGTCTTGGGCTCCGTGAGGAGGATAGCCTCTGGGATAGTCTGTGACCATTGGAGTGGGCAGGTTATAGCCTTAGGGTGATTCTAATCCACCGATCCAAGATGGATCTTTCTTCTTTACACCTGAGCTTGTAGAAGGCTGGTGAGAGATTATACAAAGGCAGACTCCCCTATATTTGTATAGATCCGCCATCAGATGTTGGATCTGATCTGGTTATAGAGATTGTAGGCTTGTGACTGGACCATTGTAGCCTCACTCAAGCAATGGACAGCTAGATCGAAGGTTGTACTCAATCTCTTGTTGGTTCTATGTGTCTGGGCTATCATGGTCCTATACAGCCTTAGCCCTACACATAGAGCTTTAGAGGTTGAGGTTCCCTATGGATTCTTGAGCTGGTAGCCTGGATGAAATAGTGCCTACAATGATTAACTTTTTTTGTTTTTACCCATCCCTGGATTGAGGTTCCCCTATGGGATAGTCTATGACCATTTGAGTGGACATGTTATAACCTTAAGGGATTGAATCATGGCAGAGAGATGGGTTGGATCCCTTCTCCTCAGTGGTGATAATGTAGCCATTGGACAGGATTTCTATAACATCATATCTGAATCTGAGTTACAAAGCTCCTTTGATCTAAACTTAATAACTTACTTCTCACCCTTTTATATTTATTTTCCACACTCCATCCATCCTCTCACCCCTTTCTGTAGTGTAGACAATAGGCTACCTTAGAATACCTAGAATAAGTGACCTTAAACTCCCCTCCTTTTTAAGACTGTCAGATCTGTAGTCAGATCTGGAGGGACTACTAGTGACGGCTCCTTTGGAGCTGTAGATCACCTTTCCCTGTGGAACAAACTCTTACTTATCAAAACTTGCCACAATGGACCCTGTATCTTGCAGGTCTAGGATTTCTTAGTTGTGTTGATTCCATCCCCTGTTTTACTCTTTCTTTGATTTTTAAATTACTTTTACCACCAACCAATAGATCAAGCACAAACTTAGAAATCGCCAACAACAGGCCATCGAAAACTCTGTCGTGGACAGGTACATTATATGGGGTCTACCAGGTACAGGTGGTACCTAAACTGGAGGATTTAGGAGGTAACCCTTGATCTTGTCAAATGCAGCTTGGCAGTCATCATTCTACTCAACTGGTGAATCCTTTCTTAGTAGTTTGAAGATCGGTGCGCATATCGAAGTTAACTGTGCAATGAACCGACTGATGTACTGGATTCTGCCTAAAAAGCCTTTGACCTCTTTCTCTGTAGACGGTGGCGGCATCTCAGTGATGGCCTTGATCTTGGTTGGATCGACCTCAACGCATCTCCTACTGATAATAAAACCTAAAAGCTTTCCTGACATAGCGTGGAATGCGCACTTCTGGGGATTCAACCGCAACCTGTGCTTTCTTAACCTCTCAAACAGCTTCTAAAGGTTTACCAAGTGGTCGTCCCTTTCTGGCGATTTGGCGATCATATCATCGACATACACTTTGATCTCTCGGTGCATCATGTCGTGGAATAGGGTCGTCATTGCTCTCTGGTAGGTTGCCCGAGCGTTCTTGAGCCCGAATGGCATCACCTTGTAGCAGAAGGTTCCTCAGGGAGTGATGAACGCGGTCTTCTCTCGGTCGGCCTCTGCCATCTTAATCTGATTGTAGCTCAAGAACCCGTCCATGAAAGAAAGTATCCCGTGCTTAGTAGTGTTATCGACCAAGATATCGATGTGGGGTAACGGGAAGTCATCCTTAGGGCTTGCCTTGTTGAGATTCCGGAAATCAATGCACATTTGAACCTTCCCATCTTTCTTTGGCACGGGGACGATATTGGCCAACCATTGTGGGTACTTGGATACCATGAGGAAACCTGCATCATACTACTTAATGACCTCGTCCTTGACTTTTAACATCCACTCAGGTTAGAGACGTCTCAGCTTTTGTTTAACCGGTTTACAGTCAGGGTAGAGTGGCAACTCATGTTCAACCAGATCGGTATCCAGACTAGGCATGTCTTCATATGACCATGCGAAGACGTCTTGGTATGATCGGAGGAAGTCTATCATACCTTTTCTCTCTGCAGGGGACATTAATGTTCCGATTTTAGTGATTCTAGGGACCTCTTCAGTGCCCAAATTAACGTCCTTTGTCTCTTCAACAATCAGGGTAGGGCCATGCTCAAAATTGGCAAATTGTTTGAGGAGCTCATTGGGGAGCTCATCGATTTGACCTTCCTCGTCCAGACTCGCGACTCCTACCTCTTCTCATATTTCTACAGGGAAGGGGTCGGCTTCGCGTGGGACTGGTATCACGACATTATTTTCAATTTTATTAGGGATTTTAAAGGACAATATTTTTGGAATTGGTATTTTTTCTATTTTTATGGTTTTTCGCAATTTTTCGGAGGGTAACCCCTGGCGCGATGGATTTCTATATATACAGGGTAGAGTGCCCCAGAGGCAGACCTCACTTCTTACAGGTTGTTTTTTCTTGGAGAGCCGGAGCCGTATGCACAGTATTTGGTGGCTCCCAGGAGTTGGGGTAGAGATGTCCAGTTACTTACCTGTGAGGCCTGGCCTTAACCTCTTTGGTCAGAATCGGCATCGGTAGGCTCTTACAGCTCCCCCCTTAGCATGTTTACGGAGGGATCTTCTGGGACCCTGTCTTTGAAGGTTAGGGTGGGCCCAAAGTGGTTAGTGCTGGACTGATGGGTGGACCCAGGGATTTCCTCCTCGAATAAGGAGAGGGCTGCCAAGTATACCTCGAGGTCGGGGGGGTGATGTAAGGGTTAGTGGGGTGGGTGGAAGCAAGTTTGTGTGGGGTTATCCTCGTCTCCCCATTCAGATCAATTTTTACCACCCCGACGCTTACAAAGGTTTGGCGGATGTGGGGCCGAGCGAGAGTTTCTTCTTCCAGGTTGATTCCTCTGGCTCTGGCGGTTGCTGCGGCTCTCATCTTTTCTTTGGCCTCTCTGACCTCTTCTTCATCGGGCTTGTAGCCTAGGCCAAATCTGGTTTACTGCGCCTTAGCCCTGACGGGGTCTCTTCTTCCTTGAAGGCGCGGGCCCAAACCTTTCCCCTTTTGGTGGCCCCATTTGTGGAACATGAGCACTGCCACGTCCATTCCTACCCCAGTTTTGGCAGGGGTTTTCTTAGGCGACTCAAAGGTGACGGTTGAAAAGTCGTACTCAAATCGATAGAAATCGGTGTCATCTACTGTGTGCGGCATGTCAAGAACTTTCAAATTTTCAATGTGCAGAGCGCTCCACTCCCTGTCTTCTCTGCTCTCACCTACGACGGTGACGATTCTTTTGCCAGAGATAAATCGGAGTTTTTGGTGTAGAGGTGATGGTATTACCCTGATCTCATGTAGCCACGGCTAGCCCAATAGTAGATTAAATGTAGACTTGATGTCCATCACCTGGAAGGGGACAGTGAAGGTTTGCGGCCCAATGATCATGTCGAGGCCTACTGCTCCTATGATTTCTCTCCGGGTGTTATCGAATCCCCTAGCGCTTGTTATTGATGGCCGGAAGGTGTTGGGGTTCACACCGATTTTGATTGTCGTCCTTAGAGGGCATACATTTAATGCCGACCCGTTGTCTATCAAGACCAACGGCACCACCAAGTTCCCTACTTCTACTGTTATATTTAGGGGTTTAGAGTGATTGTTCCCCTCGAGCGGTAGATCCGCATTAGTGAATGAGATGGCATTTGGGGCCAATACTTGCCCGATTATTTCTCCCACCTCGTTTGGGGTCACGTGGGCAGAAACATGTGCGTCTTTGAGCGCTCCCATTAAGGCTTGAAAGTAGAGCGGGGACGTGATCAACAAATCCCAGACAGTAATATGTGCAGGTGTCCTCTTAAGTTGTGTTTCCAACACATGCTCTCTGGCCATTTTTTTAAAGGGATTCCCTGCGGCCTGCTCTTTCTTCTTCTTTTCTCCTCTACCGTTCCTTGATGCTTTGGGTTGTGTAGAAATCCTGCCCGACCGGGTGATAAAATTGACTGCCTCTTCTTGGTTGCGACCAGCATTCATGTCCATCTGCTCGTAATTTAATGGCACTTGACGCGGGTCATAGGTGAGTTTCGAGATGAGGAAGGGGGTGCTTGGTGATTCTGAGGCAGATTAGGCTGGGTATGTTGGATTCTCGGGCCCAACCAGGTTGACTCCAATAGGAGGTGCAATGGTATTGGCAAGAATTGGTGAAGTTGGATTTAAGGGTGCGGATGGGGTTTGTGCAGGCGTTATCGGGGCATGGTAAGACTAGTGATGATTGGGAGCGGGTGACAAGGGGAGCGGGTGAGGGGGTGTTTGTTTGGATGGGGGTGGAGCTAGAAAATGGCACAGGGATGGGGGTGTGACTTGGATAGGGTGGCTGGGAAATGTCAGAGGTGCAGGTGGAGCGGGGTGATAGGGGTATGACGGGGTAGCAAATGGAGCAGGGGGTACTGGAATGAAGGGTTTGTAATCGGGGCGGCATGGTGGGGCGATGATGGTTTTATGGATGAAATAGGGTAAATCGGGGATGACGGAGTTGTGCATGGGGCGGGGTGATTTAGGGATGGTGGAGTTGTGTATTGGGCGAGGTGATTTGGAGACAGCGGGGTAGTATGCTGGGTGGTGGGATTTGGGGGCGTGTATGGGGTGGGGTAGTATGGTGGTGGATTTGTGTATGGCGTAGGGTGATTTGGGCATGACGGAGAGGTATGTGGGGTGGCTGATGGTGGGATAGTGTATGGGATGGGGTGATTGGGAGGCGGGGCGTACTGTGGGATAAATTGGGAGTGGGGCGGATATGCGTATGATTGCAGCGGGGCTGTGCCCGTTTGGATTTGATAGGCGGGAGCGGGAGTGGAAAAATATTGCCCTAGATCTAAGGGCTCCTCTTGGTATGCCGGGGTGGGGAAGTAATCGGCTAAATACAGCGGCTCGATTACCCCTACAATTGGTTCGCCCTCGCTCATCGTAGTAAATGAAAACTCTTCTTGGTTACTGATGTAATCCAAGGGGTCAAATTCTTCCTCTTCCTCTTCTATGCTGTGGATGTTAGGCCTGGGGCCTCCTAGATGCGGTGGTAGAGGGGCCTAATGGATATTTTGGTTCTGTCCTTAAGGGAGCAACGGGGGAACGATTTTTCCTGCCTTTATTAAATCTTAGATTGCGTGCTTTAGTGGGAAGCACCGATCCGTAGGGTGACCTGGTCCCTGGTGAAAGTTACAATGCAGGTTCGAGTCATAGTTTCTTGGTATCGGATTGGGTGGTGGGCGAGGCTGTAGTAGATTTACCAGACCCTTTTGTAGCAATACCGGCAATAAGACACTTAATGATTGCCCTAACAGCGTGAAGACCCGTTCGAATCGTGCTTTCATCTGTTCTTGGGTGAATGGGGCCCTTGGTCCGTTATTCGGCCTGGCGCTTGTTCGAAACGGGTCGGGGGTGGGTGTGCGGCCGACGGTGGTATGTCGACGGGTGGTCTGGGGGATAAACGATGTTCGCATCCTTGGCCTTCTTCACCCTTGGTTTGACAAATTAAACCAATGCCTCATCGGCCATACTCTTTCCCAATCTGCCCTCTCTGATGGCGTCTTCCCAACGGTTGGCATTTCGGGCTAAATCAGCAAAATTGGACTGTTGCTGATATACCAAGAATTCTGCGATGACTGGGAGCGCTCCCTTAGTTATTAATTCAATCTGCTCATCATCCGATATCCGGTGGGTCACCTGGGCGTCCAATGCCCTCCACCTCCCTAAGTAGGCACTGAAAGTTTCATCATGCCTTTACTTCAAACGGGCCAGATCCGACTTCCTTGGCTCTATGTCCATGTTATAGACATATTGTTCTTGGAATAAGTGTGTCAGATCTTTTCAAGTTTTGGTCATGGATGGTTCTAGGGATGTGAACCATCTTAGTGTCGGGCCCGTTAGACTCTTTTGGAACACTTTGATGAGGAGTCGTTCATCTCCGCCGTACTGACACATATCCCCACAGTAAGATTTTAAGTGGGCGATGGGGTTGCCAGTGCCATTATTTTTATCGAATAACGACATCTTAAATTTTGGTGGTAGGGGGACATCCGAGAACAGACACAAGTCTGAAAAGTCTGTCGAATGTAGTTCTAGTCCTCCCATCTTTGTCACCATTTGCATTCCGCTTTTCTTCACCGCTTTGATTCGAGAAGCTGATTTGGCTAATTGGTGTGATGATGACGGGCCTGGGGGGGCCGAAGCTGGCAGCTCCTCCACTATTGTGGATCTCGTCCTCCTCGTACTGTTGGTCATTGTACTGGTGAGGGGCGAGGTCTGCTATTTAGACTTGGGGGGTGATGGGTTGGACGACCTGGTGGGGCCACAAGGCTTGTAGGGGATGGGAGGGAGTGAATGGATGAGTGTTTTGCGGATGAATAATGTGCTAAGCTGGGTGTATATTCTGGGGGTGATGGGGTGTGGTTGATGTGGCGGGACGCTGTAGGCGTGGTTTTGAGGCATTGGGTGGACCGGATTTTTCGTTGGAGGCGAGATGGGGGCATAAGTGGTGTAGGTGAATGGAGGGTATTGGTGAAGGGGTACGGGGTTTGTGAACAGGCCTTGATGAATGTGGGTGGATGGGCCTTGGGTTTGGGCTTGATGGTTTTGGAAAGCTTGGGTTGATGGGCCTTAGGCCTGGGTGTGGAGGTTGGTATGATTTTGGGCCAACGGGCCCTGCTGGGTTTGGGCTAATGGACCATGTGGGTATTGGGTGTGGGATGATGGGCCTTGGGCTTGGGTTTGATAGGTTTGGGTCCAAGGGCCCTGGGGGGTTTGGAACTGGGCCTGGATCTGATGGGCTTGGACATGGGATTGTGTCTGGGGGGTTTGAGCCTGGGGTCATGGGACTTTAGGGTTTTGGGCCTGGGTTTGGGTTTCATGGGTTTGGGATTGGGCCCATGGGCCTTGAGGATTTTAGGCTTGGGCCTGGATCTGATGGGTTTGGGCTTGGGCCCATGGGCCTTGAGGAATTTGGGCCTGAACCTGGGTCTGATGGGTTTAGGCTTGAGCCCATGGGCCTGGCCCTGAGTCTGATGGGTTTGGGCTTGGGCCCATGGGCCTTAAGGATCTTGGGTCTGGGCCTGAGTTCGATGGGTTTGAGCTTGATGGGTCTGGTGGGCCTGAGCCTGAGCTTGGGTTTGGGATTGATGGGTCTGGTGGGCCTGGGCCTAAGCTTGGGTTTGGGCTTGGGCTTGGGCCCATGGCTCTAAAGACATTTGGGCTTGGGCCTATGGGTTCGTGTGGGTTTGGTCCTGAGATGAGTGGGCTTGGGTCTGTTGGGCTTGGGCCTGGGCCTGGAATTGAGGTGGGGGATCTTGGATGGTATGAATGATTGGTGGTTGGGAATGGTCATGGGGGAATGGCGTATGGAGGTTTTGGAGACCTAGATGTGGGGTTTGTAATGTAGGATTCCGAGAGGTAGCCCATAGGGCATACATCTTTCTCATGTCCTCCATTGAGGGCATGGATTCAATTGTGAGATTGGAGGGTGATGGCCCATTCAAGGACGGAGGGGGTTGGGTGAAATTGGGCATGACCTGGGTATAGGGGGTATGAATGATTGTGCTTGGAGGGTGTGGATGTACGGCTAAGGAAGATGGTGAGTTATTGGTCACATCTTGGGTAAAGTTGGGCATGACCTGGGTAAATAGTGGGGTATGTTGTGGATGGGCCATGTGATAAGGTGGATGGGATATAAGATATAGGGGGCATGGATGATGAGGTGAATGGGATGTGGGAGGTAGGCGGGGGATGGGGCTCCCGATGGGGTCTTTGGGAATAAGGGGGTGCAGTAAGGGTGTACGGATGGGAGGTGGGGATGTATGGGTTGGTTGGGAAGTGAGGTGTTTCAGTAGAGGATGAGGTAGGGGCATATTGGGAAAATGTAAGGGCGGGGGATGGGGTGGATGCGAACACGGGTGCCCCAAATGGACCCGTGACATCGAACTGGGTTTGGGTGAAGGTGTTGGAGATCGGGTCTTCTCCTATAGGGGAATGGGATGGGGATGATGGTGGGGATGTATCGGCGCTCGACATGATCGGTTGACGAGTGTTGTATCGATGCCTTGGGTAAGGGCCGAACACTTTCCTAGTTCTTTTTTTGCGGGTTGGGTTTGAGGTCACCGTAGTGACGGTCGCACCGAAAGTGCGCGTATATACGGATTTTTTATTTTTCTATATATTTATTTTTTTGGATTTTTCAAATGAAAATTATCTCCCCTATTTAAATGAATGATGATCTGGTGCCCAAGAAAAGTTCCCATCTTGGGTGATGTATGCACCTTTGGATCCGACACTTCGTAAGAGCTTAAAGGGAACCCTTTCGTTTCTATTGAAGGTGAGGGAATCCACAAACGACCCGATCCCCTGAGCAAATTAATGAGAAGTCGCCTTTTTTTGACGGGCGGGCATATTGGGTGTTATGTAATGCGGGAGACCATCAGGCACTAATACCGCTAATCGGGGAACTTGGGTGGTGGATTGGCCCTCCGATCGGGCTGCTTGAACCTAGTATATACTGGGCGTATGTATTATATACGCCAGACAAAAACTTAGAAGATTTGGTTGGGCGTATATATTATATACGCCTAGCTTAAATATGGGGATTTTGGCTGGGCGTATATATTATATACGCCTGCATATTTTTGGGGATTTTTGGCTAGGCATATATATTATATATGCTTGGCAGAGACAGTTCTGTCAGCTTCTTTTGACAGTAAACAACAAGCCCGAGATGGGTCTTTTGGACTGGTTTTTTGGGAGAGATGCTCCCGGGGACTACTGTGTATGTTATCGGGTCCCTCCTTTCCACTTCCTAGGGATACACGGCTGAATTTGGGCTGTCTACGCTCTCACCATTACGGGTTTTACGGCTTGATTGGAATTGGCAACCCAACCGATATACCTCCGGCGCAAGCACCTTCTCAGGTACGGGAAGGGGTGGTTCTTTTCAGGATCATCACCACTAGGGCTGCAGCCTTACTGGGAATCGGGTAAATTATATCTGCGCCTAAACCCCCCAAAAAACTACCCAAAATATGCAAAAATAGATTTGATTATGTCCCCACACTGTTGGTTCACTTTTAATTACAAATTTTTAAAGGGGAGTGAATTTAAGTCCAAAATCGGGTCGGGGATGACAAGCCCGTGCGGCCTCAACGGGCTGGCGTTCATCGGTGAGAGATGATGACTGAAATAAAGAGCGCACGTAGGCCCACCAAACGGCTAAGGCTTGTAAATGACTGAAATTTAAATGACGTAGAAAGTAGATGCGACCAGGCCCGTCAAACTGCTAAGGTGGCTTAAATGACAAAATCATAAAAACTGAAATTTAAAGGCGCAAGTAGGCCCGCGAATCGGCTAAGGCACTTAAAGGACTGGATCGTAGGGGTGAGTATGTTAGTAAAAATAACAAAAATAAAGAAAATCAGCAAAAAATTAGAGGAAAAAACAGCAATGGTTAGTAAAAAAAATAAAATAAAAAGAAAGGCCAACAAGAGGGGAAGCGTTAGGGTTAAATCCCTAGCAGAGTCGCCATCTGTGCGAGCATGGATCCTCTCGAACCCGTCGTGGTGATGCACTCGTGATGGAATAAAATGTAGCTTTTGGTGACCCGGGAAACCTTTAAATCGATATTTTGAGCACCGAGGTGATAAATATGACTCTGATTTACTGGTCTTTGCCAAAGGCCCTAGGGTAGGGACTTCGGTTATCGATCGGGAAGGGTTTAGGCACCCGATCAACCCATACGTAGCGGTCTCTATCTATGGCCGAAAATGAAAATAAATGGGCGGAGCTTCTCCTTGCCCGAAGGCAATACGGTCCTATCAAGCTTTGGGCCAAACCAAAATTTCGGTGGCGTAACGGCTTGAATCCTTGGACGGAGGAAACACCAAGAAGGTACAGGAAGAGAGGGGTGAGCCGGAGCTCACGGGCCCTTGTTGCACTGTGGAAGACCTTCGCTTTGGCATGCTTTCGATGGCTCTAAATGGCTTAAACGGTAGAAGAATAGGTTCTAATGCTAGGATTCGGTAGATAGGAAGGGTGGGATGAAGCTAGGGACTAAGCTTTAACTAAAAGAGGTGATCTAATGGTTGAGAAGGGTTGAAAAGGATGATTTATGCATGCTGAAATTCTGGTTGAAGAAATAAGAAAAGAACTTTCTCTCACTAGGGCTCTTTCTCTCCTAACTCAAGCTTTCACCCTAATCTTTTCAACCTTTATTTTTTCAACCTTTTTAGGAAGAGGGGGGCCTCTCTATTTATAGAGAAGAGGTGGGTTAGAGGGTTACTTAAGAGCTAATTAGTTTAGCAATTAGGTAATCCTCTATCTAAGGTTTTCTGGGTTTTTAGGGTCTTAGAGGTTTGAGAAACCAATTTCAATGGTAGATGATGGGGTGAGATCATGGGTGACTTAAGGGTTGCCAATAAGCTCAAAGGGGGTGCAACCAACCTTAAGACACCCAGCTCAACCAAGGGGATGATCAAATGGTCAAACCAGATGGAGGAAATTCTAGCATTTAATGACAGATACTGTAGCTAAGCTGGGAGTATATATTACATACGCCCAGCTTATGCACAGTAAAATTCAAGAAAACCAGGGGGAATTTGAGAAGATGGATGCCCGTGGTGGGCCCTCCCATGTTGGGCGTATGTATTATATACGCCCGGCCAAATTTGGCCCAAAAATACCAGGCGTATATAATACATACGCCTGACCAAATTGGGGCCAAATTGGCTGGGCGTATGTAATACATACGCCTGAGCAAAAGTTGTCATTTTATGTGAAACTTCAATCGACCATAACTTTTGAACCATAAATCCAAATTGGGTGATCTTTGACTCGTTGGAAAGATGGGGAAGTCCTCTTTCTAATGGTTGTGGCTCATCCTCAGTAGTGGTCTATATTAAAAAAAAGTAGCTCTCCTCCCATCAAATGCTCGGAAGGGTCGAAGCTGAGTATGGGAAGGGATCCTAGGGTATAGAAGTCATCTCTAAGGGTTGGGGGAATGGTTCTAATTGGTTTTAGGTGATTCCTAAAGGTCTGGATAGATTTCTAAGGGTTTAAGGGTGCCATCGGACATAGGGGTACATCTCTCTCGGAGTATAGACTGATCGGGCCTTGGGCCGAATTTTGGTGTCTACACCTATCTCAGCAAATCACTTGCTGAAGCTCAGTTGAATTACACTACAACTGAGAAAGAGCTTCTGGCAGTGGTTTTTACTGTGGACAAATTTAGACCTTACCTACTTGGCTCTAAAACTATAATTTTCACAAACCACTCAGCATTAAAGTACCTACTGTCCAAGAAAGATGCTAAGCCCAGGCTGATTAGATGGATACTCCTGTTGCAGGAGTTTGACATTGAAATCAAGGACAAAAAGGGTGTAGAAAATGTGGTGGCTGACCACTTGTCAAGAATTGTGTTGGAGAAATGTATTGATGATCCTATAAATGATGTCTTCCTGGATGAGCAATTGTTTACCATCCAATCCTTGGTTCCTTGGTATGCACACATAGTCAATTATCTAGTTAGAGGTAAGATTCCTGCCCATTGGACTAAAATGGACATAGACCTATTTTTCTCACAGGTCAAATTAATTTTCTGGGAGGAACCTTGCTTATACAAGTATTGTGCAGATCAAATCATTCGAAAATGTGTCCCCGAGAGTGATGTCCCCAATATTCTGGCCATGGGCCATAAAAATGCCTATCGAGGCCACTTTAGTGGAAGAAAAATAGCTGACAAAATCTTGCAGTGTGGGTTCTATTGGCCTTCTCTTTTCAGAGATGTCAATGCACACTGCAGGACCTGTGAAAGATGTCAGAAATTAGGAGGGCTGTCCAAAAGAAACTCAATGCCTTTGCAGCCCATCCTTGTTGTGGAACTGTTTGATGTGTGGGGTATTGACTTCATGGGCCCCTTTCCTCCTTCAAATGGTTATCATTTCATCTTAGTGGCAATGGACTATGTTTCCAAATGGGTAGAAGCCATTGCCACAAGTACTAATGATAATCAGGTTGTCCTCAAGTTTATAAAATAAAATATCTTCTAAAGATTTGGCACCCCTAGAGCCATTATTAGTGATGGGGATAGCCATTTCTGCAACCAAAATTTCGAGAGCTTGCTCAAGAAATATGCTGTCACCCATAGGACTGCTACTCCGTACCACCCAAAAACCAGTGGGGAAGTTGAAATTTCTAATAAGGTGATCAAGTACATCCTTGAGAAGACTGTGAGGACTGACAGGAGGACTGGGCTGAAAAGCTTAATGATGCACTGTGGGCTTATAAGACTGCCTATAAGACTCCCATTGGCATGTCTCCATTCAGACTGGTTTATGGAAAGGATTGTCATCTCCCAGTGGAGTTAGAACACAGGGCCTATTGGGCCATTAAACATTTAAATCTAGACCTAACTACTGCTGGTCATCACAGGTTGCTGTAGCTGTCAGAATTAGATGAGCTAAGGATGGATGCGTATGCCAATGCCCGGATCTACAAGGAAATGTCCAAAGCTTTCTTTGACAAGGGTCTGTTGAGAAAGAGCTTCATAGCTGGTGACAATGTTTCGTTGTTTAACTCCAAACTTAAAGCAAACTGAAATCCAGATGGGAAGGTCCCTACATTGTCATGAGTGTTTCCCCATCCGGTGCTGTGGAAATCAAGGATCCCAAGTCTGGGAAAACCTTGAAGGTGAATGGTCAGAGGCTTGAGCCTTGTTTTGAAAAACCTGCTGAACCCATGGACACCATTCACTTTCAAGGGGATCCTTCATTAAACTGATCCACAGGTGTGTCAATATTGCATCATATGTACTTTGGTTTTGTTAGATTTATCTTGCTTTCTTTTGTTCAAATTCCCTAGGAAATTTTAGTAGCCCCACTTGAATCTGGACCTGTCTGATTTGAATTTTTTATGCTTGGTTTGATGATTACTGCTCTTGGATTGATGATTTATGCTTGAATGCACAATCTTGAATGATGGTTTTTGTTGTCCTTGCTTGAATGGTTGATTTTTGTTGTCCTTACTTGAATGGTTGATTTTTGTTGTCCTTGCTTGAATATGTCTGGGGGTACCCATGGTGGAGAGTCATGTCGTGAATCCAGCCATAGCACAAATGGAATTGGCAGAACAGAGAGCACATGCTCTATGTTTACTACTTTGCTGTTGTTGGGTTCAAAAGGAGACCTGAGAGACTCTCGCGCAATTCACATAGAACCATTCAATAGCTGTCATGAGATTCAAGTACACCTAAGAACCTCTCGTGCGATCCAATAAGCATTTCAGTAGCTGTCGCGAGGTTCAGCAGGAAGCCTGGGAGACTCTCACGCAATTCAATTAGAATACTTCATTAGCTACCGCGAGATTCAAAGGCTGCTGTGAGATTCAAAGGCTGTCGCGAGATTCAAAGTGAACCTCAGAGCTTTTTGCACAATCCAAATGGAGACCTGGGAGCCTCTTGCACAATTCACATGGAATTTTTCACATACTGTCATGCGCTCCAAGGTAAACCTGGGAGATTGTTGCGCAATCCAAGTTGAAAAGCACCTTCACTAGGTTCATTTCCAATCCCGCGACCAGATTTTTCTAAAGCGCGCCAAGCTTCACGATAAGTATTTAAACCCCGCGCTTGTCTCCATTCCCAGTACTCTCTCTTCCTTCTTCATCCAGCAAAACCCTAGCTGTCGGCACTCCTTTTCCTCTCTCCTCCAGCGTCGATCCTACAGCCCATCATTCACACCAAGAATCTATAGATTAGTTCCTAGCATCATCCCCATATATTGCCCTTTGTTCAGAGATCTTGCGGTGCCCTGTGCAACAGATTGAACCAAACCCTACAGTTTTAGGGTAAGCACCCAAATCTCAGTCCCCATTTCTCATATTCAAAAAGAGAGTTTGGAATGGCCCCCAAGAGTGCACCAAAGAAGAGGGGCAAGGATAAGGCCCCTGTTGAGACCACTCCCAAGAAGGCCAAGACTTCAAATGCACCTAAAAAAGGGAAGGAAGTGGTTGAGGAGGTGGAGGAGCCAACCCCTTAGTTTTCTACGCCTTCCGAGCTCATGGCTCAATCCCATTGGAGCTTGAGACAACTTTCGACCTGCCCTTCTTCGAGAAGGAGCCTCTCTCCGCCCCTGTCGTTCAATTCATGAGCAAGGCTGGCCTGACACCCTTGATGAGAGGAATTCCAGCACTAGCCTACCCTAGGCTAGTGCAACTCTTTTACCAGCACATCAAGGTCAAAAAAGACAAGGATGGACAAGTATGCTTGCTGGTGCTGATTGACAATTTTGAGATGTTAGTGAGCCCCAAAGTGATTGCAGAAGCATTGGGCATCCCAGCCACATTCGACCCTAGCTGTGGATATGGCCCCCCCTGAGTGCCTCAATTGATACAATTGCAAGGGCTTTGACTAGAGGACTAAAGGCCTCAGGGGATTCATCCAGAAGAAGAGAATTGGAGCCTGAACTCCTCTTCATTGATCAAGTCCTGAGAAAGAACATTTACTGCTCAGGATATCAGTAGGAGAGGAGAGCTCCCATTGCAGATGCTGTCTATTCTTTCTCTCTGGGCCATGGCTTCCATGCAGCCTGGTTAATGTTTGAAGCTATGAAAGATCTGGTGGAGAAGTTAGGATAGAACAAGAAGCCTCACATGCTCCTCTATGCCCGAGTCATTACCAAGCTACTTTTGAAAGGGGGTTACAAGATAGCAAAAATAGAGGGGACTACCACCCTTGCCCCTACTACTTTGGCCAAGAGGTAATGGGGAATCAGCAGGAGCCTGATGGAGGCCCAGAAGAAGAAGAAAGCTGAGGCTCAGGCCCCTCACAAGCAAGCTGCTAAGGAAGTTGTCCCAAGGTCTACCCCTGCTACCAAAGAGGTGCTTCCAGAGCCTGTCATGACCACCATTGCTACAGCGGCCATCTCAGCCCCCCCACCTTTTACTCAAGGATCCCCTATCCTGACCACATCTCCTACTCCATCTCTCTCTCACCCTCCTCTGTCCTCATTATCTATGCCCACTCCCCCTTCACCTATGATTGGTACCTGGGAGGATACCACCCCCCATGTCAGCCCCTCCCCATCCCCTATCCTACCTCAATACACAGCCCCCATACCCCCATCATCTTCACATAAACTTGACAGCGATCCACAAATTTCCTATAAAAAAAAGAAAACCACTGAGACAACCCCCACCATCTCCCAGACACCACCCACAATCTCTTTTATCCCCACTGACACACCTCACATTGCCGAAGACACCACCCCGGCCATGCCTACCACATCCCCATTCCTAGACATAGACTTAAACCTTAACACAACCACAAGATTCCAAGCCTTTATGGCTAGTTTCCTTGACACAATGCCCAGCCACTACACCCCTCCCGGACTCCCCAATTACATCACCACATCACTCCCCAGAATCCCAATCTCCTCCTCCCTCCACTTTCCATCATGCCCCTTCCTCACCTTTTCAACCTGTGCCCTCTTCTACACAAACTCAACCTCCTAGTCCCGACACACTGACACTTATCCTATCCCTTATCCAAGACATCCAATTCAAATTATCCACCACTACACACACCTAGGACTAGATGCAGACTGAACTCACATCCATCCAATCCACCCTAAAGACATTAACCAACCCACACATCCCTCACCAATCCACTCCAACCCCCCTGGTCCTTTCCACTGACAAACAGACCCAAACAGACTTCAACCCTGACTCTCAACCCCATTCACCACTCCCACTCCCATTTATCCCCCAACCCCACCATTCTCTTTCATACCTTTCATCATTCCCATTTTCCCTCCCCTATCACCCCCTACTCTTAGTGAGCCTACCCCATTTTCTTTCCCCCCCATGCTTTCGATCCCACCTCTTATCCTACACCCTCCAACATTCACTGACAAACAAACCCAAATAGACCCAGAACCTGTTACAGCCCCCCCCACAACTAGATTTACCCACTGTTATCTCCATTTCCCCCACCCAGGACCAATCACAGTTTGCTCCTTCCACTTCTTCTCTGCCCATTGCACCCAAACATTTTTTTTACATCCCTCCCTACCTCACCATCCTCCATGACATGAGGGAGAATCCCTACCTTAGGAGGGATGTCCTGAGGGGCATGGCCCAACTTCGACAGTCCATTGAGACCCCCCTGCTGTAGTAGATTGATGAAATGAAGGAAGCCAATAGAAAGCAACTACAGGGAATCTCCTTGGGTTGGACTAATATCTTGGAGGCCTATCAGAAGGCTAATTCTACAGCTGCTTATAATCAGCTGAGCTGGAGAAAGCAAACACTGCTGCAGAGAAGATGAAAGCAAGACTTTTTGAAAAGAGGCTCAACAATGCTCAGGAGATCTTCAGACTCCAAAAGGAAATCCATGAGACTGACCTCCTCAAAGCCAAAATTTAGATAGCCTCATTGGAAGCTGCATTGGCTGCTGCCAGAAATGCAGGTCAGCATCCCACCCCACTCTCTGTCCGCATGCTAGACCCTGAGCCTAAAGCTACTCCAGAGCCAGCTGCCCAGTCTGAGGAGGCACAACCAATGATTCAGCCAGATAAAGGGAAGACCCCTGCTGCCCCTCCTTCATCAACTCCTACAAAGCAGCCTCCACCTACCAAGGCCCCTACTGCACCTCCAACTGAGCAAACTTATCCTAAACAGAGGAAAGTCACTGCTAAGAGGACTGCTTACACAGCAGCCTCTATAAAAATTGGTAAAGAGTCAGCTGCCCAGTCTGAGGAGGCAAAACCCCCTGGCCAGCCTGAACCCAAAGCAAAAGGGAAGTCCCCAGTGTCCCCCACTGAGGAAGACAAAGGAAAATCTCCTATGATCCCTCCTGAACCCAAAACTAGAAAGATGAGGGTGAGGGCACCAAAAGCTCCTACCGCCAAGAAACCACCAGCTCAACCAAAGAAACTAAGGCAGCCTAAGAAAAAGACTCCAGCTATGGGCAAAGATAGGAAGAAAACAAGTCCAACTGAGAAGCAAGCCCGCAAGAAAGAGGACAACGCTACACTTAGGAAACATGCACAAAAGATGGGCTGGGATTGGTTCACAGATTCAAATTCAGATTCCTCCTCCTCTTAGAACCTAGATTGTAGATTAGGCTTCTCGTACCTTTGCACTTCTTTTCTAGTTATTATAATTACAATTGTACATATTTTTCCAAGTTAATAGAATTTTTCATTTTTTTTTGTATATTGATTTATGTGCCATATCTATTCTGTGTGCTTGTTTACTTTTTTTAATTTAGTCTTCATATTGTTCACTTTTGTCAATAACATGGGAGATGAATTTAGGGAGGCTATTCTCATTTGAAATAGGAATCCATGTAAAAGGTAGATGTAGATGGCAACTGAGTGGATGCATGAAATTGTGCAAGTACAGACATCAGCACAAATGGTGCACAGAGGTCAAGTGTTGATCTCGATCAAGGGATTAAAATGTCCTCATTTTCATAATTGTGGGCCATGTCAGTGCTTGCTCGCGGGGTCCTGAGGCCGCGAAAAGCAGAATTCCACATCTTCCACTATGCAGCTGCGCGATACAAGGGATCACCTTAAATACAAAGGCTAAATTTAGACCATCATTTAGTGTGAGCTCTCTTTTCCCATATTCAGTTGTGCGATTCATCATTCCTCGAACACTCACAATTTATTGCCAAGCTTGGAAAGGAAAAAACTTTAATATGTCGATTCATTTTCCACCGTCAAAGTATTTTAAACACGAAGTTAGTTCGTCTTCATCTCATCCTTTCTCTTCTAACCCTAGTAGTCCGACCCTTCTCATAACCATGGCGAATGACAAACCCAACGAGTTCCCAAACAAATTCTATCCTATGTGGTTGGACCCCCCACCGCCTAAGGAGCCGGACCCATTACAATTTCTTTGGGATGAGTATGAAGAGGTTCAGAGGATCCTAGCCAAGGAGGAGAAGAAAAAGGAGAAGAGAGAGAAGAAGAAGAAAAAAATCGAACCACCTGCATCTCCCCCACCATCTTCCTCAAACCCTCCACCACCGACTCCACCTTGATCCCTGTTTCCCCCCCCCCCTTATTATGTCTGTCTTAGGCTTTTATTTTTTCTCTTTTTGTAAATCTTTTTATAATCTTTTTCAATTCTAATGAATTTTTCTTTTTGTTCTTTACTGTTCAGTTTCCCATCTTTGCTTAGTTCTCTTTCGCTGCTCTTATGTATTTTTGTTTGTCTTCTTGTGTGTTTATTTATTCTGTATTGAATCTACTACACTTTCTCACCTTTGAACCAGTGAGGACACTGCTCCTCATGGTTTGGGGGTGTGGCAGGGTAGGTCTGCCAATAGAATAGTTACTTTTAGGGCCGTAATGGTGGTATAACTGGGATGCATAAAGTCAATTTTCACCTAACTTGACACAATGAGGAAATTTGTGAAAAATTAAAATATTTTTATAGACTTTTCGAAACTGAAAATGTTAAAATCTTGACACCACCATGAAGCTAATATCAGAAAATTTTTCAGTTAGTACTCAGTGAACCTAAGAGGAGAGAAACAGATGAAAATACACCCCATGGGTTAATTTGAGGACCATACATAGTGAGATTTGGCCCATCATTTTCTTTTGAAGAGTATTTTTGGCATTATTGATGCTCTAAGGACTGATTGAGTCAAGACCTTTTCACTAGAAGTTAGGCATCTCCAAATCAAAACTGATTGACAACACTCATGATACTAAGGAAATGATCCAGGGCCTTCATTTGGACAGTTTGAGCCTAAAAATCCAACCTTTTAAAAGCTGCCCTTTTGCATACACTAGTTGAGCCTTAAAAATCCTACTTTTCTTTGACAAACACCAGAATACTTGCACCTTAACCTCATGACCTGATTCAACCTCACCCTCACTCCGAGAATTCAGAAGGTAAAGGAGAAGGAGTTAAAGATAGTGAGAATGGTCCAACATTCTGTGAAAGGTGAAGAAAAGCAACTTAAGAACAACAGTGTATCAATGATATTTGTGTGGCAGTTCATCATAAAAAAATCATAAAAAGATTGAATAAAAATAAAAAGAGAAAAGAAAGAGAAGTCTAGAGAAGAACATCATCTGAAAATTAAAAAAGAAGAGGAGAAGCTGGCCACTTTGATTCTGGAATATATCAAGATGAAGTTTTGCTGAAATGAAGGTTGTGAAGTCATGAATCACTCCTTACCTTGCTGATTTCTTCATTTTGATTCCCTTTTTACCCCTTGATTCTTTGCATCCCTCACCCATAAGCCACATTATAACCCATTCAAAAAGACCTTGTGGATTCAAAGTAAAAATAAGTTGTCATGTGGAGATGAGGAGTTGTCCAATCTATGGTGAAAAGTCATGAGGATGTCAAAAATTAGAAGCTTTGCCTATGCTCATGCTTGCAGGCCCATTTGGGGTCTGTAACTACTCTTGAGCTGTGTGAATGTGAACACCCTTAGATTATCAATGATGAGAGATAGCCCTGGTGAGAATTGGGTCTGAATTTTAACCTCATTAGGGTTGTATCCAACCTGAATTTTGAATTTAAGGCAAGCTGGGTACTGATTTTTACACATTGAATTTCTAATATAAAATGAATGGTGGTGATGCAAAAACTTGCTAAATTTTGAGTTTTAAATGGCCTGTATCACTGCTGCAGTTTCCTCTAAGTGTTAAAGAATGGGTGTGGAATGAAGCTTTGTACATTAAAATCTGTGTTGTCATTAACTGCACTATACTTAACTGTTCTAATGGTGAAGTTTGTGGGTATCTTCACTGAAAACCCTCAGGAGACTTCACTCCTCCACTAGGGATCACCTAGGGGTTTAAAAGGCTTGGTACATATGCTAAATGTACCCGTGATCCCTACGAAAGTGGCATTTAATTAGTTAAAGCTTTGCTAAGGGACTAGAAAAGATTAGGTTTGGGGGTGTGTTAAGACCTTAAAAGTACCACTTTTCACCCCTTAACTTAATCTCTGTTAGACCCTTAGTCATTTAATAAATGACTGTTAAGACAATTTTGTAGGTAATAAGCAGAAGTTGCAAATAAGCCCCTAACCATGCCATGAAGCCTACTGTTGCCCCAAAAACTTCTCAAAAGAAAGAAGGTTGAACCCAGACACAGAATTGGCTGCAGCATAGGCACAGCAAAGCAGAAATAAGTCAAGAAGAATGCCTCGCACAGATGTTGTAGGGTTCAATTGAATCAGAAAGAATGCTTCACGTAGTTGTCGCGGGCTTCTGAAGGGAGCATACCAACTGGTCGCGTAGTCTTCACGCGGTTTGATGACAGAAGGAATTGAAAAGCAGACTTCACGCGGTTCTCGTGAGGCTCAGTCAAGAGAGCTCGTGAAGCACTCGCACATTCTCGCGCAGCTCAAGAAATGAGTCTTCAATCTTCGCATGATTCACTGAAGAGAGAGAGCTCCAGGCAATCCTGCACGAAGCTGTCGCGCAATGGCCGCAGGATACAAACTTTCAAGGAACTGCTCGCACGATCTAGAAGCCCATGTACATTGTTTTCTTCATGAGGATCACCATGGGATTCATCAAGGAACGAGCTGTGCTCGTAATTCCTGCGCCATTCAAATGGAAAGAGCAATCCCGCGACGACCAGAGCATCCCTACGATAATCAAAGTACCAAGCCCGAGACGGCAAGAGCTTCAAGTCAAACAAACCCCGCGATGCCAATTCTATCACGCGATAAGACTTGGAAAGCCTTTCTACCCAGCGAGGCTCGGGTTCTTAACTTCTCCCCCACTTCTACAGGGTAATCTGAGAACTTCCAGTAACTAGGGCACGCACTCCAATGCTCTAATCTTTGTACACACGCCTCGAGGCATCCAAGGAACAGAAATGGGCTATGATAGCATTGATAAATTAGGGTTTTCCTAATCCTAATTCTCACAGAGCTGACTGCTACATAAGCCTAAGCCTAGTTTAGGTTTAGGGGACTTGTCTTTTGTACTCCTTCTTCCTTAATCAACTGTAGAATTATAGTAGGCTAAGGTTAGGGTTTAGGCAGTTTCTTTTTCCCTTTTCCTTCTCTCCATAGTCCAGAACTTGTTGGCTATGTCTATATGGAATAGTTCTAATGGATTTTATGCATGTATGGGACTGGTGTTTTGAGAGTTGTTCTGTACAAGGCTGCTGCCTTGAGATCCTCCATTGCTATGTTTCATTGTAAGCAATGGAGGATTGTTTTTAGGGTTTATTTAAATTTAAGTGACCTGTGTGTCCAGGTTAGGCACATTGCAGGCCTATGCCCCACCACAGGATCCACTAAATCTGAATCCCCATGGGAACTTGAGCTGGTAGCCTTGTGAACATGGTGGCGGCAGCGATGTTCTTGTTCTGTCTTAGACCTCTGTGAGGAGGATAGCCTCTGTGGATAGTCTGTGACTATTCAAGTGGACAGATTATAGCCATAGGGTGAGGCCAATCCACAGATCTAGGATAGATTATTCTTCTCTACACTTGTGCTTGTAGCCTTGTGAGAGATTGTGCAGAGATAGACTCCCCTGTATTTGTATAGACCCACCATCAGATGGCAGATCTGATCTGGCTGTAGAGATTATAGGCTTGTGACTGGATCACTGCTGTCTTTCTAAAGCAGTGAATAGCTAAGCTTAAAAGCTAGTATTCAAACTCCTGCTGGTTCTGTGTGTCCAGGCTAGTGCACATTACACGCTTAGCCCCACACACAGAACTTTAGAGGTTGAGGTTCCTATGGATTCTTGAGCTTGTAGCCTGGATGAAGTAGTGCCTACAATGATAAACTTATTCTGACCCAACTCTAAACTGTGGTTCCCCTATTGGATAGTCTATGACCATTTAAGTGGACAGGTTATAGCCATAAGGGATTGGATCATGGCACAGGGGTGAGTTGGATCCTTTCTCCTCTTTGGTGATAATGTAGCCATTGGACAAGATGTCTATAGTAGGAGATCTGAGTCTGAGTTATAAGACCCATCAGATCTGTACCTAGTAGCTTACTTCTCACCCTTTTATATTTATTTTCTCATACTCCACCATTCTTCCCAACCCTTTCTATAGTTTAGGCATTAGGTTACCTTAGGATTTAGATAATAGTGACCTTAAATCCTCTTCCATTTAGAATTGTCATATCTGGAGGGTCAACTAAAGATAGCTCCCTTGGAGCTTTAGATCAACTTTCCCTGTGGGACAAACTCTTACTTATTAAAACTTACTACAACAGGCCCTGTATCTTGTAGGACTGTGTATTTTTAAGCTTGCTGCTCTGTAGTTTTCAATCCACCGTTGATTTATTTTCACTAACCCCATTGTTATCACTATCTCCAATAAAGTCAGTAGCAAGCACTTAAAATACCTTAACACATCTCTTTCAAGAATCTTGCATAAGCTGAAATTTGCTTGATTGCCTCCAAGAGGGGCAAGTTAATCTTTACTTCTTTAAAGATTTCAGTGATTTCTTCTAACTTTTTGGGGTTTTTATCAAAAGGTAATGGTGCACCGAAGGCATTAGGAAAGGGTAGCTTTGGTACATATGGTACCTTAGTTATAGATTTAGGTGTACTATATTTATTTATTTATTTTATTTTTTTATTTTTCTAATTTTTTTTGTTTTTTTGGTAGTGGGGTTTCTTCTAAGGCTTCCCTCTCTTTTTCCACAGTCTCAGGGATGACTACTGGAGTATGCATCTCAACCCTATTATCAACAGTTCTGTCACTTCTTAAGGTCAGAACAACATGGATGTGAGATGTAGAAATTGGTGTATTTCCCTCACTGGACTGCCCTTCCAAGTTGTTCATTGTTAGTAGGCAAACTTGTTTATTTTCTTTCTTCACCCATTGTATAACTAGTTGCCCAATTTGGGTTTCTAGGTTTGTAATGAATTGGGTACAGGAATATAAGTCCTAGGAGATTTGGGCAAGCCGAGATAGCTCCTTAGAACGTTGATGCGCTTGTTGTTGTAGATCTCGAAGGATATAAACAGCAGTAGCATCATTATCTTTTTTGAATTGTCACATAGGATTGGTTTGAGGAGTATACCTGTTGGTAACTCTAGGATATTGTGGGTATGCATATGATAATTGTTGTTGAGTTACCCTTGGGAAGCCATAGTAGTTTACACCCCCACTGATTATAGAAATTTTCAAGACTACCCCAATGAGAGATAAAGGCTTGCTCTGTTCCTATTGGATATAAGGGGGTGGTCGAGTATTCCATCGGGACATAAGTCGATTAGTAGTTTGGCGAAAATGATTTGTTGTGGCCTTGCATGGTTGTCTATTTTTTTTTTTGAAAGCAGGGAGAAACAAATCTGGGCCTCTGGCTTTTCTTATCAGTGGAAGTATTGACACCTGTGATTTGCAGCTCCGAGTAAACCTACAAAAGCTTAAGAAGTGATCAAAGAAAATTAAAAATATAAAGAAAAATAAAAAGAGAAAGACAAACATTAGTTTTTAAGACAAAACAAAAAAAATAATAAAAATAATCCGCTTCCCCGGTAGTGGCGCCAAAAACTTGATGTACTCTAAATTTGTACTAAAGTCATAACCTATTGCAAGCGCACAATGGAAATTACAGAACTAGTATGGGATCATTCCCATGAGTAAGTGATTATCTTTATATTTTGTGGCTCCTAAAAACTTGTACTTGTCTTTTAAGATCCTAAACTACTGGAGAAATATGAATAAAAGAATGGTTTGTTTAAACTAATTATAGAAAATAAATCTAAATCCTCCTCCTTCCATATTATGGACGTCGATCACAATCCTTTAGTTCTCAAATATTTACAAAATTAAAGTACCGTTACACCTTATTGTAGTCCTCTTAAATTTGGGTGTTAATCAAACTCTATAATTCTTTAATATAGATTTAATCTTATCAACAATCTTCCTAAAATTTCGGCGTCAATCAAACTCAAGAAAATTGAAGATGGAAAAATAAAATCGTTACACTATTTTGAAAATTTTCAATCTGAGTCGTCAATTCAAATAAAAACTTTTAGAAGTTTATAAAGCAGTAAAAGTGCATAAAATAAATCTAAACTATAAAGTAATAAAAATTGTGTTAATCCTCAGCTCTTGTCCTCAGGCGTCAATTGATCGCGAGAAACCTCAGATAACCTACACTAATCTTCTAGCTCCCAATTGTAGTCATCAATTGCTCACGAGAAACCTTGGATATATAAACTAAACTAAACTAAAGTTGAACGGAAGAAAATCCAACCTCAGTCATCAACTGATGATGAGAGTTCCTTTGATAACCCTTCTCCTATGTTGAGCTCTCTTATTTATAGATCATAAGGAGTCGATTTATATTATTATAATCTTAATATAAAAAACTACTGAAAACAATAGTTTCCTAATGAAACTATACTTCTAATCCTAGTTCTTCCTTGCTTTGAAAAGTTGATGCTTCCCGAAATTCAACAGCAGAATCCTCCATTAATCTCTCTTCATTAATCTTTTCGAATCCATGATCTTCCAGACTTCTATTTTAAGATATCTTCTAATTATGAGCATGGCGGTGTAGATTTCACGTGATCGGCAATAGCGAGTCTTTATCTGTAAAATCATCAATCACGATTTTCTCTTTTCTACTCATAACTCTCGAAATGATTCTTTAGTATGAGCGATCGCAATTCTGTTTTTTATTACACTCTACTTGCAGTGTATTCTGGAGAATCATAAATTACAATTTCTCATTTTCTCTTTTGCTTCGTTCAATCGCAAAGTATGATTTTCTGGCTTTAAACATATGTCGAATCATCTTTTATGCTTGATTGTCTTTCTTACTGCTTTATGAGTTTATTTTGACAAAGATTAACACTTTAGTTCTCTTTTACTGTTTATTCTTAATATCTGCACCTCAGTATCTCGTTAGTAGCAAACTGGGGTCTAGTATCACTAAGTTAAGGGTGATGATATGGTATATTTTGTGATTGATCAGATGGGTCACTGGTCGACGAGGCGTGGCGCACGGGGTGAGGACGGCGGTGGTGGAGGCAGATGTGGAGGAGGTAGCGGTGGAGGTAGAGGTGGAAATGGTGGCGAAAATGGAGGTATAGGAGTAGGCAAAAGTGGGGAGTTTGTTATGTTGGCAGTGGTAGATGAGGAAATTAAGTTTGAGATGGTGGTGATGGTTGTGGTGGGGTGGATGAGGAAGAAGTGGAGGCGGAAGAAGAACCTGCTACGGAGCCGAGAGAAGAAGCATCGGCTCCGGAGTCGGGAGAAGAAGGGGCTCTGGGTCTCCCACCACTGACAGCATAACAGGAAAGTCATCACCATTCGGAATGACAATAACATCTTCAAAGGAAGGGGGAACCACATGCTCATTGTCGGGAACGACAACCAGCTCGTTGTTGTTGGGGATGTCAATAATCAAACCATCATAGTTACTGATAAAACACTTGCGCGCTAGCCGGTGGCTCCTTCTCAAACTGTTATGACGCATTTCGGTCTAGGTTGAGGATGTTGAAATAGTTAATCGATGGAGCACAGAAGCTGAAAATATTGGGAGCTATGATGACCTTTAAATAGCAATTTGTCATACAATTTTATTAAATAGACTGTTGTAGTCATTATGGTGCACTGCCGCCACAGAGGTATTTCGTTAATCATTGCGCTTCTTATTTATTGCATCGGTCGTGCATATTCCACGAATTCCTCTAGTATTACGATAAGAAGCGCATCGACGTTTAATGTTGCCCATGGGGCTTATTGCGTCAGCGCTTGATAAGAGGTTTACCGAACAGCCATCGCTTCTAAATTGAAGTGTCAACGCTTCTGAATCGAAACGTCTGTGCTTCTAAAGTGCAGCGTCAATGCTAATTTATCGAAGCATCATCGCTTCTAAATTGAAGTGTCAGCTATTAAATTTAAGCGGCATGTCATTTATTACGAATTTCGAGGAGTTTGAAATGTGGAGCCAGTTGTCTTTTCACGTAGTCTTTTTCAACATTATTTATTGTACCAGCTTTTTGGGGCCCAATAAAAATGCCTTTTAGCCTTCAGCCTTTTCCAAAGATGGGTTAAGGTATTCACTCCATGTCATGTCTTTTGCCTTCCGTCCCCAAACCAAACCCCCTTCGCCATGGCCGAAGAACCCAATTTGTTGTCCGAGATTAGTGAAGCGTTTAGCTTTTCTTCTTCTTCATCGAGACCTTGAAAGGGAGAAGGTCGAGGATATTGAGCTACATCTCGCGCTTTTGGCCAATATGAAGAGGCGGTTGCAAAGGTTGAGGACGGTATTGACGTGGGGCGGGCCGCGATTGATGTTTGAGGCGGATGTGCTATGCTAGTGTCTTTGTGTCTCTAGATTTTTCTTAGGTTTTCTTCTTTTTTTTCTACTGTGTAGTTTTGTAAGTAGTACTTTATAAGAATCAAATATCTTTCATTTATATGATTTCAATCTCACAGCTTTCCATTTAAATGAAAGGGAGAAGACCTTCGTAGAGCTTTTGTCATTTCTATGATTAATTTTTTTTACTTAATATTCAACTCACTTCAATAAGACGTGTCAGCTCTTCTAACTCAAGGCGTCCTTGCTTCAATTACGATGCGCCATCACTTCTAACATGTAGTGTCATCGCTTTTTAATTCAAGCATCATTACTTGAATTAATTAGATCGTCGGTGCTTTAAATTGAAGCGTCATCGCTTTTTAAATTTGTGCGATATGACACATAGCACCTTTCTTTGCAAAGCGATGACCAGCTTTACTTCATTTATTACCATCGTCAGAGTATTAACACGTAGAACCTTTTTTGTGCAATATGACACGTAGTGCCTTTCTGTGCGAAGTGGCTATTCGTATTCCAATAAAAATGCCTTTAGCCTTCCATCGGTTTAATCTTTTGAGCATATCCTTTCTTATGCCTTTCGTCCCCAAACTATACCCCCTTCACCATGGCGAAGCAACCAAACTTCGAGCTTATCCAAGCCATCAGAACTTTCGACCATATGATTCATAGGGAGAAGAGGGTGGAGGTTTTGAAGCAACATCTCGCGCTTATGGCACAGACAAAGGCGTGGTTGCAAAGAGTGATGCATGAGATTGAAGCGGAAGTGGCCGCGATTGAAGATCTTTCTGCCAAGTGTGAGAGGCAACTGCGTGAACTATGACGCCGTCCGAAGGGGGAGTCGCCTACCCTAAAATGATGGCTTTCTGTAGATTTTTCCTAGGTTTTATTTTCTAGGTCTTGTATAGTGTGTTCTTTTTGTAATATATGAAATACAATATCTTTCTCTCATTTGATTTCGTGAAGAGTGAGAACGCCAAACAACTTTTGGCCTTTATATTAATACAATCTCTTCTTTTCTTGTTCTAGTCGAAGATGCATATCAATTATTGCTAGAAGCATCATCGCCTCAGTTTTCCCTAATAATCATTCCGCTAGGCTGAAGCGCTGGCCCTAATTTCTTGGGCGCTGTCACTTCATCATGCAACACATTTCACTAATTGTTAGGAGCGGTAGCACTTCAGATAGACATAACATTTAGGGCGCAATGTTTGTATTCAGTCATTACACTTAGAATTGTAGAACTTTTGTCCTGAATGAATGAGAAGCAAAATTAAGAATACCATCAAATAATCATGGCGTTATAGTAATAATAAGTTATTTCCAATTAAAAGTGATGCCTTGTCGACCGTTCTAAATCCAGTCACTAATATTCAGGGCCCCGTCCCTAAGATTTAGGGCGTTGTCACTTCATTATGGGCGCAGATAAAATGCATCAGCGCTTCAAAACGGGAGATTAACAATATATCCTGTGAATTAAAATATTCTCGTATAATATTATCAGTGTACATTGTATATCTATCCTACATAAGTAGTCTTATGTACATATAATCTTCAGTACAATGCTATGTATGTTAACAGATGTGAAAGTACATTTATGTATAAAAAAAATTTATAGAAGCGATTCCCGTGTATAAAAAAATTCTCGAATAATATGATCAGTGTAGATTATATATCTATCCTTATGTATATTCTATGAATAAGTTTGTTGTGTATATGATCAGTGTACATTGTATATCTATCCTTATGTACATTTGTATGAATAAGTTTGTTGTGTATATGATCAGTGTATATTATATATCTATCCTATGTAAGTAGCCCAATATACATTGCATGAATTTAGTACATGCTATGTATATCAACAAATTTGAAAGCACATTCATGTACAACAAAAAATTTATATAAGTGATTCCACATCATCACTGACATCCTAATTCTCTTCCTGGTGCGTACCGATGGCATGCCCAATCTCAGCCCTGATAGTATCGATGTCTTCCTACTTAAATTATAGAGGGAGATTCCTACTTCAATAATCTACGTATTTCATCACGAAAACCCCGCAGTCATACTTGTTTGTTTGGTGCGGCGCAACGACGGTGTCACTAACCCAAGGCCAATTGTAAAAAATGGAAACCGAGGCGCCATGCATATGAAGCAGGGTTGGGAGGCAGTTCGTCTGTCAATAAAAAAAAGTTAAATATCAGTTCCACATGCATTTAGAAAATAGAAGGGAGTGCTAACACACCAATGTCAAAGTGCTGACGCCTCATTTTCAAAGCGTTGACGCTTCATTGTCATAGTGCTGACGCTCCTTTGCCAAAGAGCTAACAAAATGTTAAAGCGCTAACACACTAACGCCATTGGCAAAGTGCTGATGCCCCATAGTTGAAGCAAGGACGCTAAATATTCAAAGCACTGGCACCCCATATTAAACATGACAATGATTCCGCTAAGAGCCATAAACAATTTCGGTGTTACTTTGGATAGTATTTGAGCATAACTTACCAGTGTCCTTATCGCCTCGCCAAATTCATCTTTCACCTGAAGATCTGAGAGAGGGTCAAGGACATCGATTTTATGTATAGAGGGGGTCACCACAGTAAGCGCCTAGTGTCCTGGGTTTTCGATGTGAATCGAAATAAAAAAAATTTCATAGTCAATCACATTCAAGGCACGATTTTTATTAATGACAAAATGCTGCAATAGCAACGTGCCATGTTGCGCCAAAAAAGATTCGGTGTAGTCTCTGCTCCATCCTACCATGTCGGGGGGGGGGTGTATTGACCACTCTCTTTAATGCAACTCTCATAAGCTCTAAAATATGTGCTCATGTAGTTGAGTCTAACGACGGCCATCCAGAAAGTCTTCCTCTTCTTCTCAATGTCCTCTCGCTTGTCCAAGACCCTAAAGTGCACGGTCATTACCTGCATATGAAAGTATAAGTATCAATATGGAATCAGGGAAGCGATAGGGTTGAATAGGGACTAATACTTACTAGGTCTTCTATTTCCTGTTTGGGTCGCAGGTAGTGCATCAACTCAACGATAATACTTCGAGACCCAATGGTCGGGACGAGAGTCCTACATTCAAATGAAAACATAAGTGGATCAGTCTCTAGCGCTTCAAAGTAGATGCGTTAGCGCTTATTTATGAAGCACTGATGCTCTAACCTAAAGACGACAATGCTTCAAAAATGATGTGTTGACACTTCGGAAGGCATGCTAAAAGTTGTATGAAGGGAATATACTTACTCATTCTTTTTATTGGGAATTTCCCATATAGCATTCATGTAGGCCTGAGGTGGTGCATCGGTGGCCAGTAAACTCACCGCTTTGGGTTTCTTTTTGTGGGTTTGGGGACCAACTCTCTCTTTCTTTTAGAGTGAGTTTGCGAGGGAGGAATCGTGTGGCCTTTAACTTGGGTCCTCCCTCTTCTCCTGAACCTAAATGGGACTTCGTCCTTCACTTCATCTTCTCGCACCGAAGACCTCTCTTAAGTGCATGTTTGCGTAAGGGGAATCTCAAGACCTTGGTCATGAGATGCAGTAGGCAGTGGTGGAGGCAGAGATTGTGGTTGGGGATGGGTTTCTCCCTTCTAAGAGGTTGGGTATTGGACAATGGTGGTGGTGGAGGTAGAGATTGTGGTGGTTGAGGCAGAGAATGTGGTTGGGGATGGGTTTGTCCCATATAGGAGGTTGGGTATTGGACGGTGGTGGTGGAGGCAAAGATTGTGGTTGGAGATGGGGTTTCTCCATTGTAAGAGGTTGAATTTTGGATTGTGGTGGTGGTGGTGGAGGCAGGACTTTCGATTGGGCTTGGGCTTGGGCTGGGGCTTGGGCTGGGGCTTGGGCTGGGGCTTGGGTTGGGGCTATGGGTGGGGTTGGAACTAAAGCTGTGGTTGTGGTTGGGACTGGGGTTGTGGTTGTGAGCGGGGTTGGGGCTTGGGTTCAGGCGGAGGCAGACCTTTGGAGTTGGGGAAAATATATGTGATAATCTCCAGAAAGGCTCAACGGACTTTCTGCCACACTATGGGCCTGTAATATGATAAGAATATCAGTTCATGTAATCAATAGTTAACATGTAGAAGCATTTGCACTTCATATCCGAAGCGTCGTCGCCTCCTGTAGAAGCACTAGCGCTAGATATGGAGGCGTCGACGCTTCATATTCGAAGCGTCGATGCATCATAGAGAAGCGTTTGTGCTTCGTCGTTGGGTTTACTCAAGCTCAACATTTATCCACCATAGTTTAGAAGCATACCTCGGATAGACACGATTGTTGATTCTATAAGAGGGCGAACTGAATCTTAATTTGACCTAGTTCCTTCCAGATAATGGCATTCTGAACCTTCACTTTCTGGTTCTCCTGTTCTAGCTAAAGAAGCTTTACCTTTAGTGGCTAGTTCTCCTATTCCAGCTACATAACCTTTACACTGAGGTCATTGAAGCCTTTGCTCTGCTCTCATTTTGACCTCTCACACTTTGCAATTCTTGAAACGATAGACTGCTTCAATTTTTCATCAGTCCGTTGTTTCACTGAATTATGAGATTTGGGTTCTTCTTCTTCTTCCTCTTCTTCTTATTCTTCTTCCTCCGCTGCCTTTGACACGCTAATAACGTCAATGTCCATTTTCTTCCTCTGCATAGTAATGGGAGGGACCGGTTGTCTTTCACCAAATTTCGCAGGTCTCTGCCCTGTTCCCAATACGACTTCTACCAAAGACAAGGTCCTTCCATAGAGTGTGGCCTTCAGTGGCTAGATGCGGGTAGCCTACAAGATGATAGATATTCCACATTATTTTTGACTGATTAAGAATTTGGGAATACGCGATCACTTCCTTAAGAAGCAATTGCACTCATTATAGAGGTGCCTTTGCTTCATTTTGTAGCGATTGCACTCGTGTTAGAGGTGTCATAGCCTAATTTAGAAGCGAATCTTGTCTCTTAGAGGCGCCATCGCTTCATTTGGAAGCAGCACTGCTTCTATATTATAGTGATAACGCCTATATTTGGATGCAATATCGCCTCGTTTCAAATTTACTTTGGGCTCGAAGTCCGCAAGGTACAGTTTCCTCGTTTTGTTGTTTATTTCCTATTTCAGCAGCCTTGGGAAGCAGATGGTGCCAGCAACCTTGGGTGTGGCACACCGTTCATTAATCTCGTACGCCCAGATCTAAGAAAAATAAAATAAATCTTTGCTCACTTTCGTAATCTTCAGCGCTTCATAGGAAAGAAAATAAGACTTTCTAGGAGACGACATTAACTGCAAGGCAATAGTGCAGCCATAAATATGGTAAATACACTATTTGTTTTCTTTCTCAGCTATATCCCTCATCCTCTTCGCTTTGTCCATCCACATTAGAAGTTGATTGTATGTGTGACGACCCCATGGGTATAAGTTGAAATTGGGGAGATCATCAATGAGGTTGAGGTAGGGGTTCTTGAGGGTGTAATGTTAGTTTAGAAAGAGGACGGTGGTGAGAACGAACAATAGACAGAGTTTTAGAAAGTCGTCGTCAGTATCCTGCTCGAGGCTGAGAATCGTTTGTTCGATGTGTGCCCTTTTTACATCTTTGAGGCCCCTGAAAAACCTATATCTAATGGTCCGTCCTTCATAAATCTCCTCCTTCTATGGGTAACCGAGGGGTAGGTCATTCGAAGACCAGTTATCAAGGTAAAATCAAGGGCCCAAAATTTGATAATGCCAGACTTGTAAGTCCCAAAATTTCAAACCATTCATGGTCTCAGAATTTGATGATTGTGTCCAGGAGGCAGTTGATGCTTATCACGCCATTTGGAGCCAGAAAGAATACACCAAAGATCGACTCCTTAAGCAGATTTTTCCTCTCCTCAGATGTTGTGTCATAAATGTCCCGACACTTTTCGATGGTGCAGTTAGTCATAGGGGTCTTGAAAATCATCTTCAAAATATGTGACACAGAAAAAGGAGAAGTTTAGAGATGAAGGTATTAATAATAGGAGAGGCATCGCTTCCATTTATAGGCGTAAGCGCCTCAAATGTTGGAGCACCGACGCTCCAAAGCTACAACAGTGAGGCGACCCCACCCATATGAGGCACCCCCGCCCATAAATGTTGGAGTGCCAATGCTTCATCTATGGAAGGGACGACACTTCTATTTGCTAGTTTTAAAAAGGGACAGAAATAAAATGACACTCACCTTGCTACTAGATGCAGATATAGGTTTTTACCGCTTTGATGTTTCTTATTACGCTCTGAGAAGATGAAAATTGGGAGGAGAAATGCTAAAAGTAATTTGTGAATTCTAATTCACAAAATTCCCACCTTAAATATTTTTCTCGAATGGGAATGATGGCCATTGCACACCATGATGTCAGCCGCCATAATATCGTCCTTCTCGCCTTGCTTCTCATTTAATGTTTTGACAATGATAATAAATGAAATACGTTCGGGCGTTGCTTCACACAAAATCATGTTGCGTGTCAAATTTTGGGGCACTTCGTATCATATACGAAGCGCTAATGCTTCCTTATTGTCACAGAAGCGCTAATAGGAGATAATGCCAGCGCTTCTTATCGGAGCGCTAGCGCTTCTCAGGGGAGCGAAGCTTCCTCTAACATAAGGTCATTAATATTCAACATTCGAGCAATAAATGCTTAACATTTCGCTAATTAATGGACCTCTCGAAGGGGTCTCTCAAATAGTCAATTCAAATGGTAATGATTACCATTGGTAACCACGAAGTCATGCTCCGCTTCTCATTTAATGTTAAACCACCAGAGCTGCATTTAAAACTCAAGCTCACGAGCTGCTGCTGGAAGAGCTACAGACTTGCTGCAGCAGCTACTCGAGCACATTAATGCTGAAACCTAGCTATTGAGCGCTGCAAACACTAGCCTCAAGACCAGAATGCTAAAGCAAAGAAGATGTCGAGTAGTTTTGAGGTGATCCGGTCAAGCTTCATTGCTGAAGCCAACAGCCACTTGAGCACTTTAGTGCTGATGCTTCAACTGGTCGGGCCATAGATCCGAACCCCGCGAGCTGAAGACTTGGAGCTTGCAACCAGTCGAGTGGTTTAAAGCTGAAACATTAATATTCTCGAGTAGTTTAGTGCTGCAAATCAGCCACTCGACCAGCCTCTCGAGTTGCATTCTTGAAGTTATCCATCCTCTCGAGCTGCTATTTTATGAAGCATCAGCTTCTTGAGCAGCCTCTTGAGCTGCAATGCCTGAAGCCACCAGCCTCTCGAGATGAATATTCTGAAGCCCATCTACTCGAGGCTCAGGTTCCAGCTGCTGTATTCAAACCTCAGAGACATTTTTGATATTCCACATCATCTATGACACACATCCCAATGTGTTGAGCTGTCACACACATCCCGAGGCATTACTTGACACAAATGGGCCACGACAGCAACTACAAACATGTTATTTCTTTCCTTTATTGATTAGCTAAAGCTTTTAACTGTTGTATGGATTGTATATATATAGATATAATTTGTCTTGGGAAGGGAGCCAGGAATATTCTTAGCCTGAGCTCATTTTAGGATTAGGGTTTCCTTTTATATTTGTTTTTCCTTTTTCTTCCTTAGCTCGCAGCCATGTTGGGCTAACTCTTTGTAGCAGCTAGGATTGAATCCGATTTGTAATGTGTATTGTAAAGGCATGGTGAGCAGTCTTGGAATCTTGCAGAGACTACAGCCTTGAGGGCCAGTGATTGTAACTTCTTGTCATGCAATGTAAAGTTATTTTTATTGCTTCTTTCCACCTATAGTCATCTTATGTTCTTCATTTAGATTTTTATGGCTTGTTTGCACCTATGGATACATGAGCTTGTAGCCTTGCAAACATAGTGGATACAGTGGGTTTATTGTTCTAGTTTTAACCTCTGTATCTGGGTTAATCCCTAGGATACCCTGTGACCAATTAAATTGATAGGGTATAGCCCTAAGACTGGTCTAGGTCACAGGGCTGAGCTGTATTCTTTTTCCCTGCACTTGTGCTTGTAGTCAAGTGAGGGATTGCTGCAGAGCCAGATCCTCCTCCATTTTACAATACTATTTTTAGTGAAAAGATATGAGATTTAGTGAAAAATGTAGACTTGAGAGCTAGGTCATTGCAAGCCTCTTTATAGCAATGGCCAGTTAATTTTAATGGTCCATTGAATATGTGAGTTGTGGTTTCCACTAGATCTTCATAGACTGTTTGCTCCTATGAATGCATGAGCTTATAGCCTTGCAAACACAGTGTTTGCAATGATTTTCCTGTTTCAAATTTAATTCCTTGATTGGATGAAATCCCTGGGATATTCTGTGACCATTTAACTGGACATAATATAGCCCTAAGATTAGTTCATGTCTCTGGGTTAGGCTGGATTCCTCTACCTTGCACTTATGCTTGTAGCCAAGTGAAGGACGGCTGCAGACCCAGCTCTTGATCTGTTTTGCAGTGAAGATTTTCCCATAGCTATCTACTTCTCCACATTTTCTATTTTATTTTCCCAAACCACCTTCATTCTTCTTTACCCCCTTTCTTTTAGTTCTGTCTTAATTTCTATTTTAGTTTAGTTTTGTGACACCCAAAAACACCCTCTCTTTACCTTACTTTCCTAGTTTAGGTTAGAGTTGGCAGATTTGTAGCAGATATAGAGATTTACTATTCCACCATTGTGTTTAGATCATCACTCCTTGTGGGACAAACTCTCACATACTAAAACTTGTTACAACAGCCCTGGATCTTGCAAGCCTGTGTATTTATTTTGGTTTATATGTTCTATCCCATATTCTTATTCCCCTCTATTTCTGACTTTGCCAGTCTTTATTTCTGCCATAATTGTGTAATAAAGAATCAACCAAACAGCACCAACAAGGTTTTGGTCCCGTTGTCGAGGAGTTTTGATCTAGTAGTAAATCTGACTTTTTATTTAGATTTGTTGTAGTTGTAGTGGTTGAATAAATTACAGCTGTAGTTTTTGTTTGATTTTTATATTTTTCTTTATTTTCTATTTTAGGTTTGTTTGTGTCATTTTAGTGTTTGAAGAAATTACAACTATAGTCTTAGGATTTTTTACAATTTACTCTTTACTTCTATTTTTAGACCTGTTATTATTTATTTTGGTGTTTGAATAAAGTACTACTATAATTTTTAATTTTTGCAGATTTGGAGCAGTAGTAATTAGAAGAGTAGAACTGCAGTTGGAGCAACCGTACCTAAGTTTGCATCTCTCTTTCCTCTGTTGTCTTTTCAGTTATGCATTCTTTAATTTTTGTAGTAGTGTGCAGTAGTGTGTTGTAAGTTAGCTTTTTACTTGCTGGTAGTTTTATGCTGGGTAGAAGGTCTCATCATCCTGAGCTAGAACCTTTAAATCCTAAAATAGAAAGAGTCCTCAGACCTGAGCTAGCAACACACACCCCTGCTGATCACTTGGAAACATTTGAGATGGGTGAGCAACCTAGACCCCTCAGGGACTACTATGCACCAGGGGTATACTCATCCCCTTTCTGCATTCAATTCTCTGTAGCTAAGGGTAATTATGAGATTAAATCTCAGACCATCCAAATGTTGCCATCTTTCCATGGGTCAAGTAAAGTGGATCCTTACAAGCACATTGATGAGTTTTTGTCCTTATGCACCACATTTAATATTGTTGGCCTAGGAGATGAAGCCACAAAAATGAGGCTTTTTTCTTTTTCATTAAAGGACATGGCAAGAACATGGCTTAATATGTTCCTAGCAAACAACTTAAATTCTTGGAATGCACTACAATGCTAGTTCTTGGCTAAATTTTTCCCAATTAGTATAACCAGTCAGTTGAGGATGAGCATACTCTCGTTTGCTCAGTTCCAACTGAACAATTTCATGAAGCTTGGGACAGATTTAAGGAATTGCTAAGGCAGTGCGCACATCACTAGATCCCCAATGGCAGCTTGTGCAAAGCTTCTACCAGGGGATAGATGCTAAAAGTAGATCCATGATTGATGCTTCATGTGGTGGCACTTATCAGTAAAACTGATAAGGAAGCATGGAATTTGTTTGACGTGATAAGTGAAACCTCTATGCATCACGAGTCTCTATCAAGAAATGGTATTGAGCCAGCTGCTAGAGGTGCAAAAGAACCAACTTCCAAGGGAAAGTTATATGAATTAAATGTGTACAATAACCTAGAGAGGAAAGTGGAAAATTTGTCTAAGAAGTTTGATAAAGTGTTGAGTGTGTTGCAACCCCACATGGCTGCACAGGTTGGAGAGGCATGTTTGATATGCCACTCACCCACACACTCCTTGTTAGACCGTCCTTCTATTGGTTAGTATCTTGAATTAGTAAATGAGCATGCGAATGTTGTCCAATCATATGGACAACAGCCTGCTGGGTATCCTTGGAGGAACTACCCAAACTTAAGGTGGAGATAAGATAATTTTCCTCAACCCCAGCAACTGTACGCATTGCCCTACAGACCCACCCAGCAATATCCTCAAGGTCATACCCCAAGACAACAATTCCCACATCAGTCCCCCAGCCAAGTCAGTTAGCTTTGCCCCTACCACAACCTAGAGCCCCCTCCTTTGATGAGTAGGTTTTGTCTTCATTACAAAACCTCAGCTCACTCTCACAGACTGTGAACTCCCATCGTTAGAGCATAAAAAAGATAGAAGACCAGCTGGGTCAAATTTCCAATGCTCTGACAAGAAGGGAAGAGGGCTGGCTCCCAAGCCAAACAGTGACCACTCCAAAAGGCCAATACATGATTGGTGAAGCTTCTTCAACCAATGAGGAAGCTATGGCCATCAATGCCTTGAGGAATGGTAGGGTGAAGGAGAGCCAAGATGCTTTTGATGCTAAAAGAAGTGCATAAGGAGAGAAGCTAAATAAATGGGGCTGCTATTGAGCCCCAGCTGAAAATAAATAAATAAATAAAATAAAATAAAAATAAAAATAAAAATAGAAAAATAAAAAATTATAAACAATATATATATATATAATCAAAATGTTTTTTAGAATGAAGTGTCAGCAGATGAGGACCAGCAGTACCTCATCTGCCATTTCCTCATGATTTTAAAGAATAGTCTCCTTTTTCCAAGGGAAAAGTTAGATGGAGGAAATGAGGACTGTTTGACAGTTGCTGTCCTTGATGAAATGGTGGAAGACACCTCACCCAAACTGTTGGACTTGGGCTGAGGAATTTGATGAAATTGTTGAAGTTTGAACTGAAGAGGACCCCACTTATATGCTGAAAAAGTAATCATCTTGGGCTTCTTAGTGGGGCTAGTGCAGCAGTCCACTTGGACACCTACCCTGTTGTCCCTCCCTTAGCTTTTTATTGATTGTCCACCTGATGTGGAGTTGGAGTAGCTCTCTCTATATCTCTCATGCAACTACAATTTGTGAGCTGGAAGAACTCAGGTTTGATGCAAATGCAAAGGTATGGCTTTTCATTTTTATATTACAGTTCTTTCCAGTTCAGCTGAGATCTAGATGGGATGACCAATTTACTGTCATTCATGAACCCCCATTTAGGTCTGTTGAGATCATGGTCCCTAATTTTGGGAAGGGATATGAAGGTCCATAGCCAGAGGCCCAAAAATCTGTGTTGAAAATGCTATGGAGCCTCTGAGACCATCCACTTTCAAGAACCTCCACCTGTTATGTGATCTCAACCGTGTATCATATGTAACATATCTGTCAAGATGTGTTAAATTTGTGTAAATATTGTGTTTATATGGGCTGCTGTGATAAATCTTGATTAAAAGGTGTGCATAACTGCTGATATACTATTGTGAGACGAATAGATCTGTTAAGCATAAGCTCAGTGAGTTGTATTCCATCTCTGTGCTATCCATTCAAACTCCATCACCTCACACCTGGCATCCAATATCTGTGCTATTCATTTAGATTCATATGCAGACCATGTCTAGGAATTTCTGTTTTAGGATTATTACTGATTTAAGAGTTTAGTATAGTTGCTGTCTTTAGCGTACTTGATGTTTTTAGTTTAACTACTATATTTACTTAGGTGTAATTTCTATTTTATGTAGTTTTCTGTTTTAAGAATCTATGTAGTTGTTGTGTCTTCCTAGTATCATTTTGTATAAATTCTCTTTTTCTCTTAGTCTAATTTTTTGCAATCTTTTACTTTATTTTCTCTTTAATTTTCTACTGTACTTTAGTTTTTCTTCTATAAACCTTGCTGCCCCATACATGTCTACTGAAACAGTGAGGACACTATGTATCTTAGGTTTGGGGGTATGGCAGGGTAGGCCAGTAAAGTAGTTAATTTTAGTGTGACAGTGTTGGGTGAATTAAGATAAATAAAGTCAATTCCAACCTAATAATGTTAGAAAGAGGAAATTAAAAACTTTTGCAGACATTTTAAAATTAAAAATTGAAAAAAAAAATTTAACACTGGCATGAAGCAAACATCAAGAATTTTTTTTTTGTTTTTTTTCAAATAGTACTTAGTGAACTAGAGATGAGAGAAAAAGATGAAAATACACCCATGAGTTAAATTGAAGACCATACCCAATGAGATTTGGGCTTATCAATTTTCTTTTGAAGAGTATTTTTGGCAATTTGTTTTGCTCTAAGGAATGACTGATTCAATATCTTTTCATTAGAAGTTAGGTACCCCCAAATTGAAACTGATTGGTAGCACTTATGACACTAAGGAGATGATTTAAGGTCTTCATTTAGACAGTTTGAGCTTAAAATTCCTACACATAAAACTACCCTTGTGCATACACTCTTTGAGCTTTTAAATCTTTTTTTTTTTTAACAAACACCAGAGTACTTGCACCTAAACCTCACGACCTGATTCAGCCTTACCCTCACTCTGAGATTTCAGAAGGTAAACGAGAAGATGTTGAAGATAGGTGGGCTGGGTTCAACATTTGGTGGAAGTACTCTGGTGTTTGTTAAAACTGATTGGCAGCCTTACCCCCAAATTGAAACTGATTGGCAGAACTCATGACACTAAGGAGATGATTTAAGGTCTTCATTTAGACAGTTTGAGCTTAAAATTCCTACACATTAAACTACCCTTGTGCATACACTCTTTGAGCTTTTAAATCATTTTTTTTTTAACAAACACCAGAGTACTTGCACCTAAACTTCACGACCTGATTCAGCCTTACCCTCACTCTGAGATTTCAGAAGGTAAAGGAGAAGATGTTGAACATTTGGTGGAAGGAGAAGAAAAGAAAGCCATAAACAACAGTGTATCAGTTGTATAGTTGTGGCAATTCATCATCAAAAGATAAAAATAAAAAAATATAATATAAAAAATAAATAATAAAAAAATAATAAAAAGAGAAAAAGAAAGAGAAGTCAAGAGAAGTACTTCATCTGATAAGATAAAATAGGAGAAGAAATTGGCCACTTCAAATTTGAAAACATCAAGGAAGGTGAAGCTATGCTTTAATGAAGGTTGCAAAGTCATGAATCACCTACTCCTCTTGCTAATTTCTCAATTTTGATTCGATTATACCCGTCCTATTCTTTTTAAACCTCAACCATAAGACACATTACAATCTATCAAAAAGACCTTGTTGATCCAAAGTGAAATGAGCTGTCATGTGGACATGAGGAGAAGCCTAATCTATGGTGAAAAGAATATGAGAATGTTAGAAATTAGAAGCAATGCCTATGCTCATGCTTGCCTGCCAATTTGAGGTCTATGACTGATCTTGAGTTGATGAGAATGTAAACACCTTAGATTTTCATTGTTGAGAGATAGCCCTGGTGAGAATTAGGTATGAAAGCTAACTTCATTTGGGGTAGTATCTAAATCTGATTTTTGAATTAAAGGCAAGCCTAGTACTGATTTTAACACATTGAATTCTTGATGAAAACTGATTGGTGGTGATGGAAATACATGTTGATTTGAGTTTTAAATTGTTTGCCACACTTCTTTAAACTCCTCTGATTTTTAAATAATAGGTGTGGAATAAAGCTTTATTTATTAAAATCTGTTTGTCATTGGCTGCACTATACTTAACTATTTTAATTGGGAATTTGTGAGTATCTTCATTGAAAATCCACAGGAGACTTCACTCCTCCACTAGGGATCACCTAGGGGTTTAAAATGCTTGATGCATAAGTTAAATGCATCCATGCTCCCTGATCAGTCACAGAATATATCATTTTATTACCCTTAACTTAGTGATGCTAGGACCTAGTTTGCTACTAACAAGTTGATGATGTGCAGATATTAAAGAAAAATAGTAAAAAAGAGGCAAAGTGAAAAAAATATTCATCAAAATAAATTAAAAAAGCAGTAAAAAGATGATTGAGCGTAAGAAGATGATTCACTACCTATTGAAAAATGAGTAATCATAATTAACGATTCTTCAAAAAGCGACAAAAGAGTAAAAGGCGAAACAGAAGAAAGCGATCGTTCTTTATAGAGAATCGTCTACCGAGGAAGCTATGAAAGATAGAAAATCATGATTTACGATTTTTTAAGAAAAAGAAGAAAAAAAGGTTAATCGTGAATTACGATTATGATTATAGAAGCTTTCCTATTGTTGTTGATCACGTGAGAATTTCCACCGCAAAGAATAGAATTAGAACTCTTTGATTAGAAGTTTGGCTAATCATGAATCTGGGAGATTGGTGAAGAAGAATCTTAAAAGGACTCTGCTGCTGCTATCAAGGAAAGAAATCCAGAACACATCAAACATCCAGAAGCAAGGAAGAATAAAATTAGAATTAGAGTTATATTATAAATTTTTTATTTTAGTAGTTTCTTTTATTAGAATTAGAACTCTGTAAACTGACTCCTTATGAGCTATAAATAAGAGGACCCGGTGTAGGAATAAAGCATTGAAGAATTTCACAGCATCAATTGACAACTGAGGTCTGTATTTTCTCTCGATCAAAGTAGTTTGGGATTTACAAAGTAACATCATCCACAGTTCTCTGAGGTTTTGCCTGACAACCAAAGCTAAGGAAGCTGAAAGATCGACCCTTTGAATGGTTCTACTTTTGCTTTCTAGTTTAGATTTTATTTTATTTTTAGTTTAGATTTTATATGCTTTGTAAACATCTTCGAATTTTGAATTGAATTGACGACTCAGGTTAAAGTTTGTAGATTAGTGTAACGGTTTTACTTTCCATCTTCAATTTTCTCGAATTTGATTGACGTCCAAATTTTAGAAGATTGTTGATTAGATTAAATCTGTGTCGAAGAATTTTAGTTTTTGATTGACGACCAAATTCTAGAAGCTACAATACGGTGTAACGGTATTTTAAATTTGTAAACATCTGATAGTTGAAGGTTGAGATTGACGACCTCAATCTAAAGAAGGAGGATTAAGATTCATTTTTATGTAATTAGATTAAAGAACCCATTCTTTTATTCATATTTCTCCAGTAGTTTAGGACTTAAAGGATAAAGATAGTTTTTAAAATAGGAATATAAAAATCTATAAGAAGATAATCACTTCTTCATGGGATCAATCCTATCGCTAAGGTATAATTTCCATTGTGCGCTTGTAATAGGTTAAGGCTTGATTTTAAATTTAATATATACATACTATAAGCCGGTCAAGTTTTTAGCACCATTGCCGAGGAAGCGCTTTATCTTTTATTTTTGTTTACATTCCTGTTTTAAAAGTACATATTTATCTTTCTCTTTTTATACTTATTTATATTTTTAACTTTCTTTAATCACTTCTCAAGCTTTGCAAGTTTATTTGGAGCGACAACTCAGAGTTTCAACACTCCTGCTGGCCACAAAAGCTAGAGGCTCAGATTTTTCTTTCTCTCTGCCTTCTAATAAAAATAAAAATATAATATAATATATAGTTCATTCAAAGATGCAAGGCCGTGATATAACATCTTGGCCGAATCTCAACATGGCCTACGCCCCTATAGAATTCCCAACTTCTCCTTGGTATCCAACCATGTTGGAGACTGAGCAGGCTTTTGCCTCTCAGTGGGGTAGTGTTGCGAATACTCACAATCCTCAGTGGGATAATCCTTATGGCTTCCCAAAAGTAAATCGACAAGAATTATTTTATACATACCCACAACATTCTCTAGATTCTCAACAGTTATATAGCCCTTACCAATCTTTTGCCCAACAGTCATGCCCTCAGAAAGAAAACGATGGTGCGCCTATATTGCAAATCCTTCTAAACTTGCAACAACATGTGCACCATCAGACTAGGGAATTAACTCAATTGTCTCAGATCTCCCAAAATTTACACTCTTGCATTCAGTCCCTTGCAAATTTAGAAACCCAAATTGGGCAATTAGCCTTGCAATGGGAGGAAAGAGAGTGTAATCAGGTGAGCTCACAGACACTGACTCCCACAGTTCAAGCAATTTAGACTTTAAGGAGTGGTAGGACTATTGACAATAGAGTAGAGTTGCCTACCCCAGTAGCTAGCCCTACGACCATAAGAAAAGAGAATGAAGTCAAAGAAGAGACTCTCCCACGAGAAAACCCAAAAATATTAGAAAAATAAAAAAAAGTAGAAAATAAAGAGGATAGTTGTTGACGACTTCTGGTGTGCTTACATTATTGGTTGGTGGTGAAAGTTATTTAAAAATCAAAGACAGAGTAAAACAGGGGGTGAATCCAGCACAACTCAGAAGTCCTAGACCTGCAAGATACAGGGTCCTTTGTAGCAAATTTTGATAAGTAAGAGTTTGTCCCACAGGGAAAGGTGATCTAGAGCTCCAAGGGAGCCGTCTCTAGTAGTCCCTCCAGATTTGTCTACAGATCTGGCAGTCCTAGAAGGAGGGCAATTTAAGGTCACTTATTCTAAGTATTTTAATATCTAAACTACAGAAAGGGTTGAGAGGATGGATGGAGTGTGGAAAATAAGTATAAAAAGGGTGAGAAGTACGTTATTGAGCCAAGGTTAGAGAAGTTTTGTAACTCAGATTTAGATCTGATGTTATAGAAATCCAGTCCAGAGGCTACATTATCACCTCTGAGGAGAAAGGATCCAACCCATCACTCTGCCATAATTCCACCCTTAAGGCTATAACCTGTCCACTTGAATGGTCACAGATTATCCCATAGGGGAGCCACTATCCAGGGATGGGTCAAAACATAATAAGTAAATCATTGCAGGCACTATTTCATCCAGGCTACCAGCTCAAGAATCCATAGGGAACCTCAACCTCTAAAGTTCTATATGTGGGGCTAAGGTTGTAGGACCATGATAGCCCAGACACATAGAACCAGCAAGAGATTGAGTACAACCGTCGATCCAGCTGTCCATTGCTTGAGCGAGGCTACAATGCTCTAGTCACCAGCCTACAATCTCTATAACCAGATCAGATCTAACATCTGATGGCGGATCTATACAAATATAGGGGAGTCTGCCTCTGTACAATCTCTCACCAGGCTTCTACAAGCTCAGGTGTAAAGAAGAAGGATCCATCTTGGATCGGTGGATTAGAATCACCTTAAGGCTATAATCTGTCCACTTAAATGGTCACAGACTATCCCAGAGGTTATCCTCCTCGCGGAGCCCAAAACAAAACAAGAATATCGCTGCTACCACCATGCTCACAAGGCTACCAGCTCAAGCTCCCATGGGGATTTCAGATCTAGTGGGTCCTGTGGTGGGGCTAAGGCTGTAGGACCATGATAGCCCAGACACACTGGTCACTTGGATCTGAATGGCCCTTAGAATCAGTCCTCCATTGCTTTGAAACACAGCCAAAGCAATGGCGGATCACAAGGCAGCAACCTTGCACAGAGCATCACACACATAAACACCAATCCAACAAAGTACAGATCCTATTACAGAACTTCCATTGATCTAATTCAAAACAACATACAAAGGCATAGCCAGCAAGTGCTGGACTATGGAGAGAAGGAAGGAAAAAGAAATTACTTACTGCTAAAAAGAAAGAGAAAAGAAAAAACGATCTGAGATGGGTTCCCAGATACCTAAACCTAAGCTTAGGTATGGGTTTATATAGCAGTGGGGTGGCGGTGCATTAGGGTTAGGAAACCCTAATTTTAACGATGCCACGTGGCCTAATAATGATCCTTAGATGCCTCGAGGCACGTGCACAGAGATTTGAGCGTGGGAGTGTGTGCCCTAATCGCTAGAAATACCCAGAAGGTCCTCTGCTGAAGAGATGGAAGTTTAGGGTCAGAGCTTCGCTAGGTAGCTGTAGTTTCCCAGACTTGTCGCATGGTAGCTCTTTGCTCTTCGCTAGGATGATTTGACACTGAAGCTTCAGCCATCGCGAGGTTGCCTTGGTTTGCTCTTCAGGCGGTCGCGCGGTAGAGATTTGCGCTCTCGCTGGATTGGGCTTCATGAGGTTGAATAGAAAACACAGTCTCAAGTGTCACGGGGTTGAAATTCAAGCAGTCGCGAGGTCGCTCGGTCTTCACTGTGCTAATCTTCGCGAGAGTGAATTTGAGCAGCGCGAGAACTTCGCGAGCACTTCTCTTTACTGAACTTCGCGAGTTACCTCGTGAGGCTCTACTGAGTTCTGAACTGCGTGAGGCTCTATGTCTCACTTGATCTTCGCAAGGTTGGCTTTGCCTTCGCCAGGATGTTTTCTTTCTTGAATGGCAGAAGAACTACGTGAGGCATTCTTCTTTTGATAATTGCATCCCGCGGCAACTGCACGACAACTGCGCGAGGAATCTGCTGAAGCTCTCTCTCCTCAGCCATTCTGAGTGAACTGCACGAGATTGAGAGAGGTCTACTTTGAACTACGTGACACTGCGCGATGTCTTCTACTCTTGAGCTTCGTGAGAGCTGCGCGAGTTTGAGTTTCTGAAGCTCTTCAGTCACTCATCTGCGCGAGAGGTTACTGTAAAGTCTTGGGAAGCTCAGTTGAACTGTGCGAGGCATATTTCTCCTGAATCATCTAAAGCTTGGGTCAGCTGGGCGAGGCTCATTTCAGGTCTGGATTCAGAGTTCATTCTTCTGAGGGATATTTGGTGCCAAAGCAGGCTCCTTAGTAGGATTCCTAGCCTTATTTCACTGCTGATTATTACCTACACAAAACACTTAACAAGAACTTATTACGTGGCTAAGGGTCTAATCAAAGGTTAAGTTAAGGGGTGAAAAGTGGTACTTTTCAGGTCTTAACACCCCCCCAAACCTAATCTTTGCTAGTCCCTTAGCAAAGCTACATTAAATCTACTCTAAAAATTAAATGCCACTTTCGTAGGGAGCACGGATAAATTTAGCATATGTACCAAGCCTTTTAAACCCCTAGGTGATCTCTAGTGGAGGAGTGAAGTCTCCTGAGTGTTTTCAGTGAAGATACCCACAAACTTCTCAAATGAAACAGTTAACAAAAGTGCAATATCATCCAATGAGCAGTTAAGGAGTCAGATTTAGTCTACTCTTGAATTAGTACACAAAAGAAATTTAATTCATTGGTTGCACAGTACCTTAAGCAGCATAAACTCTCATGATTGCACATTATTTACAAATAGTTTGCAATCACAGAAAACTGCACAAGTGTGTGTCAGCACTGAGCTTATCCTTATGTCAAAAAATTAGGTTAAGGTCATACATAATGCATTCAAGTTCAGACCTAAAAGAAAACTTTGCAGGGCATACTCTCATAAAGGTTCGTTGAGGGGTTCATTTTCTCAGAGGCTCAAGAGCAGTTACATCCCCCAAATGGGTTTGTAAGCATGAGCATAGGCAGAGTTCTTAAGTGCTGACATCATTGGCAGTTCCTCACCATAGATTGGATAATTCCTTATCTTCACGTGACAGCTCATTCATCTTTGGATCACAAGGGCTTTTAACTGGGCTATAATGTGGCTTATGAGATAGGGTTAAAAAGAATGGAAGGTTGAAAAGGGGTTCCAATTTGAGAAATCATTAGGTCACAGAGGTGGTTCATGACTTCACCTTCCATAATTCAGCTCCCTTCATCTTCTTTGAGATTTTCCGATCTGAAGTGATCAGTTTCTCTTCTTGATTTTGATTTTTCCAATAAAAGTTCCTCTTGACTTCTCCCTTATTCCTCTTCATTATTATTTTTGTTTCTTTTTACTGGAGTTTCCTTCTTTTTGTTTTGTTTTTGCTTTTCAGAAATGCCACCATGTTCTCAGTTACCATCTTGCTTGATTTTGAGAACCTTCTTCTCCATTCACCTAATGTTGACCATAGCTAGTCCATCTTCAACTCTTTCTCCTTTACCTTCTGAATTCTCAGAGTGAGGGTAGGTTGAATCAGGTTCATAGGTTCAGGTTCAAGTACTCAGATGTATTTTTAAGAAATTTAGGATTTAAAGCTCAAAGGGGGGTATGGACAAGGGCAGTTGCTTTAGGATTGGTCTTTTTAGGCTCAAACTGTCCAAGAGAAGGCCTTGATCCTTTCCTAGGTCTCATGAGTACTGTCAGTTGTTTCAACTTAGAGTTACCTAACTTCTAGTGAGCACAGTGACTCAGCCAGTCCTTAGAACTAAAAGAAATGCCTTAGTTACTCCTCAATAAATAGAAAAATTTTGTAGGCCCAATTCTCACTGGTTATGGTCATCCTTTGAACTTTCAAGTATGTCCTCACCTTTTTCTCTCTCTAATGATTCACTAAGTGCTGATACAAGTAGGTTTCCTTGGTGATATTATCATGGAAATGTGGAATATTAGAAGTTTATAATGTCCAAGGTTTGCATAAATTTTAAACTTCTTAATTTCATGATTCTTAAGTGAACAGAGGTCCATTTCCATATTGCTCAGATGAGTCTGCTGCACTTATGATAGCTATTCCATTGGCAGGGTCTGCCTGGCACGCCCCCAAACCTATGAGGAGCAGTGTCCTCACTGGTTCAAAGGTGAATGTGCAGCAGAATTAATGAGGCTAAAAGAAAAGGAAAGAACAGGGAACAAAACACACAACAGGCAAAGCAAGATAGTAAAGACAGGGGAAAAGTCTATGAAAAATTAGAAATGTACAAAATACAAGAAAACAGTTGCAAAAGAAACAGAGAAATTCCTAGGTACAATCTAGTTAGAATCTGTCTCAAAACTTGTCCCATCCCATCTTCTTTGCATGCTCTTGCAGAAGAGCCTCTTCTTCTTTCTTCTTTCGTTCCCTCTCTGCCTTTCTTTGCTCGGGAGTTTTGGGTATGGTTGGAGCCCGGACCCTCATTTTTCTCTTCTTGGGTTCAGGAGGGATCTCCGAAGATTTAGCAGTGGTTAGCTCAGGGGGTTTGGTGGCAGATTTTCCTTTGGGGCCCTTTACCTTTGGAGGCTTGCCCTTGCTGAGCCAGAGGGGAAATAAGAGGTGATTGGGCTGGTGCTGGCTCAGGAGGGGCAACGGGGGATTTAGCTTGGGCTTGCACCTGAGACAGGAGAGGACTTTTCCCTTTTTTTGGTTTAGGAGGAGCCACATGAGATGGATCTAGTACTTTAGCTGTAGGAATGGCAGGGCTCTTCCCTTTCACGGGCTGGCTAAGTGGTGGTGCCTCCTCAGATTGGGCAGATGTTTCTTTTCCAATTTTCAAAGAGCGACTTGGGGGAGTAGTCCTCTTTGCAGCAACTTTCCTTCGCTGAGGATAGGATTGTGCAGCAGGGCCGGATGAAGGAGCAGCAACAGTAGGTTGGGCACTGGGATCCGTAGGTGGTGCAGCATCAGAGTCTGAGTCAGAAGGAAAGAGCTCACTAGGGTCCAATCCAAGGGCAGCAGCAGCCTGTCTGCGTTCTTCTTTGGAAAGTAGGCTCCCATGGGGATCATCCTGAGCAGAAGCTCTGGTGACCTTTGGAGGTGGGGATGGAGGGGCCGGCCTTTTGCCTTTTTGTTTAGAAGTGGGTTTTTTCTTGGAAGAGTAACAGGTTGTGTAGGTACTGCAGAAGGAACTGCAGTAGGCATTTGTGGAGGAACAGGAGGAGCTACCGGAGTGGGGGCTGTGGGAGTTGGGGGAACAGATTGTGTAGGGGTTGGGGTAGGGGCGGTGGAAGAAGATGGGCCTGGTTGTGTGGAAGAAGATGGGGCCTCAGGGGGAGCGGTGGCGATGGGGGTGGCTTGTATAGGTTGGGACAGTAGGATGGCAACTCTCTGTTCCAATATTTTAATTTTCTTGTTAGCCCACAGGAGATTGGTATCTTCAAGCTCCTTACTGAGTTGGGTGATCTCCTGAGCATTGTTCAATTTTTTCTCGAATAGCCTGTTGTGCTTTTTCACCCTCTCTGCATTAGCCTTTTCAATCTCAATAGTCATTCTGTAATACGTTGCTAAAGCCTTGTTCGCATTTGATGTTTCCAAAATTGCCTCCCACCCTTTGGAAATATCTCTCAGCTGCTTGTGGTGAGTAAGCTTCAAGTCACTAAGTTTCTGCAGCAAGGGGTATTCGATGGCTTGGCGGAGTTGGGCCATGCCATTGAGAACATCCCTCTTGATATAGGGATTGTCCCTCATGGCATGGAGGAGAGTGAAGTAGGGAGGGGTGTAGTAGGAGTGTCTGGGCAAGATTGGTAGAAATGGAGTGGAAGGAGGAGATGGTGATGGATCCTGGGGGAGAAAAGTGGGGGCTGTAGAAATGGTTGGGGTGGTTTGGGTTGAATGGTCAGTGAATTGAGGAGGGGGTGGGAGAAGGGGGGGAATGGAAGGTATGGGTGGAAAGTGAAATGAAGGAAGGGCAGCGGATATGGATGGTTCAGGGTAAGGGAAGAAGGGGATGGTGAAAGGTTGAAATGGAAGGGGTCAGCTTGGGTAGAAGTGTTGGTAAATTGAGGGGGAGGTAGTATTAGAGGGGGTAGGATAGGTAGAGAGGGAAAAGAGTGGTCGGGTATTGTGTCATGGAGGAGGAAGGGTGGAGGTAAGTCAATGTGGGTGGGGTCTGTTGAACCGGGAGCCGAGGTGGAAGGGGGTTGGGTCAATGGGGTGGTAGGAGGTTGTGTTGGGATTGGTGGGTTTGTCAATGCGTGAAGGGTGGATTGTATGGTGGTTATGTCAGTTTGCATTTGGGCTTGGGTCTTTGTGGTGTTGGATAGTTGGGTTTGGATGTCATGTATGTGGGAAAGGATATGAGTAAGGGTATCTGAGGTTGGTTGAGGTGGAGTATGAGGATAAGAAGGAACAGGTTGGAAAGGGAAGCGAGGGCATGATGCAAAGTGGTAGGGGGAAGGTGAAGGGTCCAAATGATATATGGTGAAGGGAGAGGGAACTCAGGGAGAGGGATGTCATGGGTGGGCAAGGTATCAAGCAAGGTGGTCATGAAGGCGTGATACCCTGAAGTGGTGGCGAGGTTAAAGTCCAGGTCATGGAGAGGTGGGACTAAGGGTTGGTCAATAAGGGGTGTGCATGTGGGAAGGACAGGGGAGGTGGAAGTGGGTAAAGATGAGGTAGGGGTAGTGTGGGAGGTTTTCTTTTTAAGGTAGGTTATCAAGGGAGGGCTGTCAGGGTGTGGATCAGATGATATGGGAGAGACTGGGGCTGTGTATTGAGGTATGGTGGGTGAAGGTGGAGTGTTGTCCTGGGGTTCAACACTTTCTTCCCAGGTACGGATAATAGTGGGAGGTGGAATGGAAAAAGGAGATAAAAGAGGGAAAGGGAGAGATGGAATAGGTGAAGAAGGTAGTGGAGAGGCAAGTGTGGTGAATGGAGGGATTGCTGCAGAAGCAGAGGTGACAGAAGCTTGTGCCACCTTCTTTGGGGCAGGGGTTTTAGCCTTCTTTTTGGGGGCAGGGGTGGCCTTTGCCACAGCAAGTCCCTCTCCCTGCTCGGAGACATTCTGAGCTTCAACCTTCTTCTTCTTCTTCTGGGGATCCATTAGACTTCTGCTGATCCCCCATTGTCTTTTGGCAAAAGTGGTGGGAGTGAGGTCAGCAGAAAACTCCCCCACTGGTATCTTGTACCCTCCCTCAAGTAGTCCGTGATGAGTCTTCCATAGGGGATAGTGTGGACCTTCTTTTGCAGCCCAAGCTTCACCATCATGTCTTTCATGGCTTCAAAAATCAACCATGCAGCATTAAATCCATGGCCCAGAGAGAGAGTAGAGAGCATCAGCAATTGGTCTCCTCCTTTCTTGCTGATGGCCGGAGCAGTAGATATTTTTCCGTAGCACTTGATCGATGAACAGCAGCTTGGGATCCAAATCCCTTCTTCTGATGGAGTTCCCTGTGGCCTTCAAGCCTCTGGTAATGGCTTGGGCAATGGTATCGAGAGGGGGACTCACAGGGGCACCATATCCGCAGTTGGGATAAAAAATGGCCGGGATGCCCATGACTTCAGCAATTAACTCTAGGCTAAGCAACATCTCAAAATTATCAACTAACATAAGGAAGCCTGGCTGCCCCTGTGTGTCTGGTCTGACCCTAAGGTGTTTGTAAAAGAGTTGCACTAATCTAGGATAGGCTAGTGCAAGAATCATTTGCATCAAGGGGAACAAACCAGCCTTGCGCAAGAACTCAATGGCAGGTGCTGACAGCGGCTCTGATTCAAAGAAAGAGATATCAAAAATGGCTTCAGGCTCTAAGGGAATGGAAATGAGGAGCCCAGAGGGTGTAGAATAATCAGGTGTTTGTGCAGCCACCTGAGGAACCACCTCCTTCCCTTTGTGTTGTGCCATAGAGGACTTGGCTTTCTTAGGGGCAGGCTCCACAGTGGCCTTGTCCCTGGCTCTCTTCACAGGTGTGCTTTTAGGAGCCATCACAACTCTCCTTGGTGAGTGTGCAGTTGAAATTTTGAAAGGAAAGATCAGGAGCTGAGTCTAACCCTAAAAGTTAGAGTTCTATTCAATTGGATGCACGGTGGATCTCAAGAGCTCTTAGCAGGGGGCAACTATTGATGGAAGGTTTAAGAATAAAAATCTAGAATTTCAAAGTGAACAATGAACTGTAGACAGGATGCTGGAGGAGAGAGGTTGAGAGGAGTGGGAGCTAGGGTCGCGAGATTAGATGTTCCTTTAAACTGCGCGAGGCAACCCACCCAGTTATATTTGAAACTTGCGACAGCAAAACAAAGTAGTTCTTTATGAACTGCGCGAGAGGGGACCAAACCCATTATTCAGAACCCCGCGATGGCTTAACCGAGTTAGAATTCACTCACCCATGAGTCAGCTGTTTGACCCTGACTTTATGGGTGGATTCTCTCACAGACTCTCTTCCAGGGACACCCCCAAGCATTATAAAGCATTTACAAATTCCCATACTTTCAAGGCATTAAATTCATACATCATGAAAAGCATTCAAATACTACATTATCATTCAATCACTTGAAATTATCAAACAAGGGGAGCTGGTATAAAAGTAGGCATTAAAGCACTAAACTCAGATTCCAACAAGATCGCTAACAATTCCTATCAACTGTAGAATACATATCATACAACGGTGCACAGTTCTTAATCATTAATTTAATGAAAGATCCCCCTCAGGGTTGGAGGATCCTTCACCAATCAAAAATTGGCCCTTGGGATTAACCACTGGTTGACTGGGCAACCTTCCCTCTTCTCTTTTAGCTAAGGTGTTCGCTAGTTGTCCAATTTGTTCTTCCATCTTCTTGACGCTCTGACCATGAGAGTTCACAGTTTGAGTCAAGGAACCCAGGTTTTGCAGTGATGTCAAGACCTAGTCCTCGAAAGAAGTATTTCTATGTTGAGAAGGGGGTAAGACCAACTGATTTTGCTGCTGATGGGGCTGCTGATGGTGCTGGAAGGTAGACCTAGGGGCATTCCCTTGATTGAACTGCTGTTGTGGCCTTTGTGGTAAGGCCAACATCTGTTGGGGCTGCATGTAGTTGTCCTGCTTCCACCTCAAATTTGGGTGGTCTCTCCATTGGTAACCAGCATTTTGGCGTTGGTATCCATATGACTGCCTATTGTAGCCCCCAGATTGTTACTGGCCATAAGATTGAGCAGCAGCAGCATGTTCTAACATCAATTCAGGAAATTGCCCTACAGATGGACATTCCTCCACTGTGTGCTGTGGGGACTGGCATATCAGACATGTCTCAGCCACATGAGCAGCCCTTCTGGGTTGCATCACAGTCAATAATTTATTAAACTTCATAGAGAGGTTTGCCATCTGCAGCTGCAGGTCATTGTTCCCAGACACCTCATAAACTCTTCCTCTTGATCCAGCAGCAGGCACCACCTTTGACTCAGATTCCTGACTAGTTCTTGCCAGGGATGGCTTTTGAAAAGCATTCTCACTAATCACCTCAAACAGTTCCCATGCCTCCTCAGCAGTTTTGTGCATGTAGGATCCACCACAAGAGGCATTGACCATGTCTCTATTTTTCTCATCAATCCCATTGTAGAAGCTTTGTACAAGCTGCCACTAAGGGATCTTCTGGTGGGGGCATTGTTTGAGCATCTCTTTAAACCTATCCCAGGACTGGTTAAAATCCTCAGCTGGGGATTGAGCAAATGCAAGAATCTCCTTCCTCAACTGGCTAGTTTTGGTCTCAGGGAAGAACTTGGTTAGGAATCTGGTCTGCAGGTCTTTCCATGAAGCAATGCTATTGTTGGGAAGAGTGGTCAGCCAGGTACTGGCCCTATCCTTCAGAGAGAAGGGAAAGAGTCTGAGCCTAGTAGCCTCAGGTCCCAAACCAGTGATATTAAAAGTGGTGCACAAGGCCAAGAACTGGTCAATATGCTTGTAAGGGTCCTCTTTGCTAAGCCCATGGAAAGTTGGCAGCATCTGGATGATTGAAGTTTTTATCTCATAGTTCCCCTGAACATCAGGGAATTGAATGCTAAAAGGGGAGTTATAGTCATCCGGAGCATTCAACTCCTTGAGGGTTCTGGGCTGTTCTTCACCCATAATTGCTGTCATAGATTCACTTGGGGGCTCTCCTATGGTGTGCTTATCTCTTCTAAGTCTCCTTCACCTTTCTAACTCAGGGTTAAGAGGCTCTAAAGTAGGGCTAAGGGATCTCCTCCCTAGCATACAAGCACACCAACAGCAACGAAAGCTTCTTGCAAGCACATCGCAAAAGAATGATTGTACACTAACAAATTTATCGAACTAGTTTACAGCTATTCAAAGAATACATTTAAACTATCCTAGATACTGCTAAAATTTTTTTTTTAAGAAAGATAGACAGAGCTTTAAAAGTCAGAGAGTTTGCAAACAGAGGTAGCTAAGCTCCAATTGCAGTCCAACTATCCTTCACTGTTGCTGTCTAGATCTGCAAGAAAGGTTTAAAATTATGTTAGCAGTATCAATTATTCACATGTGCAAAGAATACTAAGAATAAAAAAACTAAGGGTCTACTAATAGATAATCTTTCCCCGGCAACGGTGCCAAAAACTTGTGGACGACTTCTGGTGTGCTTACATTATTGGTTGGTGGTGAAAGTTATTTAAAAATCAAAGACAGAGTAAAACAGGGGATGAATCCAGCACAACTCAGAAGTCCTAGACCTGCAAGATACAGGGTCCTTTGTAGCAAGTTTTGATAAGAGTTTGTCCCATAGGGAAAGGTGATCTAGAGCTCCAAGGGAGCCGTCTCTAGTAGACCCTCCAGATCTGTCTACAGATTTGGTAGTCCTAGAAGGAGGGGAGTTTAAGGTCACTTATTCTAAGTATTTTAATATCTAAAGTACAGAAAGGGTTGAGAGGATGGATGGAGTGTGGAAAATAAGTATAAAAAGGGTGAGAAGTACGTTATTGAGCCAAGGTCAGAGAAGTTTTGTAACTTAGATTTAGATCTGATGTTATAGAAATCCTGTCCATAGGCTACATTATCACCTCTGAGGAGAAAGGATCCAACCCATCACTCTGCCATGATTCCACCCTTAAGGCTATAACCTGTCCACTTGAATGGTCACAGATTATCCCATAGGGGAGCCACTATCCAGGGATGGGTCAAAACATAACAAGTAAATCATTGCAGGCACTATTTCATCCAGGCTACCAGCTCAAGAATCCATAGGGAACCTCAACCTCTAAAGTTCTATATGTGGGATAGGTCAGAGGGACCATGATAGCCTGACACATAGAACCAAAGAAGAGATTGAGTACAACCTTCGATCCAGTCCATTGCTTGAGCGAGGCTACAATGGTCCAAATCACTGACCTATAATCTAGAACTGCATCAGATCCAACATCTGATGGCGGATCTATACAAATATAGGGGAGTCTGCCTCTGTACAATCTCTCACCAGGCTTCTATAAGCTCAGGTGTAAAGAAGAAGGATCCATCTTGGATCGGTGGATTAGAATCACCTTAAGGCTATAATCTGTCTACTTAAATAGTCACAAACTATCCTAGAGGTTATCCTCCTCACGGAGCCCAAAACTAAACAAGAATATCGCTGCTACCACCATGCTCACAAGGGTACCAGCTCAAGCCCCCATGGGGATTTCAGATCTAGTGGGTCCTGTGGTGGGGCTAAGGCTGTAAGACCATGATAGCCCAGACACACAGGTCACTTGGATCTGAATGGCCCTTAGAATCAGTCCTCCATTGCTTTGAAACACAGCCAAAGCAATGGCGGATCACAAGCTGACCTTGCATGAGCATCTCACACATAAACACCAATCCCACAAAGTACAGATCCTATTACAGAACTTCCATTGATCTAATTCAAAAATACATACAAAGGCATAGCCAGCAAGTGCTGGACTATGGAGAGAAGGAAAGAAAAAGAAAATTACTTACTGCTAAAAAGAATGAGAAAAGAAAAAACAATCTGAGATGGGTTCCCAGATACCTAAACCTAAGCTCAGGTATGGGTTTATATAGCAGTGGGGTGGCGGCGCATTAGGGTTAGGAAACCCTAATTTTAACGATGCCATGTGGCCTAATAATGATCCTTGGATGCCTCGAGGCACGTGCACGGAGATTTGAGCATGGGAGTGCATGCCCTAATCGCTAGAAATACCCAAAAGGTCCTCTGTTGAAGAGATGGAAGTTTAGGGTCAGAGCTTCGCTAGGTAGATGTAGTTTCCCAGACTTGTCGCGTGGTAGCTCTTTGCTCTTCGCTAGGATGATTTGACACTGAAGCTTCAGCCATCGCGAGGTTGCCTTGGTTTACTCTTTAGGCAGTTGCATAGTAGAGAATTGCGCTCTCGCTGGATTGGGCTTCGCGAGGTTGAATAGAAAACACAGTCTCAAGTGTCGCGGGGTTGAAATTCAAGCAGTCGCGAGGTTGCTCGGTCTTCGCTGGGCTGATCTTCGTGAGAGTGAATTTGAGCTGCGCGAGAACTTCGCGAGCACTTCTCTTTACTGGACATCGCGAGGCTCTACTGCGTTCTAAACTGCGTGAGGCTCAATGTCTCACTTGATCTTCGCGAGGTTGGCTTTGCCTTCGCCAGGATGTTTTCTTTCTTGAATGGCGCAAGAACTGTGCGAGGCATTCTTCTTCTGATAATTGCATCTCGCGGCGACTGCGTGACAGCTGCGCGAGGAATCTTCTGAAGCTCTCTCTCCTCAGCCGTTCTAAGTGAACTGTGCGAGATTGAGAGAGGTCTGCTTTGAACTGCGCGACACTGCGCAATGTGTTCTACTCTTGAGCTTCGTGAGAGCTGTGTGAGTTTGAGTTTCTGAAGTTCTTTACTCACTTATCTGCACGAGAGGTTGCTGTAAAGTCTTGGGAAGCTTAGTTGAACTGCGCGAGGCATATTTCTCCTGAATCCTCTAAAGCTAGGGTCAGCTGCGCGAGGCTCATTTCAGGTCTGGATTCAGAGTTCATTCTTCTGAGGGATATTTGGTGCCAAAGCAGGCTCCTTAATAGGATTCTTGGCCTTATTTCACTGCTGATTATTACCTACACAAAACACTTAACAAGAACTTATTAGGTGGCTAAGGGTCTAATCAAAGGTTAAGTTAAGGGGTGAAAAGTGGTACTTTTCAGGTCTTAACAATAGTACACCTAAATCTGTGTCTGAGGTACACTATATGCCAAAGTTACCATTTCCAAATGCTTTTGGTGCACCATCCCCTTTTGATAAAAATCTAAAAAAATTAGAGGAAATCACTAAGATCTTCAAAGAAGTGAAAATCAAATTTCCCTTTTAGAGACAATAAAGCAAGTTCCAGCCTATGCAAATTTCCTAAAAAAGATGTGTACGCAGAAATGAAAAAGGGGAAATAATGTTTCACAAAAAGTCTTCTTGACGAAGCAAGTAAGTTCAGTCTTACAAGATAGAACTCTGCCTAAGCTTAAGGATCCTGGAGTGCCTACAATTTCATGTATCATAGGTAACCATGCAATAAATAAAGCACTTTCGGATCTAGGAGCCAGTGTAAACCTGCTACCATACTCTGTTTATGAAAAATTGGGACTAGGAGATATGAGGCCTACTTCGGTAACTCTTCAGTTAGCCGATAGATCATAAAGAAAGCCTGTAGGAATCATTAAAGATGTTATGTTTGGGGTTGAAAATTTTGTTTTCCATGCCGATTTCCTGGTGTTAGACATGGAACCATGTCTGAAATCTCCAACGCAGCTTCCCGTTATACTCGGTAGATCATTCTTGGCCACTGCCAATGCTTGTATAAATTGTAAAACAAGGGTAATGGAGATTTCTTTTGGAGATATGCGAATCCAGCTAAATGTCATCACTGCGGCCAACCAAATGGCTTCGATAGATGATGAGGAATGCTTTAATATAGATGAAATTGAGGAATTAGTAGAGGAAGCATTACCTCTTATTTTGTCATGGGATGTGCCTCATACCGCATTATGGTATACGGACTGGGAAGAACCAGATCACCAACGAAAGGAGGAAATTTACCCTGTGGACACCTCTATTTGTGAACTCCAATCCAAGACTTAGAAATCATGGATAAAATACGTGTTTCTTAGGCCTAATGAAACTCTCCCAGTAATTATTTCATCCGCTCTTAACAAGGAACAAGAGAGTAAGTTACTGGCCATGCTCGTAAAGTATAAGCGTGCAATAGGATGCACTGTCACTGACCTTAAAGAACTTGACCCCTCAATATGTATGCATCGTATACATTTGGAGGACAATGCCAAAACTTTACGAGAAAGACAATGACAGTTAAATTAAACTATGAGAGAAGTTGTTCAAAAGGAAATCATGAAACTATTAGATATAGGTATTATTTACCCGATTTTTGATAGTGAGTGGGCGAGTCCCATTCAGGTAGTCTGTTAAGCACTGATTTTTGCCACTTTCTACACCTTTAAACCTAGCTTTTGCTAAGCCTTAGAGCTGTTTATGATTACTTTTAGCTTGTTTTGTAGTTTAAGGAAGAAATTGCGGCATAGTGCAGAAATCCAGTTAATAAGTGCCACAAAGAGCAGAAATAGAGCCGATCATTGGGGCTGAAACAGACGAAGCCCATGATCTAAAAGAGAGCTGCTGTTGTTGGAGTAAAAAGCAGAATGAAGAACCCAGGCCCCAGCACCTTCCCAACCTGTCGAGTTCATGGAGCTGCCAATCATTCTGTCGAGGTGCACAAATGGCTGGAGTTCTATACCTGCAGAAAACCCATCGAGCTTCCAAGCATATATGCCAATTAAAACTATCGACCAGTCCCCAAACTCCTCAACTATGAACCTATCGAAAGGTTTACGAGGCTGCAAAGTAACATATCGAGTTCTGCATATAGTTGAAAGCTCTTCCTGTCGAGTAGTTGGCTAGATTGAACCTATCGAACAGTCCCTCAATGCAGCAGTTTTGAACCTATCGAATGGAGTTAATGCTGGTTTGAACCTGTCTAATGGTGCTCCTTGGAACCTATTGAATGGATCAGCAATAGAGTTCACCAACCTGTCGAACGCCTCAGCAGCTCTTGCCATCCTTTCGAGCAGTTCTACAGGGGAGCAATCAATCCTATCGAAAGCTTCAACCATGAAGCCAGTTGAACCTGTCGAACAGTTGGTACAACAGCAATACTTCAACCTATCGAATAGCTCAAAGCTCATCCTATCGAGCACTTTTCTACATCTGCTCCAACCTGTCGACCACTGCACTACAACCTATCGAATGGTTGTTTGAACCTGTCGAGAACCTGTCGAGAGGTCCTGATGCTGAAAATAAACTTATCGAGGCACGGGTTCTAGCCATCTATTTCACATGTTATGGACATTTTGGAGATTCCAATACTTCTTGGGCACACATCCCAATGTCCCACACATCTCAGGGATTTATCTCAGGTTCCATTAACAAATATTAGTGGCAGTAGGGGCATTTTTTAGAGTTGTGCATAATAGAACTGAGTCCTCTGCTCTCTGATTGGCTGCAACTGAAGGCACAAGGATCGATGCACACTTATAAATACCCATCTATTTTGTTTTTTTTCTTGAGCAAGGAAAGTAGGAACAAAGGAATAACCTGAGTTCTCCTTAGCACATTTAGGTTTTATTTTAGGTTTTATTTTTCCTTTTCTCTTCCCCCTTCTCTCTCTAATACAGCCTGTTGGATTAGATCTAGGTAGCAGCTCAGATCTGATTTGTAATTGTAATTTTGGCATGAAGAAATATGGATCGATGCACAGACTACAGATCTGGGAACATGTTTATTGTAAGTTGTTTTTTTTGAAGCAATAAATTGTTGATTTTAAAGCTTAGTTAAATCTAAAGATCTTATCGTCCCATTAGATTCTCGATCGAATTTGTGTAGAGGAGTTTGTTAATCAGCTCACCCACTTAAGTGGTAGATCTCTTGATGACCATCTGATTTCCCTGGGTTTGATATGCCAGTGGGTATCTGTGCCTATGGCCTTGCATCCACAACATCTGTAGTGATTATCTTGTTCTGATCGAAGCCATTGGAATGGAGGAAATCTATTGAATGATCTATGACCATTTAACTGGACAGATCATAGCCATAAGATCAATCCAAACCAAGGATGGAGGAAATCTATTGGATGCTCTGTGACCATTGAAGTGGACAGATCATAGCCTTATGATGAATCCAAACCACCGGTCTAGATTTGATTCTTATACCTTAAATTTGTGCTTGTAGCCAAATGAAGGATGGCTGCATATCCATAGATCTTGATTTGTTTCGCAATGAAAATCAGGCCCTAGCTGTCTATTTCTCACCATTTGATCTTTATTTTTCCATCCATCTTCCTCCATCTCTTAGTTTAGTTTTATATTTTAGTTCTATAAATTAGATCTAGTGACATAGAAAAACTCTCTTTCTTTTCCCTGTTTTCATAGAATTGCCAAGCCAGATCTGGAGGTCTACTATACTCCTTCTAGGTTTAGATCACTACTCCCTGTGGGACAAACTCTTACTTATTAAAACTTGCTACAAAGGACCCTGTATCTTGCAGGTCTAGGATATTTTTATTGTGTTGAATCCATCCCCTATTTTACTCTAATTTTATTTTGTCTTTATCATTACACAATAAATCAGCACACTAGCAATCCCCAACAAGTTTTTGGCGCCACTGCCGGGGAGTTTTGATCTAGATAGTAGATCTGAGTTTTTCATTTTTTTGTAGATCTGATTTTTATTTTTATTTTGTAGATATAATTTTTTAGTTTTTATTGTTGTTCTGTTTTAGATTTTTTTTTTACACTGCAAACCAACTGCTTGATTTAATGCTTCCTACAGTTTTTGTATAGAAAACCAGTTTTAAACTGCAACAACTCTATCTTTCTCTAAGTTTTTATTCTTTGCCTTCTAGCTATTTGAATAAATGTTGTTGTCACTCTTTTGTCCTTTTGCAAAAATGAGGCAGTGGCCTGAGTTTTTTATTTTTATTTTTTCTTGTCACTATGCTTTAATAAGGTACTGCTGCAATTTTTTTGAATTTTTGTAAATCTGTAGCAGCTGCCAAAGTAGGAGCAAATGGATTGCAGCAGAAGCAGATCAACTTGAGTTTGCATCCCCTTCTCCTTTGCATTCATTTTCTATTTTTAATTCTTTTGACCAGCAATTTTGCTGTGTTTGCTGTCATTCTAATTTTTGTATAACTCAACAAAACCAAATAAAAAATAGATGAAAATGAAAACACAAATAAAAATTTTTGTTTCTTATTATTTTTTAGCAATAGTTAATAAGGGCTCTTGTTGAGCCCAGGCTGATCCAAAACAAATAAAAAAAATAGAAAATTATAAAAACATAAAAATATCTTCAGATGGGCTATTTTTCTTTGTTTTTATTCATTTTTCCCATTTGGACCAGTTGAGATCATGGTTTTCATTTTGAAGAATCATGTAGGATAATGAGCAATGGATCATACGTTGTTTGGAATATTCATTGGAGCCACTGATTTTATTTTCCTTTGAGATTTCTTCACCATTAAATGGATCTCAGCTGTATGAATCTTATTTTTAATGTGTGCTCCCATGCTTAATTATTTAGAAATTCTTTTTGATTCATACACATCATCAACATAGGGGTCAGTCTTATAAATCTTGCTTTTCACTGTATGTTATTTTTGTTGATCATTTTTATAATCACTTCGATTCATATGTATCTGATTGGCTCTGGCTTTTGGGGTTTTCTTTGGGCTTAAGGGATTTATGATTTGGTATTAGGATTTTTCTGTTTTAGGAATTTTAGTTTTATTTCTGTATTTTGATTGTTGATTTTTCTTTCTTAGGCATTAACTTTACTAATTTTCTGCATTTTGGTAGTTTAGTACTCAGTTCCTAATTTTCTTTTCCTATTTTTTTTTTTGTGTGTCTACAATTCTGAAATTCTATTTTTGTATCTGCATTTTTCTATTTTTCTGTTATTAGCATTAGTTTCCTTTCATTTTCTTCTCAATTCTTTTATTTTTTTCTGTTCATACATTCAGAGTTTCTAGATTTGTTTTGCTATTTTTTCTATTTTAGCAATTAATTTTCTACATTTGTATATCATTTTTTTCCATTTTCCTATTCATGTATTTAGTTTTGCATTTTTATTTTCTGCTGCATAGTTTAGATTTTTCTGCTCATATTTTTTCTTTCTCATTTTACCCTGCTACCCCTAGTTTCTCATTGTCTAGAACATTGAGGACAATATGCATCTTAGGTTTGGGGGTATGGCAGGTGTGCCAATAAAATGAGTTAATGCTAGTACAGCTATGCTGAAATAGTTTTTGAAAATAAAGTGATTTCCCACCTGATTTTTGGAAAAAGAGGTTGGAAAAAGAGGAAATTAAAAACTTTTTGAAACTGAAATGAGCTATAGTTTTAACATGAAGAAAATGTCAAGAATTTTCAAAAATTGATGTTTAGTGAACCTGAAATAAGAGAAAACTGTAAGGATTCACCCTAGAAAATTTGATGGAAGGCCATACCCAGTGAGATTTGAGCCTGAAAAATTTTTCTTTGAAGAGTGTCTGGGCAATTTTTTTCTACTCTATGGACTGATTGGATCTAGTTTTACTCACTAGAAGTTAGACAGATCTAAGTTGAAACAACTTGACAGCATTCATGACATTGAAGACATGAAGTAAGGCCATCCCTTGGACAGTTTGAGCCTAAAATTTTGCACCATTGAACTGCCCTTGATACACACCTTTTGAGCCCCAAAAATCCCAGTTTTGCTTTGATGAAAACCAGAAATGTAAACCCAAAACCTTTTTACCTGTTCCAGTTCATCCTCAATCTGAGAAATCAGGAAATAAGAGGAGAAGTAAGGTTAGAGGTGTAAGGTTCGATGTTTGATTAAAAGAAGAAGAAAGTATATTTGTAGGCTAGTGTGATATATAGTTGTGGCATCCCAATCCATAAAAAGAAAAACAGAAAAGCAAAACAAAAAGAATGAGAAAGAAAAGTCATTTCATTGAAAAATTGAAAAGTGGATTAGAAACTGGTCACTTCAACTCTGAAAATTCAAGAAGTAGATGGAATTGTGCTGAAATGAAGAAGGTGTAGTCATGAATCATCTCCTTACCTTATTGATTTCTCAATTTAAATCCTTTTTATACCCTTTTATTCTTTATAAACTTCACCCATAAGCCACATTACAACCCAATAAAAAGTCCTTACTGATTTGAAATTAATTGAGCTGTCATGTGGAGATAAGGATTTGATTGATCTATGGTGAAAAGAATTAGAAAGTTTCAAAAATTAGAGCAATGCCTATGCTCATGCTTGTAGTCCTATTTGAGGGCTGCATCTGCTCTTGAACTGTGTAAAATGATGCACCCTTCGATTTTTGTTATGAGTGAGCAGCCTCGGTAAGACTTGGGTCTAAAATCTAATTTGTTTGGGCCATTATCAATATAGAATTCTTAAATTAAAGGTGAACTCTGCATTAATTTTCAGGCATAATGCTTTGACATGAACTGATTGATGATGAAGGAATTACAACAGAATTTCATGTTTTTAACTGGTAATTTTTATGCAAGAATACTCTAAAATTGAATGCACTAGGTGTGGAATTTATTTTATTTTACTTAAACTCTGTTTTAGCATGTTGCATTAGTATTAACTAATTTTATTAGAGAAGTTTGGGGGTACCTTCTGTTGGGGACTTTCAGTGTACTGATTTATTGTGTAATGATAAAGACAAAATGAAATTAGAATAAAACAAGGGATGGATTCAGCACAACAAAAATATCCTAGACCTGTAAGATACAGCGTCCTTTGTAGTAAGTTTTAATAAGTAAGAGTTTGTCCCACAGGGAGTAGTGATCTAAACCTAGAAGGTGTATAGTAGACCTCTAGATCTAGCTACAGATCTGGCAATTCTAAGGAGAAAGAGAGCTTTTCGGGTGTCACTAGATCTAATTCTACAAAACTGAAATATAAAACTAAATCTAAAAGATGGAGGAAGATGGGTGGAAAAATAAAGATCAAATGGTGAGAAATAGACAGCTAGGGCCTAGTTTTCATTGTAAAACAAATCAAGATATGAGGATATGCAGCCATCCTTCATTTGGCTACAAACACAAATGCAAGGTATAAGAATCCAATCTAGACCGGTGGTTTGGATTCATCTTAAGGCTATGATCTGTCCACTTAAATGGTCACAGATCATCCAATAGATTTCCTCCATCCCTGGTTTGAATTTATCTTATGGCTATGATCTGTCCACTTAAATGGTCACAGATCATCCAATAGATTTCTCTCATTCCAATGGCTTCGATCGAAACAAGATAACCACTACAGATGCTGTGGATGCAAGGCCACAGGCATAGACACCCACAGGCATATCAAACTTAGGGAAATCAGATGGTCATCAAGAGATCTACCAGTTAAGTAGGTGAGCTGATTAACAAACTCCTCTACACAAATCTGATCGAGAATCTAATGGGACCACAAGATCTTTAGATTTAACTAAGATTTAAAATCAACAATTTATTGCTTCAATCAAAACAACTTACAATAACATTGTTCCCAGATCTGTAGCCTGTGCATCGATCCACATTTCTTTATGTTGAAATTACAATTACAAACTAGATCTGAGCTGCTATCTAGATCTAATCTAACAGGCTGGATTAGAGAGAGAAGGGGGAAGAGAAAAAGGAAATTAAAAACCTAAACTAAACCTAAATGAGCTAAGGAGAACTCAGGCTATTCCTTTGTTCCTACTTTCCTTGCTGAAGAAAAACAGCAGAAAAGAGTTCTATTTATTCATTTGCATTAATCCTTGTGCCTTGGGTTTCAGCCAATCAGAGAGAAAAGATGGATCCCTTTCTATTGTGCTTCAGTTGTATTCCTGCCAAAAATTAGCTCACACCGATGTGCATGGTGTCCTGTGCATTAGAGTTTTCGAAATTGCCCTTGTTTAGCCAAAAATACTTAGCTACTAATCTCTATGCTTGCTGTCCGCAAAATTGACCCAAGCTGCCCCTGTTGTCCATTACTCTTTCCAGTTGCACCTCAAGTGATTGCCCATAAAATAATCATTCTCATTGCCCCCAAAATATCCAGCTGCATCTCTTGATAATTTCAGGCAAAAGTGAACCCCAACGGCCCCTGCTGTTCCAATGCCGACCTTATCGACACAACTTTCTATCTTTAGATTTGATGGAACTTGAGTCGAGTCAGCCCGAGGCACCATGCCCTGATGTAGCTCCATTCAAGTCTGCTGCAGTTTCAGTCATGTGATGTGGGGCTAGTGTGTGAACAGCTAGAAGGTCGTGAGGTCCTAAGGGAGGCTTGAGAGCTTGCTGATCGAGAGATTGGCCTATTGGATAAGATCTTAAATGCACATCGACAGATTTGAAGCATGCTGCAGGTTGGGCATCTCGATAGGGTGAGATATTTAAGTGGTCAACAGGCTCTATGGCCTGATTTTTTAGCTGAAGAAAGCAAGGAGTATATATATATATAAACGTCACTACAAAAATAGTAACCTACGCCGACGGCTCCCAGCCGTCGGCGTAGATTATCAACGCCGTCGGCAAAACGAAACGCCGACGGCTGTATTATCTACGCCGGCGCCGACACACCGTCGGTACTATTCTCGTCGGGGAATCTAACCACCGACGGTTTTCAGCCGTCGGCGTAAGCCATAAATCTACGCCGACGGCGGATGCCGTTGGCGTAGGGTTATTAAAATTTTTTTTAAATTTATATAAATTTTAAATATATGCTCCTACGCCGACGGCACATGCCGTCGGCATAGTTGTTTTAAAAAATATTTTAAATACTCTATGCCCGGTGGCAAGCCATGAGCCCTTTTTTTTTTTTTTTTTTACAAATTTTTTTTTTTTTTTGGAGGCTCCATGTTACATCATGTGACTTAAACGTCAGCTAGAGTCATGGAATTATATTTCATGACTCAAATCAGAAGACCATTACCCATATATATATATATATATATATATATATAAATTTAAGGTACATATTTATATTCTAAAAATGGCCTGGTGACCATGCCTTGTAAAAGTATCAGGAGCTATGTGCCACATAGCAAAAGAGTAGCCACCATTTAGTACCAATTGGGAAAGGACTAAAGCGGACCCAACACAGGCTAGGATATAGCACATTGACAAACCACGTCACAGCTTCCATTTCATTCTCAAAAATGTAACAGATGTACAAACAAATATCATGTATCTAGAAAAGATCCAAAACATCCTTCATATGAGAGGAACAAAAGCACCTACCTCACAACACCAACCGGGTACCCCTTCTTGCAACAATTGTAGTGCCTCATTACTTTTTTCAAATTTCTGGTCAAAGGACTGCTCCTTGTTTGTACGCTTGTTCCCACTCAAGTCTCTTCCACCACTGCATACCAATTCCATAGAAGAAAAAACATCAAATGCAGCAGTTGTAGATAAAGAAAGCTATCATGTGGTAAAATTGACACAATATTAAGAACCACTGACTGAATATGGTAATGAAGAATATGAAACACGAATAAACCCCTAGATATAGCTATAAGTTAACTCCATTGGCTATTAACACAAGATTAAGAATCACTGACTGAATATGGTAATGAAGAAAAATATGAAACACGAATAAACCCCTAGATATAGCTATAAGTTAACTCCATTGGCTATATGCAAGACCACTTCAAATGAGAACCAAAGCCCAACATTTCAAATGAGAGAGATAATTGAGCAAAGCATCGACAAAAACTAAAGGTCATAAGAAAAAATCAAAAGGGACAATGATGACACATGATGCAAATTTTCACAGTGAATATTAGTCCATTAGCACCATCAAGAAGTACAAATGATCCCTACATATGAACGTGCACATGCCCATTCATTGAGACTTTCAATTCAAAAGGCATCACCTTCTATAGCCTTAACCAATAAGCCACAGAATATCAATCTAGATTCTTGTAGCTTGTATCAAATGAGGGTGGTCATGTTATGCCTTCATTAGGCTACTAAAGTCCAAGCCCTTAGGATAAACTGGCATCATGTATTTGTAATTACAATGATAACCTAGAAGATTGATCTCATGGACTTTTGAACTTGAAATCTTGGAAATCCAATTTAAAAACCATATTTGTAACCTTGAGATCCTTTTCATGCCCGAAACTGATTACTTTGAGTAGCCTAAATTATTTGGAAAATTATAATGCCTAGCAAGATGAATGCTTGCTGGAATGACCGAACTGCTAAATCCTTCCTTTGTATTCTCTTGATGGCTAAATCCTGAAAAGTGAACACCCAAGTGCAAATGCTCTAGCTGGAGGGTTCATTGGAAGGTCATAGATGGTCCTTTCATTTTGATAGAGCTGAAACATCTTATTACAACATAAGCTAATGCTTGCATTAACAATGACATCTTTTTTCCTGATGGACATTTAGTAAATATTTTTGGAGCCATAGATAGCCGCTTAATTCATAAAGCTAAATTCTTCATTAACAATGACAACAAGCTGGATATTCTATGTTTAGAGCTTAAACTGTCCTCAAAACCGTCTCTATGTTTAGACCATGACATTCAAAGTTAAATCTAAGCAATCGTCTCTATTTTATGAAATAGGTTACACTTATTTTAACTTTGATGTTGGGCACTAGGCCTATATGAACTTTATAAAAGTAACTTAACCTTGGAGATCTAATTTGCTTTAATGTTTTGAAGGAAAAAAAGAGAAAATTTGACTCTTTTCCGTGAAAACATGACCTGTGAAACTCACTGATCACAAAATACACCACTCGCCTGCCATTACGATTGACGGGATTCCTTATAATGCAAGCAAGGACACCATAGCCATAAATCAAAGAAGAATGCTATTAAACTACTATTGAAGAAAGAACAGAACATATAAAAAAGGTAAATCAATTACCTTCGATATCTATCTTTGTGAAGCGAGGAACATTCTCTTCAATTCTTCTATTCGCTCATCGTGCTTGTGTAGCGCTTCTTCCATCTTTCTATCTCTTTCTATGTCTCTTTCCTGCATCTCTCTAATTCTTTCTTGCATTTCTCTATTTCTTTCTTTCTCTTTTTCTTCCAATTCTGCTATCTTGCTCCTCAAACAAGCCATCTCCCCTTGTTTTGACATTTGACGGTTGGATTTGCCCCCCCATTCTCGTGATGGAGTTGGTCCCACTCCAAGGATGCGACATCGACCAGGTCGATCCTCTCCAAAAACCTGAGAGAGGACATCTTCACGACCGGGGGGGTCTTTGGATCCCTCTAGTTGTTTCTCTTGTTGTCTATTTATTTTCTCCTGTAATAATTAATAATATATTTTATTTTAAGAAATAAAACATGACCTGTAATTAAAAATTATTATAAATTTTACCAATGCATCCGCGACCACACTATTTGATGGTGTACCATCCTTGTGCGTATATGCAATTTTGAATATATTAGCGACTAGGTTCTACACCATCCTCTGAAGTCTGTAAAATTAAAAATAAACACAAATATTAATATGATTTCATATAATAAGATGAAGAAGAAAGTATATAATAATTATAAAATATACAAAGTACGATTAATCAGAAAATAATATAAATTCACTTACTTCTGATGCAATAATTGAAGGGAAACTTTTCCGCCCTGTTGTATGATGCATCGTCTTTTTTTCTCGGTTGACTTTATTTATTTCAACCATTTTCTGGAAAAAAATTAATTTCTATTATATACATTTATAATAAGTTTGAATGTATAAAAATTTAATATGTTGAGAACCGTCATCCTACCTTTGTTTTAGAGTTTTGCCAATGCCCATCCCTACCGACTAAATTCAACCATTGTCTCCCGCCAACCCCTGGCGGGTTCAGAGGATGGATCTACTCCTTTAGGGAGGGGATTAGTAAAATATCTTCTTTTTAGATCGCAGCGGTGTTCCTTCCACTTTCTTCCTACTGATTGCATGAACCAAGTTCTTACTTTGTCGTCTTCGGGAATTTCAAAGCGAACCTGCATACGAAAGAAATTATCAATGATAAATAATTTGAAATGCATATATTCTCAATAAGAAATAATTAATTATATTTACCTTAGCAGCGTCCCAAACCTTTTCTTTATCTATAGGGTCCACAGCGTCCCATGAAGGGCAATCGATGGGTAAAAAAGACCCATCTCTTGATAAGACTCCAAGGTAGCTAATAAATTTCACATCCTCGCCTCCTCTTTGGTTGACCCCGATCATTGAAAACAAGTGGGAGACGGTGCTTTGGTATATTTCTATGCAAATCAGCACATAAAGTTTTCCCTCGTACTTTTTTTTGTGATGGCTGATTTGGATCCATATCTGAAAGCAACATAAAAAGCAAATTAGGTTAAAACATTTTACACCCAATACTAATTTTTGGAAAGCTTATCAACATATATAGAGGTAAATCTCCACCATAGTTCCCCAAGAAGCTGTCTCATTAGCAATCTTTTTGTAAATATTCAGTCTTTGCAATCAAGGTTTTCTTAATTGAAAAGGAACATCTTTACAAATCTTTACAAATCTTGCACTCGAGGAACATCTTTACAAATCTTAAATGCACCAAGTGGCAGATTGTGCTGTAGATGGGTTTCAATCATGGTTCAAAATCTTATCAAAGCATTGCTTTCTTGCATTGGTTAAGGAGAGAAAATTCAGCTCCATCTTCCTTAGAATCCCTCCACAAAGAATAGTAGATACAACTTGAATAATTAAAATGGCATATACTATCGAGTATAGTAAGGAATAAAAATTCAATTATTTAAGAAAGCCATTGAGTTACTCTCAAGCATTCCAGCTGTATTCGATCAATCAATAAGCTACCAAGCACATCTAGATCTCTCATTCAATAGTATTATCCATTCTCATCAAAATAATAATCACTGCAGCAGATTAAAGTGGGGGCTACCACTAAACTCATTAAGAAGCTAACTTCAATGAGTTTATGAGGGTCACGAGCTTGCAATATATTTACAAAAATTGATCTAACATATTGCAATATATGATAAAATCACTGCAGCAGATTAAAGTGTCTTTTTTATTTTAGACATTTGCAATATATGATAAAATCCAAATCATATATTGAAAAAATTGAAACTGCCTACAATCAGTAAAAATGGAAAATTTTGATATCCGAGTTGGAGACCTTTTGCCAGTGTTTTTTTCCATTTCACCTCTCATTTTTGTAGTTCATAAAGCATTGACATTAATAGTATTTTTGTATGGTGTCGCATCAGCCGCATCTTTCAAGTTACTCTAGATGTGGAACAGATAATGACATTGCTTCTCTATACCTATAAATGCAGATTATAACAGGTGAGTGCTTTTAAGGTTAGCAGGTTTAGAGGTTTGGTTCACCCATCATATCCAAGCAGCTGTTTTGTAAAAGGGTGTCCACCCATCATATCCAAGCAGTCCAACATCCCTGCATCCCTGCAACTGTGTGACCTGCAAGAACTTCTATCGTGCACTTCTATGCATTGGAAGTCCGTGCATGTCATGGAGTTCCACAATGTGTGGACTGCTGTGTCCACCCCTGATAGGTGGGACACTCATTTAGTCATTTGTAAAACGTCCTTTCTAATTTATTTATGTTAAAGATGTTGGAATCAGAGTGACAAATTTCGTTTTTGGCAACATTTCCGAGGTCATTTCAGATCATTTTGGATAAATTTCAAGAAAAATTTGAGGCTATGGGACAACTTCGTAGGTATAGAGAAGCAAAATAGAAATAGCAAGTCCTTTCTAATATAGAAACAGCAAAATAGAAAAAATAAAATATAAATTATAAATAAAAGATACCTTGATGACGATTCGAGATTGTAGGCGCTACAAATCTTTCAATAATAGTTGGGAAAACCTTGAAAAAAAATATATTTTGACCAATGATTCTTAAGCAAGTTATACAGGGAAAAAAATATATTAAAGGCCCTAGACTAAAATAGGAAAAAACCAGTAAAATAAAAGCAAATAAACCAGTAAAAATATGTTGATGATAGCTGCTACAAATCTATAAAAAGTAGATTAAATAAAAGTTGTTTAATTTTTCTATATATTTTATTTACTATCATTCCAATATATATCTGCGTCACTTATGTATCTTTGATATGATAAAAATTAAGAAGCAAATGATAAACTGATTTTTTTTTTTTTTACAAATTTAGATGCGCAGGTTCCGTTTTAGGCCCATCCCAGAGAAACATACCACCAGGTCGGCATGTGCCAAGCCTTTTCAGCCAAGTCAGGCTCTGGTCTGGGCCTCTAGTGTGTGCAAGTACAGGAATGCATGTGCAGTAGCATGCTTATGCATTTATGTCAATGACATGTAATCTACGCTAGTTGGGTAGACAACGTAAACATGCATGCGAATGGTTTATTTCTTGTTAAAGCTGGCTTTTGTATATTCCAACAAAAAATTAAGCAAACAAATAAAGATAAGTTACCTTACAAATAAGTTCCCCCTGGGTGTTTCTATATTAGAAAGGTCAAAGACAAGTTCAAACATTGTTAAGAATGCAGAGTAATCATTAAAAAATACATATTATTAATAGAGAAGGGAATAAATTTTAACTGTATGACAGATCAAAAAAGAAAAGTTTGCTCTCCAATGTATTTATTGGGAAAAGCATGCACCTCGCATGGTGCCACATGTCCTTGAACATTGACCAATACAGAATTTCAACAAGGCTTCCAATACTATTGTTCATTGTCATTATGAAGTCCTGTCACTACAACAATTTCTCCCTCTGCATCTGTTCTAATCCACTCAGTGTCATCGTCACAATCATCATTTACATTTCCTCTATCATTTAAATTTTGGTTACTCATTAACAGTTCACGATCTTCTATTCTCAACTCAGAAGCTCCTTTGGGCTTGACTTTAAAAACAACCTTCCAATTTGGGTCAATAGGATCATCTACGTAGAAAACTTGTTTGACTTGGGAAGCCAACACATATGGTTCATCAGAAAATGCCAATCGTGTGAAATTCACAAGTGTGTTCCCCAAATGATCTTGCTTTATTCCCCTCCCTTCTACGCGAACATCTACCCATTCGCATTTGAACATTGTAACCTTCAATTTATCAGAATATGTTAGCTGAATTATGTCGATCAATCGGCCAAAATATTCCACATTGCCAATAATCGGATTGATATCCCTTGCACTTGAAAAGCTAGTAGTCGCTGCCGATAGATAGACTCCACTATTTTGCGTTTTAGTCTTTGATTCTCTTGCAATTGTTATGAAATTGTATCCATTAATAGGATAGCATTTCAGCCTTTTCAAAGAATATGATGAGGTCCCTCATTAACAATTGAAGCTCTTTGGCAATGTAAATCCAATTTTCATTTCATCTCGTATCTATTAAGAATAGGGGAGAAAGTATTAATCATGAGAAAAAATGAGCTATACTGATGATGATTTTAGAAATATATAGTTACATACACGATCCTTAATCCAATAGATGAAATGCCTTTCGTGTTCTTTCTCTATATCATGCAAGGCGTTTTCGATGTAACTTGTGAATTACTCTTTATGATCCCTACATAAAAGGATTCATATATTAAAACAATTGAATAAATCAACTCTCTAAATATAATAGGAATTTTTGTTAACGCTTTATACTCTATATATCTTGTGACGTTAACATTATTGTAGAGGACATAACGATGAGCCTGTGTCCATTCCAAATCGGTAAGATTGAACACTTTGGCGCTTCTCATTGATGTTTCCTCATCACTTCTTTTGGGTCGGTTTAGCTTTGACTCAACATTGTGCAAGTATCGAGAGCAAAATGTGAGACATTCATCCGCCAAATAGGCTTCTGCAATGGACCCCTGTGTTGAGCCCTATTATGCATACGACTTTAAAGTGAACAAGTACCTGATTTCGACAACTTAAGTTTTGTGTTACTGAAACACATTAATATTCTCTCATGTTTAATTGAAAAGTGACAAGGCATCAATACAAACCTCTCAATGGGATACATCCATCGATAGTGCACAGGTCCACCAAGTAATGCATCAGATGCCAAGTGTATCGACATGTGCACCATGATGTCAAAAAAAGCAGGCGGGAAGATCCGCTCAAAATGGCAAAGTGTCAGTGCTATGTTCTTCTCGAGGCGGATCAAATCGTCAGTTCGACAAACTCTCGAACATAATTCGCGAAAGAATGTGCTCAAGTCTATTAAAGTCCTCGCCACATACTTTGGTAAGATATGTCGAATACACATAGGCAAAAAATATTGTAATATGGTGTGTGAGTCATGGCTTTTCAATCCAGTTATCTTTCGTTCTTTGACATTGACACGGCTTGAGATATTAGACGAGAAACCATCCGGAATCTTCATATTCTTAAGGACTCTGCAAAACTGTTCTTTTCCATGTCTATCCAAATTGTAAATTGAAGCTGGTAATTTGAATTTGTTTGAATCTATTTGTTGTGGATGCAACTCTTTCCTCAATCCCATCTCAGCCAAGTCTTTTCTCGCATTTATCCCATCCTTACTTTTTCCATCAATGTCCAAAAGCGTGAAGAGCACATTATCACAAATATTTTTTTCAATATGCATCACATCGAGATTGTGTCTTAGGAGATTGTGCTCCCAATAAGGCAACTCAAAGAATATGCTCTTTTTTCTCCAATTATGCTCTTCTCTAAGAATAGGCTTATGTACAAATTTGTTTACCTCATTCAAGACTTCTGTTCCGGACATTGGTTTTGGAGCAACTTCATACTGGGTTTCCCATTGAATGTCTTTGTTTGACTTGAAATTTGTGATCCATCGGTAGAAATCGATGGCCCATATAACATTCTTTCTTTCCGTATCTCAACCTTTGACTACATGTATTTTTATGGCATGAAGGACAAGCTTTCTTTCCTTTAGTACTCCAACTGCAACATGGCATAGCCAGGAAAATCGCTGATTGTCCAAAGCAACGCAGCACGGAGAACGAACATCTCTTTCTTCAAAGCATCATATGTCTCCACCCCATCTAACCATAAATCCTTCAACTCATCAATCAATGGCCTCAAATAGACGTCAATATTATTTCCAGGACTTTTTGGACCCGGTATTATAGTCGATAAAATAATGCTTGGTTGTTTCATACATAACCATGGTGGTAAGTTGTATGAAAACAGTACCATGTGCCATGTGCTATGAGTGATAGTCATTGTTCGAAAGGTTAAATCCATCGCTTGCTAACCCAAGTCTAATATTTCGAGGGTCTTCTTTAAACGTAGGATAAAGCTGGTCCAAATGCTTCCAGGCTTGAGAATCTGCCGGATGCCTTAAAACACCATCTTTAACGCGCTCTACGTCATGCCATATCATATCAGTAGCAATTCTAGATGACATGTACAATCTCTGAAGACGTGGTTTCAATGGGAAATAGCGTAAAATTTTTGCTGGAGTCTTCTTTTTGGTATCATCAGGAGCGTAGTTCTCATGCATCTTCCAACGTGATGTTCCACAAATGTCGCACTTCTGTTTGTCAATCGATTCTTTATAGTACAACATACAATTATTTGGACAAGCATCAATTTTATTGTAACTGAGTCCCAAGTCCGTAACTATCTTTTTACTTTGTGTAAAATTATCTGGAAGTTTCGATCCTTCAGGGAGCACCTCTCTTAACAAGTCAAGTAACATTGAGAAGGATTTATTGCTCCATCCACAAAGGCACTTGATATGCCATAGTCTTACGATAAAAGATAATTTTGTATGTTTACACCCCGTGTAGAGGGCCAACTCCGCATCATCGGCCAATTTAAAAAATCTAGCTGTATTGTCATCCAATGTACTCTCTGTGCCTTGTCTCGGACTATCATGAATTTCTTCTTCACTCGGAACCCCACACAAATCATGTAACATGCTCCTCATATCATCAGTTATATCATCATCTTCTTCAACTACATCAGCCAATGGTTCATCTCGTGTAAAACTCGATGACGTGTTATTTTCCCCATGAAAAAACCACGTAGTGTAGCTCTTCCCAATTCCGTGCCATATGATATGATCATATGTTGTCTTCACGTCTTGATAGTAGACGTTGCAACATTTGATACAGGGGCATTTTAACCTTCCATCATAAACTGCTCCACGAGAGTCAGCAAATTTAATGAAATCTCTTGCCCCATCATAGTATGCTTCAGTGTTTCTATTATAGCAACATATTTCAAAAAGTCATTACTTTCACCACTTCATCAAAATACTAGCTATTTAGGAATATTAATTAGTCGTAATAAAAAATGCTTACCGAGGCTTACGCATCCATTTTTATCCATAATGTCTATGCAAGAAGCTTTGAAAATAGAGATTGATTATTTGAGCTGAGCTCGTGAGACTAGTATGAGAAAGTGAGAGAAAGTGAGAAAGACTAGTGATACTAATACGATCAAACACTATGATTCAACTTTATCAATCACAAGGAGGGTCGACAAAATAAGTAATAGACATACCTATGATATAGGTATGAGAAGCAGCTGTCAGAAAAACTTAATATAAGTGCAAAAGAAGAGAATAAATGCAATGAATCTCATGTTAACAAACATATAAATGCACAATAGCAAATAAAAATACCTATGATATAACTCCGCAAATACGGATATCAATGACAAATCAGCAAATTGATCTTTGTTGAAGGGAAAAGGTGCTTTAAAATAATACTGCGTTGAGAAGCAAAATCCATAAAGAACATTTTTTAGTTTGATACTTTCCTAGTTGCTATGTAAGTAAGTTTGGTGATACTTTCCTATTTTGAAAAAGTCAAAATTTGATTCTAATAAAAACTCGAGAGTAATCTTTCTTTTGTAATTAAGTGATTTTTTTTAATTTAGATGGCTTTAACAGAAGCATCGATTTGGGTTTTTTCTCCCTATACTTGCTAAAGCATATGCAATTCGAGTTTTGAAGCAATCCTCATTTTCGACTACTATATCACATTCATATAATGTTATTTCTGTGTCTCATTTTAGCATATACATAGTAATGTTATTATTAATGAGTACCAACTGTCATCCGAATCCCACAAACCAAAAATAAATGACTAAAAGAAATTGAAATTAGATTTGGGTGCACCAAGCTCATCGAATCCATGCAATCTGTTGCCTTAGGAAACTTACCTCCTCCTCTTTAACCGCTAATTGGTGGCCTTCAATCAAGGGCTGACTTGCCCAATTCGTTGACAACATGTTTGGAAGGTAGTGAGTCCTTTGGACATTCTCTTTTCTTAGTTGACTTGCCCATCTCACAACCTCAATATATTTGAACGAGAAAGAGAGAGAAGCCCTCTCTCTAAGATCCCTACGGCCTCTCTCTATGGATCTCTCTTTCTCTCTCTACCCAACCTCTGTCGCCTCCTACAAACCCAGCAGAGGCCTACGGCCTCCCACCTTTCTCCTTCCTCTACATTACGGCCTCCAAATCAGTCCTCATCACTACTGCTGCCTTCAACTTCCCAGATGCACAGTAATCTCCTATGAGCTCCGCCATCGAAGTACACCCGAGCACCACCGCCGCTTTCTCACATGTTACATAGTGATGAATACAATGAAAAGCAAATTTATGAGTAAAGCAAATTTATGAGATCTGACATTCCTTGCTTCATGGAAGCTTTTTTTCGCTTATAGGTTATAGGCATTTTCTGAGCATCTCGTAGACCCTCTGAAACAATAGGTTTATAAAATAGCTTCCCTAATCCTACACCATAACCATCTCCATTCCAACTATCCGATTGATCAAAAAATGTTCTAAACATTTGGAGAAATAGTCAAATGGTATAAATAGCACCAGTGATTGAGAATCATCCAATTTTAGCCGTGCTCCTGTTTAATGTTTCATGCATTTAATTACAAGTAAATAAGGATTTAAAAGCATAATGCAGTTGCAAAGGTAGAGTTACCTGGAATTTATAGATCTCTGCCTTGCATGATTTTCGAATGGCTACGAAGGTAGCTAGGGTTTTTTATGGGAGCTCGATCGGGAGAAGGGAGAAGGGAGAAGGGAGAAGGCTCCGGAGTTCGTGCGAAGGGAGAAGGGGAAAGCGATCAGACGTCAAACCCTCTTCGATCGATCTCTGCCTTGCATGATTTTCGAATGGCTACGAAGGTAGCTAGGGTTTTTTATGGGAGCTCGATCGGGAGAAGGGAGAAGGGAGAAGGGAGAAGGGAGAAGGCTCCCGAGTTCGTGCGAAGGGAGAAGGGGAAAATTTTAATTTATAAGTGGGTCGTGCGAATTAAGGATGAGGGGCCGGGGTGGGTCTCGTGGGTCGGTCCTAATCCTCCTCTATACCGACGGCTTCTTATCTTCAACCGTTGGCATATGCATTATTTTTTGTAGTGCGTGTATGCAGCCGCACATAAGACGCCATATTTGAGGGGCTTCCTGAGAAATCGCTTGTTAGATAGGATCTTGACTGCACATCTGCAGATTGGGATATTTAGGTGGTCAACAGGCTTTGTGGTCTGGTTTGCAGCTGGAGCTTGCATGCAGGGAAGCTAGGAGGCTGCTGCTGCTCTTTGACGAATTTGATAGGATTGAAAGATGGTAGCTGCGGCAATTCGATAGGATTGTTGGCTGCAAGGGAGCTGTGAGCTGTTGCCATTCGATAAGATTGAAGAGGTGCAAGGCTGGGGAGTTCGACAGGTTCATGGTTGGTGAGTTCAGCATTTCGATGGGATGGATAGGTGGGAGCTGCAGCTGGTGTTTCGATAGGTGAAAGGCTGCAGCTGAGCAACCATTCAATAGGTTAGAGCATCAGGCTGCACTTCAACATGTTCTCGTGGGGATGAGCTAGCTGCTAGACACGATTGGAAGGTGTGTAGCTCATCTATTCGACAGGATTAGTGTGTGCATGGAGCTCATCTGCTCGACAGGTTTGGCTTGAAGACTTCAAACCAAATGGTCGACAGGTTTTATGCAATGCCTTCTATCTTCTTCTAGAGGTTGCTGTAGGTGTAAGCAAAGGAGTCTTCAAGAATTTGCTGCAGCATATGATCGACAGGTTGACATCACTGGCTTCAGCATATTCCTCGAATGGTTTTCAGGGGTGTTTGCTGTAATGAAGATGTTGTTCAAGAGGTTGCTACTAAATGGGTGCATGACCAGGTGTCGAGAGGTATGGGATTTCAGCAAGCGTGTCGAGATGGTTGGATAGGATCTTGAATGCGCATCGAGAGGTTAGAGGAGAGCTGCAAGTTGGGAATCTCGATAGATGTAGATATGTGAGGGGTCATCAAGTTCCATGGTGTGAATTTCAGCTGAAGCTTAAGAGGATGAGTTGCAACCACATGTACCATTCGATGGGTTCATCATTGCTACCTTTGAGCAATGCTTCGACAGGTTTGATAGCCCTGCGAAACACCTTTCGACAGGATGAGTGGTTGCTGCAATGGATCTGGGCTTGCATCTGCTGCTGCTCGAGAGCATGCTTGCATGCTCTAATGAACAATTCAATCGGCTGCAATGGGAGGTTGAGCATTTGAAGCTTTAGCTGCATTCTTAACTAATCCATTTGATAGGTTGATGGCTTGTTGAGTGGACTATTCGATAGGATGAAGGGACTGCTGTTTGGAGGGCTGCTTTAAGCATTTGACAGGTTCAATCTTCAGCAGCAAAATGTATCAACAAGTCGACAGGATGGGCCTTTGTTGCTACTGCCAATACAACACTTCTTGATAGGATCTATTTTCAGTTCTTGCACCAATCGATAGGTCAAAACAGCTAGCTGCTCGACAGGTTTAAGATGGGGACTTGAAGTGCTCACATGCTGAAACCATTTTGCTCGGTGTGCACCAAGCTGAAGCTCTTTTGTTCTTGATAGTTTGGAACTTGAAAATGCTGGGGCTTGGGTTCTTTGTTCTGCTATTTACTCCAACAACAGCAGCTCTCTTTCAGCTCATGGGCTTCATATGTGTCAGCCCCAATGAATGGCTCTATTTCTGATCGTTGTGGCACTTATTAACTGGATTTCTGCACTATGCTGCAATTTCTTCCTTAAACTATAAAATAAGCTAAAAGTGATTAAAAATAGCTCTAAGGTTTAGCAAAAGCCAGGTTTAAAGGTGTAGAAAGTGGCAAAAATCAATGCTTAACACCTTCACTGAAAACCCTCAGGAGACTCCACTCCTCCACTAGGGATCACCTAGGGGTTTAAAAGGCTTGGTGCATATGCTAAATGCACCCGTGTTCCCTACGAAAGTGGCATTTAATTTCATAGGTTAGTTGTTTTAAAATTCACTTTGCTCGAGGACTTGCAAAGGTTAGGTTTGGGGGTCTTTTAAGCATTGATTTTTGCCACTTTCTACACCTTTAAACCTAGGTTTTGCTAAGCCTTAGAGCTGTTTATGATTACTTTTAGCTTGTTTTACAGTTTAAGGAAGAAATTGCAGCATAGTGCAGAAATCCAGTTAATAAGTGCCACAAAGAGTAGAAATAGAGCCGATCATTGGGGCTGAAACAGATGAAGCCCATGATCTGAAAGAGAGTTGTTGTTGTTGGAGTAAAACGTAGAATAAAGAACCTAAGCCCCATCACCTTCCAAACCTGTCGAGTTCATGGAGCTACAAATCATTCTGTTGAGGTGCATAAATGGCTAGAGTTCTATACCTGCAGAAAACCCATCGAGCTTCCAAGCATATGTGCCAATTAAAACTATCGAGCAGTCCCCAAACTCCTCAACTATGAACCTATCAAATGGTTTTTGAGGCTGCAAAGTAACCTATCAAGTTCTGCGTATAGTTGAAAGCTCTTCCTGTCGAGCAGTTGGCTAGATTGAACCTATCGAATAGTCCCTCAATGCAGTAGTTTTGAACCTATCGAATGGAGCTAATGCTTGTTTGAACCTGTCGAATGGTGCTCCTTGGAACCTATCGAATGGATCAGCAATAGAGTCCACCAACCTGTTGAACTCCTCAGTAGCTCTTGCCATCCTATCAAGTAGTTCTACAGGGCAGCAATCAATCCTATCGAAAGCTTCAACCATGAAGCCAGTTGAACCTGTCGAACAGTTGGTACAGCAGCAATACTTCAACCTATCGAATAGCTCAAAGCTCATCCTATCGAGCACTTTTCTAAATCTGCTCCAACCTATCGACCACTGCACTGCAACCTATCGAATGGTTGTTTGAACCTGTCGAGAACCTGTCGAGAGGTCCTGATGCCGAAAATGAACCTATCGAGGCATGGGTTTCAGCCATCTATTTCACACGTTAGGAACATTTTGGGGATTTCAATACTTCTTGGGCACACATCCCAATGTCTCACACATCTCAGGAATTTATCTCAGGTTCCATTAGCAAATATTAGTGGTCGACAGGGGAATTTTTGAGAGCTGCACATAACAGAACTAAGTCCTCTGCTCTCTGATTGGCTGCAACTGAAGGCACACGGATCGATGCACTCTTATAAATACCCATCTATTTTATTATTTTTCTTGAGCAAGGAAAGTAGGAACAAAGGAATAGCCTGAGTTCGCCTTAGCTCATTTAGGTTTAGTTTTAGGTTTTATTTTTCCTTTTCTCTTCCCCCTTCTCTCTCTAATCCAGCCTGTTGGAATAGATCTAGGTAGCAGCTCAGATCTGGTTTGTAATTGTAATTTCGACATGAAGAAATGTGGATCGATGCAAAGACTACAGATCTTGGAACAAGTTTATTGTAAGTTATTTTTTTTGAAGCAATAAATTATTGATTTCAAAGCTTAGTTAAATCTAATGATCTTGTCGTCCCATTAGATTCTCGATCGGATTTGTGTAGAGGAGTTTGTTAATCAGCTCACCCACTTAAGTGGTAGATCTCTTGATGACCATCTGATTTCCCTGGGTTTGATATGCCTGTGGATGTATGTGCCTGTGGCCTTGCATCCATAGCATCTATAGTGATTATCTTATTCTGATTGAAGCCATTGGAATGGAGGAAATCTATTGGATGATCTATGACCATTTAAGTGGATAGATCATAGCCATAAGATCAATCTAAACCAGGGATGGAGGAAATCTATTGGATGATCTGTGACCATTGAAGTGGACAGATCATAGCCTTAAGATGAATCCAAACCACCGGTTTAGATCAGATTTTTATACCTTGCATTGGTGCTTGTAGCCAAATAAAGGATGGCTGCATATCCTCAGAACTTGATCTGTTTTGCAATAAAAATCAGGCCCAAGCTGTCTATTTCTCACCATTTGATCTTTATTTCTCCATCCATCTTCCTCTATCTCTTAATTTAGTTTTATATTTCAGTTCTATAAATTAGATCTAGTGGCATAGAAAAACTCTCTTTCTTTTCTCTGTTTTCATAGAATTGCCATATCTGTAGCTAGATTTGGAGGTCTACTATACTCCTAGGTTTAGATCACTACTCCCTGTGGGACAAACTCTTACTTATTAAAACTTGCTACAAAGGACCCAGTATCTTGCAGGTCTAGGATATTTTTTTTGTGCTGAATCCATCCCCTATTTTACTCTGATTTTATTTTGTCTTTATCATTACACAATAAATCGGCACACTAGAAATACCCAACATAGTCGCAAAGAAGTATGGAATTACGGTTAAGGAAAATGCAGACGGAGAGCTGGTACCGTTACGCGAAACTACAGGTTGGCGCGTATGCATTGATTATAGGAAACTTAACTCAATGACCCACAATGATCATTTTCCATTACCATTTATTGACCAAATTTTAGAGAGACTTGTGGGTCAGGAATATTTTTGCTTTCTAGATGGATATTCAAGGTACAACCAAGTTCTGGTCTACCCAGAAGATCAAGAAAAGACCACCTTCACATATCCGTTTGGAACGTTTGTATATCGTTACATGCCCTTTGGGTTATCCAATGCACCTGCAACCTTCCAAAGATGCATGATAGTTATTTTTTTTTATATGATAGACAAGTTTTTGGAGGTATTTATGGACAATTTTTTAGTTTTTTGCCAAACTTTTGATTCTTGCCTTAATCACCTTCCCCTCATTTTAGAAAGATGTGAAATGACCAACTTAGTACTAAGTTGGGAAAAGAGCCATTTTATGGTTAAGGAAGGCATAGTCTTAGGGAACATCATCTCTAAAAAAGGAATAGAAGTTGACAAAGCAAAAATTGATATAATAGCAAACCTTCCGCCACCTACTTTGGTACAACAGATTCGATCTTTCCTTGGCCATGCTGGCTTCTACCATCGTTTTATTAAAGATTTTTCAAAAATCTCAAGACCTATGGGTCGCTTGTTAGCAAATGATGTACCTTTTGACTTCGATGATACCTGCCTTGACGCATTTAACAAGCTTAAAGCACTCCTTTCATCTGCACCAATTATTTAATCACCTAACTACTCCTTACCTTTTGAAGTAATGTGCGACGCCTTTGATTACACGATAGGTGTTGTCTTAGGACAATGAAAATATAAGGTCCCTCATATAATTTATTACGCAAGTCGGACTTTGATTGAAGCATAGGCCAATTATACCACCACTGAGAAGGAATTTCTTGCAGTCGTCTTTGCTTTGGATAAATTCTAACCACACCTATTGGGATAAAAAATCGTCATCTTCTCTGATCACTCTGCACTAAAGTACTTACTATCTAAAAAATATGCTAAACCAAGACTAATAAGGTGAATTCTTCTTTTCTAGGAGTTGACTTTCAAAATCAAGGACAAGAAGGGAGTTGAAAACATGGTAGCTGATCATCTATCCAGAATCAAAAACCCTGAAGCCACTAGTAAAGAATCTCTGCATGATACCTTTCCGGATGAGCAACTTTTTTCCATCCAAACAGCATTTTCATGTATGTAAACATTGTGAATTATTTGGCTACCAGTAAGATTCCTCCAACTTGGTCCAACCAAGATAGGTATATTTTCTTTTCCAATGTCAAATACTATATCTGGGAGGACCCTGATTTATTTAAAATATGCCCTAACCAAATAATTAGAAAATTTGTACCTGATAGTGACACCCACGCTATTCTAAAATTTTGTAATACTTACTCTTGTGGGGGCCACTTCGACAGAAAGAAAACAACTTCTAAGGTGCTACAATTGGGATTTTATTGGCCATCGTTATTTAAGGATGCCCAAATTTTTTGCCAAGTCTCTGACTATTGTCAGAAGTCAGGAGCCATGTATCGAAGGAACATGATACCCCTACAACCAATTGTGGTCGTAGAACCCTTCGACATATGGGGCATAGACTTCATGGGACCATTTTCACCTTCATTCGGATTCATGTATATACTTGTAGTTGTTGACTATGTCTTGAAATGGGTCGAAGCCAGAACCACAAGAACAAACGATCACAAGGTGGTAGACTCATTTATTAGGGAAAATATATTTGCACGGTTTGAGAGCCCACGCGCTATTATAAGTGATGGGAGTAGCCATTTTTATAACAGATATTTTGAGATCTTGCTCAAGAAATATGGTGCTACATATAAAATCGCGACCCCCTACCACCCGCAAACTAGTTGGCAAGTTTAGGTTTCCAACACAGAAAGAAAGAAAATATTGGAAAGAACTATTTACCCTGATAGAAAAGATTGGTCCATTAGATTGCATGATGCTTTGTGGGCATATAGAACAGCTTATAAAATTCTTATTGGCATGTCACCTTTCCGACTGGTGTATGGTAAAGCTTGCCACATACCTGTGAAACTAGAACACAGAGCTCTCTGGGCTATCAAAATACTCAATTTTGAGAGAGCAACGAAAGCTTGAACTCAATGAACTGGAGGAAATCCGAAACGATGCTTACCAAAATATTCGAATTTATAAGGCTAAAACCAAGGCATTCCATTCCATGATAAACATATTCTGAAAAAATGTTTCGTGTCAGGCCAACAAGTTTGTCTATATAATTCGAGGTTAAAGTTATTCCCTGGAAAGTTGCGAAGTCGTTGGGATGGTCCCTACACAGTTATAGAAACATTCTCTCATGGGGCTGTCACTATCAGAGATCCCAAGGACGACCGTACTTTCAAAGTTAATGGACAGAGACTTAAATTCATGATATCTTTAGAAGAAAAAAGGAGCAGTGACCACAATATCATTAAAAGACCTTGTATATAACTGATATACTTCAAGGCATTGTCGAACGACCAACTCATCCGTATAAAATTTTCGTGTATAATATTTCTTCAAGCGTAACTATATAATATTAGATATAGAGATAATTGAGTCTGTGTTATACCGGTACGAAAAAACATAGTGATAACGATTACTGAGAGAGCGCGTTATTGCGGCCGCATATCTTATCGAATGGGAACAACCTACGATACTAAAGGCATCACATCGATTCACGCTGAAGAGATATGCCCTTAGCATTTATTAGGACTACCAACTGGTTCGTTTGATTCAACATAAACCATAACGTCTATTTAAGATGCCTCTTTGAATTCTTAGTTTGGTTATAAATATACAAACGAAGGGCGATCAATTCATTCTATTATCTTCACCTTCTTCCCAAACCAACCTTTTCGCCATGGCAAGATAACCAAATTGGTCAAAAATTACTGAGGCATTTTCACGCCTCATACAATGCCATGAAGATGAAGTAACTGCACTATTAGAAGAAATGGCGCGATTAATCAGTGAAATTGTTACCCTCTTCTCATCTCTCATTCCGGAACCGACAGCCTCCCCTTCCTTCCTCGACCACCAACAGTCTTCGCCATCTTTACCTCCTCCACCTTCTGAAAACGTTTTCTTTTCTATCGGATGCACCTACTCAAGGGAGGGCGAACCGTTTTTAGCAACACAATTTTGAACCAATCTTTATCGAAGATTTCTTTTCGGACGTTACTACCAGTGTCATGTCTAACTTAGTATGTGTCTAGATTTTTCCTAGGTTTACACTCTTTTATGTAAATAATTATTTTTTTTTATTGCTAATTCATTGTAAATATTAAGTTATATATAAAATTTTCCTTTTACTAACTATAATTTTTTTTACTAACAGTGTGTGTTACTAACATCACTAACAATTTTTCTTCTTACTAACATTTTTGTTATTGATACTCCGAGAATAATCGGCGGATATTTTCTCTCAAGTTTAGGGGAGAGTATATATTTGGCAACAAATTTTTTCGGTAAATAATTAGTATATCAATAATTATTTTTGTTTTGTGTACCCTATTTTTTTGTGCCAATGAAGGCATTGTCCGATTTAAGTTTGGGGGATACATAATTTCTGTATATAATAGTTTTATTTTTAGTAATTTAAATTTTTTTCTTATCAGTACATAGGAATTATAATAGAAGAAATTACAAATCTCGAAAACTTATGATTCACAATAATAGAGGTTTAATAATTAGAATTTAGAACAGTTATAATTCATGCTTAGCTCATTGAAACACTGTATTAGAATGAATGTTTGAAACAATAGATTGATCTAAACTGCAAAAATTTCAACTATAGTTTCAAAAATTATAAACTAGTGAGATTTTGAGCCATATTTCCTCTTTTATTCTGAGAGATTGTTTCTATTCAAATCATAAAACTTTCTTTGAACTTCTACACTGATATGAAATCTCATATTGCTAAATTTAGAATCAAATTATTCTATGAATATGATGAACTAATTTTTTATCTAGAAATATCTATTAGAAATATCAAAGCAATAAGGCATCTATGCTAGTAAATCGTAAAGATGATTTAAGGCCATCTTTTGTTTAAACTAGAGTTAAAATGCCAAAATCTCATAACATTTTATCCTTTGAACCCATAGTAGAAGCCTGAAACAAAATTTCTTTGTACCAAAATTTTATAAATCTTTAACCATATATACTATCCAAAGCTTTCTACCTTTAACCCTTACAATTTCTGAGAGTTCAGAAGGGGAGAAGAGAGAGTGAAAGGAGAACAGATAAAGGGAATGCTAGAAGAGGTATAGAAAAAGAAAATAAAAGAAAAAATGAGAAAAGAAAGAAAAATCGTAAAAAATGATTTTCGAAAAAGAAAATTTCGATTTAGCAAAAAGATATAAAGAAGAGAAAAATCGTAAAAGACGATTTTATAGCTGAAGAACTGAGATATATATATACATATATAAATAAATGGGAAGAAGTTATCCAATCATGGATACTTACTGAAGTAGAATAGGTAGAAGAAGATAGGAAAAAGAAGAGCTAAATTCTCAAAAAAAATTTGAATCGTTTTCTACCTTTCCTTGATACCTTCTGAAATCAAAAACCCCATTATAAGCTGAAGGAAAGACCTTTCTGATTTATGATTTACAAATGCATAAGCCTATTAGAGATAAAGATAATAGATATTATGGATTGTACAATGAATCATAAGAATAGGATAAGATTATTTTTTCTATGAGATTCATTTTAGCAATTATCTTTGACTGAATTTTTCTGAAAAATATACTGAGAGAACCCAAAAGTTTCTATATCTTTTTGAGAATATGTCAATAGTGAGTTTTTGAATGAAAATATTTTTTAAATCTACAGTTTAGAAAATTTTATGAAGAATAAACTGTTCACTAGTGCATATACACTCTGTGCTTATTGTGAATTGAAATTATTAGAGTTCTAATCAAGGATAACTATTATAATGTAAAATAAGGATAAAGGATTAGTAATTTTAGAAAATCATAACGACCATATGATGACCACCTTAGTTAATTTAGTTAGTGTACAAAATTAAATTAAAATTTTTATTTCTAAAAATATTTTGAAAAATCCAAAAATATTTAAAGTTTGTAGGTAACTTCACTAAAAACCTTCAGGAGACTATAACTACTCTACTAGGGATCACCTAGAAGTGTAAAGGCTTGTTGCATCCGCTAAATGTAATCGTGCTCCCTACGAAAGTGGCATTTAATTTCTTAGTTTATATTTTCTTGTTTGCTAGGGACTAGTAAAACTTGAGTTTGGGGGTGTGATCAGTCACAGAATATATCATTTTATCACCCTTAACTTAGTGATGCTAGGACTTAGTTTGCTACTAATAAGTTGATGATGTGCAGATATTAAAGAAAAATAGTAAAAGAGAGCCAAAGTATTAATATTTATCAAAATGAACTCAAAAAGTAGTAAAAAGACGACTGAGCATAAGAAGATGATTTGCTACCTACTGAAAAATAAGAAATCATAATTTAAGATTCTTCAGAAAGTGACAAAAGAGTAAAAGGCGATACAGAAGAAAGCGATCGTTCGTTATAGAGAATCGTCTACTGAGAAAGCTATGAAAGATAGAAATTCATGATTTACAATTTTCTAAGAAAGAGAAGAAAAAAAGGATAATCGTGAATTATGATTACGATTATAAAAGCTTTCCTATTGCTACTGATCATGTGAGAATTTCCACTGCTAAGAACAAAATTAAGAAAACTCTTTGATTAAAAGTTTGGCTAATCATGAATCTGGGAGATTGATGAAAAAGAATCTTAAAAGGACTCTGTTGCTGCTATTAAGGAAAGAAATCCAGAACACATCAAACATCCAGAAGCAAGGAAGAATAAAATTAGTATTAGAGTTATATTAGGAATCTTTTATTTTAGTAGTTTCTTTTATTAGAATTAGAACTTTGTAAATTGACTCTTTATGATCTATAAATAAGAGAGCCCGGTATAGGAATAAACCATCGAAGAATTTCACAGCATCAATTGACAACTGAGGCCTGTGTTTTCTCTCGATCAAAGTAGTTTAGGATTTACAAAGTAATATTGTCTACAGTTCTATGAGGTTTTGCCTGATAACCAAAGTTGAGAAAGCTGAAAGATCAACCCTTTGGATGGTTCTACTTTTGCTTTCTAGTTTAGATTTTATTTTACTTTTAGTTTAGATTTTATATACTTTGTAAACATCTTTGAATTTTGATTTGAATTGACGACTCAGGTTAAAGTTTGCAGATTAGTGTAACGATTTTACTTTCCATCTTCAATTTTCTCGAATTTGATTGATGCCAAGAATTTTAGTTTTTTGTTGACGACCAAATTCTGGAAGGCTACAATATGGTGTAATGGTATTTTAAATTTGTAAACATCTGATAGCTGAAGGTTGAGATTGACGACCTCAATCTGAAGAAGGAGGATTAAGATTTATTTTTATGCAATTAGATTAAAGAGCCCATTCTTTTATTCATATTTCTCCAGTAATTTAGGACTTAAAGGATAAAAATAGTTTTGAAAATAGAAATATAAAATTCTATAAGAAGATAATCACTTCTTTGTGGGATCGATCCTATCGCTAAACTATAATTTCCATTGTGCGCTTGTAATAGGTTAAGGCTTGATTTTAATTTAAATATATATGTACTATAAGTTGGTCACTCCCTACGAAAGTGGCATTTACTTTTTAGAATAACTGTTTTAATTTTTCCTTTGTTTGAGGACTAGCAAAGATTATGTTTGGGGGTGTGTTGATCACTGAAATATACCACTTTCCACCTCCTAACCTGGCCCTTAATGGACCTTTGAGTTGGTTAATAATGAGTTTTTAAGTGTGTTTTTGTAGATGACAATAAACTATAGCTTAGTGCAGCAATCCAACATTTATGAGCCAAGAAGAAAGAATTTTGAGCCAAGCTGTGGAGCTGATGGATTTATAGAAAATACACCATAGTGGTTCACACCATAAGGGTAATTTAGCATGCCTCGGGGCTCTGGAAGTCCTGCTGAGAGAGAGAAGTGGAGCCCAAGTTTAGTACATTACAACTGCAGCACTTTAGTCATTGAACAACTATGGAGCACATCAATGCTACAACAAGAGGTGTCTCGAGTAGTTCAGCAACCTCAGAAGCATCCACTCAAACACACTCAAGCAGAGCTTGAGCACTTTATGTATGCAGCAATGCAACACTTAGAGTGGAACAACAATGTACATGTCAAGCTGCAGTTTATAGCTGCTGCATTTCACTCGAACAACTGCACTAAAAGTCTCACATTTGTCTACTCGAGCAGCTCAAGCAAACTGCAGCTACAACACTTAAATGACAAGCACTCTCGAGTGGATCTCGAGCACTTTACTGCTGCATGCAACCTGTCAAAGCTTAAAGCCAACCTGCATAGCTGCTACCTTAATACATTTGAGCAGCTGCTATTGCTGAAGCTATTAAACCACTCGAGCTGCACTCAAAACTGAAGCTCACAACCTGCTACTGGAACCTCTCGAACTGCAAACTTGCTGCAACAACTACTTGAGCACATCAATGCTGAAACCTAGCTGTCGAGTAGCTGCAAACACCAGCCTCACCAGCTGAATGCTGAAGCAAAGAAGTTGTCGAGCAATTATGAGGTGATCCTATCAAGCTTCATTGTTGAAGCCAGCAGCCACTCGAGCACTTTAGTGCTGATGCTTCAACCTGCGGGCTGCAAATGCTGAAGAACTCGCCTATCGAGAATCTCTCAAGATGAAAATTCTGAAGCCCATCTACTCGAGGCTCGGGTTGCAGCTGCTGTATTCAAACTTTAGGGACATTTTTGGTATTCCACAGATCTATAGCACACATCCCAATATGTTGAGCTGTCACACACATCTCGAGGCATTATTTGGACATATATGGGCCATGATAGTAGCTCCAAACATGTTATTTCTTTCCTTTTTCTGATTGGCTAAAGCTTTTAACTGCTATATAGATTGTATATATATAGATATAATTTGTCTTGGGAAGGGAGCCAGGAATATTCTTAGCCTGAGCTCATTTTAGGATTAGGGTTTCCTTTTATTTTTGTTTTTCCTTTTTCTTCCTTAGCTCAGCAGCCATGTTGGGCCAACTCTTTGTAGCAGGTGGGATTGAATATGATTTGTAATGTGTATTGTAAAGGCATGGTGAGCAGTCTTGAAATCTTACAGAGACTGCAGCCTTGAGGTTCAATCATTGTAAGTTCTTTTCATGCAATGCAAAGCTGTTTTTATTGCTTCTTGCAACCTACACTCATCTTATGTTTTTAATTTAGATTTTTATGGGTTGTTTGCACCTATGGATGCATGAGCTTGTAGCGTTGCAAACATAGTGACTGCAATGAGTTTATTGTTCTAATTTTAACCTCTGTATCTGGGTTAATCCCTGGGATACCCTGTGACCAGTTAAATGGACAAAGTATAGCCCGAAGACTGGTCTAGATCATAGGGCTGAGCTGGATTCTTTTTCCCTGCACTTGTGCTTGTAGCCAAGTGAGGGATTGCTACAAATCCAACTCCTCTGTTTTACAATACTATTTTCAGTGAATAGATCTGAGGTTTAGTGGAAATTGCAGACTTGAGAGTTGGGTCATTGCAAGCCTCTTTTTAGCAATGACCAACTGATTTTAATGACCCATTCAATATGTGAGTTATTGTGGTTTCCACTATATCTTCGTAGACTGTTTGCTCCTATGAATGCATGAGATTGTAGTCTTGCAAACATAGTGTCTGCAATGATTTTCCTGTTTCAACTTTAATCCCTTGATTTGATGAAATCCCTGGGATATTCTGTGACCATTTAAGTGGACATAATATAGCCCTAAGATCAGTTCATGTCTTTGGGTTAGGCTGGATTCTTCTACCTTGCACTTGTGCTTGTAGCCAAGTGAAGGACTGTTGTAGACCCAACTCTTGATCTATTTGTAGTGAAGATTAGGCCATAGCTATCTACTTCTCCACATTTTCTATTTTATTTTTCCAAACCACCTTCATTCTTCTTTACCCTCTTTCTGTTAGTTCTATCTTTATTTATGTTTTTAGTTTAATTTTGTGACACCCAAAAACACCCTCTATTTATCTTGCTTTCCTAGTTTAGGTTAGATTTGCCAGATCTATAGTAGATCTTGAGATTTACTATTCCACCATTGTGTTTAGATCATCACTCCCTTTGGGACAAACTCTTACTTATTAAAACTTGCTACAACAGCCCTGGATCTTGCAGGCCTATGTGTTTATTTTGGTTTTTGTGTTCTATCCCATATTCTTATTCCCCTCTATTTCTGCCTTTGCAATTATTTATTTCTGCCATAATTATATAATAAAGAATCAGCCAAACATCACCAACAGGCACAGACTCCCAGCGCCTCGCCACGCTTTGCCTTTCTGATTTTGTCAGTGTTAGTGGTAACCATGGTTAAAATGCGTTGAAAAATTAGGAAAATGAGGGAATGTCGCATCATCGACAAAGACACTACGTGTCGAGCTCCTATCAATATGCATAGAGATATCTCTACGTCCGGGTGTATATCCTCGACCCTATATATATATATATATATACATATATAGGCAGAGGTTTTGATTAATTTTAAAGGCCATTTAAGTCAAATGTATATTTTTATATAAAACCCTACCCTTGTCTTTAGCCTATTCCTAAATCCTAAATCTGTAAAGTAGAACTTATAGGAAAACCGGTTGAGAAGGTGAGAAAATTTTGATGTGTAAATGGAACTTATAGGAAAACCGAAACCAATCGAACCAAACCGAATCAAATCAAATCGGGTTGGTTTGGTTTAAGAGTTGGACGGTTTGGATTGGTTTGAAAATCTAGAAACCGATTAAGACCAGTTTGGTTTGTGTTTTTTGTCCAAAACCAACCAAACCGAACCGAATACACCCCTAACGATAAGCATAAGTTTTGCTAAATTGCACACCTAACCTTTATTGTCCTATATAGTAGAATGAAAGAAATATATATATATATAGATATATATTCATGCTAGGCTGAGTCAGAGTTATATTTCAAATTTTATCCGGTTTAAGCTAGTCCAGGGTTATAGGGATTAGGGAAACTTAATGGGTCTACATATAAGCGACTCTTTTATGTGACTCTTTTGTCCTTTCTTCATCCATCTCTCTCTCTCTCTCTCAAAGTGGCTTTCTCTCTCTCTCAAGTTGGTTCAACACTCATGGTATCTCACTTTCCCTCTCTTGGCAATTCTTTCGAAAGTGGGACCAGACTCTCTCTCTCTCACATCTCAAGTGGGTCTCAATTCTTCTTTTTCTTCTCCTCCCTCTCTCAAGTTTGTCTTACACTCCCCTCTCCATCTCATTTTTGCTCTTTTGGCAACTCTTTTTTGGTGGGGCCACCTCTCTCTGTCTCTCTCCCTTCCTTAGTGAGGCATACAAAATTTAATTTATGAGAACACAAAGATGACATGAAATTTTTTTATTTTTAGTTTAAAAATTAATGAAAATAAATTTAATTATGTGGATTCCATAGGATTCCTCCCTTGGTCATATTGTTCTTTACGTTTTTATTTTTAAAAAAAGTTATTTTGTATTAAGTAAAGAAAGCTAGGCCAGTGCCTCGGACAAACCAATAAAGACACAGGCTAGCGCCCAAGCATTGCTCTATGGAAAAACCGGTGAGCCGAAGAAAACCAGAGAGATGCTTGGGAAGACATAGGAAACCCAAACACTTGAGAAAAACCTACGTAGGAGGAAGCCGAGTTGTTCGAAAAAAAATCTCCAACTAGAAAAAACCCCATACTAATAGGTGGAAACCTATTAGTTTACAAAGAGAAAAACCGATCTCAAAAGAATTACAAATTATTAAGAAAAGAAAGAAGCTGGTGGGAGTTGATGTTCTTGAGGGTTGGGATGGAGGGGGAGTCTATGCCGGAGGCAATGGCCCAGCTGCAAACAGAAACAATACTGGATCGGGTACCTTTATCTTAACTGAGAGGTACCTTGACATCTGATGGCATTCAGTGTGATCCAGATGTTCTAGATGATGGCTATATGCAGATGATCCCAAATCCACTTCTTCAAACTAGTTGCTGGAGCCCAATCCCATCCAATAATAACCTCAACAATTTTTCTTTGAATACAGGAGTGAATTCCAATGGCTTTATAGCAATGTCCCCAAATAGGCCAAATTTTGTTGCAATGAAGAAATAAGTGGTTCGAGTCTTCTTCTATCTCCTGGCATAAATAGCAATTTTGGGAGATGTTCATTCCACATCTATTTAGTTTAGAAATGGTCACGATTTTGTTCCAGCATAAAGACCAAATGAAGAAACTGATTTTAGAGGGTAGCTTGAGCTTCCAAATGTGCTTCCAATCAACCTCCGAGATGCTCGAGTTGAGAGGATAAAAAGCTGATTTGACAAAGAAGACCTTATTAAACTTGTTGCACCGGATTCTTGCATCGGGAGTGGTAGGTCTTAGGCTCACATTATCCAGCAAACCAGAGAGTTCACTATATTCCTCTATTTTGGGTTTGACAAATTTGTGGTTGAAGGTAAGGAGCCAATTCAAAATCCCATTGAGATTGAAATTTTTTGCAATAGTGGTCATACGATCAGCAGTGATGCAGAATAATCTTGGGAATTTGAGATGTAAAGTGAAATCAGAGCTAAGCCACTTATCAGTGCAAAAGTAAATTCTTTTACCACCACCAAGAACATAGGAGACGTTCTTTATAAATTCCTCTCTAGCACATAGTATGTCTTTCCAGCACCAGAAAGAGACAATGTATTTGGATCTGTTTAGTTCCCAACCTTTTTTGTTTATACGATATTTCTTAGTCGTGATGTCTTTCCACACATGGTTAGAGGAATCGCCGATACGCCACCACCACTTCATGAGCCGCACTATTCATATCAGTTAGAGGACAAATGCCAACCCCCCGGCCCACTTAGGTTTGGTGACCTTGTCCCAACTGACAAGATGTAGCTTTTCTCTTCCCCCAAGTCGTTCCAAAGGAAATTCCTTTAAAGCCTTTTGATTTGTTGGCAAACTATGGAAGGAAACTTGTAAATGGATAAGTAGTAGGTAGGGAAACCGTTTAGGACAGATTGGACTATGGTCAATCTCCCACCGTAGGAAAGCAATTTACTCTTCCACCCAAGGAGTCTGTTGTTTACCTTGGTAATGATAGGATTCCAATCAACAGTTATGATTTTTCCCACCCCAATGGGAATGCCAAGGTATTTAAAAGGAAAGTTGGCAGGGACTAAAGACTAAACTGAAATTGGTAGCCCAAGAATTCAAAGCATTGAAGTTGGTGTTGATACCATAAATGTGTGATTTAGCATAGTTTACGCATTAGCCCGAGGCTTCCTCATAGGCTTTTAAAAGATAGCAAACTTGCTAAATTTGGGTGAGATTGTAGTCACACATGATCACAAAATCATCCTCATATTGCAATAGATTAATATTAAAGTTTCGTCTAGGATTAGAGAAACCAGTGAACGTACCATCGAGTTCCGCCTTTTGGAAGATGAGCGCTAGACCTTCGCTAGCGATGTTAAAAAGGTATGGGGAAAGAGGGCAACCTTGCCTTAAACCTCTAGAAGCTTTGAAGAAACCACATGCTTTCCCCTTAATGATGACGGAACAGTGAACAGTAGCAAGACATCTGTGGATCCAAGATCTCCACTTCTCTCCGAACCCCATCTTCTTCATCATCCAAAGAAGGTAATCCTACCTAACCCTATCATAGGCTTTTTCCTAGTCTATTTTCATGAGAGCCCGTTGTTTTTTTGAAGAATGAGTGGAGTGGATGCATTCATGAGCCACAACCACGAGATTGAGGATTTGATTGCCTTCAATAAAAAGCACCCTGTGAGTTGGAGATTGCTGAGCCGATCACCTTTTTTAGCCTATTGGAAAGTATTTTAGCGATAATTTTGTAGAGGCTGGAGACCAAGGATATGTGTGATAGCCTGGATTTTCCTTACCCTAAAACCTGTGTTGTCGGATCGCACACAAGGCCCGAATCACAGTGATGTTATGGTATCAATGTATAACATCACCTCCTGACAGCTCGCTCTTTCCACACATAACACGATAAGAAGGATCGAGCCATTGCATGATGTTAAGCTCACATAAGCGAAAGCAAAGTGCCCAACACAAAAAGTATGACAGAGCTAAGTATGGATATAATTGCAACTAAAAGAAAATCACACGATAAACTACTGTGTATATATATATATATATATATATGCATATATAAAAAAGATAAACATCCACCGATGAAGGCCGACCTTCATCTAAACAGCGGATCAAAATGTATCATATGATTTAATTTCATATTCTCTTTACCTTGTTATCAAAATTCTCTCAAAACGAAACTCTCCCAAAATAAAAACTGCTCCAAGCTAAGGATAATGCCCTTCAGGCAGATCCTCCTCGTCCTCGTGATTATAATCTAGATCTTCCTGCCTTTCCTAATCACACTCCACGTCCTCACCTGCAGCTGTGACATATAGTCGAGGAGTGAGCTTCATTCAAGCTCAGTAGAGAAAATTGCCATGCTAAATCACACCTTATCATTCAGATTCATATTCTTGATGCATAATTAAAAGCAGTCAAAACTTACATTTTCATTCAAAATATATCGAATTCCAGTAAAACATTCACAAAATCTCAACTGGTCAAATCATGAAGGCGAATAAGACATGCTTACACTATGCACAACGTGACATGTTAGTCAAGACACAATTGAAACATATGAACGGAACGAGTAAGAAAACACATATAATCGAGACATGAGATAATTCACGATACATGGCAAGGATTCATAGGTTCGAGATAAAGCATATCATATGGCATCATAGTATGTATCCTGTATTACGGAACTGAGCAATCCGTAGCGGACACAGGGTTGTAACCCCGAGGACTCCACCCCTCTCATGGAGACTCCACTCCCCTTTGTTGAGCATTGAAAAATACCACTTTTCACCCCTTAACCTGGCCTTTGATGGAACTCTGAGCTGATTAATAATGAGTTTTAAGTGTGTTTGTGTAAATAACAGGAAAATAGAGCTTAACTGCTGCAATTCAACATATCAAGCCAAGAAGAAAGGATTTTGAACCAAACTGTGGAGCTGATGGATTTTTAGAGGATGCTCCATGGTGGTTCACACCATTGGGACAATTTTGCAATGCTTTGGGACCTTTGGAGGCCTGCTGAGAGAGAGAGGTGCAACCTAAAGTTAATGGAGTGCTGCTGCAGTGGAGCTAATCTCCAATCTGTATTGCTGCTACAAGCAGCCATTCAAGCATTTTATGGATGCATCCAACTCTCAAACAGCTGCTGTAATCCTAAAGAACAGCTGCAATTTGCAAGAGTTGCTGCTGCCTTAATATATCCAAACTACACATCCATGCTACAGCAAGAGCACACTCAGCACACCAGCTGCTCAAGCATTTAATATGAGCAACAATATAGCAGTTGGTGTGGGACAAAGTAGCTGAGAACTGCTGCACTGAACAACTCATGTAAGCAGGCAGCTGCTACAAGCCTGTCAAGCTACAGAATTGAAGATTCTTTACACTATGGCAGCATTGAAACCAGCCACAACAGCTGCATGGAGAAGCAAGACTCAAGAGGTGTTGCTATGCTGCAACCTTCAAGACGAGTTGCTGCTCCAACCAATCTATATCTCAAGAACAAGACAGTAGCAGCACTGCACCAGCCTGTAATAGCACCTTCAACCCAACCACTTGAGCTGCTATAGTGAGGGAATGCCAAAGGTTTTAAAGCACACTCAAGCATTTCATAGCAGCACTCACAAATCTATTACTGCAGCACACAAATTGTCAACCAGCTGCAATGGCTGCAGCCCTCATTTACTGCACAAGGCCTTCAAGCATTTTAATATTGCAGCAACCATCCCAACACCATATTGCCGAAACATAGCATCTGCAGCTTTGAAGGATTAAAGAACTTGAGCAGGTCCCACTGAAGCTGTCGAGTGGTTAATGCTGAAGAAAACCAACCACTCAAGTGGACTGTAGTGATGAAATATTGCTAGAACTAAGCACTCGAGTGGTTTAAAATGAGGAGAAGTGAAGCTGTCGAGTGGTTAGGCTGCTGAAGCAACCCCATGAGTGGTTCATGGCTGAAGGACAACTACTTGAGCAATTGCCTTAGCTGGAGACTGAACCTCAAGAGTTGTGGCAAACCCCAAAGAACCTCACGAGTTGTGTATGCTATTGAAAGTGAACCACTCGAGCCCATCACATGAGCATGTCGAGCAGTTAAATAGGCTATTTTTCAGCCTGTCGAGGAACCTCACGAGAACCTCATGAGATCTTGTTGAGATGCATACCTAAAGCTAACTGTTGCACATTTGAACCTAGCGAGATCTAAGCAAGATCTACTTGAGACATAAATTCTGAAGCTCTTCCTCTCGAGGCACGGGTTCCATCAGCCACACTTCAGCATCCAACAACTTTTTGAATATTTCACAACTTTTAGGGCACACATCCCAATGTCTCACGCATCCCAAAGCATCCAATGGTCACAAATGAGTCACGAAATCAACTCCAAACATGCTCATTTTTTATTGGCTATTGCATATAGCTATTTTTGCAATCGTGAGAATCGAGACGATCCCGTTGCGACGATGTGCTCTCTAACGAAAAAATATAGAGTTGCCACCCAGAGCTTTTGGTGTCCTAGGAAACCTAGTTCATTTTTATGAGCACCGAAGTGTTAAAAATATGACTCTGAATCCGGTCCACACCAAAGGCTCTTGGGTAGGGGCTTTGGTTATCAATCGGGAAGGTGTTAGGTACCCGATCAACCCGCTTAATGCGGTCTCTACTAATGACCAAAAATAAAATGTAGTAAAAGAAAAGAAAATAGCTTCCTCTTGCCCAAAAGGACTTAGAATCATATTTGTGCCCCTCCGTTCCAACCGAAAAGTCGGCGGCGTCATGACACAAATGGGAGGATGGAGGGAGCTAGAAAGAGATAGGAGAAGAAAGGGGAGAGCTGAAGCTCTCGGGCCCTTGTAGCACCGTAGAGGAGCCTTGTGCGGCTTGCTTTTGATGAGCTTTTGGAGGCTTCAATGGTAGAAAAAGAGGTTCTAATCACTAAGGCCTACTAGCTAGGAGTTGGAGAAGAGAGGCTTGGGGATCACACACACCTAGGCTAAGGGTTTTGGGTGTAAGAGCAAGCTTTGGAAGGGTTTTTGAATTCTGGATTTTAGGGGAAAATAGTGCACCAAAGGGAGGAAGAACTTCTCACTTGGAGCTCCTTCTCTCTTAAGCAAAATTCTCAACCCCTAAACCAAGGGGTGGGGGGCTCTATTTATAGGAAAAGGGTGGGTTAGGAGGCCACTTAAGAGCTAAATGAGTTTAGCAATTAGGTAATCTCACATCTAAGGATTCCTAGGGTTTTTGGAGCCTTGAAATGTGTGAGAAGGTCCTCCAATAGTGGATGATGGGGTGAGGCCTTAAGCCACTACATGGGGTGTAAATAGGCTTCAAAAGGGTGTAACAGAACTAGCAAAACACACCCCAAAGGTCAAGGTGGTCAACAAGCCAAACCCCAATCATGATTTTCGAGGTAAATTCTAACCGTTACTGTTCATATGCCTGGCGTAACTATTAGTAGTGTCAAGCAAATGTATAGTAAAACAGTAATGTACAGTGCCTGGAAGTTAGCTCGCGGGGGTTGGGGCCACCTTTAAACTTGGCGCAACTATTAGTTGCGCCAAGCTTAAAGTCTGGGGGAATTATCCTGGCGCAACTAATAGTTGTGCCAAGCAAAGTTATAACTGGCGTAACTATTAGTTGCGTCAGGCCATTTCTGGGGAGAAATGACCTGGCGCAACTATTAGTTGCACCAAGTCCCCAAGGGGCCCAAGTGAAATTACTTCTCTACCCTCCGGGTTCGGACTGCCATATCTTTTGATGTATACCTCTGGTTGGGGGGATTCTTAGACCGTTGGAAAGCTGATGACCTCTGCTCTTTAATGGTATGAGATTTAATCACAGTAGAGGGCCGTAGCCAGTTCCAATGCACCACTCTTTATCCATAGCCTGGTAAGGTTAGGTTTAGGGTTCAAAATAGGTTATAAGGGTCGAGATTGGTTTCTGAAGGATCGGGGTAGGTTCCTAAGGGGTCTAGGGTGATTCCTAAGGGTTTGGTGTGATTCCTAAGGGTTCCATACATGCCATCAAAAGCTCAAAAATGCGCCTCTCTCGAACTGTGTTTCGATCGGGCCTTGGGTCAAATTTGGGTGTCTACAGATGCCCCTCTTTGGTATCCAATCACTAATGATCGTATGCCAAAGAAAAGAGACATCCGAAGAGGCCCAAGGCATTACTGACGGGTCTACCACCTTTAGAATGAACTTCAAACATCAGGTGAGTAACATGGTGAGAAAACAAAAGCCCTGGGGTGCCAGGCTAATTATTCGTTTCTCAAGGTAGCCGGTTCCCAAGCGCTTAGAGAAATTACTGGGCATAACCGGGGTGGAATGAGTTACGAAAGCCCAATAGCTGGGAAAAGTGTTTGCCTCTCGAGTTGCGAAAGCCCGTTAGTCAGGAAAAATGTCCGCTTCTCGAGATGTTGTGAATGTGATTGATGTTCGAGATTCATTCTGAATGTAGCATCTTCGTAAGTAAGAGGGGTGGTCGACCCATATTCTAAGATAGGCGCGAAGTAAACGTACGCAAGGCTCCTTATTTTGCGTCCAATCCCATAAGGCATTTGATGACCATGACCTCATTGAATTATTCGCGGGTGCCCCTGCTGAAAGCAGGGTTCGAGATCTTTGGGCAAACCCATCGACCCCGAAGTTTTTTTAGCATGACTGCCCGAGCAAAGTGAATAGATGTCACAATATTTTTTAGGAGTACGTGCCATTTTTCTGAAAGCATGCCCCAGATCCACATGACCTAGAGTATCCAGTTTCGACTTCCTTTAACAGATCTAGCCAAACAATGGGCACCTTCTAGAAGGAGGCATCCATTCCTAGCTTCTACCGATAATGATCATAAACATCAATTAACTATGCATAATCATGCACCCATCGGGGGCAATAAGCAACAAAGGCGATGGAAGCCCCGACCTGGACCCGCTCGGGTACAATTTATGGGGAGAAACGGCCATCATACGGATACCCAGATGCATGGCGTACACTTTATAAGGATACCGCTGCCCATACAGGTTTTAAGCCTGCAAAAAATAGAAGGGAAATGAACCCTTCAGAATGCATGGTTTGCACATAGTTTGATTGATATGTAATCTCATCCTCAACAGGTTGGTCTCAACCAACGATTGACCTTTTCCAACAGAGAATCTGAAGCTTAGGACACTTAAGTTCACATGAATCCAAAGAGAGAGCGTTTGGCTCAAAAGATTTAGCAGTGGAGTTGACTCGATCGAAACATTGATTGTTTGACCGGGACTGACACCGTTGCTCCTTCCTTGAAGAAGGATCCAGAATTCAAGGCGTGCCTTAGACATCGGACATTAATTTTGCACAGCTGTGTTGTCAATAAAATATTGGCATTTTACCGCATCAAAACACGTATGTGCATCTCTATGGGGAATGCAAATCTATTTTTTATTTTTTCATCATTTTATGCGATTTTTTTTTATTTTTCAACTTTCATTTTATGTGATTTTTTTGAAATTTTGAAGTTATTATTTTATGTGAATTTTTTGGAATTTTCAAGCTATTATTTTATGTGAATTTTTTGGAATTTTCAAGCTATTATTTTATGTGAATTATTTTGGAATTTTCAAGCTATTATTTTATGTGAATTTTTTGGAATTTTGAAGTTATTATTTTATGTGAATTTTTTGGAATTTTCAAGCTATTATTTTATGTGAAATTTTTAGAATTTTCAAGCTATTATTTTATGTGAATTTTTTTAGAATTTTCAAGCTATTATTTTATGTGAATTTTTTTGGAATTTTTAAGCTATTATTTTATGTGAATTTTTTTGGAATTTTCAAGCTATTATGTGAATTTTTTTGGAATTTTCAAGCTATTATGTGAATTTTTTGGAATTTTCAAGCTATTATTCTATGTCAATTTTTTGGAATTTTCAAGCTATTATGTGAATTTTTTTTTGTGAATACTTCTTGCTTCTCTGTGGGGATTTTTCATTTCTGTGTAGGATCGAGGTGCTTATCAACCTCGGTCCATCTTTATTTTAGCGCGGCTTCCTTGGCAAGTCGAAGGATGACCGAAATGCCGCCTCGGGAGCGCGTGCATCTGCCGGGAGTGACAGATCAACCAACAAAAGGGGGGGTAACCAGTTTTCCCATCTAGCCCGTACTAGGCCCGAAACCCGGCCTAAGTGCTTGGCGCAACTAATAGTTGCGCCAGACCACTATGGGCCTTAAAATAGCCTGGCACAACTAATAGTTGCGCCAAGCAAAAGGAGGGCAAATATTTGCCTGACGCAACTATTAGTTGCGCCAGGTTTGGTTGGGGGGTTTAAACAGCCCGAACTCGGGCTTTAGGGCATTATTTCGAATTTTTTTCCCCCTCTGTTCCACTTTGAAACCGAAAATCGCCCTCCTCCTAGGGTTCCTTTACATCGCCTCTATGCGTGCCCCATTGCCGTTGCTTTTGCTTGTGGATTGATCGCGGGCTCACGTTAGATCAAAGACCCCTTTCTTTCAAAAGGTAACCATTAAAACTCTTATTTTCTTGGTTTTTCTCATTTTTTCCTGCAAATATGATCATGATCTTGTATTATTTACATGATGGTTTATTTTTGGTCGCGGATGTATTTATTAATGGTGTGTGGATGATTTCTTATGATCAATGCCCTATTTTTTTGTTATTTCATGGATTTATTGGTGCCTATAAGTTTTGTTTGTTATTATATATATATTTTTGTTTTTGTTTGTTTTTGTTAAGGAATGGATGCATTTTTTGTTGGTTTTCTTTAAAAAGGAAGGACTCTTTGTTTTTTGAAAGAAGGATTTTTTTTGGAACATAAAGAAAGGACTCTTCGTTTGTTTTTCTTCTCTTTTTTTGTAAACATAAAAGAGGTTATTTTTTTTCGATTTTGATTGATTTTTTTTTTTTTTTTTGTTTTTTTTTTTGAAGCATAAGGACTTTTTGTTGTTGTTTTGTTTCTTTGTTTTTTTTACTTGTAAGGTAAAAGGATTTTTTTTGGTTTTGATTTTTTGAAGTATAAGAACTTTTATTTTTTTGTTGTTTTTTTTGTTATTTTGTTTTTCTCTCTTTTTTTTTCATATATTTTTTTTATAAACATAAAAGAAGAGTTTTTTTTTGTTTGGTTTTTAATTAATTTTTTTTGAAGAATAAGGTTTTTTTTTTTTGTGTTTTTTTTTTTGTAAAGCATTAGAGAAGGACCCCCCCCCTTTTTATATTTTTAAGGAAACGACATCAATGATCTATTTTACTTTGACTCGCTTTATTATTTTTAAACATGGGAAGGGATATTTGTTTTATTTTTATTGACCACTCTCCCCCCTCCTTCCTTTTTTAGAGAAGGGAAGAGATTTTTTTTTGCATTTTGATTTTGATATTTGATGATGATTTTTTTTTAGAAAGTTTTTTTTTGTTTGTTGCATGTGTATCTTTATTTATGAAAATAAACGGGAAAATGGTGAGCATTCTTACCTCTCTTTGACGCATAGTATATCACAGTTCTTTTTTCATTGACCTGACTTGATGTGATTGCCTTGTTGCCCTAGTATGTCAGGCGGTTATGAGCACCTTCCCGAGGAGGGACCCGAGATCATTTGTGGCCCGCGGGGGGAGGAGTTTGTCTGGGTGGAACGGAGAGCGGGTCCATGGCTCGAGATGCAGGGTGAGGCCACCCGGGTCGGCCTCCTCCATCAGCAGCACACCCATATCTCAAACTTTGGGATAGCGGGCAAGGTAAGCGAAAGGTTCAATTTATTTCCATTATGCACTCTCTCCTTTTTTGCCCGTGATCTTATGTGCATTTTCTTTGGGTGCAGGACCTGCCCAATATTGTGTTCCGCGGGGGGTGGCTCGACTTTTTTGAGTTCTACCTCTATGTCCCCCTCGTGGTGAAGGTTTTGTTGGAGCAGGTGGGCTTTGGAAGTTCCTGTCTTGTCCCGCCATGAGGGCTGACGCCGCATACCTGAAGGCCCTGATTAGAGGTTTCGCCCTGAGACCATGACATTCCACATGCCGTACGCCAAGATGATGTTGACGCCCGTCGATTGGGCCATGATTACCGGTATCAGGATTGGGGGGATACCGATATCTGATCTGGCGGTACCGTGTTGAGAGGACATTATCCGACTGATTGGGGCTTATCCTCCTCACGAGCAGACCCATGCCACAGAGGTCAAGATGTCTTGGCTGACCTCCCTTTTTTCTGCTGATGAGTTGGTGGACTTGGGTCAGCCAGATAGGGTGCTCTACATCACACCAGAGCGGGCGATCGTCTTAGCTCGCATCATGCTCCTACTCCTGCTGGGCAAGACCCTCTTCACAAATGCCAGCGGGGGCCGAGGCAGCCTGACCCTATTGAGCGTGATGGATAATTGGGGTGACATCCCTAGGCATGACTGGGGAGGAGCAGGGTATGCGTGGTTGATGTATAATTTGTCTCGGGTTACGACCGGGGACTCGAAGTCTGCCGTGGGTTTTTGGGCCGCCCTGGAGGTAATTCCGTATTTCTCTGCCCTCGTCAACTCACACACATTTTTTTTGCATGACTTTTATGTGCCATTGACTTGCCTTCATGTGCTATCTCTTTAGGTATGGGGATACCACCACTTCCACCCGGGTGCCCGCTCCTTTTCTCGGAGGTGCTCACCTATCCTCTTCTCAGCAACTGATATCAGGCTCAATGCCGTGACATGGGCCTAAAGAACCTGGAAATGGGCCTACGGTCCCAACTTGATTTGATGGTCCCCGAGCAGGTAACAACTCTCCTTTCTTTTCTCAACCTTTGTTCATTTTTAGCTTGGGAATTTTCTTTGACTGAGGTGTTGCTTTCTTGGTTTCTCTCCTTTTTGATTTGAGTAGATCCTCCCCGATCCGTACCTTGCATCCCCCTTCTGGGACCAAGCAGCTGTAGGTGCCTCCCGCTTATTCAATAATCGCTGCGTCGTGTTCTTTTACGGAGCGTGGGCCAAATTTTATTATTTGGGAGAGCAAGTGGTGCATCAGTTTTAGGGCTATTATGCCATACCCGTGGACCCTCTGGCGGATGTCTGGTATCCTGTTGCAGTATCGAGGAGCTCACAGCAGCCTTCTTCAATAACGGGCTCCCTATTCATGCCCTTCACGTGGCCGGGGACTATCACCTTTGGTACGAGTGCTTGCCCCATCGGTTCATTCTATTGCGCTTTGTTCCCAGTGCCAATTTTCTAGCATTTGGTGGCCTGCTTGGTCAGGTAATTTATCCTGGGTTGGATTAGTTCCTTTTCTGGTTTTATTTAGCTTTTGCCCCCCTCTAAGTGGATCTTTATCTTGTTGACAGTTCACCCCAGGGGATGATTCGAAAGGGGAAGGCGAACCCAGTGCGGTTGATATGTCGGGAGTGGATCCCTCTAGTGCAGGTCCTTCTGGTGCGGGTCCCTTGAGTGAGGGCTCGTCGAGTGCTGGTCTGTCAGGGACTTCTCACGCTGGTGTCCATGTTGGTGATCCCCCCGTAGTCTATGGGACCTTCCGGTGCCTTGATGATAGCTTCCTTTCGAGCCTCTGTGCCGATGTGGATAGACAGGCACGACTCTCTGCTGAAGCGGCTCGCGTTCCTCCTCCTGAGGTGGTCCCAGGGGTAAGTCCTTTGATGGCCCAATCTCTTTTCATTTCGGTTTCTTTCTGTACATGCCTTTAGGGTCATCCTAACCTTTGATATTGCTTTGTTCTGAATGTAGGACTTCAACTCGGCCATGGAGTATGTGGCATACCATCGTCACCTGGCGGAGCTTAGGGAGGTCGAGACGGTGAGTGCCTTGCTGTTCTATCCCTCTTTATTCATTTTATCATCATTTACCCTTTAACTGATTTTGACTCCTGACTTTGGTTTGTGCTTTGCAGCGTGCTCGTGCTAAGGATCGTGCTCCTTGCTCAGCAGGATCTCGCAGGCGTGGGGGACATGCGGACTTTGGCCTAGGGTGGGGGACATGCAAACTTTCCAGAGTTCTTCTCGTTGTCGCAAGCAGTCGAAGGGCGCCAACAAGGAATAGGCTATTAGTTTCTTTGTGAAAAAAATTCAGTATTTTGGAGTTTGATTTGGATCTGTTTTAAACAATTTGGCGAATGGTTGATGTGGTACTTTTGGAAACAAATTTTATTTTTATTATCATTTGGGAGATAGTCTTGCTTTGATTTTATGCCCCGATTGCTTGGTATCAAATCCATTTCTTTGCAGGATATGTCGGCCCAAAATGTCTTTGGAAAGTGGCCCCCTTGGGTTGCATGCCTTGATGTAGGATCGGTCCTGTATATAAATAAACAGAACAAATGATTAGTTGTTAAATGAACAGGGTGTGTGAAGCAAACAAACAAAAGGGGTGTAAGTCCCCCAAGTTAGGTCCTGAAATGGCTGAGGAGGGGGAGCTCGGAGTGTGGCGCAACTAATAGTTGCGCCGGGTCAAAACTCGGCTGATTTGTGCTAGCACAACTAATAGTTGCGCCAGGCAAAAACAAGGGCAAATTTGTGCTGGCACAACTATTAGTTGCGCCAGGCAAGACAGAGGGCCAAAATGCACTGGCGCAACTATTAGTTGTGCCAGGTTTAACCTGGGGGGCAATGGGTCCTTATATACCCGAGTCAGCCCAAAAGTTAGCTCTTTTTATTTTGACTTGGTCTCTTTCACTGGTTATTTTTGCCCTTGCTTTTTCAAGGCGGGTCCATCATCATACATCGATTCTTATCTCCCCAAAAGACCCTTGTACGTTCATGGACCCGCTTTCCAGCCCTCCCTTACACGGAGGGCCTAGAGTCAATTTGCCCCCTTTGTTGGGTTTGGCACCCAAATTTTTAATGGCCTGGTTTGGGAGCTTGAATGAGAGTGAGTTCGCCGACTTGGAGCACCTTGGGCTATCTCGCCTTCCTTCCTTCCTAGAGGTCCCCCTTCAGTGGGAACTTCTTCATGCCGCCGCTTCATTTTGGGATGTGAATCTCCACATATTTCGTTTTGGGAAGCGGGAGCTAACCCCAACCCTTGAGGAGCTATCTAATCTGTTTGGCCTGAAGCTTCACAGGGGCTTTGCAAGAGTCATGCCACGGCCAGGTTATTCCAAATTCGTTCACCTTACTCTCGGTTTGAAGAAATCCGAGTATGAGAAAAGTCTCATTAGGGGGCCCACAAGGTGTTCGCTAAATTTCTCAAAGAACTTTTCGGTGACGAAAGCCTCTGAATATTGCCAGTTAGGAATGTTTTTAACGTGAAAGCCCTAGCACTTCTCATCTCTGAAATCCTTTTCTTCACCGAGGGGAAGAGCTTCCCATTGGCAGTTTGTGATATTTTGGCGGAGCTGGAGGCAGGCCGATCCAGGATGCATTTAGTGCTTGCCGAGTTGTATCGATGCTTTGATTCCTTTGCTTTGGGTAAGGTGGAGGGCCTTCGGGGATGCCCCTTGTTGCTTCAGGTCTGGATGGGTGAGCATTTTGCTGTTTTAGGGCCCGTGCCCCGCTTTTTCATTGCCCGAGGCGAGGTGGTCCAATGTTTTCTGGGTCGATACCACCTGCTCCCCAGGGCGATATGTCAGCTCTGAAACTTTGGTTGGTTGATGCTGAGCGGACATGGAGGCTCCCATGGCTGGACCGGACCTTCCAGATAATTCGTAGTAGAGATCACGAGGGAATCACCCTCCTTAGATTGATAGGCAGCACCTTTTACTTCCCATTCCGAGTTCTGCGTCAGTTCGGCTGCCCTCAGCAGGTGCCTTGTGAGGCTAGACCCCCTTTATGTGATTTGATCTTTTCTAGGGGATCCTCTGGGGACATAGATCGGATTGCTGCTCTTTGGGAGACAGGTCAGTCGGCACTGATGTGTGATTTTGAGCAGGGAGACTCGGTTAGAACTTCTCCTGAGTACGAGGCCTGGCTGTTGACTGAGCGGCCTGTCGCTGATGGCTCGGATTTGTCAGAGATCATTGATACTGGAGGCCCCTGGCCAAAGAAAGAGATGGCACTCCGAGCCCGTATCGAGCTATTGGTGGATGAGAAGAGGGTCCTACAAGAACTTTTGGCATGCGAGAGGGTTAGAGCAGACACAACGGAGAGCGAGGTTCTCCGTTTGAAGGGATCACTGAGTGTTGCTTTTGGAGCAGCTGACTCTTCTCGGAAGAGGTTCAAGAGCCTACATGGTCATTGGCTGATTGAGAGGAATGTTCGAGAGGATGACCTTTATCCTGAGATTAGCGCTTTAAAGCGCGAGCTGGGCCGTTAACTCCTTCCTGCACAGCAAACATTTTTTGCACAGATCATATACACAAAAAAAGGGGTGTAGAAAACCCCTTTACATATACAAACACATTTTTGGTATACATATTTTCTTTATGTTTTTATTATTTTTGATTTATACTTGTAAAAAGGAAAACACGTTAGTCATCACACCGACTATTGTTTGGGATGTGATGTAAGTGATGCAAAAGGCAGTTATATATATCTATACAGATCTATTTTTAGTTTATATATATTATCTTTCTTTTTTTTTTTTTGTGCCTTAATCATTGGGTGATACTTTGGGAAACCCTGGGTCCACCTTTGAGCATGGTCGAACCCTTTCTTTGGAGTCGGACCTGGGTGGGTTTCCAGATTTTGCCAAGGCCGGAATATTGATCCCTTTAGATTAAGTCAAACCTTTCTCCTTGCCTCAGGTCATACATTTGACGGTGCGGGTTTCACAAAGGCAATTCTGGTCGGGACCCTATTTGAACTAGCATGAACAGCCCAGTCGAACAAGAGGGTACAGGAAGAGTAACAAAAGGGTTCTTCAAACATCAATCCTCTCAATTAGTCCAACCCTTTCTTCTTTTCTTTCTTTTCTCCTTTTTTTTTACCCGTGGCGCCCTTCCGGGTTTTCACCTCGTCCATGGGTTTAGCTCTCTTACCCCAAGCGCCCTTTCAGGTTTTGACCTGGTTCGCACAAGCTCGCTATTTTTACCCGTAGCGCCCTTTCAGGTTTTCACCATGTCCATCTTGCTTTGAGCTTGTATTTTTATTTTATTTTATTTTTTTATTCCTTTTTTTTTTCTTTTTCAAGAGCCATGACATAGACGTCGATTCCGTCATAGCCGGCTGGATGGGGTTCTGGTGTCGCCTCACGACTCGGCTCATGTTGACTTAATAGATATTATGATAGCTTGTGAACCTATAAAGAGGGTTTCCTTCAGAGTGTAGCTTGGCCATGGGTTAGGTTAGGATTTGAAGGTATGCTGGGCTAAAAAGGTTTCCTTGATACGACTTCAGTTTTCTCAACATACTTTCTTCCTTGGGGATTTTACTGTACATGCCCCGTGATTCTTCTATATTTTTTGTTCCTTTTACTTCATTTCAGGCAATCTCTTTTTGAGGTTTTGCTTTTTCAATTTTTTTTTTGGATTTGATAGTAACTTTATACACGTGCATCTTTTCTCTCTCTTTTTTTTTTTAGTATATGTACACGTATATATATTTTTTTGGGGAATGGGTTTATTGAAAGAAAGGCCCAGGCTCAAATGGGGTAGCAAAGGATATCATCATTTTTAGGGATGTTTTTGGGCTATTGTGCTTGGAATGATGGCCTCTTTTGGGTGGTTCTTAAGCAGTCACATATTTGTTTCATCAACACTTACCTTGTCGTGATAGACTAAGAGTAGAACCGTCAGACGTATCCAGCGTTGATGGGCTCAAGAAGATGATCTCCGTCCATGGTGGTGAGGCGGATGGCATATCCTGGTAGCACCTCTCGAATGACGTATGGTCCTTCCCAGTTCGGCTTAAACTTTCCTCTTGGACCGACATGGAGGGATGGGAAGATCTTCTTCAGCACAGTGTCTCCTACCTTTAGATCTCGACCGTGAACACATTTATTGTAAGTGCATGTGATTCTCCCCTGGTAAACTTGAGTGTGACACAAGGCTAGGAGTCTCTTCTCGTCTAATAAGTTTAATTGTTCAAAGCGGGATCTCTCTCTCTCCGCTTTGGGTAAGCCTGATTCTATGAGGATTCGGAGCGAGGGTACTTCAACATCTACCGGGAGGACGACCTCGATTCCATACACAAGGGAGAATGGTGTTGCCCCTGTAGCGGTATGGATCGATGTTCGGTAGGCCCAGAAAGCAAATGGCAGCATTTTGCTCCAATCTCGATAAGTTACGACCATTTTCTCAAGGATGCGGACGACTGTCTTGTTCGCGGCTTCCACGGCTCCATTAGTTTGAGGCTGATAAGGGGATGAGTGATGGTGCTTGTTCTTATATTGCTCGCAGAAGTCTCGAATGCGCTTATTCGCAAAGTTTGTGTCATTGTCCGTGATGATATCTTTGGGTACTCCAAATCGGCAGACAATATTATTCTTGAGAAACTTCTCAACGTGACTGGCTGTGATGTTGGCATATGACACCTCTTCTACCCACTTGGTGAAGTATTCAATGGCGACGAGGATGAACTGATGCCCGTTTGATGCTTTTGGATTAATCATTCCGACAACGTCAAGGCCCTAGGTAGCAAATGACCAAGGAGTGGTCATGCAGTGAAGATCAATGGCAAGAGCGTGTATCAGACTAGAGTGTTCTTAACACTTATAGTATTTTTGAGCATGTTTGCAGCAATTTGATTCCATGGTGGTCCTCAAGGAGACTTAATCCTCATGTGCAAGAGGTGGTCCTCAAGGAGATAGTGAAACTGTTAGATGCAGGGTAATTTACCCCATTTCCAATTCAGAATGGGTGTCACCTATCTAGGTGGTACCTAAAAAGTCAGGCATAATAGTTATCACTATTGATTTTGGGGAGTTGATGCTAGCCAGAGAGACCACTGGTTGGAGGATTGGCATTGACTATAGAAAACTCAACTCCAAGACCAGAAAGGACCGTTTCCCCCTCCCTTTTATTTGACCAAATTCTAGATAAGCTGGCTAGGAAGGCATTTTACTATTTTCTTGATGGATACTTAGGGTATAACCAAATCCCCATGGACCCTCAAGATCAGGAGAAAACTACTTTCACATGTCTCTTTGACACCTTTGCTTACAGAAGGATGCCTTTTGGATTGTGAAATGCCCCAACCACTTTTCAGAGGTGCATGTATGCAATCTTTTCTGATATGATTAGCAAGTTCCTAGAAATCTTCATGGATGATTTCTCAGTATATGGGCACAGCTTTAGCCAGTGCTTGAGTCACCTTGAACTGGTTCTACAAAAACGTGAGGAAACCAATTTGGTCCTAAGTTGGGAAAGGAGTCACTTTATGGTGACACAAGGAATGGTACTACGCCATGTGGTCTCTCACAAAGGAATAGAGGTTGATAAGGCTAAAGTGGACTTGATTTCACACCTGCCCCCACCCATGACTGTCAAACAAATCAGATCATTTTTAGGACATGCTAGATTTTACAGGAGGTTCATCAAGGACTTCAATAAAATTTCAAATCCATTGTGCCACCTGCTTTGTCAGGATGTGCCATTTCACTTCTCTGTTGAGTGCCTTGAGGCCTTTGAGGTCTTGAAAAAGTGCCTCACCACTGCTCCTATAATCCAGGCCCCAGATTACTCACTCCCCTTTGAACTGATATGTGATGCATCGGATTTGGCCATAGGTGTTGTCTTAGGACAGAGGAAAGACAAGTTGCCTGCAGTGATCTATTATGCCAGTAAATCACTAGCTGAAGCTTAGCTGAACTACACCATGACTGAGAAGGAGATGCTAGCTATTGTATTTGTTGTGGACAAATTTAGACCCTACCTGCTTGGGTCTAAAATTGTTGTTTTCATAGATCACTCAGCCCTAAAATACCTATTGGCTAAAAGGGATGCCAAGCCAAGGTTGATCAGATAGATTCTCCTATTATAGGAGTTTGATCTTGAGATCAAGGATAAAAAGGGAGTTGAGAATATGTGGCTGACCACCTCTCTAGGATTATTTTGGAAGAATGTGCAGCAGCACCTGTTAATGAGTTGTTCCCTGATGCATAGATGTTTGATGTGCAGTCTAGTGTGCCCTAGTTTGCACACATTGTCAATTTTCTAGCTGCTGGTAGGATTCCCCCTCACTGGTCTAAAATAGACAAAGACCTATTTTTCTCTCAGGTCAGACATTTTCTGTGGGAGGATCCATACTATTTAAATATTGTCCTGACTAGGTTGTTAGGAGATGTGTGCCCGAAAGTGAGTTCCACAGCATCCTTTCAATGTGCCATGAGCAAGCCTGTGGAGGTCACTTCAGTGGGAATAAGACTGCAGCAAAGGTGCTGTAATGTGGTTTTTATTGGCCTTCTTTGTTCAGAGATGCATTTGTACATTGCAAAGCCTGTGAGAAATGTCAAAGGATGGGAAGCATTTCTAAGAGAAATTCTATGCCACTGCAGCCCATTCTTCTTATAGAACTTTTTAACATTTGGGGCATTTATTTTATGGGCCCCTTTCCTCCATCTAAGGGTTTTAACTTCATACTTGTCACAGTGAACTATGTGTCCAAGTGGGTGGAAGCCATTGCCACAAGGACCAATGACCACATAGTTGTCCTTAAATTTTTGAAGGATAATATCTTCTCGAGATTTGGCACCCCCAGAGCTATCATTAGTGATGGGGGGATTCATTTCTGTAATAGACCTTTTGAGAATCTCCTCAAAAAGTACTCTATTACCCATAAAATTGCAACTCCCTACCACCCACAAACCAGTGGGCAAGTTAAAATTTCCAATAGGGAGATCAAGCATATTTTAGAGAAGACTGTGAGGACTGATAGGAAGGATTGGGCACAAAAGGTGAATGATGCCTTGTGGGCTTACAGGACTGCCTATAAGACCCCTATTGGCATGTCCCCATTTAGGCTGGTTTATGGCAAAGCCTGCCACCTACCGGTGGAGTTAGAACACAAAGCCTATTGGGCTATCAAAACACTAAATTTTGATCTAACTTCTACTGGTTCTCACAGGAAATTGCAGATGGCAGAGCTTGATGAGCTGAGGCTGGAAGCCTATTCAAATGTCCAAATATACAAGGAGACATCAAAAGTATTCTTTGACAAGAAGCCAATGCGAAGGGAATCCAATGCTGGAACTAAGGTTTGGCTTTGCAACTCCAGACTAAGATTTTTTCCAGGGAAGTTGAAATCCAGATGGGATGGACCTTATACTGTCATTCATGCCTTCCCATCTGGTGCTGTGGAGATCTTGGATCCTATGTCTGGGAAGATCATGAAAGTGAAAGGGCAAAGGCTAAAAATTTGTGTGGAAAATTTAGTGGAGCCACCTCAAACCATTCACCTACATGAACCTCTCACTGCTCAGTGATCCACAACTTTATAACATATGTACCATATGTGTTAATTGATTTGCTTTTGCTTAGAAAATTTTCCATTCCTGCACTGAGGATGTTGATTTGATTCTATTTTTTATTGTAGTTTTGTGCATTTTTATTTTGAGTACATGTGCCTGGCTACCATACGTATTTGTTGTACAAGGTTCAGGGCTCTCATGATAAATGGAACAAATTTGATTTTAAAAAAACTATCTTTAGAATTCGGCAATTGAGAAAAATAGTGGTTGATAATAGGCATATCATTTTGGTGGTCAGGGGGAATATATGTGAAAGGATAGGTGCATGCCATTTTAGGGGAACTGGCCAGCATGCAGCACTGAGAAAATGGGGGACTACTGGGTTCTCATGATGCTAACAGGCATAAAGTTCAATCTCGCGAAGCTCTGATGACAATGTGAGCCCCGCGAGACTCGATCTTGGCGGAATTTTGGTACAACGCAAATGACTAACTCCACGCGTTCAACTTCGCGAGGCACTTGATGATCTACATTCTGATGTCTCGTGAAGTTAGACAGCATAGCTGCATGAAAAAGAAAGGTCACCTCGCTCACCAACGCCCAATTCAGCTCCGCGAACTATATTGAAAAGTATTTTCCTTCTTCTGCGCGATGGAACTACTCGCTGGACTGAATGTGCACTGTGCGAGAAAGGTGCCCTGCGAGCATCTATTAGCATCTGTGCGAGGCATGGGTTTGCACTTTTTTAAACCTTGGCAAATTTCTACAAATTCTTCATTTCATTTATTTTTGCCTTAACTCCCATTACTAATAATAGGCAAGCATGCACCCTGCGCATTCATTCCCCATGATAAATTGCACAACATTTATGTTTCCCCCAACCAATGCAGTTAATGCTAACTAACTTTCTTCAATATCATTATAGCAATTCACTTTGGAAGGAGGAGAAAATTTATTATGCCGATGCAAATTCCACCGGCCATGCTTTTTATATATCAGTCCACTTCACCTCCATCGCATCCATTTTCTTTTGACTCCTAGCAGTCCGTCCCTGCTCGCAATTATGACGGATGACAAACCCATTGAGCTTTCGATCAAATTCGATCTAGTTTGGGAGGACCCACCACCACTAAAGGAACCTAACCCCTTATAATTCCTATGGGACGAGTATGAGGAGGTACAAAGGATTCTCGCCAAGGAGGAAAGGAAAAAGAATCAGAGGAAGAAGAAGTAGAAGATAGAACCATCTGCACCTTCTGCCCCTCCCTCTTCACCCCATCCACCACCTGCCCCGCACCATGCTCCTTAGCCCCTGTTATCCCACTCTCTTCTAGCTTGCAGTTCCTCTTCTAGAAGCAGCAAGCTTCTGTTATTTTTTGTAATAAATCTTTTCCCATCCATGTACTAGCTTTGTTTAATTAATGAAATTTCTCTTTTTGTTATGTTTTGTTTGCTTTCCATTTCTGTTTCATAACTATTTTGTTTGTTTGTGCCTTGTTTCTTGCTTTTCTTTGCTTTATTTTAGTGTTATTTTTGTTTGTTCCCTGCTACACATACCCTCTTCTCTTTGAACCAGTGAGGACACTGCTCCTCATAGGTTTGGAAGTTTGGAAAGTATTGCCAATGATATAGTTAACCTAAATGCAGTAGTCTTAACTTAGTAAGGAATAAATATAATGAGTTTCACGTAGTAATGTTGAAAGTGAGGAAAGTTAATTATGGTGTAGACCTTTGTAACACTAAAATTATTTGAAAATCAATACTTTCATGAGGTGAATATCAAGAAAATTTTTTATAAACAGTTGCTAGTGAACCAGTGAGGAGAGAAACAGGTTAAAGCATACCCCTTTGAGTGAAATTGAAGACCATACCCAGTGAGCTTTGAGCCTATAATTTTTTTTTTTTTTTAGGAGTGTCTTGGCTTTTTTTCTGTTCTATTGACTGACTGAATCCAGTCCTTTTCACTAGAAGTTAGACACCCCAACTTGAAGTTGTTTGACAGTAATCTTGAAACTAAGGAAACGATCAAGGCCTTCATTTGGACAGTTTGAGCCTAAAAGATCCAACCTGTAAAACTATCCTTGTGCATACACCCTTTGAGTCTTAAAACCTTATTTTTCTCCAACAAACACCAAAGTACTTGAACCTGAACCTCTTAACTTGATTCACCCTTACCCTCACTCTGAGAATTCAGTAGGTTAAGGAGAGGATGTCGAAGACAAGTGAATAGAGTTTAACATTTGGTGGAAAGAAGAGAAGAGAGGTGGAGATATATAAATAATAGTGCAGCAGTTGTAGATGCTTGAAAACTATCTTTAAAAAATAAAAATAAAAAAAATAAAAGAGAAGAAAAAGAATGAGAAGTCAAAAGAAGAATTCCATTGGAAATGTTGAAAAGAAGAGAAGAAGCTGGCCACTTTAGCTCTGAAATTTCAAAAGAAGATGAAGATTGTGCTTAAAAGAAGGTGAAGTCATTAATCATCTCCTACCTGTGTTGATTTCTCAATTTTGAATCCCTTTTTACCCCTTTTTTTTTTCTTTACAACCCTCTGCAATAAGCCACATTACAACCCATGAAAAGCCCTTGTTGATCCAAAGTCAAATGATCTGTCATGTGAAGATAAGGGATTGTTTAATCTATGGTGAGAAGCACTTTATGATGTCATAAATTAGAAGAGCTACCTATGCTCATGCTTGCAAACCCATTTGGGGTTTGTAACTGCTCTTGAGCTTGTGTGAAATGATACACCCTTAAATTCAGTTATGAGAGACAACCTAGGTAAGCATTGGGTCTGAAATTTAAATCATTGGGGCATTGCTTGAACTTGAACTTTGATGTACTGGTAAGCTTAGTACTATTTTACACATACTGTTTTTCTCGGTGTTAGCTGATTGGATGTAAGGAGCCTACATGCATAACTGTGGTGTTAAATTGTTTGCATATACTTCTTTGGAACTCCTCTAATTTTGACAAAGCAACGGTGAAATGAACTGTATTTATTTTAAACTGAGTTGACCACTATGTACACCTTTGTTAACTGTTTCAGTAAGAAGTTTGCGGGTACCTTCACTGAAAACCCTCAAGAGACTTCACTTCGCCACTAGGGATCACCTAGGGGTTCAAAAGGGTTGATGCATAAGCTAAATGCATCCGTGCTCCCTACGAAAGTATCATTTACATTCTGAGAGTAGTTGTTTATATTTTACTTTGTTTAGGGACTACCAACGATTAGGTTTGGGGGTGTGTTAATCACAGAAAAGTACCACTTTTCACCTCTTAACCTAGCCTTTGCAGGCCTTGAAGCTCACTAATAACTCCTTTTTAGCTTATTTTATAGTTAGAAATAAATAGTGCAGCTTAACATAGAGTCAGTGCTTTTTGTGCTAAGAAGAGAGATTTCAAGCAAAAGATGATAGCTGAACCAGAAGTGATGGAACACCATGGTGGTACACACCATGGCGACTATTTGTGCATGTCATACTAGCCCAGAAAGTCTAGCAGATGATAGAAGTATAGGTGAGGGTGGAGGAAGCTGCAACAGACGCATGCGCATAGCAGCAGAGGAACCAGGGACCTATCTCACACAGCTGAGGTGCAGCCTTGCGCTGTTTAAGTCACTGGCAGAGCTCCCTCGCGCAGCTAAGACATGTAACATGACTAAGCTCGCGAAGAAGTCGTGAAGCTCAAATGGAGAGTTATCGCAAAGTAGCTCTCGCGCAGCAGTCATGCACTTTAGTGGGAAGCATCATATGAAGAAACTCGTGAAGCATTTGCGCACTAAGCCTTCAAAAATACAGCTCACGCAGTTCTCGCTAGGATTAAGCCTTAGCACAGCAGAGCACACTACCTCACGAGGCTAATCAGAGTGAAAAATAGCAGAAACCTCGCACAGCTCTCGCGTGGCTCTGAAAGAGAGACGCCCATAAATCCTCTCGCACAGCTCTCGCCTGCCTAAAAGTTCAAGTCTATATTGAGCGAGATGTGAAGGCATCTGCACGAGTACCTCGTGAATGTAGTTTCTAAAGCTCTTTTGTGTGAGCAATCAAGGTGCTGAAAGCTCTTCTGTGTGAGTACATTCGAAGCTGAGGCAACCGCGCGATCATCTGGAGCTCTACTATGCGAGACAGTAATATTCCAGGCCAAAAATCTACCCTGCCAACACTCTGCATACTGCGCAACAAAAGTGAAATCTAGAAGCCAGCCTCACGAAGCTCGAACTCTCTACTTCTCAACCCTAACTCAAGGACCTTTTGGGGATTTTCCCAGATCAAGGCACGCACCCTGAGGCATGGATTATGATCCACGCATCCAAGGGTTGAAATAGTGCCACATTTGCTTAAAAAATTAAGGTTTACTCTCCTCTCAGCCACATCATTGAGACTAAGTATATAATCTGCGCTTGTGACTTAGAAAATTATCATTCACTTTCTCCTTCAACCTCTGTCGGCTGAGAGCTCAAGCAAGTTAGGGTTAGGGTTAGGGTTTGACCACCTCTTTTCCATTTTTTCTTTTATCTTAGCTCAACACTTACTGGCTAAACCTTTGGTAAGCATTTATGTATAGTTTTATTTAAGTTTTGTAATAGTTTAGTAGACATTGGGATTTGGTGTTGAGTTGTTGTGCACAAGGCTACTGCCTTGAGGGATTTCATTATTAATAACACCAGATCAATGGAATCTATGTTTGAATGCTTACTCAATCTATTATTTTCCTATTTATCCGTAGTTCTGTTCAGGCTATAGCATACATTTAGGATTTGAGCTTATTGGAAGGCCCATAGAAGCTTGAGCGTGATGCCCTGGGATCATGGTGGCAGACAGTAGTTTTTATGCTCTGTTTTAGTATTTGTGGGTAAGGGAGCCTCTGTGGATAACCTGTGACCATTCGAGTGGACAGACTATAGCCCTAGGGAAAACTTGGTCACAGATCTGAGATGGATTCTTCTTCTCTGCACTTGGACTTTTGGCCAGGTGAGAGACTGTGTAGGAATAGACTCTCCTCTGTTTTACTTGACCGCCATCAGATGTTAGATTTGGCTTCCCTGTAGTGATTACGGATTGGGAGGCTAAGCCATTACAGGCCTTTTATAGCAATGATCAGCTGGCCTTTGTGTGGTCCTTTAATCCTTATTCAACCTGTTGCTGGTCCTTTGTGTGGGCATCAATGTGTCGCTGGCCTTGATAGTACACATAAGGCTATATGGCTTAGAGCTCCTATGAATGTCAACCAGATCCGTGCACAAAATTGGAGAGCTTGTAGCCTGGCAAACATAGTGTCTGCAATGGTATTCATGGCCTGGTTTGATCCATTGGATGAGGTTTGATCAGCTCACTCCTTTGGATTAGATTAGAAATTTCTTGCTTGATCAATAGGATTTGACATACTTTATAGGATAGACTGTGGCCATTTGAGTGGACAGACTATAGCCTTAAGAGCACCCCAAATGGCATGGGTTAAGTTGGATATTTTCACCTTGTTGAGGTTAGTAATGGCACTTCAGCAAGGACTTGCTGCAGAGAGAGAGTCCTAAATCTGAGTTGCATAACTAAATGAACCTTTTACCTAAGTTGCTTACTTCTCACCCTTTTATCCTTATTTTAATGTACCATCACCCCTTCTTTCTAACCCTTTCTTAGGATAGGACTGTACTTTATTTCTTTCTTTAGATAATTTAGTGTAGGCATGACACCCAACTCCCTTTCTTTAGGATTGCCAGATCTGTAGCCAGATCTGGAGGCCTACTATAATAACCCATTTTGGGTTCTAGATCAACTTCTTTGTGGGACAAACTCTTACTTATCAAAACTTGCTGCAATAGCCCTGGATCTTGCAGGCTTAGGATTACTTTAGTTGTGTTGTTTCCATCTTTAATTTACTTTGCATTTCTTTTTATTTGTTCTCACCACACAATAAGCAAGTAAACACAGCTAAAGAAAAACAAAAAAACAATACTTTCTCTGATCCTTTTGAAGAGAGTTGAATGGATCATGATATTAGCCAAAAGTGCTCCCATTTGCTTCACTTCGAATGCCAAGTGACCTGAGGTCAAGTCCTCAAGCAATTTCCATCTCTGTATCCGGGTCATAGGGTGTGATAGCTGAGAAATCGATTTTTGGCTAAGCGCATATGCTACCACGTTTGTTTTCCCTGAGTGGTACTAGATGATGCAGTTGCAGTCTTTCAAAATTTTCATCCACCTTCTCTGGCTCAGATTCAGATCTCTCTGTGTGAACAAGTATTTGAGGCTCTTGTGGTCGGTAAAAATTTCGAAGGTCTCACTATAGAGGTAATGCCTCCATATCTTCAAAGTAAAAATGATCATGCAAGCTCTAGGTCATGTGTGGGATAATTCTTTTCGTGATCTTTCAATTGCCTCGAGCCATAAGCGACAACTCGCTCATGATGATTCAATACAAAACCTAGACCAGTGTGAGATGCATCAATAAATACAACGAACCCTCCAGTGTCAAATGGTAGTATAAGCACGGGTGCGGATCTCAGTCTTTTCTTGAGCTCTTGGAAGCTCTTCTCACACGCGTCGGTCCACTCGAATTTGGTGCTCTTTCGAGTGAGTTGCATGAGCAGTCTAGCTATTTTTGAGAATCCTTCTATGAATCTGCACTAGTAGCCAACGAAACCCAGAAAAATACAAACTTCAAAAACCATCCTGGGCTATTTCCATTTCACCATGGCATCTATTTTCGATGGGTCAACTGCTACACCCGACTCGGAGACGATGTGTCCCAAGAAGCTTACCTGTTGCAACCAGAATTTGCATTTGCCGAGTTTCGCATACAATTGAGAATCTCGTAGTGTTTGCAATGCAAGCTGTAAGTGTTGTTCATGTTCTTCTTGCGACTTTGAGTATATGAGAATTTCATTGATGAAGAAAACTATAAACCGGTCCAGATACGGCTTGAAGATACGGTTCATAAGATCCATAAATGATGCAGTTTTCACCTTCGTCTGATGGTAATCGGATCGTAAGTCTATCTTGGAGAAAAACTTTGCCCCTTGCAACTGATTAAATAAGTCATCAATTCTTGGTAACGGGTACCGGTTCTTTGAAGTCAGCTTATTCAATTGCCAGTAGTCGATACAAAAGCACATTGAGCCATCTTTCTTCCTAACAAACAACACTGGTGCTCCCCATGGAGACACACTGGGCCTAATGAATCCCTTATCCTGTAGTTCTTGCAACTGTTCCTCAATTCCTTTAACTCGGCCAGTGCCATTCTATATGGGGTTTTCCATACGGGTTCCGTGCTTGGGGCCAAGTCTATCGTAAACTCGACTTCCCTATCAGGCGATAGGCCTGGCAATTCTTCAGGAAAGACGTCGAGAAATTCACAGGCTATAGGAATGTCGATTATGTCAACCTCTTTGTCCTCTTGTCCTTGAATGACCGCAAGGTATCCTTGGCACCCTTACTGATTAATTGTTCAACGCGAATTGCGAATATAAAAGGTACTCCGTCTGGTCGAATGCCAATGAATTTGAATGACATCTCTCTCTTGGGGTAGAGAGTGACTATCTTCTCTAGGCAATCCACCTTAGCCCATAATTTAGTCATCCAATCCATGCCGAGGATTGCGTCGAACCATTTCATTTCAAGCAGAATAAAATCAGCCTTTGTTTAGCGATGTGCCATCGTGACCACTACTGATCAACATACGGTGTCGGTATTGACCAGACTTCCCATTGGAGTCGAGATAGCAAGAACAAAATCTAGAGGTTCTGGTGTGATGCCTATTTCCATAGCAAAACTTGGCGTAATAAAAGAATGCATAGACCCTGGGTCTATCAACACGGAAGATCTGTGGCCGTATATGTCACACTCTTTGCTCAGACGAACCACACCTAGGTTCAATAAGTACTATCAACTTAGTTATAGATATGACATGACATGACCTAAGTAATATGACTGCAGAAATTATTCAATGGATGTACCTTATCTATCTAAAATATGAGATTTTAAGCTTGACTAATGTAAGAGAATCTTATACCTTGAATGACGTCGTTGCTAGCTTGAGCTTCTATCGTTGTCACTATGTAGACTCTGCCTTGTACCATAGGCCTTAAAGATTTCAGACCTAGCGTGACAGTGTTTATAACACCTTTCATCTTCGAGCAATCCCTAATGCAGTGCCCTATGTGCCCACATTTGAAGCAAGCTCCTGTCGCTCTATGACATTCATCGGTTTTGTGGGGTTTCCCACACTTTGCACATATCATTATCAGTGCGGAGGAAGCAGTACACGTAATTGTCGATTGCACCTTCGATACCGTTGAATTTTTCTGGCCTGTTGTGTTGAAAGTTCTTGGTGGTCTTGGTGGCAAAGGCGGCAGAGCTGCCCGATCAAATGACCTCACCGTAGCCGAAGGGACTGGTTGTGACAGTGGCGGCATCAAATACTTAAGCCTCTTGTTGGCCTATTCTACACTTGTTGCTTCGTATTATGCCTTTCGGCTCTTCACTTGCTTACCCCTTGCTTTATATAACTCCTCAAGATCCCTTTCAGCTATGAGGGCACCTCACTACCCTCTCATAGGTGGCTGCTTCAAACAATGATATTCTTCCCTTGATAGCAGGCTTGAGTCCATTTTCAAATTTCTGAGTCTTCATTAACTCAGTGGCCAGCAATGCTGGTGCAAATAGGGACAACCGCATAAACTCAGTTTCATACTCCTAGACACTCATTTGCCCTTGAACCAGATTTGCAAATTGCATTTCTAATTGGCGTCTTTCTATTGTCAGGAAATACTTTCGGTTGAAGACATCGATAAATTCCCCGGTTGAAGGCCATGGTCTCAAGCAATTGGTGATTACTATTGCCGCCCGAAGCATTCCCACCATTATCTCCTAATCTAGATGCGTTATTGTTTGCGGGGGTCACATTATCTCTCAGTGTATTGCAGTTGCTATTTACCGGAATAGCATTTACTCCCGAATGATGCCTCCCTAGTAGGGGCATCTCCTACGTTCACATTCCATGGTCTACCAGGTCTGGGAGGCATTTTATCCTACCATGACCAAGCAAACGACAAGTCAGATCAAGTTAAGACCATTGGTCTTGTTTGAACCTAATAGCTAAGCCTAATGTCATTCTTCTTATCCTACATCATATCTCTGTGTGCCTGCAAGACTACAAAAAGTGCTCTCTGATACCACCTGTGACAGCCCGGATTTTCCTTACTCTAAAACCTGTGCCGTCGAAACGCACACAAGGCCCGAATCACAGTGATGTTATGGTATCAATGTATAACATCACCTCCTGATAGCTCACTCTTTCCACACATAACACAATAGGAAGGATCGAGCCATCGCATGATGGTAAGCTCACATAAGCGGAAGCAAAGTGCACAACACAAAAAGCATGATAAAGCTAAGTTTGGATATAATGGCAACCAAAAGAAACTCACACGATAAACTAAGGTGCATATATAAATATATATATATATATATATATATACATATATCAAAAAGATAAACATCAACCGATGAAGGTCGACCTTCATCTAAACAGTGGATCAAAACATATCACATGATTTAATTACATATTCTCTTTACCTTGTTCTCAAAATTCTCTCAAAACGAAACTCTCCCAAAACAAAAACTGCTCCAAGCTAAGGATAATTCCCTTCAGGCAGATCCTCCTCATCCTGAGATTATAATCCGGATCTTCCTCCCTTTCCGGATCACGCTCCACGTCCTCACCTGCAGCTGTGACATATAGTCGAGGAGTGAGCTTCATCCAAGCTCATTAGAGAAAATTACCATGCTAAATCACACCTTATCATTTAGATTCATATTCTTTATGCATAATTAAAAGCAATCAAAACTTATGTTTTCATTCAAAATATATCGGATTCTAGTAAAACATTCACAAAATCTCAACTGGTCAAATCATGAAGGCGAATAAGACATGCTCACACTATGCACAACGAGACAAGTTAGTCAAGACACAATCGAAACATATGAACGGAACGAGCAAGAAAACGCATATAATCGAGACATGAGATAATTCACGATACATGGAAAGGATTCATAGGTTCGAGATAGAGCATAGTATCCCGTATTAGGGAACTGAGGAGTCTGTAGTGGACACAAGGTTGTAACCCCGGGGACTCCACCCCTCTCATGTAGACTCCACTCCCCTTACATATAATACCCTCGCAATCAAGTCACATGGCAAGACATCTCGTATTAGGGAACTGAGCTGTCCGTAGCATACACAGGGTCGTAACCCCGGGACTCCACCCCTCTCATGGAGGCTCCACTCCTCATTGCACATGATCACAAAGTCGTAACACGCAAACATAGATCGAGTAGATCAAGTAAGAGTTTTACGAGTGAGAACACTACAAGACAAGTACACACGAAAATCAAGAGACGTATGTATGAGATCATGCAAGGCGTGAATGCAATCGTAATATCAAATATTCATGTTCACAAGTATCAAGAGACAGAAGATAACTCGTAGCGAGAGTACATAAATGATATCCATGGCGAAAATCAAATTCATTTGAAAATAGCATCATAAAACATGACTTCGAGAGAACATATAAGTTGGCAAGGTGTTTTCCCTACTTGTATTTGTGTCACACACATGTGAAAAGATTCATGGTCCGACGAGTTCAAAACCTTGGTCCATGGTGAGTTTATCCTGAATCACGATGTCCATTACATGTCTTAGTTCACACATATAATTCACAAGCATGCTAGCGAAGTCCCAAGTACATACATTGAAGATAGTCAAAATCAGAGGTTCACTCTTGAGTGTGGCTCAATCCTGCTCGAGCGATTCCCAGTGGAACCTATGCTTCACGCTCGAGCGGTTTTAACCCGAGTGAAATAAGCCTTCAAATCACACTCGAGCATAGGCTTCAGAAGATATCCCGATCGAGTGGTACTATTCTCACTCGAGTGTGTTTCCAGTATAAATCCTAAGTTCCGCTCGAGCGGTTTTAACCCGAGCGAAATAGACCTAAAAATCCCACTCGAGCGTACGCTTCAGAAAGTCTCTAACTCGAGCGATCCAACACACGTTCGAGCATATTTCCCATACAATTCCCATGTCCCACTCAAGCGGTTTTGAACCAAGCTAAAATAGCTTGAAATTCTCGCTCGAGCGTGCCCCTTCAAGTCTTTTCCCACTCGAGCGTATTCTCAATGTAAGCCCTCAGTTTACGCTCGATCGGTTTCTTCCCGAGCAATTTAAGCCTATAATTCTCGCTCGAGCGTATAGCTTCAGGTGGGTTCCCACTGGAGCGGTGTGATTCACGCTCGAGCGTACCACACAGAACTGCTATCTTTAACAGTTCATACCACGAACTTGAGCTAGCCTTTATGGCTTCCTGAGATGGTTCTACAGCACAACCAACATGCTCAAGATGAGCTATCACTCGCTTACGAGATCTCTAATTGAAACAAAATAAATTGCACAACTTACGTTCCGCATTACGGAATTTAACCCACGATTTATCTCCAAATCAGAGCTCATGCAAGGGTTTCAACGATCAACCCCAAAGCATTCCTTTTTTATGCTTCGAATAAGTTCGATCCTTGAAATCCTTGCATGCGGCCTCGAGTATTACTACCTAGTAGGATATTCGAATACTAAAGCATGATGCATGCGAGGCGAGGGTTACCTCAATGAACTTTCCTCACATGCGAAGCTCTACGATCCGCTGGTGTTGGATCAATACCTTCGCAATGTCGATTCCCAAATTCGTATCCTCTTGGTTGAACGAGTCCCAGAGCTCGTGGTGCTCCGAGGTTATAGGGTTCGATTTCTACTTGAAACAGAAGAGCTTTCGGGATGGATTCAAGGTTTGGTTTGCAAGGAGTTTGAATCGAATCAAGAAGAAGAAGGAGATGGCTTCTCTTCTTCACCTAGGTTTCTCCTCTCCATTCTCAACCGACAATACGCAATTCAAATAATGATTTGCATGGTTACGTGCATGTGGCTAAAACAGGGAGGCACTAATTGAGTGTAAAGCTTGTACAAGATTCCTGAGGCATACACAATGCATCTCTCAACTCCTATCTCATGGGCCTAAGTGTTGTGCTCCTTTCTAATGGGCCTTCATAAATATGGTCTCAATGGGATCTTAATAGGTAGTCTCCCTTAACCTAAGCATCGAGGGTGGCCCAAATAGGGATCTAGTTCCAAAGCATGCCCCCAAGTGGTTTGGTTTAAAAGGCTCATGGTTTAGGTCTAGATAGGCCTTCAATCCAAATTGGTACTTATGGTTCTTGAGTGGCCAGTGCCAACATGGATTCTTCCCATTTCAGGATCCATGGTCTGTGACACACCATCGATCTAGACTTTACACGTGTGGTTTTATGGGGTGTCACAATATGGGTCAAAATTTCCTCATCTCGAAGGCACCCCTCTCTTTGGAAATAAAGAATAATGAAATTAGAGTTGGTGGATTTGTGAATATATCCCTCCTGCCAAATTTGTCAAGAAATCTGATAATGCTAGGTTTTAAAGTGGACCAATACTTTTGGAAAAATCCAAAAGTGAAACCATCCGAGCCTGGTGCCCTCTCGGCTTTGCAACTTTTAATAGCAGCCACAATTTCTTCCTCTTTGAATTTTTCTTCCATGTAGTTGGCATTGGAGGTGAAGATGGACTTGGGCTGAATATTGGCAAGTCTGGGTCTGTTTTGAGTGGATTATTTAAAAGACATGCATAATAATCGATGGTGATCTGAACTATGCTGTCCGGTTGAGTGTGAAGAGTGCCATCTTTCTGTAAAGCAGTGATGGCGTTGATTCTTCTACGGGTATTGATAGAGGTGTGAAAGAATTTGGGGTTGCATCACCCTCCTTAAGTCACCTAGTACAAGAATTCTGACGCCATTCTTTTTCCCTGGTGAGGGAAATATTTTCGAAATCGACTCTAGCCTCCTCTCTGGTAACAATTTCATTATTAGAATGATTTCTAACTTCTTTGGTGAGATCGATCAACCTGATTTTTTCCATAAGGGAATTATCGTTGGCATTCATCTTGGTGATTCTCTCCTAGTTCCACGTAGATATCAATTTTTTGAGGTTGCACAATTTGATGGAGACTTGGTTCTAGTTACCGAGGATAATGGGATCAGACCGCCATTTGAAGATATTGGTTGTGAACTCATCGATTTCCATCCAGTGATTGAAGAGAGGGAAAGGTGTGGGTCCCCATTTGACTCCGTTTAGGTTAAGAATGATCAGGGTGTGATCGGAGACAACTTTAGTGAGAGCTTCGTAGTCGGCAATGGGATGTTCGGAATCGAATTCTTCATTAATTAGAAATTGGTCCAAGCTACATAAAGTTGGAGGGCTGCTGCCGTTGGACCAAGTGAAGCAAGCTTCGGTCATAGGGATGTCCTTCAATTCTGCTTTGTTGAGGAAGTTCACAAAATTCCTCATTTACGGGGAAACTTTGTGGTTGTTTGACCTTTCGCTAGGGTGGGTAATGGCATTGAAGTCGCCACAGATGACCAAAGGACCTTTGTTGAAGATTTTCCACCGATATAGATCCTCCTGTAGTTCAACGTCCATACCTCGCAAGCAAGAACCATAAACGACCGTGAATAGAAAAGTATCATTGCTACATCTATTGGAAAAAAGAATCGAAATGCTAAAGTTGCCCAAACACTGACCTTAATTTTTGAGGATCATATCATTCCACATGATGAGAATTCTGCCTTTTGTGCCGATAGAGTTTTTATGAAACCATTTCCAGTTGGCGTTGGTGTAGGCACCCACATTTTTCCCCCTCGAAATATACACACCTGTTTGGTCAACCTTTGACCTTGCCCACGATTTCCAGAAAAGGACTAATCTTTTTTCCGAAGACTTTAAAACCCTATACGAGGACTATGCACGAAAATAATAGTACATGGTTGAGACCCAGGCTAAAACAATAGCTCTAAGGCTTGGACTCGGCTCAATCCCGAGAAAATCCTGAATCATGCACCCTTTCTAGTGCACATAATTCGATGGCACGCCCCATGGCTGGCGCGCAATTGGTCCCTCTTGGACCAGGATTTCACTTCCTGAGGACCGCCTATGCCTTGATTATGCGCCCCGACACGGACGCGCAATCATATTGCACGCTTTGTACTTTCTGCGCAATAAGTTCATTTTGGACTGGCCTTGTACCCTTCTAGAAATCGCCTAAGACGTGATTGTATGCCCTACCTAGTGCGTGCAATCAAATTATGCTCCTCAGCACAAGCGTAAATTGGTTCCTAAGCGAACCAGATCTCTAACTCCCTAGACCGCCAAAATTCCCCTATTAGACTCAATTGGCATGACGTTTAATTAATTATGCACACTAAAATATGCGCGCAATCGGCCTAATTAGACTAGGACTGGGATACCAGGCTAACCCAGTCAGTCGGTCACTTACTGAGTCAGTCACCAACTCGAAGTGATTGAGTGCTTGAAACAGGGCGCATAACTCAATTCAGTGCACCAGACAGGGTGCATAATTGAAATTCACCAACCAATTGAGCATACCCCATAGGGCGCGCAATTGACCAAATACCTATAAATAGGACCCACTACCACGACTCAAAACACAATTTTTCGACCCATATTTTTCTCTTCCGAGTTCCTTGCTTTCAAGCTTAGGACTTCGAGATTCCCCTATGCGGCCCTAGCCTCGGGTATACTTTCCTTCTAGTTTTTAATTCTTCTAGTTCTAGTTCTTAGTTCTAGCCCTTAGTTCTAGTTCTTAGTTCTAGATCAGTAGTTCTAGACTTCAGGTTTTCAAGCTTTTTTAGTTTTAGACCCTTGATTTTTAAATCTCTTCAATCCTTCATTCTTACCCTTTTTCCTGGTTCTAGTTCTCAGGTTCTAGAACCAGTTCCTTTTTTTAATTCTAGTTCTAGATTTAGGTTCTAGTTCTCTAGTTCTTAAATTTTAGATCTTAGATCTTAGGTTTTAAATAAATCTCTAGTTTTTCTGATTTTAGTTCTTAGTTTCTAGAACCAGTCCTTAAATTCGGTCTTAGAATTTCCATTCTTAGTTCTAATTTTTAACTTGATTATCGAATTTTGATCCGTAAATCAATGATTTCAGAATAAAAATCAGTTTTTCAATCCATCTTATTACTAAAATCAATCTCTAGCCACCCGATTTGGCCAAGGGAGCTTACGGAGGGTACCCGGGAATGGGGCCAATCCTCCTTAGCATAGCGGGCCTAAAGCCCCCTTTTTTAGATTTTCAGTAAAATTAGTATATTTACTTTAATTAGGATTTTAATAGAATTAGTATATTTTAATCAATTAGAGTTTCAATATAAGTAGTATATTCCTAATTAATTTCCCTAAAATTAACATATTTGCATTCCTAGTAGGATTAGGAGGCTTAATCAATTAGATTTCTAATAGGATTAAAATATTTAAATTAATCGGACTCCCAGTAGGATTAGGAATCCTAGTTGAATCCCTCGATTAATTAGACTCCTAATAGGATTAAAAATAATTAGAGCCCTGACAATATTAAGAAAATTAAGCAGTCAAAATTCATAGTAAGTGTAGAAAAGGAAAAGTAGTTAGAAGAGAACTATGAAAACTAGCTTGACTAAACTCACATGTGATCTAGTGCTGCTGACATCGGCCGACTGATGATTCAGTAAATTGACCAACCCATATCTCCACCCCGGAAGTCGTGATCAGTGACATGTTGCAGCGTCGATAAATATATGTAGCTGGCGATCACAACGAACCAGGTATTTCCCTGAGATTTACTTCGTTATTTTCAATACTTAATCACCTTTAAACAAATACCGCCTTCAGACCGAATTGGGCCACTCTTTCAAGGGACCTAGAAAAAGCGCGTACCAACAGACTGACAACCATGGTGGGACGTCTTATCGCCAAAGTCGCCTGTGTTTAGTTAAATTTCCTTTGCTTCTACTTAGTTTTATTTAGTTTTATTACTTTTCGCACTTAAGTGTACTACCGAGAGCACATGAGCATACACTAGTGGCTTGAGATGTCAAGAATACGAAGGATTAGAATCGGTGACCTACCATTATGGGGGTACCATAATAACCTGCTATACCATGAGCAACCCCTCGAGGACTCAGCACAATGCAACTTGAAAGTCAATATGACTGTTGGTTTATTTTTCGAGACTCTTGTTGCTATTTTATTAAGAACAATGGAGAGAATAAATCAAGAGTGGGGAATTGGAGATTGGTCAGCACAGCAAGTCTAAAATACACTTAGTCCTACAAGATACAGGGTCTATTATAGCAAGTTTTGATAAGTAAGAGTTTGTCTCACAGAGAAAATGATTAAGAATCCAAATTGGGCAATAATAGTAGGCCTTCGGATCTAGCTACAGATTTGACAATCCTAAAGGAAGAGAGTTAGGTGTCACAACTATACTAAATTAACACTAAAGAAGCGAAATAAAGTGCAGCCCTATCCTAAAAAATTGGTTAAACAGAAGATGGTGATGGAGTGTGTCAAAATAAAATACAAAAATTGGTGAGAAGTAAGCAGGTTGAGCTAGAGTTAATGATGCAATAATGTAACTCAGATTTAGTCAGTCTCTGCAGTGGTCCTTGCTGAGACGCTATTAATAGCCTCAACAAGGTATAAGCTCCCAGTTTAACCCATGCCATTTGGGGCGCTCTTAGGGCTATACTCTATCCACTATAATGGTCACAGGGTATTCGATAGAGTCTGTCAAATGCCATTAGTTAAACCAGAAATTTGCTAGTCTAATTCAGAAGAGTGGACTAATCATTTCCCCAGCCACTCGATCGGCTCTAGCCATGAATACTATTGCAGCACTATGTAATGCCAGTGCTACAAGCTCCCCAGACCTATGCACAGATCTGGCTAACATCCATAGGTATTCCAACCCATAAGATCCTAAGCGCTTTGCCAAGCCCAGCGGTACTTGATGCGCATAAAAAGGACCATGCAATAGGTTGAATAAGGCTTTATATTCAGCTGGTCATTACTACAAAAGGCCTGCAATGACTCAGCCTCAAACTGTAATTACTACAAAGAGACCAAATCTAACATCTGATGTCGATTAGGTAAGACAGAGGGGAGCCAGTTAGTTTACAAACCTCCTCACAAGGCTTTAAAAACTCATGTGCAGGGGAAAAGAATCCTCCTCAAATATGTGACTGGACACAACCTTAGGGCTATACTCTGTCCACTACAATGGTCACAGGGTATCCCATTGGTTTGTCCATACCTTAGAGGCCTGAGAAAGAACATGTAAACTGCTGCAACCACCATGGTCCGTAGGCCTCTGAGCTCCCCATATCTCATTACAGATTCAGCATTGCTTTCCATGTGTCTATCAAACCAAGGGAAAACATATGGTAAACAATAGATCTACTAGAAACTGAATGGGCTAGTCCCAAATACATGGATCCTATAGACATCTAAAGAAACTATAAGATCTATAGATTTGATTAAGCATTAAAACAACAATTCATTGATAAATAGTAAATCTTACAATGAACTGTCTCTTGGCTGCAGCCTATACACAACTGCTCATCCACGATCTCAATGTATACAAAATCTATTACAAGACCGAAACAAAACTAATCCAAGCTGCTTACAGGGGGATTAGCCAGCAAGTGTTGAGCTAAGAGAGAAGAAAAATAGGAAAAAGAGGGCATCAAATTCTAACCCTAGCCTGCTGGAGCTCTCAGCCGACAGAGGATGAAGGAAAGATGAAAATAATAAACTCTAAGTACAGCTTATATACTCTGTCAAAACGGCCTTGGCTCTAAAGAGATTAACCCAAATTTTTCCAGCAGACATGACACTATTACAACCCTTGAATGCCTAGAGATATGTGCCTCAAAATTTGTACCTTGGGAAGTGTGCCCTAGCCTTGGGAAATTCCCAAAAAGTTCTTCAGTTAAACTGAGAAGTGGAGAGCCCATGCTTAGCGGGGCTGGTGTCTGCTTTTAGCTCATTCGCCCAGCTACTTTGTCGTCGCGGAGGTGCCTTTGGCTGGTGGGAAGTGCTTGCTCGTGCAGTGAATCTTTAGTTCATCGCACAATTCCTTTACGCTTTAATGTTGTCACGGAGATTATCTGGAGTGCCTAGACTTCTCGCGCAGTAGAGCTTCAGAAGCTCTTTCTCGTTGAGTACTCGCGCAGTTATGCTCCTTGTGCTCGCGTAATCAATGGTAAGGCTTCAAAGTGCGCGAGATTTGCATGATGAGAATTCTGGGCGTCTCTCTCATCCAGGGTTATGCGAGAACTACGCGAGGTGACATTCTGTTCAGTGTACATATGGAGTCACTGAGTACTTCACGCGGTTGCTTTGAGGCTTAATCTCCGTGAGAGCTTCATGAGGGTAAATTCTGAGAGTTTTAACCTACCAGATCTTCACGAGGTCATTTCAGTTATCCTCTTGACTGCGTGGCATATTTGCGCAAGGGCCTCTTCCACTACATCTTTAGCTTCGCAAGGAAGCTCCTCAACTCTGTGAGGTCTATCTTTTACTGCTCTAGTACATTGCACTTGCTGTTGTCATACTCTCCTCCTTTCTCAGCTAACTTCATTCATTTGTTAGACTTTAGTCAATGATGATCAGCAACAATGACTCACCATGGTGAGCACTACCAAGGTGTTCCTTCAGGCTTTGTCTCAGCTGTCATCTTTGAGTGCATTCTCTCACTCTTTTGGGCAAAAAAGTAAGGAGTTTGTATTAAGCTGCACATTTCAAATGGTTATTAGTCTGCTTCAAGGTGTAGCAAAGGCTAAGTTAAGAGATGAAAAGTGGTACTTTTCAGTGGATAGCACACCCCCAAACCTAATCTTTGCTAGTCCCTGAGCAAAGAAAAAATTAAAACAACTACTCTAAGAATTGAAATGCCACTTTCGTAGGGAGCATAGATACATTTAACATATGTACCAAGCCTTTTAAACCCCTAGGTGATCCCTAGTGGAGGAGTGAAGTCTCCTGAGGGTTTAGTGAAGATACCCACATACTTCTCAATGATACAGTTAACAAAGGTGCAACATTACCAAGTCAGCTGTCAAGAAACAGAGCATCAGTTCACCTTTGATTCAATAAAAATGTGAGGAATTTGGACATGAAAAGCACAGACATTTAATCATCCAACCTCTATCTGAGTGCACAACATTTCCAATTAGCTCAAAACAAGGGGGACAACACATGTATATCAACACTGAGCTCATCATTAATTCAGAAAGTAGGTTGTAAGCCATGCCTAATATATTCAACATCAGACCCAATGCTCACTAGGGCATACTCTCGCAAGGGACCTGGAGGGTTTCATTTTCTCTCAAGCTTAAGAGCAGTTACAGCCACCAAATGGGTCTGTAAGCATGAGCATAGGCAAAACACCTAAGTCCTGGCATCATTGGCAGGTCCTCGCCATAGATTGGACAACTCCTTGTCTCTACATGACAGCTCATTTAACTTTGGATCACAAGGTCTTTAGTTGGGTTGTGATGTAGCTTCTAAAGTGGGTTATAAAGAATGGAAGGTTGAAAAGGGATTCAAAATTGAGAAATTAGTAAGTGAAGGAGGTGATTCATGACTTCACCTCTTTTTAGTTCAGTACCTTTTCATTTTCTTTCAAATCTTTCAGACTTGAAGTGGCTAGCTTCTCCTCTTCATTTTGATTTTTCCAATAAACTTTTCCTCTTGACTCCTCTCTCACTCCTCTTCATTATTATTTTTCTTTCTTTTCTTGTATTTTTCTTTCTATTTTTGTTTTTATTTTTTGTTTGTGACTTGCCACCTCTTTCCTCAGCTGCTACACTACTCAACTTTAGGTATCTCTTCTCCATTCACCCAATGTTGACCCTATCTTGTCTATTTTCAGCTCCTTCTCCTTTACCTTCTGAATTCTCATAGTGAGGGTAGGTTTGAGTCAGGTCCATAGGTTAAGGTGCAATTACTCAGGAGTATTTTGAAGAAAATTGAAAATTAAGGCTTAACAGGTGTGTGCACAAGGGCAGTTGATTAGGATTTGGTCTGTTTAAGCTCAAACTGTCCAAGAGAAGGCCTTGATCTTTTCCTAGGTTTCATGTGTGCAGTCAGTTGTTTCAACTAGGAGGTGTCTAAGTTCTAGTGACGGCATTACCTCAGCAAGTCCTTAGAGCTAGAAGAATTGCCTCAGTCACTCCTCGAAGGAAGGAAATTTTTTTTTGTTCTTTTTTTTTGTAGGCCCAACTCTCACTGGTTATGGTCTTCCATTGAACTTTTAAGTATGTCTTTACCTTTTTCTCCCTTTAATGATTCACTCAGTACTGATAAAAGTGAGTTTACTTGGTGTTCACATCATGGAAAATTTAAAATTTAAAAGCTTGTAACGTCTAAAGGTCTGCAAAATTTTAAATTACTCATTTTTCTAATGATTCTTAGGTGAACATGCTTCTGTTTCTGTCTTACTCACTTGAATCTATTGCACTTAGGTTAACTATTTCATTAGCAGAACCTGCCACACCCCCAAATCTATGAGGAGCAGTGTCCTGTTAAGCACTGATTTTTGCCACTTTCTACACCTTTAAACCTGGCTTTTGCAAGGACTTAGAGTATTTAATATTTATTTTTAGTGGTGTTTTGCAGCAAGGAGATAGTTTTGTCCATAGTGCAGTTTTCAAGTAAAAAAGGCCATGTAGAGGGGTTTTTAATCGAGCAATAGCTGAGAATGAGAGTTGAATGGAAAGGCTTCAATCCTAAGCATGGCAAGGGTGCTTTGAGGGTTGCTTTCAGTTCGATAGCAGTTTGGGTCAAGCACCATTTAATGCAGCAGCAGTAGATCTGCTCTAACCTGAGCCCCAAGCCTTGTGACCTCCAAGCTATGCACCTTGCACTCTTAGCCAATCTGTCAAGAAGTGCACACAGCTGAGAACACCTTGCTGCAGCCCTTCCCATCAATCCCGTTAACCTATATATATATATATATATATATATATATATATATATATATATATATATAAATACCTACTGCACTAGCACCAACCTGTCGAGCAGTACAATGCTGGAAAATAGACCTACCGATTATTGCTGAAGCTGTGCACTCCCTCAGCCACCAACCTATCGAGCAGGCCCTTCAATCCTATCAACAAACCCAGCTGCAGCTCCCACCTTTTCATCCTATCAAATTGGTCAAAGTGCAGCAGCAAACCTGTCGAACAGCACACTTCAAGGACCCCTTGAACCTATCAAAAGCTTCAGCTCCTCAAATTCCTCCTTCATCCTCTCAGCTGCACACAAGCTTCAGCTGCAAAATAGGCCATAAAGCCTGTTGGCCGCTTAAAGATTTCAATCCATTGAGATGCCCAACCTGCAGCACTCCTCTAACCTCTCGATGCGCGTTCAAGATCCTATCCGACCATCTCGACTAGCAAAACCCTTGCTTAAATCTCATACATCTCGACACCTGGTCTTGCACCCGCCATCTTCAACCTCACGACATGCACCCTGCATCAGTCAGCATCTTGAATAGCAAGTGCAGCACCCAATCCTCTCGGTCAGTGCATGTAAAACTATTGAGGAGTGCAAATCTATGCAGCTGCACCCATTGGCACAGCAGCCTATCGAAGTGGAGCTCACCAGCCATGCACTATCGAACTTACCATCTGATCCTATCGAGTGCTGCTGCAGCAGAGCCTATCGAAGTGGAGCGAGCTCCTCAACACCTTCAACCTATCGATTGGCTGCTCAGCTGCAGCCTTGTACCTATCGAAACACCTTGTTGCACTTACCTCTTCATCCTATCGAATGCAACAGCTTGCACCTATCGACTACCTCAGCAGCTCCAAGCCTCAAACCTGTCGAATGGTTCATGCATGTGCACCTTCAGCCAACTCCATGAAGGGAACTTCAATCCTATCGAATGGATGAGCTTCCAAAGGAACCTATCGATTGGTTGGTGAACTCACTCAGCCGCAGTCCCACCTTGAACCCATCGAAAGGATCCTTCACAACTTCTACAACCTATCGAGTGGTTCAATGTATAGCAGGAGCAGCCTCCTAGCTTCCCTGCATGCAAGTTTCAGCTGCAATCCAGCCCACAGCACCCATTGACTGCCTAGATTTCTCAATCCGTTGAGATGCCCAATCTCCGGCTTTCTCCAATCGGCCAATGTGCAGTCGAGATCCTATCCAACGGTCAATTTCGCCGAAAGCCCCTCAAATTTGGTGTCTTATGTGCAGCTGCATATGCATTTATATATATGCTTCTTGCTTCAGCTGAAAAACCAGACCATAGCAGCCTTTGACTGCATAAATATCTCAACCTGTCAAGAAGCCCAACCTCCAGCTTGCCCCAAATCTTTCAAGATGCAGTCAAGATCCTATCCAACCATCGAATTCAAGGAAAACTCCTCAGACCAGGCATTTTAAGTGCAACTGTAGTTACATCTATATATATACTTCTTATTTCAGCCTCCCATTGCAACCTATCGAAGGGTTCTTTGGACTATAGGGATTGGGGATATTCTGGGGGCAGCCAAGAATAACTATTTTGTGGGCAATCACTTGAGGTGTGCAAATGGAAAAAGGGGCAGCTTGGGTCCATTTTGCGGACAGCAGGTATAGAGTTGAGTAGCTGAGTATTTGTGGCTAAGCAAGGGCAAATTGGGACTCCAATGCACAGAAAATGTTACACATGGGTAGGAGCCAATTTTTGGTGGGAATACAACTGAAGCACAACAGAAGGGATCCATCTCTGCTCTCTGATTGGCTGAATCCCAAGGCACAAGGATCAAGGCATATGTATAAATACCCATCTATTTTACTATTTTTCTTCAGAAAGGAAAGTAGGAACAAAGGAATAGCCTGAATTCTCCGTAGCTCATTTAGGTTTAGTTTTAGATTTTATTTTCCTTTTCTCTTTCCCTTTCTCTCTCTAATCTAGCTTGTTAGATTACATCTAAATAAGTAGTCTAGATCTGTTTTGTAATTGTATTTTGAAAGCTTCAAGGAATTTGGGAATAGATTGAAGTTGCACAGATTGCAGATCCGAGCTCAATAAGCTGTAAGACGGTATTACAGTAATTATGGGTTTTAAAGGTGATTCTGATCTAAATTCCACTTTTTCGTATTTGATTTCCCTCGAATGGATACTCCAGTATGCTAGCCAGAAATGGGGAGCTTGTAGCCTGGCATTCGCAGCATCTGTAATGATTAACCTGTTATAATCGAGAGCCTTGGCTTAAGCCAATCTCTAGGATGATCTCTGACCATTCAAGTGGACAGGTCATAGCCTTAGGATTGCTTTGATTCTTTGGTTAAGATAAGATCCTTATACCGTACATCTGCTGGGGTTGAACCTGGGGAGCTTGTAGCCAGATGGCAGATTGTAGCAAATCAGATCTATACAATGCCTTTGATTCAATTAATTTACAATGAGAACCAGGTCCTGGCTGCCTATTTCTCACCATTTGATCTTTATTTCACCATCCATCTTCCTCCATCTTTTAGATTTAGTTTTATTTTAGTTTTGTAAACATCTCTAAGTTTTGACTTGAATTGACAACTCAGGTTAGAATTTGCAGATTAGTGTAACGGTTTCTACTTTCCCATCTTCAGTTTGCTAGAGCTTGATTGACACCCAAATTTCTGGTTGATTATTGATTAGATTAAATCTGTATTAATAGGATCCTAGACTTGATTGACGACCAATGCTAGGAAACTTGATATATGGTGTAACGGTACTGTTTATTTTCATAAATATCCGATAGCTGAGGATTAAGATTGATAACCTTAATCTGAAGGAGGAGGATTAGGATTAGATTAAATCTGTATTGATGGGATCCTAGACTTGATTGACGACCAATGCTAGGAAACTTGATATATGGTGTAACGATACTATTTATTTTCATAAATATCCGATAGCTGAGGACTAAGATTGACAACCTTAATCTGAAGGAGGATTAGGATTTATTTTTATGCACTTTAGTTTAAATAACCATTCTTTTATTCATATTTCTCCAGTAGTTTAGAAAATTTCTGGTAGTTCTATAAAATAATTAGATCTAGTGACACAGAAAAACTCTCTTTCTTTTTCCTATTTTCATAGAATTGCCAGATCTGTAGCCAGATCTAGAGGTCTACTATACACCTTCTAGATTTAGATCACTACTCCCTGTGGGACAAACTCTTACTTATTAAAACTTGTTACAAATGACCCTATATCTTGCAGGTCTAGGATACTTTAGATGTGCTGAATTCACCCTCTATTTTACTTTGATTTTATTTCTTTTCTTTTTATTACATAATAATCAGCACACTGAAATTCCCCAAGTTTTTGGTGCCTGTTGGTTGTGTTTGCCTACCCTCAAATGAGGGTCTAAAATCATCAATAAAACTAGGCAGACACACTCATACAGACCTGCAAGTATCCAGGATCTATTGTAGCAAGCTTTAAAAGAATGGCGAGTAAAGGAATGTCCACAGGGAGGTTGGTTAGAAATATGATAAATCTCCATATCTGTGTCAGATCTGGCACCCTAACTATTACTAATTTAGTTAAAAGATAGGAGAGAGGTTTGGAATGGGTTGTCACTTAAACTAAGCTACAATTAAACATAAGCTAACTTGGATCAAGTTTAGGAGCTTAGATCTTGCAGGGGAAGAGACTAAAAACGCAGAAAATGGAGAAGAGTAGCTTGGAGGTTGGTTTTCACTGAAATCAGATTCAATTAATCATGCTACAGAGGTTCAGAGCACACAATTCCCTCGCTGGCTATAAGCACAGCTGCAGGGTATAAATTCCACTCCAAATCACAGGATCCACTGGCCTTAAGTCTATGATCAGTCCACTTTAATAGTCACAGACCATCCTATAGACTTTATCGAATCTATGGATTGCAACAGATGAATCCAATTAAGGCCATTTTAGATTTATCTTAAGGTTATGATCTGTCCACTTTAATGGTCATAGACCATCCTAGGGATCTCCTATAAAGCCAGAGCCTCAATTAGAACAATTAAAACCATTACAGATTCTGCAATTCCCAGGTCACAGACTCAAGTAATCACAGGAGCATCAGATCCAGGGAGATCAGATGGTATCCAAGAAGTCTACCAGTTAAGTGGGTGAGCTGATCTACAACTCCTCTACACAAATCCGATCGATCACCAAATGGAACCAAAGGAAATTTAAATCTAATTAAAGCATTAAAAACAGCATTATCATTATAAACAAGGTCACTTTATAATAGAAATACTCTCAGATATGTAGTCTGTGCAGCTAGGAACCTACAATGACACTCTTAACCTCACCCAATTACAGATCTAAATCCGCTCCTCGCTACTCCAAGGGACTTAGCCAACCATGGTTGGGCTATAGGAGAGAAATAGAATTACTCTGCAGGCGCTAATCTCTAGAATTTGGCTCAAATTTTGATCTCTTTCAATGGCAATTGGGGATCTCTATATATAGCTTTCTATTCTATTTTTCTCGCCAAAAGTCCCTTCTAAAAGGTCGTCAGAGTTTGTTAGAGTTTTGTTAAAGCACGTGGGTCGGTTAGGGCTTTCTAAGCCATCTTCTGAAGTCGTCGTGTCGATCAATAAGTGCCTCGGGTTGCATGTAGCGGGTCACTGAAGTGCAACATGTGCACAGCTGAATTTTTGAGAAGTTCTGCACACGATTTCGACAGGTTCTAGAAGCTTTCGACAGGTCAGAATCGAGCATTTTGGTCCTTTCGCTTGGTTCTCAGATCCGTTCGATAGGTTCTGATAGGATGAATCTTCGCTTGGAGTTCTAGCCTTCTCAGTCCTTGGTTTGGAGTATTCGACAGATTGGAAAACCATTTCGATAGGTTTCGCTCTTCATTCCGCCATTTCGATAGGTTTGCTTTTAGTCTTAATCGAAAGGCTCAATCACCCTTCGATAGGTTCTCTTCCAGCATTCTCATCTCGATAGGTTCAAGAAACCATTCGATAAGTTCCTTTAACTCTTCAGGCATGTTTTCGATAGGATGGTTTCTTATTTCCTTTCAGCTGCTCGATAGGTTCTGAGATCCTATCGAATTCCTTAATCCACACGAATTCATCCTTCTTATGCCTTCAGATCCTATCGAAGACCTCTTCAACTACACGAATTCTTCCTTTCTTTGCTTTCAGTTCCTATCGACTTCTTCAGGTGACCAATCGATAGGACGTTCTCAGCCTGTTTTCACTTCCTTCGCCTAGCCCTGCTGTAGCCACGCGCTCCAAGGGTCCAGTGATGTGCTTCCCTCTAGTGTGCTGTTTCTAGGTTTGTCCTATGCTGAGAGATAGCTCCTTTTTGGGCATTCTTGAGTGGTTTTCTGTATTAGTACATTCTTTCATTGTTGTCTACAAAATGCACTTGACAAGAGCTTATTAGTGTGCTCACAGATCTATCAAGGGTCAAGTTATAGGGTGAAAAGTGTCATTTTCACCACTTAACACACCCCCAAACCTAAGTTTTGCTAGTCCCTGAGCAAAGGAGAATTAAAAGAAAATAAAACTGCCAATTTCGTAGGGAGTTTCGTAGGGACCATAGGTGCATTTCGCATATGCACCAAGCCTTTTAAACCCCTAGGTGATCCCTAGTGGAGGAGTGAAATCTCCTGAGGGTTTTCAGTGAAGGTACCCACAAACTTCCCCAATAAGGTTAGTTAATAGTAGTACACATCCTGCTAAACAGAGTTTCAGTGAACTAGAATAAATTCTCATCATGTCTTTTCAATTCTAGAGGGTTTTCAGCAGAAAAATCACCAACTTAAAACATGAAATTTTGCAGTAATTCCTTCAACATCAATTGGTTCATGTCAAGGTATTGTGTCTGAAGATTAATGTATGGCTCACCTTTCATTTGAGAATTCTGTTTTGACACTACCCCCATCAAATTGGATTTCAGGCTCAAGTTTCACCAGGGCTGTCAACTCTCAACAACAATGAAGGGTGTAGAATTTCACATAGCTCAAGAGCAGTTACAGTCCTCAATTAGGGCTGTAAGCATGAGCATAGGCATTACTCTAATTTCTGAAATTTTTCTAACTCTTTTCACCATAGATTGGACGGGTCCTTATCTCCACATGATAGCTCAATCTATTTCAGATCAGCAAGGTCTTTTTATTGGGTTGTAATGTGGCTTAGGGATAAGGTTTGTAACAAAATGAAAGGGTAAAAGGGGTTCAAATTGAAAAATCAGTGAAGGTAAGGAGGTGATCTAGAATCCTTCTTTATTTCAGCACAATTCCATTTACTTCTTGAATTGTCAGAGCCAAAGTGGCCAGCTTCTTCTCTTCTATTCAGTCTTTAGATGAAATGACTTCTCTTTCTCATTCTTTTTCTCTGTTTTGTCTTTGTTTTTTTTGTTTTTTTTTTTTGGTACCACAAATATCACCAACTGTGTTTTGATTTCTTTCAACCAGATTTAACACCTTGCTCACCTAACCTTGCTTCTTCTTCCTCTTCCTGATTTCTCAGATTAGAGGTGAGCTGAAATAGGTCAAAAGGTTTTGGGTTTAGAATTTCTAGTTTTCATCAAAGAAAATTAAGACTTTTAAGGCTCAAGTGGTGTGCATCAAGGGCAGTTTAAAGGTGGGGCATTTTAAGCTCAAACTAACCAAGGGATGGCCTTACTTCATGTCCTTAATGTCATGAATGCTGTCAAGCTGTTTCAACTTGGATTTGCCTAACTTCTAGTGATCGAAACTAGATCCAATCAGTCCATAGAGCAGAAATATTGCCAAGGCACTCTTCAAGGAACTTTTTCAGGCCCAAATCTCACTGGGTATGGCCTTCCATCTAATTTTTAGGGGTGTGTCTTCACAATTTTCTCTCATTTCAGGTTTACTGCACATCAGAAATTATTTTTCACAAATTGTTGACATTTGCCTCATGAAAAATGCTAAAACTACAGCTCATTTCAGTTTAAAAAAGTTATTTTCTTAATGTCCTCTTTTTATAAAAATTCCAGTGAGAATTTACTCTAATTAATTTCAAACACTTCATTGTAGCCTAGCTGTACTAAAAGTAACTAATTTATTGGCATACATACATGCCATACCCCCAAACCTTAACTAAACAGTGTCCTCACTATGAACAACTTGAAATTAGGGGGAGATATGGGGGGGGAAAAGAGAGATACAGAAAATCTACATGAAGACAAAATGTATTACAATGCCAAATATATACATGAGAACATGAGGAAGAGACTAAAGCAACAAGTTGCCAAAGCTATTTGTAGGTGTCATCTTGCCAATCGTAGAGGTCAGCCAAGTTTTTCAGCTCATCCTTGGATAAGGGTTTGCAGAAGGTATGGAATGAGGCACAAATGACCTATTGACGGGTATATAAAAGGAGAAATACGATTCCGATAGGATGAACTGGATGGTTTCGATAGGTTCGTGCGTCCTGTCGAAAACATAGCAGACAAAACTTTGAAAGGGGATGATTTGATAGGATCTTAATAGGTGGAACCATCCTTTCGATCAGTTTAAATGGCAGCTGAATCTTCATTTCGATAGGTTCCCGATTAGTATCTAGAACCTATCGAAATCTCTATTTTTCCTATCAAAAAGTTACCTATCGAGAGGTTCAGTACCTATCGAAACCATCTAACATCCTGCAGAAATCACTAAGTGACCTATCAAAATATGAGCTTGACCTGTCGAAGACTTCTAAAAATCAAATAAAGTTGTATTTCTAGGCATTCGCAGCCTCAGTTCTCAGCAGGCTCTGTTGATGTGGTGCCCCATGATTAGATTCACTTGTGAATAGCTCCCATTACCTCAGGACAGCTGAGAATGATGGTCTGGTATTGAGCATGGCAGTTTTATTATTTTCTTTTAATTATTGCAAAGAAATAAAAAGAATCAAATAACAACTAAGTGAACACCTACAAACAAAAACAGAGTATGGTACATATGATACATACTGACTGCAGGGGTTAATCTGGAGGGTCTGGAAGGTCCATGGTCTCCTCAGGCTCATCAAACTTGGCACTTTTCATAGATCTTTTCCTCAGCCAGTGTCCATTCCTTAGGTGTAGTCTTCCAGCTGCGAGCCAAGCCTTGTCCTGCACTGGCCAATGTGGATTATCATGCATCATTTTCTTTTGGGTATTAATGGAAAAACAAGCCTCTTTAGGAGATGGTTGATAGTCAGTGTTATACACATTCAGCTTAACCTTCATGTTTCCAAATGACACTTCCATAATCCCATACTTGCATTGTATGTGGGCATTGGTTGTGGCCAAAAAGGGGCTGCCTAGAATCACAGGTATGGAAGAAGCACATTTGCTTGGTTCCATGTCCAATATCAAAAAGTCAGCAGGATAAAAGAATTTGTCAACTCCAATCAAAACATCCTCGATTATCCCTATTGGTTTCCTTTCAGATCTGTCAGCCAGCTGGAGGATCACATGTGTGGGCTTCAATTTGCCCAGCTTCTCATATACTGAATATGGAAGCAAATTTACACTGGCTCCCAGATCTAATAAGGCTTTGTCGATGATGTGATCCCCAATGATGCAGGGGATTGTGGGGGTTCCAAAGTCTTAGAATTTGGTTGGGGTTGCAATTGACAAAATTTGTTTCACTTTCCCTGCTGAAAAGACTTTCTTGGATAGGTGTATCCTAGATTGTCTTTTATGGGTGCATAGTTCTTTCAAAACTTGGCATAGGCTGGGACTTGTTTGATGGCATCAAGTAAAGGCAAATTGATCTTTACTTGCTTAAAAGTCTCCATCATTTCCTCAATTTTTCCTTGCCCTTTATCAAAAGGGTAAGGTGCTTGTAGTGCCTTAGGAAATGGCAAGTGTGGGATTACTCCTTCACTTGCAGCCTTAGCCAATGGGGCCACTTTCTTTTTGAGTTTTTTCTTTCTTTGAGGATCCTCACTATCCTCTTTATTCACAGCTGATTGGTCCTTCAAGTCCACCATTGGTGGTCTTTGTTGTGTGTTGGTAGAGATTACTTCATTTTCTTCATCCAAGTTCCTCACAGGATCACAACCCACTTGGTTGTCCACTAACTTACCACTTCTCAAAGTTATAATAGCTTTAGCTTCCTCATAAGTGGAGGAAACTTCACCCACTACAAAATGCCTTCGTGGATTGTCCTATGGTTGGCTAGGCAACCTTCCTCCCTCTCTCCTAGTCAGAGCATTAGATAGCTGACCAAGTTGGTCCTCTATCTTTTTGATGGTCTGGTTGTGAGAGTGCATAGTTTGGGTTAAGGTGTTCAAGCTCTGTAATGAAGATAGAACTTGTTCCTTAAAGGATGGTTCTCTCACAGTTGGAGGGGTGCAGATTGCTGCACAGGAGGAGCTACAGGTCGGGCCATGGGTTGCTGATACTGAGGCCTTGGGGCATAACCTTCTCAATAGGGCTGAGCATTTCTGTAGGGCATGGGCTACTGGGGTTGCTGCTGCTGTTGGTTGGGGTATCCATCTTGTCTCCACCTCAAATTAGGGTGGTTCCTCCATTGATACCCAGTATCAGGCTGCTGCCCATAAGACTGAGCTGCAGCTACATGCTATGTTATAAAATAAGGAAATTGGTTAGCAGATGGGCATTCTTCCAAGGGATGAGAAGGGGACTGGCATATGGCACATGCCTCCTCCACTCTGGCAGCCACAGGTGACCGCATTGCTCCCATCAGCCTATCAAATTTCAGAGTTAAGCTGTTCACTTTCCTTTCCAACTCACTTGGCACACTCACTTCATATATCTATCCCCTTGAGGTATCTCCTTCATTAATCTAGGAGGCTCTAGATCTCTTGCTAAGGTTTCCCTTTGCATAGAGTTCTCACTAATAATGTCAAAGATCTCCCATGCCTCCTCAACAGTTTTATGGAGATAGGTGCTACCACAAGAGGCATCTATCATATCTATGCTTTTAGCATCAATTCCCTAATAAAAGCTTTGAACCAATTGTCATTCAGGGATTTGATGGTGGGGGCATTTCTTGAGGAGTTCCTTAAATCTCTCCCAGGATTGATGAAAGTCTTCAGTTGGATCTTGGGTAAAAGAGATGATACCCTTCCTCAAGTGGCTGGTCTTTGACATAGGAAAGAATTTGGCTAGAAACTGACATTGGAGATCACTCCAAGACTTAATACTATTAGGTGGAAGCAAGGACAACCAGGTCCTGGCTCTGTCCTTCAATGAAAAAAGAAAGAGTCTCATCCTAGTGGCCTCCTCCCCCAAACTTGTGATATTAAATGTAGTGCACAGTCTCAAGAACTCATCAATGTGCTTATAGGGGTCTTCTTTGGTCAGGCCATGAAATGAGGGTAGCATTTGAATGATGGATGATTTTATCTCATAGTTTCCCTGAGCAGCTGGGAATTGAATGCAGAAGGGGGAATTGTAGACCCCTAGTGCATTAAACTCCTTAAGGGTTCTCGGCTGTTGTTGCTCACCCATTTCTACAGAATCAAATGCAACAGAAGTGGGTGTAGTTGGTCCAGATATGAGAAGTCATTCAACCTCTGGATTTAGTGGAATAATCTGAGGTTGCAGAGTTCTCCTACCAAACATACAACACTCAGATTTCGAATGCAGAACAGATCCAAACACACAACAAACAGAATCAACCAAATTTTCTAACTATTCTAACAAAAATTATCAACAGATCTGATAAATAACAGGGGAGTAGAGGGATGCAAACTACAGAGCAATCTCCAACACGATTCTCCTCTAACTGATAGCCTTAGATCTGATGAACTGCACACAAACTACTAAAAAATAACACAACTTATAATTGCAGTTAGTAAAAAAAAATCGAACAAAAACTATAGATCTATGATCAAAACTTAGATCTATCAATTTCTAAACATGCCTCCCCGACAGTGGCGCCAAAAACTTGCTAAATGTGTTTGCCTACCCTCAAATGAGGGTATAAAATAATCAATAAAACTAGGCAGGCACACTCATACAGACCTGCGAGTATTCAGGATCTGTTGTAGCAAGCTTTAAAAGAATGGTGAGTAAGGAAAAGTCCACAGGGAGGTTGGTTAGAAATATGGTAAATCTCCAGATCTGTGTCAGATCTAGCACCCTAACTATTACTAATTTAGTTAAAAGACAGGGGAGAGGTTTGGAATGGGTTGTCACTTAAACTAAGCTACAATTAAACATAAGCTAACTTGAATCGAGTTTAGGAGCTTAGATCTTGCAGGGGAAGAGACTAAAAGCCCAGAAAATGGAGAAGAGTAGCTTGGAGGTTGGTTTTCACTGAAATCAGATTTAATTAATCATGCTACAGAGGTTTAGAGCACACAATTCCCTCGCTGGCTATAAGCACAGCTGCAGGGTATAAATTCCACTCCAAATCACAGGATCCACCTGGCCTTAAGGCTATGATCTGTCCACTTTAATGGTCACAGACCATCCTATAGACTTTATCGAATCCATGGATTGCAACAGATGAATCAAATTGAGGCCTGAGCTTAGATTTATCTTAAGGTTTTGATCTGTTCACTTTAATGGTCACAGACCATTCTAGGGATCTCTTACAAAGCCAGAGCCTCAATTAGAACAATTAAAACTACTACAGATGCTGCAATTCCTAGGTCACAGACTCAAGGAATCATAGGACCATCAGATCCAGGGAGATCATATGGTATCCAAGAGGTCTACTAGTTAAGTGGGTGAGCTGATGTACAACTCCTCTACACAAATCCGATCGATCACCAAATGGAACCAAAGGAAATTTAAATCTAATTAAAGCATTAAAAACATCATTATCATTGCAAACAAGGTCTCTTTACAATAAAAATACTCTCAGATCTATAGTCTGTGTAGCTAGGAACCTACAATGGCACTCTTAACCTCACCCAATTACAGATCTAAATTCGCTCCTCGCTACTCCAAGGGACTTAGCCAACCATGGTTGGGCTAAAGGAGAGAAATGGAAATGCTCTGCAGGCGCTAATCTCCAGAATTTGGCTCAGATTTCGATCTCTCTCAATGGCAATTAGGGATCTCTATATATAGCTTTCTCCTTTATTTTTCCTGCCAAAAATCCCTTTTAGAAGGTCGTCAGAGTTTGTTAGAGTTCTATTAAAGCACGTGGGTCAGTTAGGGCTTTCTAAGGCATCTTCTGGAACCATCGTGTTGGTCACCAAGTGCCTCGGGTGCGTGCAATGGGTCACTAAAGTGTAACGTGTGCACAACTGAATTTCTGAGAAGTTCTGCACACGATTTTGACAGGTTCAGGAAGCTTTCAACAGGTCAAAATCAAGCATTTTGGTCCTTTCGCTAGGTTCATAGATCCATTCGATAGGTTCCGATAGGATGAATCTTCGCTTGGAGTTCCAGCCTTCTCAGTCCTTGGTTTGGAGTATTCGACAGGTTGGAGAAACTCTTCGACAGGTTGGAAAACCATTTCGATAGGTTTCGCTCTTCATTCCACCAATTCGATAGGTTTGCTTTTAGTCTTATCGAAAGGCTCAATTACCCTTCAATAGGTTCTCTTCCAGCATTCTAATCTTGATAGGTTCAAGAAACCATTCGATAGGTTCCTTTGACTCTTCAGGCAAGTTTTTGATAGGATGGTTTCTTCTTTCCTTTCAGCTGCTTGATAGGTTCTGAGATCCTATCGAACTCCTTAATCCACACAAATTCATCCTTCTACTTTCAGATTCTATCGAAGACCTCTTCAGCTGCACGAATTCTTCCTTTCTTTGCTTTTAGTTCCTATCGACGTCTTCAGGTGACCAATCGATAGGACGTTCTCAGCCTATTTTCACTTCCTTCACCTTGCCCTGCTATAGCCACCTGCCCCAAGGGTCCAGTGATGTGCTTCCCTCTGGTGTACTGTTGCTAGGTTTGTCCTGTGCTGAGAGATAGCTCCTTTTTGGGCATTCTTGAGTGGTTTTCTACATTAGTACCTTCTTTCATTGCTGTGTACAAAATGCACTTGACAAGAGCTTATTAGTGTGCTCACAGGTCTATCAAGGGTCAGGTTATAGGGTGAAAAGTGGCATTTTTCACCACTTAATAGCGCCGCTGCCGGGGAGTTTTGATCTAGATAGTAAATCTGAGTTTTTCATTTCTTGTAGATCTGATTTTTATTTTTTTTTTGCTTTAAACCTGCACTTTGCATTCCAAGTGCTTGATTAAATGTCTGCTACAATTTTTTGTATAGAAAATTTGTTTTACTACAGCAGAATTTTTCCTTTTTCTCAGTTGTATTTTATGCCTTGTAAATGTTTGAATAAAAATTGTTGTAGCCTTTACATTTTTGCAGAAGTAAGGCTGCAGTTTAAGTTTTTCTTTTCATTTTTATCAATATACTTGAATAAGGTACTGCTGCAGTTTTTGGATTTTTGCAGATCTGGAGTAGCTGCCAAACAAGGAGCATCCAGATTGTAGCAGGAGCAGATCTACTTGAGTTTGCATCCTCTTTCTCCTTGGCACTCATTTTCTACTGTTGAATTCTTTAAAACCAATAGTTCTGCTGTGTTTAATGTTTGTTTTGATTATAATTTCTGCTGTCTTTTAGGCATGCTGATTTTTTTTTTACAAAACCAAATACAAAAATAAAATAAAATGTAAACACAACTAGAAAATTTCTGATTTGTTGCTTATTATTTTTCAACAATAGTACATAAGGGCTCTTGTTGAGTCCAGGCTGATCCAAAACAAATAAAAAAAAATAGAAAATTATAAAAACATAAAAATATCTTCTAGATGGGCTGTTTTTTTTGGTTTTTTTATTCATTTTTCCCATCTGGACCTACTGAGATCATGGTTTTTCATTTTGAGGAATCATGTAGGATAATGAGCAGTGGATCATATGCTGTTTGGAATATTAAATGGAGCCACTGATTTTATTTTCCTTCGAGATTTCTTCACCACTAAATGAATCTCAGCTGTATGTGTCCTGTTTTTAATGTGTGCTCCCATGCTTAATTATTTCAAAATTCTTTTTGATTCATACACATAATCGATATAGGGGTTCTTATGAATCTTGCTTTTCACTGTATGTTATTCCTGCCGATCATTTTTATAATCACTTAGATTCATAAGTAGCTCAGGCTTTTGGGGTTTTCTTTAGGCTTAGGGGATTTATGATTTGGTCTTAGGATTTTCTGTTTTAGGAGTTTTAGTTTCATTTCTGTATTTAGATTGCTGATTTTTCATTCTTTGGTTTTAACTTTTTTAATTTTCTGCATTTTGGTAGTTTGGTATTCAATTTCTAACTTTGTTTTCCTGTTTTTGTTTATGCAATTTTGTTTTTATATCTGCATTTTCTATTTTTATAGTTTTACATTCAGTTCTTTACTTTGGTTTTGCTATTTTTTTCTGTTACTAGCATTAGTTTCTTTTCATTTGTTTCACATTTCTAGCCTTATTTTGCTATTTTTTCTGTTTTAGCAGTAATTTCCTACATTTGTATATCATTTTTCCATTTTTCGGTTCATGTATTCAGTGTTATTTTCTTTATTTTCTGCTTAGTTTTTCTTTTTTCTTTTACCCTGCTGGCCCTAGTCTCTCGTTGTCTAGAACATTGAGGACAATGTTCATCTTAGGTTTGGGGGTATGGCAGGTGTGCCAATGAAATAAGTTAATGCTTTGTGCAACTATGTTGAAAAGGTTTTTGAAAATAATGTGATTTCTCACCTGATTTTCTTGAAAAGAGGAAATTAAAAAACTTTTTGAAACTAAAATGAGCTGTAGTTTTAACATTTTTCATGAAGCAATTGTCAAGAATTTTCAAAATTTGATGTTTAGTGAGCCTGAAATGAGAGAAAACTGTGAGGATACCCCCCAGAAATTTTGATGGAAGGCCATACTCAGTGAGATTTGGGCCTGAAAAGTTTTTTAATTTCTTTGAAGAGTGTCTTGGTAATTTTTTCTGTTCTGAGGACTGACTGGAGCTAATTCTGATCACTTGAAGTTAGGCAAATCCAAGTTGAAACAACTTGACAGCATTCATGACATTGAGGACATGAAGTAAGGCCATTCCTTGGACAGTTTGAGCCTAAAATTTTCCCACCTTTGAACTGCCCTCGATACACACCACTTGAGCCTTAAAAGTCCCAATTTTCCTTAATGAAAACCATAAAATTTGAACCCAAAACCCTTTGATCTATTTCAGCTCACCCTCAATTTGAGGAATTCAAGAAATAGGAGGAGAAGTGAAGTCCGAGGTGCAAGGTTGGATGTTTGGTTAAAAGAAGAACAAAGTATATTTGAAGGCTAGTGTGATGTATAGCTGTGGCATCCCAATCCATAAAAAGAAAAAAAAAAAGGTATACAAAAGAAAAAAAAATAAACAGAGCAAAAGGATGAGAAAGAGAGGTCACTTCATTTGAAAATCTACAAGAAGATAAGAAGCTGATGAAGCTAATCACTTCAAGTCTGAAATTCTAAAAAGAAATTGAAGAGGTGCTGAAATGAAGAAGGTTGAGCTACAGACCACCTCCTTACCTTTACTGATTTCTCAATTTGAATCTCTTTTACCCTTTCATTCTTTTACAAACCTCATCCATAAGCCATATTACAACCTAATAAAAAGACCTTACTGATCTGAAAAGTGATTGAGTTGTCATATGGAGATGCGGATTTATTTGATCTATGGTGCAAAGAATTATAAAATATCAGAAATTAGAGCAATGCCTATGCTCATGCTTGCAGTCCTATTTGATGGCTGTAACTGCTCTTGAGCTATGTGAAATGATGCACCCCTCTATTTTTGTTGTGAGTGAACAGCCCTGGTAAGACTTGGGTCTGAAATCTGGTTTGTTTGGGGCATTATCAAAACAGAATTCTTAAATTAATGGTGAACTCTACATTAATTTTCGGGCACAATGCCTTGACATGAACTGATTGAGAATGAGGAATTACAGCAGAATTTTAGGTTTTGAATTGGTAATTTTTCTGCTAAAAATCCTCTAGAATTGAATGGACATGGTGTGAAATTTATTTTATTTCCCTTAAACTCTGTTTTAACATGATTGCATGAGTATTAACTAATTTTATTGGAGAAGTTTGGGGGTACCTTCACTGAAAACCCTCAGGAGACTTCACTCCTCCACTAGGGATCACCTAGGGGTTTAAAAGGTTGGTGTATATGCTAAATGCACCCGTGTTCCCTACGAAAGTGGCATTTTATTTCATAGGTTAATTGTTCTAAAATTCTACTTTGCTCGAGGACTAGCAAAGGTTAGGTTTGGGGGTGTGTTAAGCACTGATTTTTGCAACTTTCTACACCTTTAAACCTGGCTTTTGCTAGGACTTAGAGTATTTAATATTTGTTTTTAGTGGTGTTTTGCACCAAGGAGATAATTTTGCCCTTAGTGCAGCTTTCAAGTAAAAAAGGCCATTTAGAGGGGTTTTTGAATCGAGCAATAGCTGGGAATGAGAGATGAATGGAAAGGCTTCAATCCTAAGCACAACAGGGGTGTTTTGAGGGTTGCTTTCAGTTTGGCAGCAGTTTAGGTCAAGCACCATTTAATGCAGCAGCAGTAGATCTGCTCTAACCTGAGCCCCAAGCCTTGTGGCCTCCAAGCTATGCACCTTGCACTCTTAGCCAATCTGTCAAGAAGTGCACACAGCTAAGAACACCTTGCTGCAGCCCTTCCCATCAATCCCATTAACCATTTGCTGTTGTATATATATATATATATATATATATATATATATATATATATACCTGCTGCACCAGCACCAACCTGTCGAGCAGTACAATGTTGGAAAATAGACCTATCGAATGTTGCTGAAGCTGCGCACTCCCTCAGCCACCAACCTATTGAGCAGGCCCTTCAATCCTATCAAAAAACCCAGCTACAGCTCCCACCTTTTCATCCTATCGAATTGGTCAAAGTGCAGCAGCAAACCTGTCGAATAGCACACTCCAAGGACCCCTTGAACCTATCGAAAGCTTCAGCTCCTCAAATTGCTCCTTCATCCTCTCGGCTGCACACAAGCTTCAGCTGCAAAATAGGCCATAAAGCCTGTTGACCACTTAAAGATTTCAATCCATTGAGATGCCCAACTTACAGCACTCCTCTAACCTCTCGATGCGCGTTAAAGATCCTATCTGACCATCTCAACTAGCAGAATCCTTGTTGCAATCCCATACATCTCGATACCTGGTAAGAACAATTATTTTGTGGGCAATCACTTGAGGTGTGCAACTGGAAAAAGGGCCAGCTTGGGTCCATTTTGCGGACAACAGGTATAGAGTTGTGTAGCAGAGTATTTGTGACTAAGCAAGGGCAAATTGGGAACTCCAATGCACAAAAAATGCTGCACATGGGTAGGAGCTAATTTTTGGCGGGAATGCAACTGAAGCACAACAGAAAGGATCCATCTCTGCTCCCTGATTGGCTGAAACCCAAGGCACAAGGATCAAGGCATATATATATAAATACTCATCTATTTTGTTGTTTTTCTTCAGCAAGGAAAGTAGGAACAAAGGAATAGCTTGAGTTCTCCTTAGCTCATTTAGGTTTAGTTTTAAATTTTATTTTCTTTTTCTCATCCCTGTTCTCTCTCTAATCCATCCTATCGGATTAGATCTAAATAAGTAGTCCAGATCTGTTTTGTAATTGTATTTTGAAAGCTTCAAGAAATTTGGGAATAGATTGATGTTGCACAGATTGCAGATCCGAGCTCAATAAGCTGTAAGATGGTATTACAGTAATTGTGGGTTTTAAAGGTGATTCTGATCTAAATTTCACTTTTTTGTATTTGATTTCCCTGGATTGGATACTCCTGCATGCCAGCCAGAAATGGAGAGCTTGTAGCCTGGCATTCGTAGCATCTGTAATGATTAACCTATTCTAATCGAGACCCTTGGCTTAAGCCAATCTCTAGGATGATCTGTGACCATTCAAGTGGACAGGTCATAGCCTTAAGATTGCTTTGATTCTTTGGTTAAGACAAGATCCTTATACCGTACATCTGCTGGGGTTGAACCTGGGGAGCTTGTAGCCAGATGGCGAATTATAGCAAATCAGATCTATACAATGCCTTTGATTCAATTAATTTACAATGAGAACCAGGTCCTGGCTGCCTATTTCTCACCATTTGATCTTTATTTCACCATCCATCTTCCTCCATCTTTTAGATTTAGTTTTATTTTAGTTTTGTAAACATCTCTAAGTTTTGACTTGAATTGACGACTCAGGTTAGAATTTGCAGATTAGTGTAACGATTTCTACTTTCCCATCTTCAGTTTGCTAGAGCTTGATTGACACCCAAATTTCTGGTTGATTATTGATTAGATTAAATCTTTATTAATAGGATCCTAGACTTGATTGACGACCAATGCTAGGAAACTTGATATATGGTGTAACGGTACTATTTATTTTCATAAATATCCGATAGCTGAGGACTAAGATTGACAACCTTAATCTGAAGGAGGAGGATTAGGATTTATTTTTATGCACTTTAGTTTAAATAACCATTCTTTTATTCATATTTCTCCAGTAGTTTAGAAAATCTCCAGTAGTTCTATAAAATAATTAGATCTAGTGACACAAAAATACTCTTTCTTTTCCCTGTTTTCATAGAATTGTCAGATCTGTAGCCAGATCTGGAGGTCTACTAAACACCTTCTAGGTTTAGATCACTACTCCCTGTGGGACAAACTCTTACTTATTAAAATTTGCTATAAAGGACCCTGTATCTTGCAGGTCTAGGATATTTTAGATGTGCTGAATTCACCCTCTATTTTACTTTGATTTTATTTCCTTTCTTTTCATTACACAATAATCAGCACACTGAAATTCCCCAACATGTCCTCACTGATTCAAAGGATAATGGTTGTGTAGCAGTGAACAAATAGAGATATATAAAACACTACACTAAAATAGAGAAAATCAAAAAATGAACACACAACACATTAACAAATACACAAACAGATAAACAAAGTAGTAGGTTCACAGAAGTAATAAAAAGAAAGTTCCTTATATTAGAAAGTGTATTTACAACACACTACTCCTAACTCAAAACATGTGTAAATATCAATCATCTGAGTCCTTTTGGTGAATTATCAATCAGTACCAGCAGTGCTGGGTTCCCATCATCACCAGTCTTCAACCTCATATTCTAATAAAACAATCTAACTAATCTTGGGAACACCAGATGCATAGGGGGCCTCAATAGGGGCAGCAGAGATGAATTGGTCAGATACTCAATGGAGGCAGAGGTATCTGGTAGCTCCTCAAAGTAGGCTTTATCAAATATGGTTTCAGCCTCCAGTGGAATTGCCGACACAAACTCAGAAGGGACCCTGAGGTGTTCAGTAGTCTCTTCTTCCTCAACCTCAGGGGCCACAGTCTTGCCCTTTATCTATTTCTTCTTTGAAATTTTAGGGCTCTCAACATATGTGTGCTCTCTGGCCCTCTTCTTTGGGGCAGATTTCTTCTTTTCCTTAGAAATTGCGGGGTCAGCACCAAGTGAGGCCACCGCAGAGGTCTCCAATGTGGAGGCCTCTGCAATCCTTACAAATTTTCTAGTGTACACAGGGCTGCCACTAGGAGTAGGGTCTAGCATAGCCGCCAATGTATCAATAAATTTGGAACTCTTGGCCATGGGTGCTCAAAATTTTTTAAAATGAGGGTTCACAAATCATGAAAAATGCAAAAGGCAATGAGTACACACAAAAGCACTAAATTTTGGCCCTACTTTTCTCTGAAAGTCAAATCAATCACAGCACAGAGAGGAAATGGAGATCGTACCATTTGAGAGCTAGGGTTTCACCTCATCGTGTTCACAGCGGCTCAAATCCCCTCAAACCTTGTTCAAAGAAACCAAAAGGTGATAGGGAATAAAATGGTAAGAGGAAAATGCTTAAGGTGGAGTGGCTTAAGGGGTAGAGAAGAAAGAAAGAATTGGGAGCTCTGGTTGAGTGCGTCGAAAACTAGGGTAGACAGATGAAATGAAGAAAATGAGGGGTTTCGCTGAGTTTATAGAGCAAATCTCGTGGCTCGCACAGTTGGCAATAGGTGCTCGCGGAGTAGGATTTTCGCGCAGTAGGCTTAGGAGTTCACGAGACGTTCTGTCGCATAGCAGAGCATCTGACACCCAGTGAATTTTGTGGAGTTGGCAACAGCGGCATAGGTGTGCGAGACATTATTTTGCTTCAGAACTGTACCGCGCATGGTGCTCACGCAGAACAACACAACACACACTTCACGCACAGATTGGGCTCGCGAAGCAAAAAGTAGCTCTGCGAGGCACATTTTTAGCCAATGCTCTATTGTTCTAGCATGCTAGGAAGCCAAAGGATGGTTTGCACAACATATTTAAGCACCTCAACTCAGCGAGCTAGCATTTTTGCACAACCTTTACTCTGTTAGCCCAGTGCAACACATTGGTTGATGCATCCATGTTGTTGTGCACCCAACCACTGTGCATGAGCACCAAGCTATAGACAGGAACTTCATTTCACTCATTCAAAATATATGCCCATTTTCAATCAACAGTTCATCAACATTGCAGAATCATAAAATAGCTTTTCAGCTCAATCTTCATGCAAAGTATGATAAGGGCACCTCAACCAGTTTTCAACAAACATAGTTCAAATTCAGATGAAACATAGGCACATGTATTCATGCACAACAATTCAAACACAGACAACGTAAAACAAACAATTCAACAACACACTAAAAACTCAAATGTCAGAATTCTAAAGAACACAATTCAATACAAAATTTTCATACATATGACACAATTATTACCAATATTTGGCTCACTGGGCACTAACTTCCTCCTGAGTAGAGGATGCATCACCAATCATAAACTAACCTTTCGAGTTTGTCAGGGGCTGACTAGGAAATTTTCCTTCCACCCTCCTATTCAGAGCATTACAAATCTGACCCAACTGGTCCTTAATCTTCTTGATGCCTTGTCTGTGAGAATTGACAGTCTGCGCCAAGTTCCCCAAATTCTGCATTGAAGCCAGCATCTGCTCTTCAAATGAAGAGGATTTGGATTGTTGAGGGGGTAGGACCAATTGGTTAGATTGTAGGGCAGGTAATAAGAAGTTTTGCCTTGGTGGGTAACCTTGATTAACCTGGTGCCGGGGTCTGTAGGGAGCTACCAGCTGTTGTTGCTAGGGTTGAGGATATGAGTCTTGTCTCCACCTTAGATTTGGGTGGTTCCTCTAAGAATACCCAGCAAGTTGCTGCCCAAAGGTTTGAGCAGCATTGACATGCTCCATAACAAAATCCAAAAATTTGTTGGTAGATGGACAATCATGAATAGAATGTGTGGGCGATTGGCATATCAGACATGCCTCCTACACATGTGCAACCATCCGAGGCTGCATCACATTTATCAATTTATCAAACTTCAAGCTCAGGTTGTCCACCTTCCTCTCCAGATCACCTTGTACCTTCACTTCATATATTCGACCTCTAGGGGTGGCCTCTTTCACCATTTTAGCTGGAATCTGACTGTCATTGCATGACAGAGACTCCTGTTGCATGAAATTTTCCCCTATTATGTCAAACAGCTCTCATGCTTCCTCAGCTGTCTTGTGGAGGTAGCTACCACCACAGGAAGCATCCACCATATCCCTGCTCTTGGCATTAATTCCTTGATAAAACACTTGGACAAGCTGCCACATTGGGATTTGATGGTGGGGGTCTCCTGGAATCTTTCCCAAGCTTCGTTAATGCTCTCAGTTGAGGACTGAGTGAATAACAGAATATTTGTCCTCATCTGGCTTGTTTTGTTCATAGGGAAAAACTTTGCCAGGAACTTGGTTTGAAGGTCACTCCATGACTGTATGCTGTTGGCTAGGAGCTTTGATAGCCATGTGCTGGCCTTGTCCTTTAATGAGAAAGGAAAAAGCCTCAATTTAGTGGCCTAAGGCCCCAAGCTAGCAATGTTGAAGGTAGTACAAAGTGCTAAAAACTAGTCAATATGCTTATAGGGATCTTCTTTTCTCAGCCCATGAAATGAAGGCAGCATACTGATGGTGGAGGATTTAATTTCATAGTTCCCCTCAACAGAGGGAAACTGAATGCAAAAGGGAGAGGTGTATTCTCCAGGTGCATTGTATTCTTTTAATGTCCTCTGCCTCTCAACCATGGTAGCTGGTTCAGTCTCAATAGCAGGGCCCTGTGTGGTGTGCCTAGGTCTAAGGATCCTTTCAACGTCTAGATTTGGAGGTTCCAACTCAGGGTTTAGGGACCTTCGATCATGCATAAACTCACACCCACAGTAAGTACATAAAATACTCACAAGCACACACAAAGAATCTCAAGTAAAAATTAACAACTACACAGCTTACACTAAATGAATAACAGGGACTTTAACATAAATGAACTGAGATTTAGGGGAAGGAAGTGCAAACAGAGCTAGCTACACTCCGGCTGCAACTTTAGCTTTTCCCTTCTTCTGCTACCAATTTCTATAAAATTCCACAAAGAATCAGTAGTACTTTTTGTTCTAAATTAGGCACAGCTACAAAGAATTGGTTAGTCTAAATTATAATACAACTCAGGTCTACTAAAAAGATCAATATCCCCGACAGTGGTGCCAAAAATTTGTTGGTTTGTTTTTCGAGACCTTGCTACTATTTTATTAAGAACAGTGGAGAGAATAAATCAAGATTGGGGAATTGGAGATGGGTCAGCACAACAAGTTTGAAATACACACAGTCCTGTATGATACAGGGTCTATTGTAGCAAGTTTTGATAAGTAAGAGTTTATCCCACTGAGAAAATGATCAAGAACCCAAATTGGGCAATAATAATAGGCCTCAAGATCTGCCTACAAATCTGACAATCCTAAAGGAATGGAGTTGGGTGTCACGACTACACTAAATTAACACCAAAGAAGGGAAATAAAGTGTAGCCCTATCCTAAAGAAATGGTTAAACAGAAGATGGTGATGGAGTGTGTCAAAATAAAATACAAAAATTGGTGAGAAGTAAGCAGGTTGAGCTAGAGATAATGATGCAATAATGTAACTAAGATTTAGTCTACCTCTGTAGTGGTCCTTGCTGAGATGCTATTAATAGCCTCAATAAGGTATAAGCTCTCAGTTTAACCCATGCCATTTGGGGTGTTCTTAGGGCTATACTCTATCCACTATAGTGGTCACAGGGTATCCGATAGAGTCTGTCAAATCCTATTAGTTAAACCCGAAATTCGCTAGTCTAATCCAGAAGAGTGGACTGATCATTTCTCCAATCACTGACCAGCTCTAGCCATGAATACTATTGCAGCAATATGTAATGCCAGTGCTACAAGCTCCCCAGACCTGCGTACAGATCTGGCTGACGTCCATAGGTAATCCAACCCATAAGATCCTAAGTGCTTTGCAAAGCCCAGTGGTACTTGATGCCCATAAAAAGGACCATGCAGCAGGTTGAATAAGGCTTTAAATTTAGTTGGTCATTGCTATAAAAGGCATGCAATAACTTAGGCTCAAACTGCAATTACTACAAAGAGACCAAATCTAACATCTGATGTCGATTAGGTAACGGAGAGGGGAGTCAGTTACTGTACAAACCTCCTCAGAAGGCTCTAGAAGATCATGTGCAGGGGAAAAGAATCCTCCTCAAACATATGACTGGACACAACCTTAGGGCTATAATCTGTCCACTACAATGGTCACTGGGTATCCCATTGGTCTGTCCATACCTCAGAGGTCTGAGAAAGAACATGTAAACTACTGCAACCACCATAGTCCACAGGCCTCCGAGCTCCCCAGATCTCACTACAGATCCAGCATTGCTTTCCATGTGTCTATTAAATCAAGGGAAATCAGATGGTAAATAATAGATCTACTAGAAACTGAATGGGCTAATCCCAAATACATGGTTCCTATAGACATCTAAAGAAATCATAAGATCTATAGATTTGATTAAGCATTAAAACAGTAGTTCATTGATAATAGCAAAACTTATAATGAACTGTCTCCTTGCTGCAGCCTATTATTAAGTACTGATTTTTGCTACTTTCTATAGCTTTAAACCTGGCTTTTGCTAAGCCTTAGAGCTGTTATAATCACTTTTAGCTTGTTTTGCAGTTTAAGGAAGAAATTGCAGTATAGTGCAAAAATCCAGTTAATAAGTGCCACAAAGATAAAAATTAGAGCCATTCATTGGGACTAACACAGATGAAGCTCATGATGTGAAAGAGATCTGCTGTTGTTGGAGTAAATAGTAGAACAAAGAACCCAAGCCTCAACACTTTCAAGTTCCAAACGATCAAGAATAAAAGAGCTTCAGCTTGGTGCACACCGAGCAAAATGGTTTTAGCATGTGAGCACTTCAAGTCCCCATCTTAAACCTGTCGAGCAGCTGGCTGTTTTGACCTATCGATTAGTGCAAGAACTGAAAATATATCCTATTGAGAAGTGTTGTATTGGTAGCAGCAACGAAGGCCCATCCTTTTGACTTGTTGATACATCTTACAACAGTAGTAGAACCTATCGAATGGTTCAAGAGAAGTAAAGCTGAAGTGCTCTTGCAAAGCAGCCCGCCAATGGTACTTGAAATAGAACATGTCGATAGGTCATGAAGATCCTATCGAGCAATCCCTCAATGCATCAATAGAACCTATTGAATGATTCAATCCATGAATCTAGCGACTTCTTCAAGATTGAAGGAGGACCTATCGAGCTGCACTTATAATTGGAATCCAAACCTGTCGAACTGCTGTGCACTCTAACCTGTCGGATTCCTCCAAACCTTCATGGATTGAACCTATCGAATAGAACTGCTGCTGAAGATTAAACCTATCGAATAGAACTGCTGCTGAAAATGGAACCTATCAAATGCTTCAATAAACTTGTCGATTGGTTCATGAAGCTGGAGCTCCACCTATCGAATGGTTGCATTTCAACCTATCGAACGCTTAAAGAATGCTACAGTTTTGTACCTATCGAGCAGTCCTCAATGCATCAGCTTTCAACCTATCGAATGGTTCAATCCAGCAACTTGTCGAAGGGTTTCTTGGATTGCAAGCTTCATCCTATCGAAATGCAGCAATTTGAACCTATTAAATGGTTCACTTTAGCAAGCTGCCGACCACTACCTTTAACCTATCGAATGCATCTGCTGCTAAAGCCACAATCCTGTCGACACCTTGAGGTTACAGTAGCAAAAATCAATGGACAACAGGGGCAAATCTGGGAACTCCATCGCACAGGAAATTCTGCACATGGGTGTGAACTAATTTTTGGCGGGGAACAAATTAGCTTCAGCTGGGCACAAACAAAACCAGATCCCTATCGCTTCTCTGATTAGTTGATACACTTAAATAGGGATTAAGCTTAAACTGAAATCCTCTCTTCTAATTGACTGCAATCCAAAGCACATGGATCACTGCCATTGTACAAATAGAACTGCTTTCTACTGTTTTTCTTCATCAAGGAAAGTAAGAACAAAGGAATAGCCTGAGTTCTCCTTAGCGCATTTAGGTTTAGTTTCAGGTTTTATTTTTCTATTTTCTCTTCCCCCTTCTCTCTCTAATCCAGCCTGTTGGATTAGATCTAGGTAGTAGCTTAGATCTGGTTTGTATTTGTAATTTCGGCATGAAGAAATGTGGATCGATGCAAAGACTATAGATCTGGGAACAAGTTTATTGTAAGTTTTTTTATTTAAAGTAATAAATTATTGGTTTTAAAGCATAATTAAATCTATAGATCTTGTGGTCCCATTAGATTCTCGATCGGCTCCTGTGTAGATGGGTCAAGCCTACCACATCTCCGGTAGATCTCTTGATGACCATCTGATTTCCCTGGGTTTGATATGCCTGTGTGTGCCTGTGCCTGTGGCCTTGCATCCATAGCATCTGTAGTGATTATCTTGTTCTGATCGAAGCCATCGGGATGGAGGAAATCTATTGGATGATCCATGACCATTTAAGTGGATGGATCATAGCCTTCAGATCAATCCAAGCCACCGGTCAAAATCAGATTCTTATACCTTACATTTGTGCTCGTAGCCAAATGAAAGATTACAACAAATCCCCAGCTCTTGATCTATTTTACGATAAAAACCATGCCCTAGCTGTCTATTTCTCCCTATTTTATATTTTATTTTACCATCCATCTTCCTCCATCTTTTAGATTTAGTTTTATATTTCAGTTTTATAAATTAGATCTAGTGACACACGAAAAGTTCTCTTTCTCCTTAGAATTACCAGATCTGTAGCCAGATCTGGAGGACTACTATACACCTTCTAGGTTTAGATCACTACTCCATATGGGACAAACTCTTACTTATTAAAACTTGCTACAAAGGATCCTGTATCTTGCAGGTCTAGAATATTTTAGATGTTCTGAATCCATCCTCTATTTTACTTTGATTTTATTTTATTTTTATCATTACACAATAAATCAGCACACTAGAAAATCACCCAACAAGTTTTTGGTGCCGTTGTTGGGGAGTTTTGATCTAGATAGTAGATCTGATTTTTATTTTATAGATCTGAGTTTAGTTTATAGTTTTATTGCTGTTTTTGCTTTAAACCTACACTTTGCATTCCAAGTGCTTGATTAAATGTCTGCTGCAGTTTTGGTATAGAAAACCTATTTTACTGCAGCAGAATTTAAGATTTCTCTGAGTTTTTTGCCTTCTAGCTAGTTGAATAAATGCTGCTGTCACCCTTTGCAATTTTTGTCAAATTGGGGCAGTAGCTTGAGTTTTTCTTTTCATTTTGTCAATATACTTGAATAAGGTACTGCTGCAGTTTTTGGATTTTCGCAGATCTGGAGTAGCTGCCAAACAAGGAGCATTTAGATTGCAACAGGAGCAGATCTGCTTGAGTTTGCATCCTCTTCTCCTTTGCATTCATTTTCTATTTTTAAACTCGTTTAACCAGCAGTTTTGCTGTGTTTGCTGTCATTCTAATTTTTGTATAACTCAACAAAACCAAATAAAAAATAGAAGAAAATAAAAATACAAATTAAAATTTTTGATTACTTTTCAGCAATAGTAAATAAGGGCTTTTGTTGAGCCCGGGCTGATCTAAAATAAATAAAAAGTAGAAAATTATAAAAACATAAAAATATCATTACATGGGCTATTTTTCTTTAATTTTTTTTTCCATCTGGACCTGCTGAGATCATGGTTTTTCATTTTGAGGAATCATGTAGGATAATGAGTAGTGGATCATATGCTGTTTGGAATATTCAATGGAGCCACTGATTTTATTTTCCTTCGGGATTTCTTCACCATTAAATGGATCTCAGCTGTATGAATCTTGTTTTTAATGTGTGCTCCCGTGCTTCATTATTTAGAAATTCTTTTTCATTCATACACATCATCAACATAGGGGTCAGTCTTATGAATCTTGCTTTTCACTGTATGTTATTCCTGCTGATCATTTTTATAATCACTTAGATTCATAAGTATCTGATTGGCTCAGGCTCTTGGGGTTTTCTTTGGGCTTAGGGGATTTATGATTTGGTATTAGGATTTTCTGTTTTAGGAATTTTAGTTTAAAATTTTGTTTTTAGATCACTGATTATTTCTTTCTTAGGTTAATGTGTCCTAGTTTTACTAATTTTTTGTATTTTTCTGTGATTATAGTTAGTTTCTAACTTTGTTTTCCTTTCTTTCTTTTTTATCGACAACTCTGTTTTTGTATCAATATTTTTCGGTTTTTGTAGCTTTGTATTCAGTTCCTTACTTTGTTTTTACTATTTTTCTTTTATTAGCATTAGTTCCCTTTAAGTTGCATAGCAATTTTTGCAGTAATTTCCTGCATTTATATAGCACTTTTTCCAGTTTCCTGCTCATATATTATTTTTTTTTTATTTCTTTTTTTGCACATTTAATTTTACCTTAGTTTTTCTTTCTTCTTTTACCCTGCCGCCCAAGTTTCTCATTGTGTATAACATTGAGGAAAATGTTCATCTTAGGTTTGGGGGTATGGCAGGTGTGCTAATGAAATGAGTTAATGCTAGTGCAGTTATGTTGAAAAAAAAGTTTTTGAAAATAAAGTGATTTCCCACTTGATTTTTGGAAAAGAGGAAATTAAAAACTTTTTTAAAAACTGAAATGAGCTGTAGTTTTAACATTTTTAATGAAGCAAATGTCAAGAATTTTCAGAAATTGATGTTTAATGAACCTCAAATGAGAGAAAACTGTAAGGATACACCCCAAAAAAATTTAATAGAAGACCATACCCAGTGAGAATTGGGCTTGAAAAATTTTCTTTGAAGAGTGTCTTGGCAATTTTTCTGTTCTATGGACTAATTGGATCTAATTTTTCCCAGTAGAAGTTAGTCTAATCTGAGTTGAAATAGCTTGACATCATTCATGACATTGAGGACATGAAGTAAGGCCATCCCTTGGATAGTTTGAGCCTAAAATTTTCCCACCTTTGAACTGCCCTTGATACACACCATTTGAGCCTTGAAATCATAGTTTTTCTTTGATTGAAACCAGAAATTTTGAAACCAAAACCCCTTGACCTATTTCAGTACACCCTCAATCTGAGAAATCAGGAAAAAGGAGGAGAAGTGAGGTTAGAGGAGCAAGGTTCGATGATTGGTTGAAATAGAAGAAAGCACATTTGGTGGTATTTAGGGCATTCCAACCCATTAGAAAAAAGAAAATGAAGAAAAATACAAAAGCAAAAGCATACAAAAAGAAAAGAAAAACAGAAAAGCAAAATAAAAGGAATGAGAAAGAGAAGTCATTTCACTAAAAGACTGAAAAGAGGATCAGAAACTGGCCATTTCAAATCTAAAAATTCAAGAAGTAGATGGAATTGTGCTGAAATAAAGAAGGTGTCATGACCACCTCCTTACCTTTACTGATTTTTCAATTTGAATCCTTTTTACCCCTTTATTCTTTTACAAATTTCACCCATAAGCCACATTACAACTCAATAAAAAGACTTTACAAATATGAAATTGATTGAGCTATCATGTGGAGGTGAGGATTTGTGTAATCTATGGTGAAAAGAACTAGAAAATTTCAGAAATTAAAGCAATGCCTATGCTCATGCTTGCAGTCCTATTTGAGGGTTGAAACTATTCTTGAGTTGTGTGAAATGATGAACCCTTCTATTTTTATTATGAGTGACAGCCCCTGTAAGATTTGGGCCTGAAATCAAATCTGGTTGCGGCATTATCAAAACAGAATTCTTAAATTAAAGGTGAACTCTTCATTAATTTTCAGGCATAATGCTTTGACATGAACTAATTAATAATGAAGGAACTACAACAGAAGTTCAGGTTTTTAACTGATGCTTTTTCTGCTAAAAAATCCTCTAAAACTGAATGGACATGGTGTGGAATTTATTTATTTTCCTTAAACTCTATTTTAACACGTTGCATGAGTATAAACTAATTTTATTGGAGAAGTTTAGGGGTACCTTCACTGAAAACCCTCACGAGGATCACCTAGGGGTTTAAAAGGCTTGATGCATGTGCGAAATGCACCCGTGTTCCCTACGAAAGTGGCATTTAATTTCATAGGCTAGTTGTTTTAAATTTCACTTTACTCGAGGACTAGCGAAGGTTAGGTTTGGGGGTGTGTTAAGCACTGATTTTTGCCACTTTCTACACCTTTAAACCTAGCTTTTGCTAAGCCTTAGAGCTATTATAATCACTTTTAACTTGTTTTGCAGTTTAAGGAAGAAATTACAGCATAGTGCAGATATCCAATTAATAAGTGCCATAAAGATCATAAATAGAGCCATTCATTGGGGCTGACACAGATGAAGCCCATGATCTGAAAGAAAGCTGCTGTTGTTGGAGTAAATTACAGAACAAAGAACCCAAGCCCCAGCACTTTTCCAAACTACCAAGAATAAAAGAGCTTCAGCTTGGTGCACTTATAATTGGAATCCTATCGAGAAGTGCTGTATTGGTAGCAACAACAAAGGCCCATCCTGTCGACTTGTTGATACATTTTGCAGCAGTAGTAGAACCTATCGAATGGTTCAAGAGAAGTAAAGCTGAAGTGCTCTTGCAAAGCAGCCTGCTGATGCTACTGGAAATAGAACATTTCGATAGGTCATGAAGATCCTATCGAGCAATCCCTCAATGCATCAATAGAACCTATCGAATGATTCAATCCATGAATCTAGCGACTTCTTCAAGATTGAAGGAGGACCTATCGAGCTGCACTTATAATTGGAATCCAAACATGTCGAACTGTTGTGCACTCCAACCTATCGAACTCCTCCAAACCTTCATGGATTGAACCTATCGAATAGAACTTCTACTGAAAATGGAACCTATCGAATGCTTCAATAAACCTGTCGATTGGTTCATGAAGCTGGAGCTCAACCTATCGAATGGTTGCATTTCAACCTATCGAATGCTTAAAGAATGCTACAGTTTTGTACCTATCGAGTAGTCCTCAATGCATCAGCTTCCAACCTATCGAATGGTTTAATCCAGCAACCTGTCGAAGGGTTCCTTGGATTCCAAGCTTCATCCTATCGAAATGCAGCAATTTGAACCTATCGAATGGTTCACTTCAGCAACCTGCCGACCACTACCTTTAACCTATTGAATGCATCTGCTGAAGCCACAATCCTGTCGACAGCTTGAGGTTGCAGCAACAAAAATCAATGGACGGCAGAGGCAAATCTGGGAACTCTAATGCATAGGAAATTCTGCACATGGGTGTTAACTAATTTTTGACGGGGAACAAATTAGCTTCAGCTGGGCACAAACAAAACCAGATCTCTATCTCTTCTCTAATTGGTTGAAACTCTTAAACAGGGATTAAGCTTAAACTGAAATCCTCTCTTCTGATTGGCTGCAATCCAAAGCACACGGATCACTGCAAATGTATAAATAGAACTCCTTTCTACTATTTTTCTTCAGCAAGGAAAGTGGGAACAAGGGAATAGCTTAAGTTCTCCTTAGCTCATTTAGGTTTAGTTTTAGGTTTTATTTTTCTATTTTCTCTTCCCCCTTCTCTCTCTAATCCAACCTGTTGGATTAGATCTATGTAGCAGCTCATATCTGGCTTGTATTTGTAATTTCGGCATGAAGAAATGTGGATCGATGCACTGACTATAGATCTGGGAACAAGTTTATTATAAGTTGTTTTGTTTAAAGCAATAAATTGTTGGTTTTAAAGCTTAATTAAATCTATAGATCTTGTGGTCCAATTAGATTCTCGATCGGCTCCTATGTAGATGGGCCAAGCCTGCCACATCTCCGGTAGATCTCTTGATGACCATCTAATTTCCCTGGGTTTGATATGCCTGTGGGTGCCTGTGCCTGTGCTTTGCATCCACAGCATCTGTAGTGATTATCTTGTTCTGATCAAAGCCATCGGGATGGAGGAAATCTATTGGATAATCTTGACCATTTAAGTGGACGGATCATAGCCTTAAGGTCAATCCAAACCACCGGTCTAAATCAGATTCTTATACCTTGCATTTGTGCTTGTAGCAAAATGAAGGAATGCTGCAAATCCCCAGCTCTTGATCTATTTTGCAATAAAAACCAGGCCCTAGCTGTCTATTTCTCCCCATTTTATATTTTATTATACCATCCATCTTCCTCCATCTTTTAGATTTAGTTTGATATTTTAGTTTTATAAATTAGATCTAGTGACACCTGAAAAGCTCTCTTTCTCCTTAAAATTATCAGATTTGTAACCAGATCTGGAGGTCTACTATACACATTCTAGGTTTAAATCACTACTCCCTATGGGACAAACTCTTATTAAAACTTGCTACCAAGGACCCTGTATCTTGCAGGTCTAGGATATTTTAGATGTGCTGAATGCATCCTCTGTTTTACTTTGATTATATTTTTCTTTTATCATTACACAATAAATCAACACACTAGAAAATCTCCCAACTGCTCATCCACGATCCCAATGTATACAAAATCTATTACAAGATCAAAACAAAACTAAACCTAGCTGCTTACAGGGGGATTAGCTAGCAAGTGTTAATTTAAGAGAGAAGAAAAATAAGAAAAAGTGGTGATCAAACCCTAACCCTAGCCTGCTGGAGCTCTCAGCCGACAAAGGATGAAGGATAGATGAAAATAATAAACTCTAAGTACAACTTATATACTTTGTCAAAATGGCCTTGGCTCTAAAGAGATTAACCCTAATTTTTCTAGTAGACGTGGCACTGTTACAACCCTTGAATGCCTGGAGATATGCACCTCAAAATCTACTCCTCAGGAAGTGTGCCCTAGCCTTGGGAAATTCCCAAAAGGTCCTTCAGTTAAAAGTGAGAAGTGGAGAGTCGGTGCTTCGCGGGGCTAGTATCTGCTTTTAGCTCATTCGCATAGTTGCTTTGCCTTCGCGGAGTTGCCTTTGGCTGGTGGGAAGTGCTTGCTCGTGCAGTGAATCTTCAGTTCATCGCGCAGTTCCTTTGCACTGCAATGCTGTCGTGGAGATTATCTGGAGTGCCTAAACTTCTCTTGCAGTAGATCTTCAGAAGCTCTTTCTCACTTAGTACTCGTGTAGTTATGCTCCTGTGGTCGCATAGTCAATGGTAAGGCTTCAGAGTATGTGAGATCTGTGCAAAGAGAATTCTGGGCGTCTCTCTCATCTAGGGCTATGCGAGGTGACATTCTGTTCAGTGTACATATGGACTTGCTGGGTTCTTTGCGCGGTTGCATTGAGGCTTGATCTCTGCGAGAGCTTAAAATTCTTAGAGTTTTAACCTGCGAGATCTTCACGAGGTCATTTCAGCTATCCTCCTAACTATGCGGCGTATCTGTGCAAGGGCCTCTTCCACTTCATCTTTAGCTTCAAGAGGAAGCTCCTCAACTCTGTGAGGTCTATCTTTTGCTACTCTGGTGCATTGCACTTGCTGTTGTCACAGTCTCCTCCTTTCTCAGCTAACTTCATTCATCTGCTAGACTTTGGTCAATAATGATCAGCAACAATGAGTCACTATGGTGAGCACTACCAAGGTGTTCCATCAGGCTTTGTCTCAGTTGTCATCTTTGAGTGCATTCTCTCTCTTTTGGGCCAAAATGCAAGGAGTTTATATTAAGCTGCACATTTTATTACTAACTACAAAACGCACTTAACAAATGGTTATTAGTCTGCTTCAAGGTCCAGGAAGGCTAAGTTAAGAGGTGAAAATTGGTACTTTTCAATGAATAACAATGACCGGCGGTGAGGAAACCCCCTTCACACCCCCGAGCAACAGCAACAATGATGGACACAGAGACAGCAGCTTTGGGCAAAACTTCACAACTCGATAACTTATAGACCTTACCATCTAGAAATTACAAAGGGGAGGATATGAAGCTGACGAACTACTCCACGGCTTGGCCGCAACATGCGAGACCATCAAGAAACGATGAGAGGTGGATGAGCGAGAACGACAAAGGCAGGAGAGGCCACCTCCTACTCCAACAATGATATCACCACACATGTTGCCACCTAGGCACACTCTCCACACACTCCTCAGTAACAAACACCAGGACAGAATCCATTCCCAAATCACTAAGCAAGATGTTGTCGTAAGGGTAGAAGATTTCCCCAAAATGATTGACGAATACAAACGCCCCGATTTGTCATTCGAATTCGATAATTTCTGTCGAGTACTCGAATTTAATCTATCTGCAAGATTCAAACCCCTAAAATTTAGCAAGTATAATGGTGCCAGGAATCTAAACCACCATCTAGCATTGTTCTGCAATGACTGTCGGCCTATTCGCGATAATCACGGACTTCTGATACACTACTTTCAAAGGTTGCTCGAAGGGGAAGCCCTTGACTGGTTCGCCGAGCTCCCACTACATAAAATTGACACATTCGAAGAATTATCTGGATAGTTCCTAGATCAATACAAGCATCTGATACAGGAGGCTGTCAGTCTCAACAACTTGATGACAACAAAGCAAGAAATCGAAGAAGATTTAACCGATTTTGTATCACGCTGGAGGAAACTTGCGGCTCACATAGGAAGTGAAATGGGAGAAAAAGACACAATCGACATCATCATAGATAATGCCAGGGAACCCCTTCGAAGCACTTTGATCATAAGCGATTGCCTAGACTTCGCTACTCTTCATCTGCATGCCAGTCGCATTCAGCATCACATAAAGGGGAGAGACCTTGCCTTTTCGATTACAGCATCGTAGGCATTGACTTTCAGCGATTCAAAGCCCCGAAAGAACAAGAAAGGCTCAGGCTCTGAGCAAGTTAATACGGTTGCTAATCAAAATCAAGGCGATGGAAACAACCAGCAAAGGAACTCTGGTCAAGGTCAATACCAGAATCAACAATGGTACGCCAATTAAAATCAGAATCAATATCCTAACCAAAACCAGTATTCTAACCACAATCAAAATTGATTCTGGTATTGACCTTGACCAGAGACCCGAGGTCCCTAATCAGAATTAATATAATAATGTACCCCTGCCCTAAAATTTTAATCAGCAGACCCAAGGTTCCTATCAGCCTAGATGAGATCATTATCCTCCATTACCCAATACCATCCCTAATATTTTTCGTCTCCTAAGCGACCAGAACCTCATTCATTTCCCACCAAATTGGCCATGGCCATGACCCGCTAATGTTGATTACACCAAGTTCTATGCTTTTTACCGATATGTGGGACAACCTGAAAGACTATTGGGTGTTGAGAGATATGATATACAACATAAACGATCAAAACTAGATTGACTGGGAATCCCTTCAAAATTCTAACCAAAATAACCAACAGCCACCGCAAAACCTAGGAATTATCAATAACCCTCTACCAAATCATAATCAAGGCCTGGTCACCCATGTCACCACAGTAGACCTCTCGGGCTGAGCCCCTTTTCATCCATCTACTCTCATCACACGAGTTAGTCATCCTAATGCTACAGCCAGTTCAGATGATCCTCTGAGGCCAACCATTATTCCGCCTCACCCCTCTACCTTTATAACTCGAATTGAACCACCAATTCCTCTGCCGTATCCAAATTTCACTCGAATTCGAATTCAATCTTTTCGAGCTCGAAGACCTATTGTTCAACCCATAGAACCTTCTACACCCCCGAACTTTGACGTAGCTCTCAGTAACATTGAGCCAGAATATGAAGGCCATGCCCTTCAAACTGCAGAACAGATCACGACATAGGTCGATAGTGTTACCCAAAATACTACTGACCAACAACTTGAGGAGACAATTGAAGAACGCCCATCAGCGGTGGAGATAAGACAACAGGAGGACGAGCCTGCTAAGGAAGAAGTATTAATCTTCGCATTCCTCGAAGACGAAGACTACACTCAGTACCTCCCACCTTGGAATGGTATAGCCCCATTATGTATTCCTTCGTCCAATTTCACTCCTTTCATTATAAGCACCGCTATGAATCCTTCAACACTCCAAGGACAGCAGCAGACATGCCCAATCCTGAAATCTAGAACCAACTATCCGCCCCCACCATTCCCTCGAGAAAAGCAGAGCAACAATGTACAACCATCCAACCGGATAACCAAAGAACAAGGCGTGAACATGCCCCCTCCACCTCATGTAATCCCTCCACCTCCAACACCAGCGCCTCAATCGACTGAACAAAATTGGTGTAGAGCGCATTGACCCGACAAAGAACCTACCCTAGAAACAGGACAGGAATACGATCTTCTCCGACACCTCACAAAGGTTCCAGCGTAAATATCGATTGTCAAACTCATCACGAAATCACCAGAGTGTCATCGACTGCTCGTGGAGACATTAGATGAGACACACATGAATGAAGATACCACTTTGAATCAGTTGCATGAGATCGCCTCGTATATGACTCAACCTCCTGCGCTTACCTTCACTGAAGCTAACATGCCTAAAGAATCGTTACATGGAAGTTCGACTCCTATCTGTCTAACCGGAGTAGGACTTAACATCTATCCTACATCAATGCTACAGATCCCTGAATACACCAGACATGGTATAAGGCCTTCATCTTTACCCCACATTGCTTATGATGGCTCTCTGTGCTTCGTCAAGGGAACCATCAGGTTGCAAGTTTGCCTCGGGCCAGTCACCAAGGACGTCACTTTCCATGCCTCCGATTCCTCAAGTACTTGCAATTTGATGTTAGGAAGGAAGTGGCTAGAATCCATGAAGGCAGTAGCATCAGCATATCACTAATGCGTCAAATTCCCTCACGAAGATTCCATCGTCAAGATATACGTTGATATGCCCCTTAAAGAAATTGACACAAACTACATAGCGAGCATTCCAATAGCACATGACTCAGTACTAAACACAAGACATAAAAAAGATGTAGGAGCCTGATGACGCATCAATAGCAGAAGTTAGCTATCCTCGGTCCCTTCTAACCCGCCAACAAAAAGTAGTGAGAAGAGAAGCTGGACCTCATCTCGTCCAACTGTATAAGATAAACCCGACCGCGGCAAAGAGATGGGACCTAATGTATCAGCTGGGATACGTCCCTCACACTGGACTCAGCAAAGATAAGCAAGGATGCATAAGACCAGTCATACCGAAGAAACTACGCAAACACATCAAATTAAGCTACCAGTTAGACGACAAGCAAGCCGACATCCTACCTACTTCACCAAAGTGGTCGCTCTACGACCATTTCGTATATGGAACTACTGAGAAGGCTAATGTGCTGAAGAGAAGAAAGGAGTCATCCTTCACTGAATCTAAAGCAATCGAGATCGAGCAAGTAACCAAAGCCTTCGCTGACCTGACAAACCTAAGCCGTGATAGCGATGAAATGGACAAGCCACTCAAAGGAGTCAGATCATTATTCGAAACCCCTGAAGAGCCAAAGCCACGTATAAAACATGGGGAGTCTACTGACGAGGAGGACTTCCACATCGCCACATTAGTAGACGAAAAAGAACCAGAGTCAGGGGCACCCTCGCCTCATGAACCAGGAAGAGAAGGCTGGCTCTTAATGACAAGTGAAGAGGAAGACTACTGGATTAGCTATTCAAAAATAGAACTTGGAGATCACTTAAGAGCAGAGCGACTGAAGCTCCTCGAGGAGGTCAACAACCCCCAAAGCGAAGAAATAGACTCTGATGATGAATTTGATCATCAATCCTTACTGGATATTTGGCGATGTCTGCACTGCTACCCTTACCCAGAATCACCCTATTGCAATCTGTGTGCGTCCGTCTTTATGCGGTGATATAGAGCTACCTTGGGCAAGATACGACGAACAACAAGGACAAAAGATCATCACGTTGCCTTCTAAGAATTTCAAGAAGAATTAGAGCTCGACGCTCCCTAATCTAGGGATGCACCACAACTTCAAATATTCTGGAACTCACTAGAAGTGGAATGGCAACCCCCGTCGAGTGATGACGAAGACTATTGGATAGATCGCCTCGCACTTAAGTTAGCAGAACAGGTGGATAATAGATTCCAAGGACAATCAAACGAAGAGGAAGATCTTGACCCTGGCAATAATGACCTCAGCTCCGATCATGAAAGATGAGAATGCCCCTAGGAGTATCCTTGCATCTCTCACCCATATCAGCCTCACTGTCAGGCCTTTATACTTCTCACCATAGACCACTAGATTAAGAGGAAGGAATTCCTAGATTCTGACTTCAATGATGATACTTTTGAGCATTTCTTTGCTACATGGGAGTGCCCACGAGAGTTCCCATGTATCGTTCGACCATCTTAACTTTATTGCCAGACCTGCACAATAATAATAGAAGACTTTGAATGAGAAGGCCTCACCAATCCCCTTCCTGCACTGTGGAGAATGATAAAAAATAGCCCAGGTTCGATAATTAAGTTCATCGAACCATATCTACGGTTAATACAAAGCGAAGAATCTCAACAAGCAATCCTCCGATCAGGTTCTGATGATGAGAGTTTGGACGACTATCATCTTCAGACTCTTTTCGACGACGAAGCACTTCACATAGTAGAAGAGGAAGAGGATCCGTCTGACAAACCATCTCCAGCATCGCTCATTAGGAGGATCACCCCGGACGAGGACTCTAAAAAAAAATGCCACATTTTGAACGGATCCACATCATCCGAAGACTCGCCCGAACTGCTCCAGTAGCCATCCCACTTTCCCAACTAGGAGAAGTAATACCGCCGGTTCTACCTTAGGAAACCAACCTTGTACCATACCTATTATCAAAAATAAAAAACATAGAAAAGCCTCAAACCCATAAAAATATAAAATAGAAAAACCTAAAAAATTAGAAAATCAGAGGAAAGGGGAGGAGCCCTTCATCCCAGACCCATTCAACGACCATCAAGGAGACTTTTCTCCTAAGGTTACAAGTAGTGATCGCCTCAACGAAATTAAAGAAGGGCTAACTGACATGATCACCACGTTCATCGTCCTGCCCTCAACATCGAAGAGCCTTGCCTTGACTCAGTTTGAAGTGACCCTATTACCTCTTTCTCCTAAAACCACTGAGCATCCCGACGAAGTAATAAGCCCGCAAGCATACCCGACGATATAATCCACGACTTCGAGAGGAGGATGAATAACCTCAACATACACCTAACGAAGGATGTCCAGATCATAAATTGCACCAATGAAGGGCTACCTCTCGCAAAACTAATCCCCCAATGTCATGATTTTGCAGTGTACAAACTCACTGACGATGAAGGAGGCTCACTAGTCACTGAGGTACCAGGATTTCCAAAGGGTTAGCAAGTGCTTCGATGAACAAACACAAGCTGTCGTAGAACCTATTAAGGAAATAAATTTCGACACTGAGGAAGAGCCCAAGAAGCTGCTAATCAGTGCGGCACTCAAACCCAAGGAACGATAATAAATTATTCAAGTCCTCTAAGATCACCTCAGCTCTTTCACATGGTCCTATGAGGATATGCTTGGATTGGACCCGAGCTTAGTAGAACATCGGCTGGTCCTGGAACCTGATGCTAAACCCTTCAAGTAGAAACTCAGAAGGATGAATCCCCAGACAACATTACAAGTCAAGGAGGAAGTTGACAAGCTACATAAAGAGAAATTCATCCGAATCATCCTCTACCCTAAATGGATTGCCAACATAGTACCTGTCGCCAAGAAGGATGGCAGAGTACGGGTATGCATCAATTTTTGGAATCTCAACAAAGCATGCCCAAAAGATTACTTCCCCCTACCATACATCGACACCCTGGTCGATAACACTTCCGGACATGAGATGTTATCCTTTATGGATGGCTTCTCCGGATAAAACTAGATTAAATTAGTAGAGTCAGACCAAGAAAAGACTTTATTCACCATGCCATGGGGAACCTAGTGCTATGTCATCATGCCTTTCAAAATCAAGAATGCAGGCGCCACATATCAACATGCCATGATGGCCATATTTCATGACATGATGCACCAGTGCATTGAAGTCTATGTCGATGACATACTAGTGAAGTCTCAAACACGAGAAGAACATGCCGAAGCCCTATGACTGATGTCACAAATATCAAAGCAATATCAACTGAAGATGAATCCAAAGAAGTGTGTGTTTGGAGTAACCTTCGGAAAACTATTAGGATTTATAGTCAGCAAATGAGGTATCAAAGTTGACCTGGTTAAGGTCAGATCCATCCTTGAAATGCCGCCTCCAAGCAACATCAAAGAATTATGAGGCTTGATACGAAGGTTGCAGTTCATCAAGAGATTCATCTCCCAGCACTTAGATCGATGTGATCCATTTTGCAAACTACTTAAAGGATGAGCCGAGTACAGATGGGATGACCAGTGTCAGCAGGCCTGTGACAGCATCAAGAAGTACCTCCTCAACCCGCCAATACTATAGCCGCAAATTCCTGGAAGACCCCTAAACCTCTACCTCTCAAAAAACAACAAATCCATGGGAGTAATTCTTGGACAATATGAAGAAGATGGCAAGAGGGAGAAGGCCATCTACTACCTCAGTAGAACGATGGTTGAGTACGAACAGAAATACACGCCAATGGAGAAAACCTGCCTCACACTAGTGTGGGCCTCGACGAAACTATAGCACTACTTCAGACCACACAAAATATTAGTACTAGCATGCATGGACCCTCTGAAGTACATCTTCAAGTAGCCCGCTACTTCCAGGAAGATCGCCCGATGGCACATGTTACTACAAGAGTTAGACATCACCTATGTCACACAGAAATCTGTCGAAGGACAAGCTATCGCCGATTACCTCACCCACCTACCTCTCCCAGATGACGAGCCTATGCATGCAGACTTCCCTGATGAAGACCTGCTCTCAATACACGATGAAGAGCTCAATAAGACCTCATGGACCCTCTACTTCGACGATACTCTCAATCATGAAGGGAAAGGCATTGGGATAGTCCTACTAAGCCCAGAAGGAGTTGTCATACCAAGAGCCTTTCAACTCGACTTCCCAGTAACCAACAACATTGCAGAATATGAAGCTTTCATCGTCGAATTACGAGCAGCGCTATAGCTAGGAGTTCAGCAGTTGAAGATAATTGGTGACTCTAAACTTGTGATATCGCAAGTTATCAGGGAGTGGAAAACTAAAGAAAGAGGACTGATGGCCTACCTGGAGACAACTCAGTTCTGAATAAAGAAATTCAAAAGAATCTCCTTCATGCACATTCCTAGATTAGAGAATGAGCTCGTAGACTCTCTCGCCACACTAGCCTCAGTCATACAGATACTAGTCGAATAAAGTATAAACTCATTTTTCATCGAGAGGTTGATGATGCCAGCACACGAAGTCGCTTGGCAAGTGAAACCGAAACTACTGATTGAGCCAGAAGTTCATAAGGATGAAGGGCAGCCTGCCCCACGAACTTCCACAGAGAAAGAAGCCACCATCGCCACATTCAGATTAAAAAAATACCAACCGACGATGGGCAACCATGGTACTTCAACATCTAGAATTTCCTAAACCATCAAGATATCCCTCCTTATGCTACAAAGATCAAACACAAAACTATAAGGAATCGATGAGCAAGATTTTACAGACTTGGTGATACCCTATATAAAGAAGCATTCACCAAAGGACTACTACTACGATGTGTTACGACAGTCGAAGGACAATACATCATCCAAGAAGCACACGCTAGTGCCTGCAGCACCCATGCCGGTAGACAGAGACTTGTAGATCAGATCATAGGACAAGGCTACTTCTGGCCGACAATGATAAGAGATTGCCACCTCTACGTCCAATGCTGTAAGTAATGCCAAGAACACACTGCGTTCATCAAAGCTCCATCAGTTGCATTTAATCCTATAACCTCACCATGATCAATTTCAATGTGGGCCTTTGACATCATTGGACCTTTTACAGATTCAGTTGGGAATACCTAAAAGCACGCATTCATACTCATTACGACTGAATACTATACCAAATGGGCAGAAGTTGAATCCTAAGTTAGAATCACCACTTCGACCATCATGATGTTTATCATTCGAAACATTATCACCCGATTTGGAGTTCCCAGGATGTTTGTCATCGACAATGGACCATAATTCATCGTAGAAAAGACAAAGAAGTTATGTAAGAAATTCGGCATCGATTTACACCACTCATCACCGTTCTACCCTCAGGGAAATGGACAACCATAAGCCATGAATAAAATGTTGATTTGAATTTTGAAATGAATAGTAGAGATAAGCAATGGAGCCGACTAGCCTGAACAATTACCGGAAGCACTCTGGGCCTATAGGACTTATATTCGCACTACCACTGGCGAAACTCCTTACCTCCTCACATATGGAATAGAAGCAGTCCTACCCTATGAGATACAGGTACCATCATTATGAATTTAACTTGATGATGAGCTATCCTTAGACGAAAAGAGAATTGCTCTGCTCGCAGAGCTAGAGTAACTTGATGAGACGCGTCTAAGGGCGGCTAATCATGCTCAAGTATATCAAAGGAGAGTGGTTAGGGCTTATGATAAGAAAGTCCTCAAAAAAACTTTTGACATTGGAGAATTAGTCTTGAAGAAAATCATGCCCTCTAAACACGCTCATCCAAAGGGAAAACTGAAATTGAATTGGGAGGGCCCATATGTTATAACAGCAACATATCTAGGGGATGCATACAAGTTGGTGAACTAAGATAGGGAAGAACTCCCCAGACCTTGGAACACCATGTACCTTAGAAAATACTATCCTTAATCACGTGATTATCACATCCCATAGCCAAATACTTATATCTGTCACCCCGTAGTTGTCACGACCCATTCATTGGTCATACGTCTTCAATTCCTGGAATATCCTGAAGACTTCCAATTTACTGCCCACATTATTCGGGCAATTTGATCAAAGGACTGGTGACATACCTGACCTCTTTCAAAAGCATATGTGACACACGATTCTCATCCACCTTCCATGCCATTGGAGATGTTAGAGTGCAAAAAAATGAAGATGCTAGGCTTAATCACAACTCACCATTCTTATGTTAGCAGGATGCTTTTGAAAAAAAAAATACATATATACAAAAAATTGAGTGAGAGCAATACGACAAGTGAACCAGTCAATGAGCTCAGGGAAGCATAAGCAGGTCATGAGGACGTCTCTGGTAACTCTACTAGAAATGTATAAGCAAGCTGCGAGGGCATCCCTGAGGTCCCGTTACTACTAGATGTCGTCGTAAGGTGGCGGGAGGAGGATAAACTCCTGCTAACAATAGAATGTGAGACTTTGATGGTACCAAAACATGACCGAGATCTCAATCATGGCACCCCATACCCACTCTGAGAAAAAGACTATTACTTGTCGCTTTTAGAAAGTATCAGATACAAACTATTCCTCCACATCACTGAGCGTTATCTCTCTTTCACCCTTAATTTTTTTTTTCGGACAACGAGTCTGAAGCCTCTCGGGATATTCCTAGAAATGAAACCGAAAGCCGATGAATGATGACTCATACAATCACCTATTATACTTACCGTACGCTACATAATGATGACCATGGGATAGGATGACCACTATCAAAGGTAGACCCCCCAATATACTGCTGATATGATTAAACAATCCCCCTAGTTCAATGATAGTCCTAAATAAGTTTTTTCTTCAAAACTAACTCACCAAATACACATGGCCCCCTATAGGCCCAAAGTACTTATCAAAAAACTCAGAGAAGCTCCATTGCACCTCGACACTGGGGCATTTTTTTATTCAGGGATAGAATCACATTAAAGGCTTCTGCTTGCCCATGAAGAAGATGTGGAACGACGAAGTCACCACCTGAGGAATATCACTGAAGATATCGCACTACTTATTCCATCATGCTCCTACACTGGGGCATTTTTTTAGTATTAGAATTTTCTTTCCTTGTTGCATTATTTTCCTTTCCTTGTAATGAAAAGTATAAAAAAATAAAAGAAAAAAAAAAGAAGAAAAAAAATGCCCCTCTTTTATTACCAGACCTCGGTCTGAGACACTTCCCCCCTTGACAATCAGCAAGGGGATAAATAAAATTACTAACACCTTTATCCTCATGTGCAGATACAAGATAACCTTCGACAATTACTGGGCCAACTCAAGGAGCATCTGAGTCCCAATAACAGGTGACGGTGCTAAAAATAAGACGATAGAAGGTAACAAGAAAGCGAATCAAATTTAGGTACATCTAAACCAAAAATGTCTTTTATATCAAAAGTTTCTTTTACATCTGTCACCGGGGGCATACCCTCGTATATACAATAGATAAAAAAGAAAATAATAAAAATGCCCTACTCCCTCCGTTGCCTCTGTGAAGGGCACTCGCTACCATCTCCCATATCCTTAACCCCCGGGTCTGGGGTCTGATCCCCCGACAACTCAATACCAGCACTGAAAGTTGGAGGACACTCAGTACGAGGAGAAGGTCTAATAAAAGAACCTCCCTCGCTGGCCTAGCTGGAGGCCCGTCGAGAATGTGAACATAGAGGACCAAAGGCAAGCATAGGCCCTAGGGCCGAGTCTGCCTGCTCATAGGCCCTCATGCGCTCACAAACCTCTCGACGAATCTCTACCAATGAGCCATTAGCCCTCGACCCTGACCCTAGAAAATGGTCGATCATCCCTCTCACTCTCCCACCATCTCTCGCCAACTCGTGCTGTAAAAGATCTATCATCGACTGCATCTTAGCACGAGCCACAGCTCGGGCACTCTCTAACTCTGCTATCTGAGTCCTCCGCTCGACCAACAAGTCTACAGTCACCTCCTGGAGATGGCGCTCCGCGACATTGGAAGGGATCTCACGAATCTCCTGGCGATCTAAGACGCGCTATGTCTCCATATGTGACTGCTCCATCTCACGCACCTATACAATTTGAAGGCTAAGAAATTGCATATGCATAACTAGACAAAGAGAATAGATGACGAAGACATACCAACTTAGCACGCTCTCGCAGAAGTCGCTCTACGGTGGTGGTAGTGACTGGATCAGCTAAAGGAGCCTCGGACCCAGGCAGCTACAAGAAGTAAAGAAAGAACATCAGGGATACAATAGTGCTACTAAATCCAGAATGAAAAATAGCCACACTAACCAAATATACCTGGGAAGGAGTGAGAGTCGACCCCTGAGGAGGTGCCTTGGGAGCAGAGTCAGGAACCACCTACACGTGAACCAAACAACCTTAAAACTCGTCAGATAAAACTGATTAGAAAATGAAATAAAAGCCAAACAAACTACACATAAACAAAATATACCTGACTCTCTATATGCAGAGAAGCGACAGTCACTTCCCTCGTCTGGAGATCCTCAGCAAGGTAGTGCTGAAAAGACATGACTTAACATTAACAAACTAGTAAATAATGCAAGATGGGATAATTTAAAAGAGCGAAGAAGCTGACCCAGTGCTCTAACTTTTCCCGGAGCTAGGCCATTGTCGGATCCTCCAGACTGGAAGAAGCGATTGAAGAAGGGTCAAATGTTGGAGCAGAAGCCCCAGCAATGGATAGCTCCGCTCTCTGCAAATATCAATAAACACATCAGACCTGAGAATGGCAACAAAATGCTAGCAATTAATAAAATTAAAACAAAACAAGCACTTACCAATCGATCAATCTCAGAGTGTAGACAAGCCACAGTAGCCTGGTCAGCCTGCTGCTGGCTACGATAAGACTCGAGCAATGCCGCCTGCCTAGCGACCTCGCTCTCCCTCTCAGTATGGCAAATAGGAACCAAATAAGACTCCTAAACTAAAAATGATTAGAAATAGGAAAGAAAAAAAATCACAAATAGGTACACTCACCAGAGATCGTCGGGTCTCTGTGAGCTGAACCCTTAGCTTGTCCTTCGAAGTCCTAACCTAGAACGCCGAGTCCGTCAAGGACCGCAACATCTCCTCATCTAGATGAGGAGCATGTCCTGTATGCTTCATCACCCTATGAAGTGTGTCTAGTGCTCTGTAGACACCCGCACCCAAGTGGCCCTACTCTGATGCAGTAAATCTCTCTCAGAGAAGAAGCAGACTCAGAACCACCAACTCCAAAAAAACTGCTCCCATGGAAAGGGCAGGTAAAAAGTCGACCACCACCTATATCATGAAACCACCGTAGGAACTCTTGGGCATCCACCTCATCGCGTGCATCGATTACCCTGGTCCCCTTGACTCTAAAGTCCTCAATCTGGGCTGCCATCCTCGATGAAAAAATGCAACCAGAGGGACCAGTCATCTTCCTCGCCACTCGGTGGCAAATCTCTAAAGGGACTCCTTGAGGGAGCCCCAACTGACGAGTCGCTCGAGAGAGGTGGATGCTCTCCACCTTCTCAAAACAATGGACCCAGATGTCCACATCAAAGAAGGACCGATGGGACAGAATCACCGGTTGCCCTGCATCCTCTCCTACACCATAGGGCCTCCAAATCACCTGTGACCAAAAGTAAACAAAATGGCCTGTCAAGTCCACGACCTAAAACACATAAAGCACTCTAACAATATAGACAGCATGTACCTACCCTACATGCATATCCTCAAACAAACCTCACGCTGTTTGTAGGTCTAAAGATCAACGAACGTGCCCCAACGCTGGATTGGTGTTTCCTAGTAGGGGAAAGTGTTGCGTGATCATTGGTTTATCTAGGTTGTCATGGATTGTGGTCTTTTTAATGGGAGTATTGTTTGGTTTAGGATTTAATTAGATTGGAAGGGCTTAAAGGGGTGACACTTGCCAATTGGTAATTTAGGAGGGTATGATTTATAAAGGTGTGTTAAAGGCATTATTATTATTTTTTTTTTTTAATGTTATTTCAAGTTAAAAAATTAGAAGTTTTGGGGCATTTTTGTTTGTGATTTTGGGCATTTTGTTCATTAGTGTCTTTTCTTCGTCTCTATTTTATATCCTGGGTATTGAACCCGAAGAATTATGATTATTGAGTGGATTATTGACAATGCACGGGATTGGGAATGCAAGGTAGCAATCGAATTGCTGCCATGCTAAGGGAAGAGATTGAGGAGAAAAAGGTGGTAGAAAAGAAACCCAAGGATAAGGCAGGGTCAAAGTTCTTGTGATTGATGCCTATGTTTCCTCAGTAGGCTTTGCAAATTTAGTGTTAGTTGCTTCTCCTTGTTATGCTTTCCAATGTGAGCTCCCAAAGTTGGATCCTGCAGGTCCTGGGTGGCTTTCTGTGAGCCACTCTTTCTTTTCTACCAGTTCGGGGCAAGGGGAAGAGGTTATCACAATTAGAATTCATTCAGGGCATACCCTTTCTCTGGGCTTCTCTGAGATCTCTTGTTTCCCGAATAACTCCATATTCAGGCATTGCTTGAATGAGGTGATTTAAATTTCTTATTTTCAGGTGTATAAATGATGTGGGGCATTTTTCAGTTTAGTTTGATTTTAGTTGTAGTGTGTAAGTGATGGGGCATTTCTTCATTTTTTTTTTTTTTTAGTTTGGTCTTAGTTGAAGTGTATAAATGATATTGAGGGGGGGATTTTTTTTAGTTTTTGATTTGAGGTGTGTATATCCTAAGTCAGATGTGTTTTTGGATTGACTCGAACAATGGCATAGTTTACGTTGGCAATTAGTGTCGGAAGTCTCCTAATTCGATCCTGTGAACCTACAATTCTGGGCACATATTTTGTGTTTTTGGGGAATTGCACGCTTTAATCCAAACACATAAACTAATTGTGCGTCGAAACAGGAGCGCGCATTTCAAAGGGTCAGAAGGTTATTAAGTGCCGATGTTCGATCGTTTAATTAAATTCAGCGCAAGTCATGGGGTGCAGGATTAGGGCGGTGGCCGGTCACTGTTGAAGTGACTGTTGTCATTCGCAGCGTGCAACCAAGTGGTCGGGTTAGTTTGAGCAGGCGACAATCTGTTTCCGTGCCCTATTACGAGCGTTTGATCTGGATTAAGCGCGAGAACAGTGGTGAGTGATTCGGTTGCACGCATGAGTTTACGCGCGCGATTTGGGTATGTTCTATATATATAGCTCAAAAATGTCTCATTCTTATCATGCTATCCATTTTGGTCTTTGATTCTTGGTTTCCTTATTTCCGTGCGCTCAATTTTTCATTTTTTTGCGATATCTTATGATCCGGTCGTCCTTTTCAGGCGTCGTTTCTTCCATTTTCTTAAGTCTTTTGAGCTCTTTATTCTAGGATGGAGTTCGAGGTTGATGGTAGGCGTGATCTTACTATTTTTGAGTTGGAGAGGATGATGATGGTGGAGATAGGTGAGACCTCTGAGGCTCGGACCGATGTTTGTTGTCGGGGAGGAGGATGTCAGCGATGTGGCTAGAGAGGAGGTATCAAAGGTTGACTAGGTGGGGTCAGGGAGGAGGTGCCCCAAATTGAGCAGGGTGTAGCTGAGGAGGGTGAGTGGGTCGAGGAGTAGAGAGCTTAGGATAAGGCCGAGGGGCACCAGGGTCACATTGGACGAGGCAGATACCCGAGATGCAGGTGACCCTAGATTAGCTATAATATCGTCTGATAAGGAGTGAGCCAAGGGTACGTAGGCTGGGTAGTCAGCTTAGTGGATCAGAGTTGATGGCTCTGGATTCCTTGGCTGGGCAGTCTTGTCACACGCCTCGTGATCGTGTCAGGGGTGACGCTAGTGAGGATTTTATTGTTCGGGAGATTCTTGTGGGGTATCCTCCTCATTCGTGATCGAGGCGATCTGTTAGTCAGACGAGTGAAGGGGGTTCTGTGGCAGGGCCTCGTCAGCTAGAGGTTTCGAGGACTCCGAGTCTTTGGGGCTGTTTTTGGAGGACGGTTCTGGACCTTTGAGTATGATACTAGGGAGAGGTGTGCTCGTCCATGTTTGTGTGTGTTTACTTTTCCATTGTGTGTGCATTGTATATATAGAGGGGATGCCCCCAGTGACAAGTGTAAAAAGAAAAGAAATCTTTGACATATATGGAGATTTTGGTTTAGATGTACTTGATCGGCTGCTTCTCTTTTGATTACCGCTTGCATTTTCTTTTCACTTCTTTAGTTTCTTTAGCGTCATCGACTGTCATTGGGACTTGGATGCCTCCTGAGCTGGCCCGGTGGTGGTTGAAGGCTGCTTTGTATCTGCTCATGTAAAGGTAACGCTATCAGTAATTTTTGTTCTCCCCCTTGCTAGTTGTTATGGGGGTGAGTGTCTCAGTCCGGGGCTTGATAATAAAGGTGGACATTTTCTCTCTTTTTTTCTTTTTTTTTGTTTCTTTTTTTGTTTTTTTTTTAATTTCTTTTTTTTTCTCTTTTTTTTTTTCTTTCTTTTTTTTTTTCTTTTTTTTCTTCTTTTTTTAAATGAAAATAAAGCAATAGGGAAAGCAAATAACTGAAATAACACTAAATATAAAAAAAAATGTCCCAGTGTAGAAGCGTGGTAGAATTGGTAGTATAGTATCTTCAGTAGCACTCTCCGGATGGTAACTTCGTCATTCCTCGTCTTCTTTGTGGAAAAGCTGGCGCTTCTAATGTTATTCTCCTTTTAATCCAAAAAAATTACCCCAGTGTGTAGATGCAATGGAGCTTTTGGGCTGTTGATGAGCACTTTGGGTCTATAAGCAGTCATAGGTATTTGGTGAGTTAGTTTTGAAGAAAAGTTCATCAGTACTGTCATCGAACTGGGAGGAGGTCATTTCGATTAGGTCAGTTGCATACGGGGGTATATCATAGGGTGGTGGTCATCCTATCCCATGGTTATCAGGGAGAAGTATGGTAGGTATAGTGGGTGATAGCGTCAGTCGTCATTCATCGGTTTCCAATTTCATTTCTAGGAGCATCCTGTAAGGCTTCTAATTTATCATCCGAAATAAATATAAAAGAGGGGGGTAAAGCTCAGTGATGGGGGCAATAGTTTGTATCTAATGCTTCCCAAAAGGGATAAGTAACAATCTTTTCTCAGAGGGATATGGGATGCCATGATTGACCTCTTCGCCATATTTCGGTACCATCAAAATCTCACATTCTATGGTTAGCAGGAGTTTGTCCTCCTCCCGCCACCTTACGATGACATCTAGTAGCATGGGGACATCAAGGATGCCCTCGTAGGTTGCTTACACACTTATAGTAAAGCTACCAGAGATGTCCTCATGATCGACTTATGCTTCCCTGAGCTCATTGACTTGTTCATTCGTCGTAATGCTCTCACTCAATTTTGATATATGTATTCTTTGAAAGCATCCTGCTAGCGTAAGAATAATGAGTTTTGATTGAACCTGACATCTTCATTTTTTTTTACTCTAACGTCTCCTCCAATGATGGGGGAAGGGAAATGAGGATCGAGTGTTACTTATGCTTTTGAAAGAGGTTATGTATGTCACTAGTCCTTTAATCAGATTGCTCGAGTAAGAAAAATGGGCGATAAATCAGAGGTCTTTAGGATATTCTGAGAATTGATCATATATGACCAATGAATGGGCCGTGAGGACTACGGGGGTGATAGGTATACGTATTTAACCACAGGATGTGATGATCATAGGGCTAAGGATAATATTTTCTAAGGTACATGGCGTTCCAGGGGCAAGGGAGTTCTTCCCCGTCTTGGTTTGCCAGATTGTATGCATTCCCAGGGTATGCGGCTGTTATGACATAAGGGCCTTCCCAGTTCGGTTTAGTTTTCCTTTCAAATGGGCATGCTTGGAAGGCATGATTTTCTTTAAGACTTATTCTCCAATATTAAAGGTTCGTTCAAGGAATTTTTTATTGTAAGCCCTGACCACTCTCCTCTAATATACCTGGGCATGATTGGCTGCCCTTAGACGTGTTTCATCAAGTTGCTCTAGCTACGTGAGTAGGGTAATTCTCCTCTCATCTAAGGATAGCTCATAATTGAGTTGAATTCGTAAGGATCGTATGTGTATCTCATATGGTAGGACGACCTCCATCCTATAGGTAAGGAGGTAGGGAGTTTGGCCAGTGGCCATACGAATAGAGGTCCTATTGGCCCAGAGTGCTTCTGGTAGTCGTTCGGGCCAGTCGACTCTATTGCTTGTTTCTACTGTACGTTTCAAAATTCGAATCAGTATTTTGTTCATAGCTTCTGCTTGTCCATTTCCTTGAGGGTAGAATGGTGACGAGTGGCATAGATCAATGTCGTACTTCTTGCATAACTTCTTCGTCTTCTCTGCAATGAACTGTGGTCTATTATCGGTGACAAACATCCTGGGTACTCCAAACCTGGCGATGATATTCCAAATGATAAACCTTACAAGTGTTGAAGCGGTGATTCTAACATAGGATTTGGCTTCTATCCATTTGGTGGAGTATTTGGTCGTTGTAAGTATGAACGCATGCTTGTGAGTGTTCCTAATTGTGTAAGTGAAAGGGTCGATGACATTGAAGGCCCACATCAAAAACAGTCATGGTGAGGTCATAGTGTTCAATGCAACTGATGGAGATTTGATGAGTGGGCATGTTCTTGGCATTATTTGCAGGATTGAACGTAGAGGTGGCAATCTCTGATCATCGCCGACCAGAAGTAACCATGTCATGTAACTTGATTGGCGAGCCTCTGTCTACCGGAGTGGGCGCCATAGGCACTGGCGTGTGCTTCTCGGATGATGTATTGTCCTTCGACAGTCGTGATGCATTGTAGTAGTAATCCTTTGGTCAAGGCCTCTTTGCATAATGTTTCACCGAGTATGCAGAATTGGGCGCATCGGTTCCTTATAGTCTTCCTTTCTATCTTCGTGGCATATGAAAGGACGTGTTGATGCTTTAAGAAGTTCCAGTTGTCAAAATACCATGGCTATCCATCGTCGGTTGGTGATTTTTCAAATCTGAACATAGCAACTTCGGTTTTTATCTTGACGTGCTTTTTCTGAGTGATTGCTTCATTTAGTCTTGTACTTGTGGGGAGAACTAGTAATTCCCTCTTGACGGCCCATGCTACCTCGTCGGCGGGTGTTGTTAATTTTTTGAAAAAGAAGGTCTTGGTACTTTGGCCGATGGGTATTTTGATGATCGAGGCTAACGTGGCTAAGGAATTCGTGAGCTCGTTTTCTAGTCTAGGGATGTGCGTGAAAGAGATTCTTTTAAATTTCTTTATCAAATATTAAGCAGTTTCTAGGTATGCCATTAGTCTCCTTTCCTTAGTTTTCCATTCTCCTAAAATTTGCGAGATTACGATCTTTGAATCACCGATGGTTTTTAACTGTTTAACGCCTAATTATAATGTTGCTCGTAGTCCAGCTATAAAAGCTTTATATTCTGTGACTTTATCAGTGACAGGGAAATCTAATTGAAAAGCCTTAAGTATAACTACTCCTTCTGAGCTTAGGAGGACTATCCCGATGCCTTTTCCTTTATGATTTAGAGCACCATCAAAGTAAAGGGTACCATGAGGTCTTGTCGGGCTCTTCGTTATGAATTGTGAGTAGGTCTTCATCTGAGAAATCTACGTGCATGGGATCATTTCTAGTGAGTGGGAGATTTATGAGGTAATAAGCGATTTCTTGTCCTTTGATTAACTTCTGCGTGATGTAAGTGATATTAAACTCTTGCAATAGCATATGCTAGCAAACGATCTTTCCTGATGTTGCGGGCTTCTCAAATACGTATTTCAGAAGTAGTGCTGTAATTTGGTTGCCATAATTTTATGTGCTCCAAAGTAGTGCCGTAATTTGGTTGAGGCCCACACTAGTGTGAGGTAAGTCTTCTCTATTGAAGTGTATTTTCGTTCGTACTCGATCATCGTCCTACTGAGGTAGTAGATAGCCTTCTCTCTCTTGCCGTCTTCTTCATATTGTCCTAGAATCACTCCCATTGCTTTGTCATTCGCTGAGAGGTATAGGATTAGGGATCTTTTGGGAACTGGTGGCGATAGTATTGGCAGGTTAAGGAGGTACTTTTTGATATTGTCGAAGGCATACTGACACTGGTCATCCCATCTGTACTCAGTTCCTCCCTTGAGTAGTCTGTAGAAAGGATCGCATCTGTCTAAATGCTGGAAGATAAATCTCCTGATGAATTGCAATCTTCCTATCAGACCGCGTAAATCTTTTATATTACTGGGAGGTGGCATCTCAAGAATGGCTTTGACTTTTGCGGGGTCCACTTTGATTCCTCACTTGCTGACTATGAAATCGAGTAATTTTTCAAAGGTGACTCTGAAGACACACTTCTTTGGGTTCATCTTCAGCTGATACTTTTTACCTCTTTGTAGTACCAGTTGGAGTGCTTCAACATGTCCTACTCACGTTTGGGACTTACTAATATGTCATCGATGTAGACTTCTACACATTTATACATCATATCATGAAAAATGGCCATCATGACATATTGGTACGTGGCTCCTGTGTTCTTGAGCCCAAAAGATATGATGACATAGCAGTAAGTCCCCCATGGTGTGGTGAAAGAAGTCTTCTCTTGGTCGAACTCTGCTAATTTGATTTGATTATATCCAGAGAAACCATCTATAAAGGATAGCATCTCGCGTCCAGCGATGTTTTCGACTAGAGTGTTAATGTGTGGAAGCGGGAAGTCATCTTTTGGGCATGCCTGGTTGAGGTTTCGGAAGTCAATGCAAACCCATAATCTGTCGTCTTTCTTGGTGACAGGTACTATGTTGATGGCCCACTTGGGGTAGAGGATGACTCAGATGAATTTGGCTTTGTGTAATTTGTCAACTTCCTCTTTAACTTGAAGAGCTGTTTGTGGGTCCATCCTACGGATTTTCTGCTTAACAGGCTTTGCATCGAGTTCTAAGATAAGACGATGTTCTACTAAACTCAAGTCTAAATTAGGCATATCCTCATAAGACCATGCAAAGGAATCGAGGTGCTCTTGTAGGACTTATGCAATCTGTTGACGTTCCTTGGCATTGAGCGTTGCGCTAATCAGTAGCTTCTTGGGTTTCTCTTCAGTGCCAAAGTTAAGTTCTTCTGTGAGTTTCGCGACAGCTTGGGTTTGCTCATCAAAACGCTTGATAACCCGTTGGAAGTCTGGCACCTCATCGGTGATTGGTGTTCCTTCTTCAACCTCAGTAAGCTCGTATACTGTAAAATTGCTACACTGGGGATTCAATTTTGCGAAAGGTAGTCTTTCATCGGCATAATCTATGACTGAGAGATCTTTGGTAAGGTGAAGGTCAAGACTATTGATTCTTCTCTCAAAGTCATGAAGTATCTCATCCGCTATGATCATTGGCTTGTTGTTTAGCCTAGATGCTTTGCGTCCTTGTGCGGGAGATGGGATAGAAGTCTTAGGAGAAAATTCTCCTTATTGGCCACAAACTTGATTCGGGATGAAGGGTTCCCTTTCTTTTATGAGGTTTTCTAATTTTTTTGAATTTTGTGTTTCTAAATTTTTAAGGTTTTTTATTTCTTTTATTTTTTTGATTTTTGATAATAAATATGGTACAGGGTTGGTCACCTCAAAAGGCGTCGGGAGAGTTGCTTCCTCTAACTGAGGGAGCGAGACAGCTGCTGGAGCCGTTCGGACGATTCTTCGAGAAATGTGGACTTGTGATTTTGGCAATTTTTTTTTTTTTGGAGTTCTCATCTGATGAGATTTTTTGAATAAGCGATAGGTGACAGTGGAACCAACGTTTGGATTTCTTCTATCACATTGATTGCCCCTTCTTCGAAGAAACTCTGGAAATCGTAGTCAATCAAACTATCCTCCTCTGAGTCGTAACATAATGGTTCTTCCGGCCGAGGGTGATCTCCTAAGGGATCCTCAGGAGTAGCGAGCTCTTTCCCTTGAACTTCATAGTATGTTAGGATGAGCTCACATGCTCGGCAGTGAGGCTGGTAATGGTGAGAAATGCAAGAAGATCCCCAAGGATATTCCCATCCTTCTAAGTTAGAGTCGAAGATGGTATCAAATTCATATTCTTGATCTGATAGTGCTTAAAGTCCTAGGTTAGCTTGCTCTGCTAACTCGAGTGCAGGGAGGTCTATCCATTAGTCCTCGTCATCACTCGCGGGAGGTTGCCATCCTTCCTCTATAGATTTCCAGAATATTTAGAGTTGTGGCGCATCTGGGATGGAGAAGTGTCTAGTTCAAGTTCCTCTTCAAACTCAATGAGGGCGGTATGGGTGTTTCCCCCTTGGTCAACTAGATGACTGTTGGGATTTTCTGCTTCTTGTGCCGGTGGTCGAGCTGGTGGGTCATTACCCTCTTCTGTTGTCACGAGCTTGGTGTGATTTGATTCTTCTATCATAGAATGTCGGATCCAACTAGCGAAGTGTTCTAATATGCTGGTGTATGCCCTATAGCGGGGTTGGTATGGGTGAGTGATACATGGGGAGTCCCACGAGCATTCCCATCGCCCGAGGCCAAGGCTGAGACTGATGCTATACGAGTTAAAATCCTCTTGTGGGGCATCATCTTCTTCCCATATTGAGTGTAAGTACTCTTCATCACCTTGAAAGGTTGCTATGTGAAAATCTTCGTCATTAGTGGATTCTCAATCTTCTAGTCGTGGCTTGAGTTCTGGAGGTTCTTTCTTCCTCTCTTCTGTAAACTCCTTAGTGTCAAACAAGGGTTTGACTCCTTCGAGCGGTTTGTCAACATCGTCATTCAGATTGGTTAAATCATTGAATGCTTTAGCCATTCGCTCGATTTCTTGTTCTTGGGATCTAGTGAAGGACACTTCCTTCTGCCTTGGTACATCTGCTTTCTCGGTGGTTCCATAGATGAAGTGGCCATACAGAGACCATTTGGGTGAGGTAGGGAACAAGTCGGTTTGTGGGCCGTCCTCTTGATAACCTAAACCTGTGTGTTTATGTATTTTTATTGGGACGACAGGTCCTACACGACCTTGCTTATTTTTACCAAGTACAGTGTGGGGAACGTATCCGAGTTTGTACATAAGATCCCACCCTTCTGTCACGATGGGGTTGATGTCATAAAGTTTGGCGAGGTCTGGGCTAACCTGTCTCGTCATTAATTTTCGTTGACGCGTTGGGGGAGAACTAGGAGGGGTAGGGGGATGAACTTCCGCGACGGTTGTCTCATCAGAGATTTGAGTCTTTTGAATGTGGCCTGTGTTCAATACAGAATCATAGGCTATCGAAATACTTGCCGTGTAATTAGTATCCATCTCCTGGAAGGGTGCATCTGCGTATATATGGACGATGGAGTCCTCATACGAGAATTTGATACATTTATGGTATGTGGATGCGACAGCCTCCATTGACTCTAATCATTTTCTTCCTAAGATAAGATTGTACGTACTAGCGAAATTAGAAACATGGAAGGTAACGTCTTTCGTTACAGGTCCAAGGAGAACCTGGAGTTTAATAGTTCCTTTGACAAAGTGATGCGATCCATTATAAGCTATGAGTGACAATGCTGAGGCCTGACATCCTGCTCTGTGTATTCGATTGTCTTTAACATTGTGAGAGGGTAAATATTGAGTTCCGCTAATGCATGGGGTACGAAGAACCCTCTAATTATGACTGTAAGATATATGAGAGTCGCACTCCCACGGAGTGACTCTTTAGGCATGTTTGTGTCTGTGAAAGTGAGCACTGGAGGTTACACCATGACCGAGGTGATTTGATGGAGCTCATCTAGGGTTCTGTCCTCATCCACTTACGTGTCTTCAAGTGTCCTGATCAACAATCGGCGATGGTCAGGTGATTTCTTGATGAGTTCTAGTATGAATATCTAAGCTAAGATCTTTTAGAGATGTCACAGAAGGCCATATTCTTGCCTTGGCTCGAGTGCCATTTCTATGCCTGGCCGATGAGCCTTGGGTGTAGGTGGTTGGATTGGTTGAGGTGCAGGAACTGGTGGAGGAATAATGTGAGGTGGGGGTGACAAGTTAACCTCTCATTTTCTCATGTTCCCCTCCGGTGGTTGTATGTTCGTGAAATCCTTATTTCGAGGAAAAGGCGGAGGCGGATAATTGGTTCTCGACTTAAGAATCAGGCAAGTCAGTTTTTGACCAAACCCAGTGTGGCTCGACGTTGATGCATTTGTAAAGTGTGTAAAATTCGAGGTCGGAGCGTGTACTTGCATGATGCTTCTCCAAGGTGGGAGGTACTGTGTGTAATCCTCCTCCTCCAGGAAAGTAGAGACCAGTGTCTCGCATGGGTCAGGATTTTCTTCATACTCACTTTCTTCTATGTTAAGTAAACACTCAGTCTTTGTTTCATTCTCTCGACTTAGAGTCTTTCGAGTGACACTTTCTACCCATGAAACAATTTGGGCTGTAGTTTGAAGAATGTGATCTCCATACTCAGATTCAGAATCGGACAAAGGGAGTGGTAATGGTGTTGGTTCAGGATTTGGAGGGGTTGAAGGTTTTGGTGGGTGACTATGGAGGAATGGTCTCCTGACCGTAAAGGAATGGACTCGTATCTGAGTGAATTTTGGATAGGGAGGTAGGCTCGGTGTGGCGATGCGAGTGATCAAGGCCGAGGGATGCGGGGGTGAAGGAACTCTCGCTAGTGTGGTGGAAGTATTAGAGGGTTGAATGCGAGTGATTAAGGTGGAAGGCTGGAAGGAGGATCTACCGGAGAGATCTACGGTGGTGACCTGAGCCGGTGTTGCTTGGTTATGGTTGGGCATGGGGTTATTAATGATCCCTAAATTTTGTTGGGTTTGACTATTGTTGCTGGGGTGAGGGTCCCTAAGTGCTTCCCAATCGATTTTATTCTGGTCATTCATGTCATAGATTACCTCCCTCAGGACCCAACAGTCTTCAAGGTTGTGTCCCGCGTATCGAAGGAAGACACAGTATTTACTATAGTCTAGATTTGTAGGCTATGAGTAAGGTCTTTCTTACAGGAATCAGAGGAGATTCTGAGTGTTGAGGAGACGGAAGATGTTGGGAATCGTATCAAGTAAAGGAGGGTAGTGTTCCCGCCTCGGCTGGTAGGGGCCTCTAGCAAGTTAAAGTTTTACGGTGGGGTATGTTATTGTAGTTCAGTGCATTGGCCGATCGGTTCTGCATTGTATTTTAGTTCTGGTAGGTGTTGGGATATTGATTTCCATTCTGATACTGGCCTTGATTTTGGTTCTAGCCTTGGTTTTTGTTTGCATACCTTTGTTGAATAGCTCCTTGGTTTTGGTTGGTGTACCATTGCTGATTTTGATTTTACCCAAAGTTTCGTGATTGGAAATTTCCATTCCTAGAGTTTTGTCCTTGGTTGACAACGGTGTTGACCTATTCGGTTCTTAACGCTTTCTTATTATTTTTCGATTTTGATTCACTGGAAGAGCCTACTTTCGACGTGACTATGGATAGAGCGAGGTCTCCACCTTTAATGTGTCGCGCTAGTCGGGATGCCCAGGAGTGGAGGGCAGTGAAGTCGGGGCAATCACTTATGACAAGTGCGCTCTTTAACGGTTCTCTAGTTTTATCGATGATAATATCCATCGAGTCCTTCTCTTTCATTGAAGTGCCGATCCTGGCAACAAGTTTTCTCTATCTGGCGACGAAGTCGATAAATTCTTCATCAGGTCCTTGCTTGGCACCATGAAATCAATGAGAGTGATTGTCTCTTGGACCAAGTGTTTGTATTAGTTTAGGAATCGACCAACCAAATCGTTGAAGGTTTCTATCTTATAAAGGGGGAGTCTCGCAAACCAATCTAAAGTTTCTCCTTCAAATGAGCATTGAAAATAGTGGATGAGAAGTCCTTGATTATCACATATGGGTCGACAATCGTTGTAAAAGAGGGCCAAGTGATGATTCGGATTTCCCGTGCCATTATATTTGGTAAATTTTGGCAGTTTAAATCCTATTGGTAAGTTAAATTCGACGTCCTGGCAATTTGTCGAATCCGAATGAGTGACCAGGGCGTTCCCTCTTGGCCATGTACTCGTCGAGCATTTTATGGAGATCTTCAATTTTGATGGTGTTGTCTTTTAGAGCAGCCCGTGAGCAAACCTTATCTAGAGAGTCATCGTTGAAGAATGTGTGAGTAGGTTATCTCAATGGTGTGCGCAGGCTGACCGTGCTCAGGGTACGAGGTGGCCTCTCTTGTCGTTCTTGGTCTTCTGAAAATTGTTGTGACCTGATGGTTTCTTATGCAGCGGCCAATCCTCGAAGTAATTCCTCGGAGTCATCATCTCCTCTTTGTATTCTTTGAATACTAAGCTCTACAATTTGTTGAGCAGTAAGGTTTTGTCTAGTGTTACCATCTCTCCCATTATGATGATTACCGATGTGTGGGGTAGAGAAGAGATTTTCTTGTTCGCCAGTCATGTTAATCTCAGGTTGCTGTGGTCTATAATTGTGCAGTGGTTCTTCTTCGTACGTGGGGTTGTTATGATACCCCCACAATAGTGGGTCTCCTAAACTCACTCTTCGTATACCAGACATATCAAGTCTTTGACAAAGACTCATATATTTAAAAGGGAATCTAAATGACACGATGGAAAGAAAAATAGGGAAATAAGATAAAAACTATTTAAAAAAAATAGTTTGGAAAAGGGTCCCATCGCAATCGCCAGTCTGTTGGTGCGCGCTTTTTCTGGGTTCCTCTCTGTCCCCGTTGAATCAGTGGCCCAATTCTGTCCAAGTGGACTCTAGCGATGCGACATTTAGAATGGTGGAGGTAAAGAAGAAAAAAGGCTTTTCTAGGAAGATTCCTAGTTTGTTGTGATCGCTAGCTGCAGATATTTAACGACGTTGCAACACGTCAATGATCACGCTTTAGAATGGGTGTGGGTTACTTCTTTACTGAATCGTCTGCTTGCGAACGTCAACAGCTGTGACTCTTCTTATAATTTAGATAGTTTAATTTTCCTTTTCTTTCCTGTTATTGTTGTAGTTCTAACTAGTTTAGATTTCCCAATTCTATTGTGAGTATAGTTGTGTGGAAATTTAATATAGTGACTTAATTTAGTATTTTAATTTTATCAGGAGTCTAATTAATTTTGGTTTCCCAATCTTATTAGAATTCCAATTAATTTAGTGTCCTAATACTACTAAAAGTCCAATTGATATCAGTCTCCTAATTGTACTAGGAATGCAAATGTATTAATTTTAATGAAACTTTAATTAAATCAAGCATGCTAATTATACTAGAATTCTAATTGAAATAAATATACTAATCTGACTGGAGTTCTAACTGGAGCAAAGATAATAGTCTTGCTAGAATTCTAATAGGAATAAAGGACTGATTTTACTAAGACTCTAATTAAAATAAAGAAACTAATTTTTCTAGAATTATGATCAGAGCGAGAAATTAATTATACTAAGATTCTAATTAAAGCAATGAATTATCTATGCTAGAATTCAATTAAAATAAATGATTGATTTTTTTCTAGAATTATAATCAAAGCAATGAATCGATTATACTAAAATTCTAAAAATAAAAAGGATTATGCTGAAATCTAATATAGCGAGCAATTAACTATGCTAGAACTATCTAACTAAAATAAAGGAATTAGTTTTATTAGAGTTCTAATCAAGGCAGTTATTCTAAGGATCTAATCAAAAGATGGCATGTAAATTAATTATACTAAAATTCTAAGTTAAAGTCATGGAACTTATTTTTCTAATCCTAATTAAAGCAATAAAATAATCCTAAAAAATGGTTTTGGGTCCGCTATGCTAAGGAGGATTGGCCTCGTTCCCGAGTACTCTCCGTAAGCTCCCTTGGGCAAATCGGGTGGCTGAGGTTAAAGCAAATTAGGTTTTGGACTATAATATTATATTTTTGGCTTTTCGGAGTCAATTTCGGGATTATAATTATGAATTAAATTAAGAAACTAGAATCATAGAAAATAAACTAATATTCAGAATTTTTTTTAAATATTAAACTAAGAAATTAAAAATAAAATTTAAAATTCTAGGACTGAATTCAAGTCCGAAATAAGAAAATCAGACCATATGATTAAGGACTGGTTCTAGAACCTAAGAACTAGAACTAGAGATTAATGATAGGGCAGGAAATTAAGATTTTAGAACGAAATTAAAGCCTAGGGTTGGTAAATTAGACCATTAGATTAAGGACTGGCTCTAGAAATGGAGAACTAGAACCAGATATAAGAGGTTATGGTCTAAAAAAAAGGGTGCTATGGTCTAAAACTGAAAATTTGATATTAATAATTAAAACTAAGAGAAATCCTAAGTCTAAAATTAAGATTTTTACCTAGGACTGGGGCTGTGGAGTGAAATCTCAAAGATTCGAAGCTTGAATCTCAAAATCATGGCTATGTTCCTTTATGTGTTCATTCTCAGAGTTCTCTGGTTTCGAAATCCTAAAAAAATCAATTCTCTCTTGAAATTGCCACCCTCTCTCATTCGTATTGTGTTGTAGGTCGAATTTAAAAGAATCTTTTATAGGTTGTTCTCTAATTAAATACCCTGTGTCAAGCGTTTAACTAGATTGTGTGCCGGTCTCCTAGTGCGTAATCGCTTTGAGTCGGTCACCGACTCAGTGAGCGACCGACTGACTTGTTCAATGAGTTTCTTAGTCCTAATCATGTTAGAACTAATTACGTGCCAATTATGGGGTGCACAATCTGATTAAGTGCCTCTTTCGAAGCGTTTAATCAAGGAAGCTTGGGAGTCAAGGACTGTAAGACTAGGTCGGGTGTAGGCCAATTGCATGCAGTGGTCGGGCGTTCAATCCGATCACACAGCTCGTGTGAGGTGCGTGATCGAGTCTTGAAGTGGTATGGGAAAGGTAGTTTGGTCTGGAAGGGGGACTGATTACACGCGTGTGGTTTGGTGTACGATCTAATTGTGCGTGTGGTTTTAGGCACATAATTTGGGGTTGTCTGGGCCCAGGTCGGGTTTGAAATGCCAGACTATTATTTCAGCCTGTATTTCGACTATATATTATTATTTCAGTATATAGTCTCCCTACATTGGGATTTGAGCCACAGAGCTATTGTTTTAGCCTGTGTTGAGCCATGTACTATTATTTCAATGCATGGTCCCTGTGTTAGGGTTATGGAGCCTGAGCCACAGAGCTATTATTTCAGCCTGTGTCTAGCCATTTACAATTGTTTCAGCATATGGTCCGAATATGAGGGCAAAGGGTCTGAAATGTAAGACTATTATTTCAATCTACATTTCGACTATATACTATTAATTCAGTATATAGTCTCCCTATGTCTGGATCTGAGCCATAAAGCTATTATTTCAGCCTGTGTTCAACCATGTACTATTATTTTAGTGCATGGTTCCCAATTTAGGGTCATGGGGCTTGAGCCACAGAGCTATTGTTCCAGCTTGTATTCAGCCATATACTATTATTTCAGCATATGGTTCCAATTGGGGTTATGAAGTCAAAGGTTGACCGAACAGATTTGTATATTCCGAGAGGGCAAAATGGGGGTGTCTACACTCTCGTACCCTAAATAAGTCCTGCGGCAAAGGCTCTGAAGCACTTCGAAAGAATCAAAGGGAAACCCCTTGATCTATTGAAGGCACAAAAACCAATGCAAACAACTCGATCCCCCAGAACAAGTAAAATAGAAGTCACTGTTGGCGCACGCTTTTTTTGGGTTCCTCTCGGTTCCCGTTGAATAAGTGGCTTCCAATTCTGTCCAATTGGACTCTAACGATGCAGTGTATGTGATAAGGTGGGGATAAATAACAATAGGAGGAATTTCCTAGGATGATTCTTAGTTGATTTACGATCACCAGCTGCAGATATTTATCGACGCTGTAACACATCAATGACCACGCGTTTAAGCGGGTGTGGGTTACTGTTGTCGCTCCAAGTGTGCCATAATTATGTGCATTATGAATCAAAAATTAAAGAATTAAAGAATGCTAGGTTATATGGATGTTAACTTATGAAAGGGATATCAGCACATTGGGGCTAACACTGGCCTGCAAGATCAGGGCCAATTGTAGCAAGTTTTAAAAGTAAGTATTTCAAGATCGTCCACAGAGAAGTTTGTCTAAACTGAGAGATAAACCTCCAGATCTGTGCTACCAGATCTGGCTCTATAATTATCTAAAAAGAATAGATAAAAGAGAGTGTTGGATTGTGTCACATTTAACTATAAGCAAATAAAGAAAAGAACTATCTACATGATCCAGATCCGAGTTGGGGAGATGTTTAAAATAAGACAAATGCAGAAATAATAGCTTCATGTACTTTAGCCTCTGAATTTTAATGGAGAATCAGAGTTCAACGAGCAGATTCAATCTTCATCGCTACCAAAGATGATGTAAGAGAGATAAATCCGAATGAAGGAATAGGTTTAGACTTATGGCTGTAGTCTGTCCACTTAAATGGTCGCAGATCATCACTAGTCAGCCTATTCTTTAGTTCAACATGAACATCATCAGTAAATCGCTTGAATTAGGTTACCAACGCTAATTAGCAGGATGATGAATTAAGGAAGTTGGATGCGGATAAGTGAATCTAAAGAAGTCTAATGCACTAAGGTGATCATTCGGAACCCTCGACATGACTCCAATGGAGAAGACACAAATTACGACAACCTTTTAAAATCCAACGTTACAATTACAGAGCACGGCTTCTTAGAGAGCCCTCGGACTTACATCGAGCTTCTCGAAGAGCCCTCAGATTCTGATCTTGAATCCGAACTTGGAAGTACAAATCACTCACAATGGCTCTCAAAGGTAAACTACAAGAAGGGATTACAGGGGTTCAGGATAAGCTATCCGACCAATGAGGGAAACAGAGAAAACTCTAAAATCTGGATACCCAAATTGGGCAAATGGTTAGCCTATTTATAGTTTTCCTAAGCTACTCGGATGTGTATCAACCAATCGAATTGGATAGATCTGTATCAACCAATAGGAGTCGAGCACCGTGATCCGGATCTGCTCGCCAATCAGAAATGCTTGATCTGGTTCAGCCAATCAGGAAACAGAGGCATCAATTCTGTTATGTAATTCAAAAATCTGTTTGAGCTTCTAGAAGTTCCCGCCAAGTAATTTCATCTTTGGGTGTTCACATGGGGTGGAATATGCCTTTGGTTCGTGCTCAGAATCTTCCGGAATGTCCTTGGGTTTTAAAACGCATTGGGGCGCATGCAAAGTTTCCTGAAATACCCTTCGGACGAGCTGCAAATCCCCAGAATGCCATTTCGCATAGTTTAAGGGCTTTTTCGCAAAGTAGTTTGGCTCCAGAAGCTCTCTTCGCAAAGCATTTTGGCTTCAGGAGATCTTTTCGCAAAGCATCTTGGCTTCAGGAGGTCTTTTCGCAAAGGACTTCTCTTCTTTTCGCAAAGGTTTGGTTCGTGCTCAGAATCTTCCGGAATGTCCTTGGGTTTTAAAACGCATTGGGGCGCGTGCAAAGTTTCCTGAAATACCCTTCGGACGAGCTGCAAATCCCCAGAATGCCATTTCGCATAGTTTAAGGGCTTTTTCGCAAAGTAGTTTGGCTCCAGAAGCTCTCTTCGCAAAGCATTTTGGCTTCAGGAGATCTTTTCGCAAAGCATCTTGGCTTCAGGAGGTCTTTTCGCAAAGGACTTCTCTTCTTTTCGCAAAGGTCATTCTTCTATTCGAGGAGTGTTTTCTTCTTTTCGCAAAGTTCAAGGTTCTTTGCGAATAGTAGAAGTTCTTTGCGAATTGAACTCTAGGCTCCCATTCTTCTTTGCGAATTGACTTTTAACTTGATTTTTCCTTTGCGAATAGTAGAAGTTCTTTGCGAATTGAGCTTTAGCTTCCATTCTTCTTCTTCAGGTCTTTTCTTGCTCTTTTAGGACCTTTTTAGCCATTGCTGAGGCTATTTCTTCACTCCCTCTTTGAGCTTGACGTGCGTTGTCAGCTTTTTGATCATTTTAGGATGGTTTTCGGATTTGGACCTGTCTTTTTGGTTAGCTGCAATATGAACACTAAAGCACTTATTTAGTCCTCTCAAGGGTCTTTCAAGGCTCATGTTTAGGGGTGAAAAATGGTATTTTTCACTACTTATCAGTTACTTCTATACTAAATCGTCCGCCTGCGAACGTCAGCAACAGTGTCCTCTTTTAATTAGATAGTTTTAGCTTTCTTTCTAATTTCCCTTATTGAGGTTATGGTCGATTTAGATTCTGTTTTTTTTGTTGTTAATTATGATTAGGTGAGCTTATTATGATGGGTTATTTTAGTGTCCTGATGTTATCAGAAGTCCAATCATTTTTAGTTTCTCGATATCATTAGGAGTCCAATTAATATCAAAGTCCTAATACTACTAAGAGTCCAATCAGTTTCAGTCTCTTACCAGTACTAGGAATGCATGTATATCAGTTCCAATAATTTTCTAATTAAATAAAAGAGTCCAATTATATCGCAATTCTAGATAAAGCAGGTATGTTAATTTTATTACAATTCTAGATAAGCAGATGTATCAATTGTATGGAAATCACAACTAAACCACCTAAGGTCATCTTACTAGCATCCAAATTTGAAGAAAGACTAATCTTTTTTTGAATTTTTAGTTGAAGCAATAACTCAATTTACTAAAATAGAAATAAATGATCAAGGCAACAAAATTAACTCTTTTTTTAGAATCATAATCTACGGATCAATTATGGTAAACATCTAACTAATAATAAACGAACTAACTTTCCTAAATTCTGGTTGAGATAATAAATTGACTAAACCAGAAGACTAAATTGAATCAAAGCAAATAATGATATGAAGGACTATTTGATGTAATTAGTCAATTATATTGAAATAGAAAAAACTACCTATAATTAACTAGTTAGCTATAAATAATATAAAAAAAAAGGGGGTTGGGCCCACTACGCTAAGGAGTATTGGCCTTGTTCCCGAGTACCCTCCATAAGCTCCCGTGGGCAAATCAGATGGCTGAGATAAAAGATAGGTCGATAGTTAAATAATATAAGGGGATTTTTAGAATTAAATTCAAAATTATAATAAGAAATTAGATTAAGAACCTAAAGTTATGAACTAAAATTTATATTTTTTTAGATTTTTGACGGTATGAAAATATAGAATTAAATTATAGATTAGAATTTTAGGACTGAATTCGAGTCCGAAATCAGAATAATTAGGCCGTATGATTAAGGACTGATTCTGAACTCTAAGAGTCAAAACCATAAATTAATGATAGGACTGTAGAGTAAGATTTTAGAGTGGAATTAGAGCATAAGGTCGGTATATCAGCCTACCAGATTAAGGACCAGTTCTAGAAACAAAGAACTAGAACCGGACATAGAGAATTTCGATCCGAAGAGGGTGCTACGGTCTAAAAATTAGAAATAGAATAGATTAATTAAACTGAGGGGAAATCCTAAGTCTAAAGCAAAATTAAATTCTTACCTAGGGTCGGGGCCGTGGAGAGAAATCATCGAAGATTCAGGGGTTTGAATCTTGACATCATGACTAATTTGCTCTATGGGCTTGTCCTCGGAGGTCTCTGGTTTCGAAGTCCCAAAAATGTTTCGTTCTCTCTCAAAATTGCCAGCCTCTCCTCTCTCTTCTAGAAAAAAAGCTTTTATATGTTTTCATTCAATTACGCGCCTGTTTCTGGACATTTAATTAAATTGCGTGCTAATTTTCTGGTGCTTAATCGCTTTGAGTCGGTCACCGACTCAGTGAGCGACCGGCTGAATTACTCAGCGGATTTCCTAGTCCTAATGAAATCAAGACTAATTGCGTGCATGATGGGACGTGCATAATCCAATTAAGCGTGTTACCTGAAGCACTTAATCGAGGAAACATAGGAGTCAAGGGTAGGAGACTAGGTCGGGTGTAGGCCAATTGTGCGCTGGTGCTGTAGCGCTCAATCCAATCGCGCGTCTGGTTCTAGGCGCGTAATCGAGTCTCGAAGCGGTCTGTGAAAGGTAGTTTGGTCTGAAAGGGGACTGATCGCATGCTTGTGGTTCTACGCGTGATTGAATTATGCGTGGGTTTTCAGGCGTTTAATTCATGGTTGTCCAGGTATGGTCTCAAGAATTGATGTAAGACTATTATTTCAGTCTGCATCCCGACTATATACTATTGCTTAGTATATAGCCTCCCTACATTGGGATCTGAACCATAAAGCTATTTTTTTAGCCTGTGTTCAGCCATGTACAGTTGTATGGTCCCATGTCCAAGGTTAAAAAGGTCAAGGGCTGACCAAACGAATTTGTATACTCTGAGAGGGCGAAATGAGGGTGTCAACAGATGCCCCTCTTTGGCGCGCTCTTGCGAAGTAAGAACGCGTCGAAGAAGTAGACACCCCTCTTTCGAGGTCCCTTTTCAATCTGAATGGCTCATGAGGCTATGCGATGGGGCAAAGGGGACTCTCACTCGAGGAGGGGTAAATTTCGAGCAAAATCAGGAATTAAGTGCCTGACATAAGCCGTTTGATCTGATTGCGCGCTCGATTCTAGGCATGCGATTCAGGGTCTAAAGGAAGTGTTTACATGTGGGTGGCATTTCGATATTGCGCTGCTACTATGATGTTTAAACTGATTGCACGACATAGCAAGGGCACGGATTGGAGAGTCACCAGGTCACTATGTAGGTGACCTTTCGTATTGACCGGTCGTTCAATTGGATTACGTGGTCTGTAGAGAGTGCGGGATCGGAAGGTCGCGTCGTCTATGTGGGCGACAGTCGTATTGCGTGCCTGGTTAGGAACGCGGGTTTTCGATTTAGAGCGATGTTCCTAGCACGTGATCAAACTAAGCGCATGTTTTTAGGCACGTGATTAAGGCCATTCTCTATATAAGCGAAGGAGTCTTCATTTGCTTTTCATTCTTTGGTTTAGTCTCGAGTCTTGACTTTTCTGAGTGTTCTAGCATCGTGAGATTCGTGTTTCAGCGATATTGAGTGATCTAACTGTCAGATTGGGATGGGGTTTCTTCCTATATTCATTATTTCACGTGATCTTCATGCTAGTGTGATGTCGGGGGACAGTATTATTCTGAGAATAGGTAGTGTTGGGAATGAGAGCGTCGGTCTTCACACCGTTTCTTTCTAGGGAGCAGTGAAGGCAGCGTTGATGGGGCGGCGACGGAGAAAGTGAAGATGGCGGGGAGAGGAGGTGCTGTAAATGGAGGGATGTACTCCCTAACCCATTTTTCGTCTCTTCTGTCGGTGGCTCGTTTGAGTTCTCCAAGTCTAGTGGCAGTATTTCTGAAGCCTCCGATTCGACGTTCTGCTCCTTGTTTTAACTCATTGTAATTTTTGTTTTCTTTTTGAGTTGTATGTTAGATTTTAGGTTGTAATTCGGGAGGTATGCCTTCAGTGAAACTTGTAAGACTTTAAATTATAAATAAAGGGGCATTTTTTTATTTTGTATCTTTTCACTGTCCTGTTGGTTGGCTTAAATTCTTATTAATTAATTAACTGTACTTATTTACTTTATCATAGTTTTAAGATCTGAGTTAGCTTATAGTTTTAAGGTTCGTTATGAGAATGACCCAAGCTTTATTCATTTGTCCTATTAGGTCCTACTTAATAGGTCCACTTGTTGAGGCATTTTTTTTTAAGAAGTTAGATTTTGTCCTGTTTGAGTTTTTTTTGGTTTGTTTGAGGTTTTGGTCTAATTGAATGTAGCTTGTCTTGTTTGAGGTGTCTTATTTTGTTCAAGGTGTAGTCTGAGATGATACTTGTTAGAATGTGTGAGTTTTTCATGGGTTTTAGATGGTGGTTGGGTGTTTCAATCCTATTGGTCTATATAGACTTGGGGAGTTTGTGCTTTTAGAGGGGCAAGTGTTTTATAATTATTGGTTCATCTTGGTTGTCATGAATTGTGGTCTTTTTAAAGGGGGATGTGTATGGGTTTTGATTCAATCCGCTTGGTAGGGGGTTCAAATGTGTGGCACTTGTCCATTGGTCATTCAAAAAACATAGTTTATAAAAGTGTGAATTTAAGGCTTTGGGTTTATTGTTTATTTTGAACTTTCATTTTAAGCTTATAGGTTACAAAGTTTTTTGGGGGATATCTTGTGTTTATAAGTTTGAGCATTTTTTATTTAATGTCTTTTATTCCTTTCTGTTTCGTATCTCGGGTATTGGATCCGATGAACTGTGCTCGTTAAGTGGATGATGAGATCCGATTGAGCGCTCATCAGTGGACATTTGATCCAAATTAAGCATTTTGTGAGTGGCGCGTGATCCGATTGAGCATTTTATTTCAAGCGCACAATTCGGGCGACATATATAAATTGTTCAGAACTTCTCATTTTCTTTGCGCGATCCGTTTTACTCTTTGATTTTCTTGTTTCCTAGTTTCTATGTGCTCATTTTTCGTGTTTTAGTGATATCATGTGATCTAGTCGTCCGTTTTGGGTGCCGTTTCTTTCATTTTTTTTAGTTTTTTGAGCTCTTCGTATCAGATGGAGGATGAGGGTGTTGGTGGGCCGGAGCTCACTATTTCTGAGTTAGAGGGGATGTTCATGTGCGATGGAGGTGAGAGTTCAGGGGCACAGGCTAGAGCCATTACCATAGAGGCGGATATCAGGGAGATGGTCGCGGAGGGAGTTCCCGAGGGTCACTAGATGGTGGTCAGGGAGGAGATACCCGCGGCTAAGCCAGGGGTAGTCGAGGAGGAGGGTGATAGAGTTGAGGGTGAGCAGGGTGAGGAGCAGCCAGGCGCTGAGCCTCGGGATCGTAGGCACTATCCACTGGAGGATTTCTTTGCCAGAGGCCAGGTAGGTCCCTCTAAGCAAGAGTTCTTCCATTTTCCTAGGCATTCAGGCTATGACATAGGCTCGTTAGGATCCGTAAACCCTTATAATTTACGCCGAACCTGCATTGATTATGGGTCGTGTTTACTTGTGTATTATGACGGCGTGTTCTATTTGGTTGTTCTTATCATGTTTTGTGTGTTCATTGTAAGTTATTATTATGTGGTTTGGGCATATTTCATTTGCTTTGAGCTCTAAATTTATTTATCTTTCGTCATAGGTATGCGTTAGTCTTATTGTCATTGTTTGTGTTTCGTTCACTAGGAGCCCCCGCAGCTGGCTATCAGCACGACATGGACCGAGTCTCATATTTCTTATCGTGCCTTGCCGGAGTTTCAGCGGGAGCGGTTAGTGTCTTTTAGGTTTGGGACGATTTTGGAGTTGGAGCCTTTTTAGATCGATCAGGGTTTGATCACAGCGATTATAGAGAGGTGGAGCGAGAGGCATTAGGCGCTTCTCTTTCTAATCAGTATGATGCTGCCGACCCTGAGGAGTGGGTCCACATTACTGGTCTTCGTTTCGAGGGTGAGCCGATCACGGGACGGATGGCCGGGAGTTATCTAGAGGTATGTGAGGAGATCCTGGGTGTGCCTTATAGGTTTATTGGATCGGGGCCAGGTGTTGTTTGGGTCACTTGATTTTTTGATACGTTCGTGAGTGGGATCACCCCTTCGAGGCGTCATTCGGAGGCAACAGTGCTTTACGAGGGACATTGTGTGAGAGTGATGGGTCGGGGGCCTATGGCCGAGCCGGGATTGGCTGTAAATAGGGTACTTCGAGCATTCTTGATGCACTTCTTGGGCGTAGTACTTTTCTCTTCTTCGACTTAGGGATGCATCACCGGGTTATTTTTGATGATTCTGGGGATTCTCGACCTATGCATGGGGTGTGGCTGCGTTGGTGCATCTCTATGAGCAGTTTTACCGTCGGGGCAAGGGGATAGCGTCGATCAGAGGTTTCCTCCCATTTCTTCAGGTGAGTTTTAGTTAAATTGGTATCGTGGTGACTTTTTTTTCTTTTTTAACCATTGGTCATAGTGACGATCTTAATGTTTGTTGCGTGTGGTCGTTGTTGTTATGTTATCATTTTCAGATTTGGGCATACGATCATTTTACTTTGCAGTGCCCGGGGGTCCTGTCAGAGAATTCGTTCATGTTCCCATGGATGTGCGTGTGGAGGGAGGCATTGAGGGGTCGTCGTTGGTTGGCTAACCTTCAGAGTGCACGAGGCTTGTTCGAGGATATGCATGCAGGGCAGGTATGTATATGATGTTATGTTTTTGTTTGGACTTCATCTTTTTTTTTAGTGGCCCTTAGGCTTCGCTCATGGATTGATTTGTTCCTTTGGATAGGTGATCTGGAGACCCTATGATGGTGTAGAGGATGCGGGTGAGGCAGTGATTGAATCTGATCGACCCTTCTTCGATGTGGACATATGGGTCCATTGTTTTGAGCGAGTGGAGAGGATCCACACCTCTCGGGTGGTACGGCAGCTGGGACTCGATCAGGGAGTCCCTCCGGCGACTAGCCACAGGGTGGCTGAGAGGATGACCGGCCCTCCAGGCCAAAATTTTACGGAGCAGATGGTGCTCCAGATAGCTGATTTCAAAGTTAAGGGGACCAGAGTCACACGGGCGCGTGATGAGGCTGATGCGCGTGAGTATAGGAGGTGGTTTGGCGCGTTGGGTGGTGGGCGTCTCTTCGTGTGTCCTTTTCATAGTAGTGGTTCTTTCACTGTTGGCGGGCCGGAGTCGGCATCAGCATTGAGGGAGAGGTTGGTCACATTGGAGGAGGGCCACCTCACGGCGAGTGTGCGGGAAGCATTGGACACCCTCCATAGGGCGATGGAGCAAATGGGGCATGCTCCTCATCCTGATGAGGAGATGTTGCATTCTTTGACTGAGTTAGTTGCCAGGGTCAGGGCGGCGGAGGATGAGTTAGGAGTTGGACTAGTCGAGGCTCGTCAACTCCTGGTGAGTTAGTTTATTGGTTTTAATTTGTCAACGCGTTATATTGGTTTATTTTGGTGATGTTTTTAATATAGTGGTCTTGTTTTCATTGTGGCTAGTCTGAGAGAGAGTCTGAGGTTGCTCGCCAGGCGGCGATGATCGAGCTATTGCACGACCAGCAGCAGGCGGGTTACGCGGTGGAGGCTAGTTTATCTTCGGAGATCGAGCGATTGGTAAGTATCTTGGATTCGACTTGTTAATTGTTGACGGTTCGAGGATCCTTACTAATGTTGGCGTATTGGTGGCGTTTCTAGATAATAGAGCTTTCTGCTGTAGGGGCTTCAGCTCAAGGATTTGATCCTTCTTCAGTGGCTTCCTCCAGTCGAGAGGATCCAGCGATAGCTCATCTGCGGTCTGAGTTGGAGCATTGGGTAAGTTTCATCACTCTTCAGTTTACTTGTGTTATTGTACTGGTTTGTTAGGTGTTATTATTATGTTGGCTTGATGGTTTACTAACGTGTGTCGGTATTTCAGCATTGAGTTGCTGAGGACTTGTAGATGAGGGAGGCGACCGCCGCCTCTCTATGTGCCGAGAGTCAGGTGTGGTTTTCTTGTAATTTAGTTTGGATTGTTCATTTCTATTTATTCTAACACATTCGTATTGGCTTGTTGTTCATTGTTTTTTTTATTCAGGCAGTTCCGAACTCCGCTCCTGAGGCTCCTCCTCAGGGGTCCGTTCCTATCCCTACCCAGGTATATTTTAGTCATTGGGTTTATAGTTTATTTGTTATCATAATATTTATCTGATACATTTGCTTATTCTTGTTACAGCCGCCTATGTTTGTCGTCCCTCGGGTGCCTTCTGCCGATCCTGTGACCGCAGAGACAGTGGAGTGACTTCTGAGAGAGAGGCTAGATCTGGTATATATATATATATTTTTTTTTCATTTCCGAGTTTCATTATCATTCGTATATGCATATGTTTGCTTCTTTTTATTCAGTAGAGTTATACAGGTTCGTTAGCTCGAGGAGGCACGATTAGAGGCAGTGCAGGTGTGCGCCACTCCGGAGGTGAGACGGGTACTCAAAGAGGTGGAGAGTCATGAGGATCTGGTGGTCGCAATGATGGTCACACAGCAGACTCCTACAAAGGCGCTAGCGGCAGCGTGTGGGACGACACGGGCAGAGATGCAGGTGTCCCTGGATCGATTACAGTATCACCTGATGAGGGGTGAGCGAGGGTTGTGCAGGTCGGCCAGTCATCGCGAGGGGGTGGAGTCGAGGGCTACGAGTTCTTCAGCTGGGCAGTCTAGTCATACCTCTCGCAGTCGTGACAGGAGCGATAGTCATGAGGATTCCGTCGTTTGGGAGAGTCATGCAAGGCTCATTCTTAGTCAAGGCAGTTGGTCAGCCAGGTTAGTGAGGGAGGTTCGGTAGCAGGTTCTCGCTATTTAGAGGTTCCAAGGACTCCGGGTGTCGGGATTGTGTTTTCAGATGATCAGTCTACGGACCTCCGGGTTGACGATACCGGCAATAGTGGCGCTCGTCCTCCTTAGCGGCAGCGTAGGGATTAGGGGTGTGTGTGCGTTTGTTGATATTCGTTATATGTGTGTTGTATATAAGGGGAGTGTCCTTAGTGACAAATGTGAAGAAAAAGAAAGGACTATTTTTTTGGTATATGTCTATATTATATATAGGGATTTTTGGTTCAGATGTACTTGATTCGCTTCTCCTCCTCTGATTACCTTTTGGTGTTTTCTTTTTTCTTTCGATGCCATCAGCTGTCACTAGGACTTGGATGCTTTCTGAGCTTGCCTGGTGCTGGTTTGAAGGTCGCTTTGCATCTGCACATGTAAAGGTAATGCTATCAGTAGTTTTCCCCACCCCCTTGCAAGTTGTCAAGGGGGGTGAATATCTCAGACCGGGGTCTCGTGATAGAAAGGTAGATATAAGTTTTTCTCTTTTTCTTTTTCTTTTTCTCTTCTTTTTTTTACTTTCTTTCCTTTTCTTTTTTTTCTTTTTTTCCTTCTTCTTTTTGAAATAATAAATAGTGCAACAGGGAAAGCAAAGGATAATAAAAATAAAAATAAAATAAAATAAATGCCCCAGCGTAGAAGTGTGATTGATCTTGCGGTACGGTATTTTGATAGTGCTCTTTGAGCGGTATCTTCATCATTCTTCATCTTTTGGTGGTCGGGTTGGCGCTTCCAGTATAGTTTACCTTCTTTTTTCATAAAAAAAAATGCCCTAGCGTGTGAATGGAATGGAGCTTCCCTAGGCCTTGGATAAGCATTTTGGGTCTATAAATAGTCATGGGTATTAGGTCTTGCAAAAAAGTGCATCAGTACTGTCTTCGAACCGGGGGGAGGTCCTTCAATTAATGGCGTATGGGGGTCTATCTTAGGGTATTGATCATCCTATTTCGTGGTTATTTGGGAAAAGCATGGTTAGTATACTAGGTGATTGCATCAATTGTCATTCAGTGGTTTTCAGTTTCACTCCTAGGAATATCCTATGAAGTCTCAGATTCATCGTCCAAAATAAAACTAGAAGGGGGAGAGGTAAGGCTTAGTGATATTGGGAATAGTTCGTAACTAACACCTTTTCAAAAGGGGTAAGTAACAATCTTCTCCTCTAAGGGGTATGGAATGCCATGATCGAGCTCTTCGTCATGTTTCGATACCATCAAAATCTCATATTCTATGGCTAGCAGGGGTTTATCCTCCTCCCGCCACCTTACGACGATATCTAGTAGTATGAGAATATTAGGGATGCCCTCACAACTTGCTTATACACTTCTCGTAAAATTACCAGAGATGTCCTCACGGCCTGCTTATGCTTCCTTGAGTTCATTGACATGTTCATTCGTCGTAATTCTCTCACTCGATATATATATATTTTGATGTGTACATTTCTTTTGAAAGCATCCTGCTGGCGCAAGAATAATGAGTTTTGATTGAACCTAATATCTTCATTTTTTTGCTCTGACGTCTCCTCCAGTGGCGGGGATAGGGAATGAGAATCGGGTGTTTCTTACGCTTTTGAAAAAAGTTTTAGGTATGCCACTAGTCCTTCAATTAAATCACCCGAGTGTAAATGGTGGGCGGCAAGTCGGAGATTTTTAAGGATACTCTGAGGATTGAAGACATACGACCAATGGATGGGTCGTGATGACTACGGGGATGATAAGTATAAGTATTTTAACCACAGGATGTGATGATCATAAGACTAAGGATGGTATTTTCTAAGGTACATGGCATTCCAGGGGCTAGGGAGATCTTCCTCGCTTGGTTCGCCAATTTGTATGCATTTCCAAGATATGCAGCTGTTATAACGTAAGGGCCTTCCCAGTTTGGTTTCAGTTTTCCTTTTGGATGGGCGTGTTTGGAAGGCATAATTTTCTTTAAGACTAGCTCGCCAATGTTAAAGGTTCGTTGAAGGACTTTCTTATCATTGGCCCTGGCCATTCTCCTCTGATATACCTGAGCGTAATCAACTGCCCTTAGGCGTGTTTCATCGAGTCACTCTAACTGAGTAAGTAAAGCAATTCTTCTCTCGTCTAAGGATAGCTCATTATCGAGTTGGATGCATAAAGATGGTACTTGTATCTCATATGGTAGGACTGTCTCCATCCCATAGGTGAGGAGGTAGGGAGTTTGGCCAGTGGTCGTACAAATAGAGGTCCTGTAGGCCCAGAGTGCTTTTTGTAATCATTCGGGCTAGTCGGCTCCATTGCTTCTTTCCACAGTTCGTTTTAGGATTCGAATCAGTGTCTTGTTCGTAGCTTCTGCTTGTCCACTGCCTTTAGGGTAGAACGACGATGAGTGGCACAAATCAATGTCATATTTCTTGCATAACTTCTTCATCTTTTCTGTACTGAACTGCAGTCCATTGTCGGTGAAGAACATTCTGGGTACTCCAAACTGGGTAATGATATTTTGAACTATAAACCTCGCGAGCGTCGAAGCGGTGATTTTGACATAAGACTCGACCTATGCCTATTTGGTGTAGTATTCGGTCCCTATAAGTATGAACGCATGCTTGTGAGTACTCCCAACGGTGTCTATAAACGATCCAATGATGTTGAAGGCCCACATTGAAAACGGCCACGGCGAGGTTATAGTGTTTAGCGCAACTGATGGAGCATTGATAAGTGCGGCGTGCTCTTGACATTATTTGTAGGATTGAACATAGAGGTGACAGTCTCTTATCATCGTCGGCCAGAAGTAGCCTTGTTTAACTTGATCGGCTAGTCGTTGTCTACTGGAGTGGGCACCGTAAATGCTGGTGTGTGTTTCTCGAATGATGTATTGTCCTTTAGCGATCGTGATGCATCGTAGCAGTACTCCCTTGGGGAAGGCTTCTTTGTATAATGTTTTGTCGAGTATACAAAATCGGGCGGACCGGTTTCTTATAGTCTTTCGTTCAATCTTTGTGGTGTATGGGAATTCCAGATGTCAAAATACCATGGTTGTCCGTCGTCAGTTGGTGATTTCTCAAATCTAAACGTGGCGACTTTAGTTTCTGTTTCAGTGTGATTTTATGGAGTGATTATTTCCTTTGATTCCGTGCTAGTAGGGAGAATTGGTAGTTCCCTTGCAACGGTCCATGCTACTTTGTGGGTGGGTATTGTTAATCTTTCAATGAAGAAGGTCTTGGTATTTTGGCCGATAGGTATCTGGATGACAGAGGCTAGTGTGGCTAAGGAATCTGCTAACTCATTTTCTAATCTAGGGATGTGTGTGAAAGAGATCTTTTCAAATTTCTTTACCAAATATTGAGCGGTCTCCAGGTATGCCATTAGTCTCCTTTCCTTAGTTTTCCATTCTCCTATGACTTGCGACATTACTAGTTTAGAATCGCCTATGGTCTTTAACTGTTTGACACCTAATTGTAACGTTGTCCACAATCCAACTATAAAAGCTTCATATTCTGCAACATTATTGGTAACAGGGAAGTCTAGTTGGAAAGCCTTGGGTATCGCCACTCCTTCCGGCCTCAGAAGGACTATCCCAATGCCCTTCCCTTTGTGATTTAAAGCGTCGTCAAAATAGAGGGTCCATGAGGTTTTATCGGGCTCTTCATCATGAATTGTGAGTAAGTCTTCATCGGGGAAGTCCGCATGTATGGGTTCATCGTTTGAGAGTAGAAGATCTGCGAGGTAATCTGTAATGACTTACCCCTTGATCGACTTTTGGGTAACGTAAGTGATATCGAACTCTTATAATAGCATATGCCAGCGGGCAATCTTCCCTGATGTGGTGCGCTTTTCGAATATGTACTTCAGAGGATCCATTCGGGTTAGCACTAGTATCTTATATGCTCTGAAGTAATATCATAATTTAGTTGAAGCCCATACCAATGTGAGGCATGTCTTCTCCATAGGAGTGTACTTTCGTTCGTATTTGACCATCGTTCTACTAAGGTAGTAAATGGCCTTCTCTCTCTTGCCATCTTCTTCATATTGTCCTAAGATTACTCCCATAGCTTTATCGTTTGTCGAAAGGTATAGGATTAGGGGTCTTTCGAGAATTGGTAGTGTTAGTATTGGCGGGTTAAGGAGGTATTTTTTAATGTTATCAAAAGCTTGCTGGCATTAGTCATCCCATCTGTACTCGGTCCCTCCTTTAAGTAATTTGTAGAAAGGATCGCATCGGTCTGAATGCTGAGAGATAAATCTCCTGATGAACTACAATCTTCCTATCAAACCTCGTAATTCCTTGATATTGCTGGGAGGCGACATCTCTAAAATGGCTCTCACTTTCATGGGTCGACTTCAATCCCTCGGTTGCTAACTATAAAACCAAGTAATTTTTCGAAGGTGACTCCGAAAACACATTTCTTAGGATTCATTTTTAGTTGATATTTCTTAGCTCTCTATAGCACTAGCCGAAGGGCTTCAGCGTGTCCTACTCGCATTTGAGACTTCACTAATATGTCATCGACATAAATTTCTACACACTTATGCATCATATCATGAAAAATAGCCATCATGGTGCGTTGATATGTGGCTTCTACATTCTTTAGCCCAAAAGGCACGACGACGTATAGTAAGTTTCCGATGGTGTGGTGAAGGAAGTCTTTTCTTGGTAAGACTCTACTAACTTGATCTAATTATATCCAGAGAAGCTGTCCATGAAGGATAGCATCTCATGTCCAGCGGTGTTGTCAACAAGAGTGTCAATATGTGAGAGTGAAAAGTCATCTTTTGGGCATGCCTGATTGAGGTTTCAAAAGTCAATGCAAACCCATACCCTGCCGTCTTTCTTGGCAACAAGTACTATGTTGGTGACCCACTTGGGGTAGAGGACAACTCGGATGAATTTAGTTTTGTGTAACTTGTCAACTTCCTCTTTGACTTGAAGGGCTGTTTGGGGGTGCATCCTGCAGAATTTCTGCTTAACAGGTTTTATCATCGAGTTCTTAGACCAGATGATGTTCTACTAGACTTGGGTCTAAACCAGGCATGTCCTCATAGGACCATGCGAAAGAGTCGAGATGTTCCTGTAGGACTTGTACAATCTATTGATGTTCCCTAGGATTGAGCGTCACACTAATTAATAGTTTCTTAGGCCTCTCGTCGGTGCCAAAATCGATTTTCTTGGGCTTCTCGTCGGCGGCAGCCTGGGTCTATTCATCAAAACATTTAACAACCCACCGGAAGTCTTGAGTCTCATCAGGGCCTGGTATTCCTCCTTCATCCTCGATGAGCTCATATACCGCAAAATTACTAGGCTGGGGATTTAATCTTGCGCAAGGCAACTCTTCATTGGTGCAATTTATGACCGAAATGTCTTTGGTAAAGTGAAGGTCAAGGCCATTGATTCTTCTTTCAAAGTTGTGGAGTATCTCTTCTAGTATGATGACTGGCTTATTACTTAGCCTGTAGGCTTTGCATCCTTACGCGTGAGACGGGTCAGGAGTTAGAGGAGGGAAGTCCCCTCATTGACTTCAGACTTGAGTTAGGGTAAAGAGTTCCATTTCTTTTTCAAGGTTTTTTTATTTTTTTGGATTTTGTATTTCTAGCTTTTGAGGGTTTTTTATATTTTCTATGTTTTTTATTTTTGATAATAAATATGGTACAGGGTCGGTGGCCTCAAAAGGCATGGGGAGAGCCGCCTCCTCTAGTTGAGGGGGTGAGACGGCTTCTAGATCCGTTCAGGCGATCCTTCGAGGAATGCAAATTTGTTTTCAAATTTAGCATTTTTTTTTGGAGTCTTCATCCAATGGAATCTTTTGAGTAGGTAACGCTGATGACAGGGGTATCATAGTTCGAGTTTCCTCTACTAGGTTGATTGTCTCTTCCCTGAAGAAGCTCGAGAGATTATAATCGATTGAACTATCGTCGTCGGAGTTATGAGATGATTGTCCTTCCTGTGAGGGGGAATCTCCTAAAGGGTCCCCAAGGGGAGGGAGCTCTTTCTCTTGATCTTCATGATATATTGGGATGAGCGCACATGCTCGGCAACGGGGCTGGTAATGGTGAGAAATATAGGGAGATTCCCAAGGACATTCCCTTCCTTCCAAGTTAGAATCGATGATATTATCCAATTCGCTCTCTTGATCTGATAAGGCGTGAAGTTCTAGGTTGGCTTGCTCTACCAATTCGAGCGCAGGGAGGTCTATCCAATAGTCCTCGTCATCACTTGGTGGGGGTCGCCACTATTCCTCGAGCGATTGCTAAAATATTTAGAGTTGTTATGCATCTGGGGATGAAGGAGATCTAGTTAAAATTCCTCTTCAAACTCTAGGAGTGGGACGTGGGTGTTTCCTCGTAACTTAAACAACTGGCCATCGGGCTCTCTCTCTTCTGGTGCCAATGGCGAGGTTGGTGGATTACTGATTGTGCTTATGGTTGTAGGGTTAGATCCGTCCACTTCGGTCGTTAGGGGATGTGTGATCTTGCTAGCAAATTGCTCTAGTATGTGAGTGCATGTTTCACACCAGGGTTGATATGGGTGAAAGATACAAGGTGAGTCCCATGGGCATTCCCATCCTCCAAGGCCAAGGCAAAGGCGGATGCTATATGAATTAATATTTTCTTCTAGGGTGCCATCCCCTTCCCATGGGGAACGTGAGTGTTCTTCGTCATCTCGTAAGGCTACTATGTGAAAATCTTCATCATCTGTAGATTCCCAATCCTATAATTGTGGTTTGATTTCTGGGGGTCCTTCTTTCCTCCTTCTATGGGATTTTCAGTGTCAAATAAAGGTTTGACTCCTTCGAGGGGTTCATCGATATCATCGTTCAAGTTATTCAAATCATTGAATGCTTTGGATATTAGTTCAATTTTCGTCTCCTGGGGTTTGGTGAAGGATACTTCCTTCTGCTTCGGCACATCTGCTTTCTCAGTAGTTTCATAGATGAAGTGGTCATAAAGAGACCATTTCAGTGAGGTAGGGAATAAATCGGCCGGTTGGCTGTTCGATTGGTAACCTAATCCTATGTGCTTGCATATTTTAATCCGGAATATAGGTCTCACACGACCTTGCTTATTCTTACCGAGTCCAGTGTGGGGACGTATCTGAGTTGGTACATAAGATCCCACCCTTTCATCACGGTTGGGTTGATGTCATATAATTTAGCGAGGTCTGGGCCAACCTCCCTCCTCATCAGCTCTTGTTGTCGCTCTGGGTGAAAACCAAGAAGGGTAGGTGAGCAGACTTCTGTAATAGCTGCTTCATCAAGAATTCACATCTTTTAGATGTGGCCTATGTTTAGTACGGATTCATGGGCTGTCGGAATGTTTGCCGCGTAATCGGTATCCATCTCTTGAAAACGTGCATCGGCATATATACGGACAATGGAGTCCTCATACAGAAATTTAATGCATTGATGGTATGTGGATGTCACAGCCTTCATTGATTCTAACCATTTTTTGCCTAAAATGAGATTATATGTACCAGTGGAGTCAGCAACATGGAACGTAACATCCTTTGTCATGAGTCCAAGGTGGACATGAAGTTTAATAGTTCCGTTTACGAAATGACATGAGCCGTCGTAGGCTATGAGCGACAAGGCCGAGAGCCTAACGTCTTGTTCTGCGTATTTAAGTGTTTTCAATGTGGTGAGAGGGAAAATATTCAGTCCCGCGCCCGTATCGACTAGTGCATGGGGTACAGAAAACCCTCTGATTATGACTGTAAGATATATGGGGGCAGCGCTCTCGCAAAGTGACTCCTTAGGCATGTCTACATCGGTGAATGTGAGGGTGGGAGGTTGTGCCATGACAGAGGTAATTTGATGAAGCTCATCTAGGGTTGTGTCTTTGTCCACTTGAGTGTCGTCGAGTGTCCTTATTAATAGTCGGTGATGATCAGGTGACTTCTTGATGAGTTCTAGTATAGATATCTGGGCTGGGATCTTTTGGAGATGTCATAACAGATCATACTCTTGCCCTGGCTCGAGTGCTATTTTTTTGCCTGACCGATGAGCCCTAGGTGCAGGTGGCTGAGGTGGTTGTGGTACAGGAGTTGGTGGTGGGATGATGTGCGGTGGGGGTGGCAAGTCGACTTCCCTTTCTCTCGTGTTCCCCTCAGGTAGTTGTGCATGCGTGAAATCTTTATTCCGGGGGAAAGGGGGAGGTGCATAGGATAGGCCGGTTGCTGGTTGAACCTAGCGTGACTTGACATCGGTGCATTTGTGAAGCGAGTGAAGTTAGGGGTTGGAGTGCGTGTCCGTATGGCACTACTCCAAGGTGGGAGGTATTGCATGTGATTCTCTTCCTCTAAGAAAGTAGAGACCAATGTCTTGCATGGATTTAGGTGTTCTTTTTGTTCACTTTGCTTTGCATCTGACGAATACTCAGTTCTGGCCTCACTCTCTTGGTTAGGAGTCATGTGGGTGACACTATCTATCCGTCATAATCAAATGGTTTGAAGAGCATAGTCATACCACTATCCGTAGTCGGGTGAAGGGGGTGGTAACACTGGTGATTCAAGATTTGGCGGGTTCGATGGCTCTAGCGAGGAATGATGAAGGAATGGCCTCCTGGCCCTGAAGGAATGAACTCGTATTTGAGTAAACTTTAGATATGGAGGCGGGCTCAGTGGCACGATCCGTGTGATCAAAGCAGGGGGATGTAAGGAGGGAGGAGTTCCCATAAGGGTAGTAACAATGTTGGAGGGTAGGATACGAGTGATTAATGTCGAAGGCCAAAAATGGGATTGACTGGGGAGATCTACAGTAGTGACCTAGGCCAGTGTCCCTTGGTTGTGGTTGGGCATGGGGTTATTTATGGTTCCTAAATTCTATTGAGGTTGATTGTTATTAGGGATAGGGCTCCTAAGTGCTTCCCAATCAATTTGATTCCTGTCGTTCATGTCATAGATCACGTCCCTGAGAACCCAACAGTCCTCTAGGTTGTGTCCCGCATGCCGATGGAAAGAACAACATTTAATATAATCTAGATTTGCAGGCCACGACCTAGGCTTTTCTTGTGGGAATCGTAAGAGATTCTGGGCGCCAAGGAGGCGGAAAATATTGGAAATAGTGTCGGGTAAAGGGGGATAGTGTTCCCACCTTGGCTGGTAGGGTCCCCTAGCTAGGTTAAAGTTCTGAGGTGGAGGTACGCTGTTATAATTCGGCGCATGGGCCGGTCGATTATGTGCTGCATTTTGGGCCTGATAAGCGTTAGGGTACTGGTTTCTATTTTGATATTGGCCTTGGTTCTGGTTTGCATTTGCCTTTGTTGATTAGCACTCGATTTTGACTAACATATCGTTGTTGGATCGGTTACCCGAAGTTGCACGGTGGGAAGTTTCCGTTATTAGAATTTTACCCTTGATTGACAACCCTATTAACTTGTTTGATTCCTGAGGCTTTCTTATGATTTTTTGGTTTCGACTCATTGGAGGAACCCACCGTTGACGTGACTCTGGATAATGCAAGGTCTCCGCCCTTGATGTTTCGCATTAGTTGAGATGCCCGAGAGTGAAGTGCAGTGAAGTTGGGGCAATCGCCGATGACTAGGGCGCTCCTTAGTGGTTCCTTAGTATTGTCAATGATGATATCAATTGAATCATTCTCTTTCATTGAAGTACCAGTTCTAGCAGAAAGCTTTTGCCATCTAGCGACGAAGTCGATGAATTCTTCATCTGGTCCTTGCTTGGCCGCTATCAGGTCGCTGAGGCTAACAGTCTCTTGAATCAATTGTTTGTATTGGTCTAGGAATCAACCGACTAGATCATCAAAAGTCTCTATCATATAAAGTGGGAGCTCCGCAAATCAGTCTAGAGCTTCTCCTTCTAATGAACGTTGAAAGTAGTGAATGAGAAGTCCTTGATTGTCGTGTATAGGTCGGCAATCATTATAAAAGAAGGCCAAGTGATGGTTCAGATTTCTGGTGCCATTGTATTTAGTAAATTTTGGTGGTTTAAATCCTATGGGTAGGTCAAATTCAATGTATCGACAGAATTTATCGAATCCGAATGAGTGACCTGGGCATTCCCTCTTAGCCATGTATTCATCGAGCATTTTTGGGAGGTCTTCGATCTTTATAGTGTTGTCTTTGGGAGTGATGCGTGAGATACCCTTGTTTGGCAAACTATCATTAAAGAACATATGAGTGTATTGCCTCAATGGCGTAGTGCGGGCTAACACCGTGCTTGGGGTAGAAGGTGGTCTCTCTTGTCGCACCTGCTCTCCCAAATTTTGTTGTCCCCTAATGGTTTCATATGCAGCAACCAATCTTCAAAGCAACTCTTTGGAATCATCGCCTCCTCTTTGTATTCTTTGGATGCCAAGTTTTATGATTTATTGAGTGGTGAGATTTTGTCCAGAGCTATTATTTCTGTCATTATGGCTATTACCGGCGTGTGGTGTAGAAAAGGGGTTCTCTTGTTCAACATTCATATTGACTTCAGGTTGTCGTGGGCTAAAAGTATAAGGTGGTTCTTCCTCGTATGCAGGGTTGTTATGAAGTCCCCACAACGGAGGGCCTTCTAAACTTACTCTACGTATGCCAGACATTTCGAGTCTTTGGCGAAGACTCATATAAAAAGAATCTAAACAACACGACTGAAAAGAAAATAGGGAAGTAAAATGAAGTAAACTATCTAAAGAAAAAGAAAGGGTTTACAAAAGTGTCCTATCGCGATCGTCAGTCTGTTGGTGCGCGCTTTTTCTGGGTTCCTCTCGGTTCTCGTTGAATAAGTGGCTTCCAATTATGTCCTATTGGATTCTAGCGATGCGATGTATGTGATAAGGTGGGGATAAATAACAATAGGAGGAATTTCCTAGGATGATTCCTAGTTGATTTGTGATCGTCAGTTGCAGATATTTATCGACGCTGTAACACGTCAATGATCACACGTTTAAGCAGGTGTGGGTTACTTCTATAATAAATCATCCGCTTGCGAACGTCAATAGCAGTGTTCTCTTTTAATTAGATAGTTTCAACTTCTAGTTTCTCTTATTACAATTATGGTCGATTTAGATTCAAGTTTTTTTATTGTTAATTATAATTAGGTGAGATTATTATGATGGGTTATTTTAGTGTCCTGATGCTATCAGGAGTCCAATCATTTTTAGTTTCTCAGTATCATTAGGAGTCCAATTAATATCAAAGTCCTGGTACTACTAAGAGTCCAATAAGTTCCAGTCTCCTACTGGCACTAGAAATGCATGTATATCAGTTCCAATAATTTTCTAATTAAATAAAAGAGTCCAATTATATTGTAATTCTAGATAAAGCAGGTATGCTAATTTTATTGCAATTCTAGATAAGCAGATGTATCAATTGTATGGCAGTCACAACTAAACCACTTAAGGTCATCTTACTAGCATTCTAATTTGAAGAAAACAAAGACTAATCTTTTTTTAGATTTTTGGTTGAAGCAATAAATCAATTTACTAAAATAGAATCAAATGATCAAGGCAACAAAATTAACTCTTTTTTTGGAATCATAATCTACGAATCAATTATGGAAAAAATCTAACTAATAATAAATGAACTAACTTTCCTAAATTCTGGTTGAGATAATAAATTGACTGAACTAGAAGACTAAATTGAATCAAAGCAAATAATGATATGAAGGCCTATTTGATGCAATTAGCTAGCCAATTATATTGAAATAGAAAAAACTACCTATAATTAACTAGTTAACCATAAACAATCTAAAAAAAAACGGGGGGGTTGGGCCCGCTATGCTAAGGAGGATTGGCCTCGTTCCAGAGTACCCTCCGTAAGCTCCCGTGGGCAAATCGAATAGCTGAGATAAAAGATAGGTCGATAGTTAAATAATAAAAGGGGGGTTTTTAGAATTGAATTCAAAATTATGATATGAAATTAGATTGAGAACCGAAAGTTATGAACTGAAATTTATATTTTTTTGGATTTTTGACGGTATGAAAATATAGAATTAAATTATAGATTAAAATTTTAGGACTGAATTCGGGTCCGAAATCAGAAAAATCAGGCCGTATGATTAAGGACTGCTTTTGAACTTTGAGAGTCAGAACTAGAAATTAATGATAGGACTATAGATTAAGATTTTAGAGTAGAATCAGAGCATAACGTCAGTATATCGGACCACCAGATTAAGGATTGATTTTAGAAACAGAGAACTAGAACCGAACATAGAGAATTTCGGTCTGAAGAGGGTGCTACGATCTAAAAATTAGAAATAGAATAGATTAATTCAACTGAGGGGAAATCCTAAGTCTAAAGCAAAATTAAATTCTTACCTATGGTCGGGGCTGTGGAGAGGAATCATCGAAGATTTGGGGGTTTGAATCTCGACATCATGACAAATTTGCTCTATGGGCTTGTCCTCGAAGTTCTCTGGTTTCGAAGTCCCAAAAAATTTTCGTTCTCTCTCTCAAAATTGCCAGCCTCTCCTCTCTCTTCGAGAAAAAAAGCTTTTAGAGGTTTTCATTCAATTACGCGCCTGCTTTTAGACATTTAATTGAATTGCGCCAATTTTTTGGCGCTTAATCGCTTTTAGTCGATCACCGACTCACTGAGCGACCGGCTGAATTACTCAGCGGGTTTCCTAATCCTAATGAAATCAGGACTAATTGCGTGCGTAATCCAATTAAGTGTGTTACCTTAAGTACTTAATCGAGGAAATATCAGAGTTAAGGGTAGGAAACTAGGTCAGGCGTAGTCCAATTGCGTGCTGGTGCTGTAGCGCTCAATCCGATCACGCGTTTGGTTCCAGGCGCGTAATCGAGTCTCCAAGCGGTCTGTGAAAGGAAGTTTAGTCTGAAAGCGGACTGATCGCACGCTTGTGGTTCTGCTCATGATTGAATTTTGCACAAATTTTCAGGCGCTTAATTCAAGGTTGTCCAGGTATGGTCTCAAGAATGAAATGCAAGACTATTGTTTCAGTCTGCATCCCAACTATATACTATTGCTTAGTATATAGCCTCCCTACGTTGGGATCTGAGTCACAAAGCTATTTTTTCAGCCATGTACAGTTGCATGGTCCCATGTCGAGGGTTAAAAAGGTCCAGGGCTGACCAAACAAATTCGTGTACTCCAAGAGGGCAAAATGAGGGTGTCTATAGTCACCTTCTTTTGACCGGCGAGGGCGTATTGTGTGCTGAAAGTTGCGGGGCCCAAACAGAGGCACTAAAGACACTAATCGGGGACTTCGGGATGTGTAATAGGCCACAAATTCAAGCTGCTACTTTCTAACACAAACCTGGCACAACTATTAGGTGTGCCAAACCAAAAATGCCCAGGATAAAGCTAGCGCAACTAATACATGCGCTAGTACATTTCTGGGGATTTTCGCCTTGGCGCATGTATTAGTGGCACTAGGCAAAAAGGTGTTCCCAGACAGTTTGATAGCAGGACCATCAGCCCAAAATGAGTCTTTTAATTTGGTTTTTGTGGAAGCTATGCTTCTGGGGACAAACTGTTTATATTATCCGTCTCTTTCCTCACCGATCCTAAGGGTTTACAAGGCCGGTGCGGGTCTGCTAAAGCTCAATTTTCCCCGGGTTTTAGCTTGGTAACGAGAAGGTTACCCACCCGATATACTTCAAGTGCAAGCACTTTATCAGGTACTAGGTGGCTGGGACTTTTCTGGATCATCACCACTAGAGGCTGCCGCCGTAGTAAGACCCGAAAATTTGTATGTGTGCCTAAATATGCCCACTGTAAAAATCTATCCCTCAAAAATCAATTTAAGTCCACCTTGTTGGTTCAATTTTAATTTTCACTTTTAAAGGGAATTTGATTAAGTTCAAAGACGGGAGGTGACAATCCTGGGCCGCCTCTACGGGCCGGCGTCCACTGTTTGTAATATGATTGCGGAAGCGTAAGTGCGCACATAGGCCCGCCAAACGGCTAAGGCACTTTAAATGATGAAAAAGTAAACTAATTTAAATGCAAAGTGCAAGTAGGCATGCCAATCGGCTAAGGCACTTAAAATGACATAAATGTAAAGGAAATTGAAGGTGGTGTGCAAGTAGGCCCGCCAATCAGCTAAGGCTCATAAAGGACGTAAAAGTAGGGGTGAGAAAATGACGTAATCGTAGGGGTGAGCAAAAAAATAGTAATAAAATAGAAAAATGGTTAGTAAATTCAAAGAAAATGGCCAAAATTCAAGGGGAAGCTCTACTAGCTTCTCTCCAGCAGATTTGCCATCTGTGCAACCGTGGGAATTGTAACGATCCCGTCGCGGCGATACGCACTCGTAAAAAATTATAGAGTTAACACCGAGAGATTTTGGTGTCCCGGGAAACCCAAATTAAATTTAAAGAGCACTGTAGTGCCAAAAATTGACTCTGAATCCGGACTACGCCAAAGGCTCTTGGGTAGGGGCTTCGGTTGTCAATTGGGAAGGTGTTAGGCACCCAATCAATCTGCTTAATGCGGTCTCTACTTATGGCCAAAACACAAATGAAATAGAAGAAGCAAAAAGGTCTTCCTCTTGCCCAAGGGGCATTAAAATCCTATTTATGCCCCTCCATTCCTACCAAAAATTTGACGGTGTAATGAGGAATAGAGGAAGAATCGAGAAGGTAGAGGAATAGAGGAGAGAGCCGGAGCTCTCAGGCCCTTCTTGCACTATTGTGGAGCCTTGTGTAGGCTTGTTTCGGTGAGCTTCAATGGCTTGTATGGAGAGAAATGGGGCTCTAGCTCCTAGGGCTTGATAGCTAAGAGGTAGAGGGGGAAGACTCGGGGGTAGCACACGCCTAAACTAAGGCTTTTAGATGAAAAGATAAGGTCTAAAGAGGGTTTGAAGGTTTTGGAATTTGTATGGGAAAGTGCACTAGAGGAGAGAGAGAGAGAGAGAGAGAGAGAGAGAGAGAGAAGTTTCTTAATCTCTAATTTTGAGAATTTTTTCAAGCCTTTGTAAAGGGAGGGGTGCCTCTCTATTTATAGGAAAAATAGAGGTTTGGAGGGTGTTTAGAGGCTAAACTAGGTTAGGAATTAGGCAATCTAGCGATCTAAGGTTTCTTAGGGTTTTTGGAGCCTTGAAATATGTGAGAAGTAACTCCAATGGTGAATGATAGGTTGAGGCTTTAAACCACTTAAAGGGTTGCAAATAAATAGGGAATGGGTACAACAGAACAAGCAAAACACACCCCAAAGATCAAGATGGTCAATAAGTCAAACCCCAATCTCAAATATTGAGGTAAAAACTCGGGGTCACTGTTCATAAGCCTGGCGTAACTAATAGATATGCTAGGTAAATGTACAGTAAAACCGTGCCACACAGTGTTTGGGAAGTTGGTTGCCCGAGGTGGGACCCACCTATAGGCTGGCGCATCTAATAGATGCACCAAAAACCTAGGGGGATCCTCCTCAAAACCCTAAAATGCCCCTACACTTCGGAATGTCATATTTGTTGATGTACAGCTCCGAATTGGGTGATTCTTGGCTCGTTGGAAGGCTGAGGACTTCTACTTTTTAATGGTATAATATTCAATCATAGTAGAAGATCCTAGCTAGTCCTAGTGCACCACTCATCATCTATTGCCCGAAAAAGTCAGGTTTAGATTCGGAATGGGTTCTAAAGGTCTGGATTGGTTTATAAGGGATCTGGGATGTTTCTTAAAGGTTTGGGATGGCTCCTAAGGTTTCGAGAGGCTCCTAAGGGTTCCATACATGCCATCAAAAGCTTAAAAATGCATCTCTCTCGAAATGTGTCTCGATCGGGCCTTAGGCCAAATTTGGGGGTAAGCATGGGATTGCCCTAACGGGGGAACTAGCGGTTCAGGTTTTGGGGTTAAAATGGTTGAGATATAAAAAATTCTTTAATTTTGGTTAAATTTTGTTAATTTCGCTGAAATTAATGAAATTTTGCCATAAGTTTCGTCCGACCCCTATTTCGATGAATTTTGGAGAAATTTTGAGAAATTTCAGAGAAATTTGTTACTATAGTGTAGGGATGCAAGTTTTAATTGAAAATCAAACCCGAAATGGATTGAAATTGCCTAAAACTAAAAAACTTGGAATTGATTTCCAATCAGTTTGGTTTCTATTTTTATTTTCAAAATAAAAAACTAGTTGAGTAGGTTTAGAAAACTGATCCAAAATGGAAAAAAACTAAAAAACCTATAATAATAAAAAAATAATAAAAGTATTTTTGAAAAATAAACTGAAATCCAAATGATTTATATCGGTTCAGTTTCTAGCTTTTGAAATTTGGGTTAACCGAAACCGAATTATTTCAGTTCGAATTCGGTTTAGACAGAATCAATTTGAAAAAATAATAAAATTGGTTTCGATTCTATTCAATTCGATTAACTTAAATGCTACTCCGAATCACGTGTAACACATGTCATGTAGATGTGTGCCACGAGTTAAAAATGATAGTTGGTTTATCACCTGTCAACTTAATTCCAACCCCATTCTTTAAAACAAAGTATGAATCCAATGTTAGAGGCCCCACAGATTATACACCTTTCTTTTTACTTCTCCTCTCTTATAACGTGGACAAGAGTTGAGTGTCCATCGTTTACTTTTTGGGTACCTCTCTTTGCAGGCCCCTTAAAACCCGTTGATTACTTTCGATCAGATGATGGAGATCTTGTTTCACCTCGATCTACCACACAATGGATCTTGAGATTATGGTGCACCTATCCGACAGTAGGTTTGTGATTCCATGTGTTACATATCTCAAAAAATGACTCTTCAATTATATGGCACACCTCATGCCCAAACGTGATTTTATGGCCTTGTTTGGGATTTGGGACATGTCTAGTCATTTCCATTTGAGTTTGTTTTTCCACCTCCTAACTTAGCCTTTACTAGACCTTGGAGATGTCTAGTAATTTCCATTTGAGTTTGTTTTTGTAGCTTGAAATAAAATGCAACTTAGTGTAACAGTCCACATAGTGGATGCCAAGAAGAGAGAATTGGAAGTCAAATCTTGAAGCTGATGGAATTACAGGGAGTGAACCATGGTGGACCCCACCATGAGGGTTGTTCACCATGCCCTAGGCCCCTAGAAGCCCTAGAGTGAAAGAGAAGTGGGGCCCACACTGACTGGAGTGCAGCAGCAGAGTGTACAAGCCTTAAGAGAAACAGATCCAATAGCTCAAGTAGTCCTCGAGCAGATTTGAGCCTTCCCAAACATCCACTCGAGTTGTCTCGAGTGGATCACATACTCAGAGTTTTAGTGTCGAGCAGTTCAGAAGACTGCTGCAGCATCCACTCGAGTGGTCTCGAGTGGATGAACCTTCAGAAAGCTTATCTCGAGTGCCTCTCGAGCACTTTACTCCTTCTACAACATCCACTCGAAGCCACTCTAGATCAGAGACTGAATTTCCGACCCATTGAACACTTTAAACCAGCAGCACTAAACCACTCAAGTGTTACACTGCTAAAACAAGGATCTTGTCGAGCTTCTGCATTACCAGTCGACAATTTGTCAAAAATCCTTTAGAAAAGAGCCCCAACCTGTTGAGATACTTTCAACAGAACTCTACCCACTCAAGATCCACTCGAGTTTGATGTTTTGAAGCTCCAACTACTCGAGCAGTTATACTCTTGAAGACTTCAGCCACTCGAGTCTGTTCACTGAAGCATTATCCACTAGAGATCCACTCGAGTCCTTTACTCAGAAATTTCAGCCACTCGAGGCACAGGTTCCAACCTTCATATGTGAACCTCAGGGGTATTTTGGAACTTTCACAGCACCTAGGGCACACTCCCCAATGTATTATGCTTGCCCTAACTAGCAGGGGCAACACTAGATTGCAAATGGGCCACATCACCAAGATCCTAACAAACTTGATTCTTCTTTTCTCTAATTGGCCAATGCAAAAAGGTGCTTTATGGATGGTATATATAGAAGAAAAGCATGTAGAAAAAGCTATCTGATGCAAGAGGAACCTTGAGGGATATTCTTACTTAGGTCATTTTTAGGGTTAGGTCATTTTTTCATTTTCTTCTTCCCTTAGCTCAGCATTTGCTGGCTAAGTTCTTTTTAATAGTTAGGATTAATCCAAAGCTGTAAAAGGACTGTGTATAATCATTATAAAGGGTTTGGAGGAGTACAGAGACTGCAGCCTTGAGGGCTCACCATTGTAAGTACCTTTTAAGTAATGAAAGTTGTGTTTACTGTTCCATTAAATCTGTAATTTCTTGTGCCTTGCATTTAGATCATTATAGGTTTTCTGCACCTATAGATGCATGAGCTTATAGCCTTACACGCAAAGTAGTTGTAGTGGTTTTCATGTTCTGATTTTAATCCCCATGACTGGAGTACATCTCTGGGATAATCTGTGACCATTCAAGTGGACAGGTTATAGCCCTAGGACTAGTCCGTATCTCAGGGTTGGATTGGATTCTACTTCCTTTCATTTGCTTGTAGCCAAATGAAGGACAGCTACATATCCAATCCATGCTCTTTTATATCAAGCCCTTTTTCGGTGATAAATCAATCCTTACTTATTTACTTCTCACCCATTTTTAGTTTCTTTTTCTAAATCCATTTCCATCCTTCTCTCTAAACCCCCTTTCTTTTACTTTAGATATGTTATTTTTTATTTATGTTTTTAGTTTTGTGACACCAAAAAAACTCCCTCTTACCTTTGCTTTCCTTGTTTACGTTAGAGCTGCCAGATCTGTAGCAGATCTGGAGGTCTACCATTAGTTTTACTTTTAGATCAAAAATTCCTGTGAGACAAACTCTTACTTATCAAAACTTGCTACAACAGCCCTGGATCTTGCAGGATTATATGTTTATTTTGATTTTTGTGTTCTATCCCATATTCTTATTCCACTCTATTTCTGCCATAATTGTGTAATAAAGAACAAACCAAACATAAACCAACATGTTTTTGGCGCCGCTGTCGGGGATCTTTGATCTAATTAGTAGATCTAAGTTTTCTTTATATTTTTATTTAGACTTGTTTGTTGTAGTTTCTGTGTTTGAATAAAGTACTGCTGTATTTTTGGGATTTATGCAGATCTAGAACAATAGCAAATAGGGAGCATACAGCTCCAGCTGGAGCAAAAACCTGCCTTAGTTTAAATCTTTTTCCTCCCTTGTCTTACTTTCATTTCTGCATTCTTAAATTATCAGCAGTAGTGTTTTAATTTCTATTTGTACAACCGTGGGATTTTTGACGATCCCGTCGCGACGATGTGTACCCTCTAAAAGATATAGAGTCGCCACCCAGAGCTTTTGGTGTCCCAAGAAGTCTAGATCAATTTTGTGAGCACCGAAGTGCCAAAAATGTGATTCTGATTCACTGGTCTACACCAAAAGCACTTGGGTAGGGGCTTCGGTTATCGATCGGGAAGGTGTTAGGCACCCGATCAACCCGGTCTAATGCAGTCTCTACTTATGGCCAAAATAAAAGGAAAATTAAAATGGAAATAGCACTTACCCTTTGCCCTAAGGCACCTAGATCCTATTTGTGCCCCTCCGCACTTGCCAAGATTTCGGAGGCGTAACGACACAAATTAGAGGATAGGAGAAAATCCAAGAAGGTAGAGGAGTAGAGGGGAGAGCAAGAGCTCTCGGGCCCTTGTAGCACCGCTGTAGTCCTTCGCGTGAGGGAACTTTGGTGAGGTTCCAGTAGCTTGGATGGTTGAATGAAGGGTTCTAGCTCCTAGGGCTTGATGGTTAAGAGATAGAGAAAGAAGACTAAAGGATAGTGCTCTCACAAACTCATGGGATGGAGGATTGGGTCTCTAGGATGATTTAGGATTCTGGAATTTATATGGGTTTTTGGTGCACCAAAGGGAGTAAAGGATCTCTTACTCTTTTCTCTCTTTTGGAAAAATTTCAAGCCCCTTAATCCAAGGGGAGGGGCACTCTATTTTTAGGCAAAGGGTGGGTTAGGAGGGTGCTTAAAGGCTAATTAGGGTTAGCAATTAGGTAATCCTAGCATCTAAGGCTTCCTAGGGTTTCAAAAGCTTAAAAAGGTGTGAATTAGGTTCAATGGTAGATGAAAGGGTGAGGTTTCAAATGACTAGAGGGTTGAAAATAGGGTAAGCATGGGTGCAACAGTCCTAATGAAACTCATCCTATACTTTGAGATGGTCAACAAGTCAAACCCTAAAAGTGAAATTCGAGTAAAAAACCATCAGTTACTGTAGCTAAGCCTGGCGCATGTATTAGATGCGCCAAGCATAGCTACGATGTCTGGAAATCTAGAGCCTGAGGTGGGTCCTGCTTACATTTGGCGCAAGTATTAGATGCGCCAAGCCATTTCTAGGAAAAAATCTTGGCGCATGTAATACATGCGCCACATATGCCCTAGCCAAGTGTGGTTTCCGGGACTTGCTCGGGTTGCTGTAAATTTTGACGTACAACTCAGATTGAGGTAATTTTTGGCTTGTTGGAAAGCTGAAAACCTCTACTTCTCAATGTTATAAGATTCAATTTCAGTAGAGGTCCCTGTCAGCCTTGGTTCATCTCTCTCTAACCAATGCTCAGGAGGGTTAACCAAGGGTTTCTAAAGGTTGGGGGTAATTCCTAAGGATATGGGCAAGTTTCTAAGGGTTTAGGAAGATTCCTAAGGGTTTAGGGCAAGTTGCTAGGGGTCTGGGAAGTTTCCTAAGGTTATGGGAGAAGCTATCGGAAGCTCGGGAGTGCGCCTCTCTCGAAGTATGTTTCGATCGGGGCTTGGGCCAAATTTGGGTGTCTACAGATGCCCCTCTTTGACATCCGATCACTAATGATCGAATGCCAAAGACAAGAGACATCTGAAGAGGCCCAAGGCATTACTGACGGGTCTGCTACATTCAGAATGAATTTCAAATATCAGGTGGGTAACATGGTGACTAAACCAAAGCCCTGTATATTGGGAAAAACATCCATTTCTCAAGGTTATTGGTCCCCAAGTGCTTAGCGAAATTACCCGGCATAACCGAGGTGGAACGAGGTATGAAAGCCCAATATGCTGAGAAAAAAGTCCGCTTTTTGAGATGATTAAAGAAGTTCGACGTTTGAGTTTCATTCTGAATAAAGCAGCTCCATGAGTGAGGGTGATCGACCCATATTTAAAGATAGGCGCAAGACAAATGCGCGAAGGTCCACAACTTGTGTCCAATCATACGAGGCATTAATTTCCCCATTTGACTGGTCACGGGTGCCCCTGTGTGAAGCAGGGTTCGAGTTCTTTGGGTGAACCCAACGATCCTGAAGTTGATATAGCATGACTACCCGAGCAGAGCGAATTGATGTCGAAACGCTTTTTGGGAGTACATGCGCTTTTTTTTATTTTTATGTAACATTTTATGTAGAATGTTTTTGTTATTTTATGTGGACTTTTATGTGGAAATTTTGGTATTTTATGCGGATTTTTATGTGGAGATGTTTTGTTCGTTTATGTGGAATGTTTTTGACTTTTTTACTGTTATTTCATGTGGAATTTTTGGTATTTTATGTGAGCTTTTTATGTTATTTCATGTGGAATTGTTTTGGTCTTTTTCTCTATTATTTCATGTGTGCTCGGGATGTTTATTGATCCTGAGCCACTTATTCTAGCACAGCCTCCCAGGCAGATCAAATGGAGATCGACGTGCCACTTTGGGGGCGTGTGCACCTCCTCGGGTCTGAGGAAGATCTGGCTCGATGTGTGCAACTCACAAGCCAAGCCCAAAATGGGCTAAGACTAGCCTGGCTCATGTATTAGATACGCCTGGCCAAATCTGGCCCGAATAGCTTGGTGCATGTAATACATGCACCCGGCCAAAATGGGGCCGAATCATGCTTGGCACGTGTATTACATGTGCCAAGCCAAAACTGGGGGTTTTTAAAACACCCGAGCCCGAGCCAAAAGGGGTCTTTTTTCAAAAATTTCTCTCCCTCCCTCTCTAAACAAAAATGGGACTCCTTCCTAGGGTTCCTTTGGATCGATTCCAAGTGTGCTTCATTTTCGTTGTTTGCTGGCGTCGATTAAACACCCGCTCTACGCTGCATCAAGGACCCAATTTCTTTTGAAAGTAATCACTTTAAACCTATTTTTATTTGATTTTTCTTGAAATCTTTTGTAATGTGGTTATGATTCTTGCTTTTCTAGATAATAAGTGAATGATATTTCTTGCAAGTGCGATTATCCATGATTGGTTTGATCTTATTCCATGTAAATGATGCCCCCTATTTTCTTTTTCTTGAGTTATTATATATTTTTTTATTAGGGCATTCTTTCTCTTTTTCTTTTCCTTTTTTCGATTTTTTGGTTTGCATAAATGCTCACACATATATTTTCCTTTTTTTATTTTTTTTGGGTTGCATAAATGTACATGTATGTATTTTTCTATTTTGTTTTTTTTGGTTGCATAAATGCACATGCATATATTTTTGTTTTGTTTTTTTGGATTTTTTTGGTTGCATAAATGCACATGCATATATTTTTGTTATATATTTTTTTTGTTCTCTCTTTTTTTGAAAATGCGATGATTTTTTTGAAAATGATGATGATGATTAGGAAAGAAAAAGGTCCTACTTATCTCCTTGTTAGCCTGTTTAGCAAATGATTTCTTGCTATCGATATGTCTTAATTCTATTGCTTGTATCCGTCTCAGGATGTCGAGCAAGGAGGAGTACGCGCAGGAGGAGGGGCAAGAGCAAGAAGAGGGGCTGGAAGTGGCCTATGGTTCTCGAGGGGAACAATCTTTCGTAGTGCAATGCTCCTCCCATCCCTAGTATGAAATGTAGGGCAAGCCTACCCGTACCAGTCTCCTTCATCAATAGTACGTTCATGTCTCCAACTTTGGTATTGCCAGCAAGGTAATGAAATAGGCTTTGTAGTTTTATGTGAGCTTGTTATATCTTCAGCATCTGACACCACTTTATTTGGATGCAGGACTTACCCTCTGTCACCTTCCGAGGAGGCTGGTTGGACCTTCAGTGCTTCTGTCTCTACCTCCCTCCAGTCGTGAAGTTCCTTCTTGCCCAAGCTGATTTCGAGGACTTCCTCTCGTGCCTTGCCATGCGGGCCGACGCTGCCTATCTGAAGGCCCTGATTGAGCACTTCCCTCTCGAGACTATGACCTTTCATATGACCATGGCTGAGATGACTCTTACCCCCATCGATTGGTCTATGATTATGGGGATTCAGATAGGGGGTATGTCAGTGGCCGACCTTCTCGTGCCCAGTCCGGATGAGGTAAACCAGCTAATTGGGGATTATCCCACCTTCGCAAACATACATGTCTGCGATTTTAAAATGTCCTGGCTATCTGATTTGTTTATGGAGAATGAACTGGTGGACCTGGGGAAACCAGATGCAGATATTTTCATGAGCCAGAGCATGCAGTGATGTTGGCTCACATTTTGCGTCTCTTCCTGGTGGGCATGACCCTCCTCTCAAATGTCAGCGGCGGTCGGGTCTCATTGCCCCTGCTCAGTCTTATGGTAAATTCAGATGACATGCACAGATACGACTGGGGTGGGGCTGGATATGCCGTCCTGATGTCTAGCCTAGCCTGAGTATCATTGGGGAACTCGGTTTTTATTGTCGGCTTCTGGACGGCGATTGAGGCAACCACTAACCCCTTTGCTTATCTTGGTTTATTGGTTAGTCATCTATCATGTTTCTAACACACCCTTTTCGTATGCTATTCTTTTCAGATTTGGGGTTATTTGCACTTCCAGCCTAGCCACCCCCTCCTGCATTCCGACGTATACACGTATCCAGTCATGAGCAACTAGAACACACACCGCCGCAGGGACGTTGGTATGAAGCATCTGGAGATGGGTTTGAGGTCCCAGTTCGACCTACTGATCCCAAAGCAGGTGTGACTATTTCTCTCTTTTCTTTCCCAGCATTTCTTTTTATGCTATCTGCTTGGCTGAAGGGACATTTTTCTATCTGGGCAGGTTATCTATGATCCTTACATTGGTTCTCATTTTTGGGAGCGAGCTGTTGTGGGTCCATCTTGCTTCTTTGTTGACTGATGCATCATCTTTTTCTATGGGGCCTGGGCCAAGGCATATTACCTAGGAGAGAGAGTGGTCCACCAGTATCGAGACCATTTTGCTGTGCCACAGGCTCCTCTTGCGGATGTCATGGCTCCTGTGGGTATTGTTGAGGAGCTCTCTGCCTGGTTTCTTCATCATGGGGCCCCCATCAATGATCTCATTGTGGTCAGGGGGTACCAGCTATGGTATGAGTCCCTACCCTATCAGTCCATTCTTCTGTGCTTCGTACCTAGTGCCAATTTCCTAGCCTTTGGCGGTCCGCGATCTCAGGTGTTTCTCTTTTCCTTAGGCATATTTTTAGCAGTTCTAATTCAGTTTTTGCTTCTACTAACCTAAACTCTACACCTTTTCATAGTTCGAGCAGGGAGGTGACTCCAATGATGATGGCGAGGCGACAACGGGTACTGCTGATGCTACGGGAGCTGGTCCCTCAAGTGCCTCTGGTACTGGTTCCTCTGGTAATTCGATTGTGGAGGTTCAGGGGCTTTAAACGCCTCGATGATGCCTTCCTTGGGGGTTTATGTAAGTCCGTAGAGGAGCAGGCCCACATATCTACTGATGCAATCTGCTAACTCAATCCGGATCCCTCCTCTTGAATTGGTATTTGGGGTCAGCAACTTTTCTCTTTCCGCATCTTGTTTCTCAGAAAATTGCATGTGCTGGCGCCTATAGATGAATGTCTATTTCCTTTTTATGTAGGACTACGTGTCGGTGGTGAACCAGGCAGAGTATTACTGCAACATAGTCAGTCTTCAGGACGTGGAAGTGGTGAGTATCATACTGACTAGTTCTGATCATCGCCTTGCTATTTTTCTCTTTCAACTGATCTTGACTGATGGCTTTGGCTATGACTTTCAGCGCGCTTGTGAAAAGGAGTCGCGCTCCCTGCTTAGCCGACTTTCTTAGGTATGGGCTCAAGTGGGAGATGTCCGGACATATCAGAGCTCTTCGTGCAAGTGCAAGAAGTTCAAGGGCACTAATAAAGATTAGGCTTTGCTTTAGAATTTTGAGACTTTTTGGGACATATATTTGTTGAGACTAAGTAATGGATGATGTGGCACTTGTTGATTTTGTTTAGATGGTTTTTCCAGTTTCTTCAGATGAATGTTGGTGCTTTTCCTTTTAATTGCATGATCTATCTCTCCTTTGCTTGCTATAGTATTTCAGATTGCTTGCAGGATGGGTTTGATTTTGTCAAAAGGGATGGCCTCTGGGGCCACATACTTTGTTAACACTTGGCCACTATTTCCACGCTGGTGTGGATTTTTCCTACATGAAGATTAATACAAGTTTGATGTGACCAAAAACTAAGTTTTCCCCTCTGTATAGGGTCTATTGTGTGTCTTTATAGATAAGAGGCATAAAGTGTAGGCAAGCAGTCAAAAAAACTCCTCCCCCACCCTCACTTTTTTGCATGTGGGGACCTAAGTGACCTGGAGCATGTATTACATACGCCAAGCCAAAACTGGGGAAAATTGTGCTGGCGCATGTATTTCATGCGCCAAGTGCTTCCAGAGGGCAGTGGGGCCTTCTTGAGCCTGAGAATGCACTTTTTTTCCTTCTCTCTTGACCTTAACTTGCCACTTTTGCTCCCCTTTTTTCTTTTCTTGCCCCCAAGGTGGGTCCATCTTCCTACATTGAATTTGTTTCCTTGGGAACATCTTTGTACATCAATGGACCAACTTTCCAACCCCGCCTCTCATGGGGGGTCCGGGACCATGACACTTCCCTCTTTGGGCGTGGGGCCCAGTTTTCTAAGGAAGTGGCTTGAGATCATTAATGAGAGCAAGCTTGAGGGTTTGGATAGGCTCGGCTTGGCCCGTCTAGCATCCTTCCTTGAAGTTCCTCCGCTTTCGGATTTCATTTACGCCGTGACTTCATTTTGTGGGGTTAACACTCATGTTTTCCATTTTGGGAATCGTTAGTTAACTCCTACTCTCGAGGAGCTCTCCAATCTATCGAGTTTGAAGCTGCATAGAGACCTTGCGAGAGTGTTGCCAAAACCGGGTTATGCCAGAGCCACTCAGATCACCTTGGGCTTGAAGAAAAATGATTATGAGAAAAGTCTCATTAGGGGGCTGTTGGGTTATTTTAAGTTCTTGCTACTGACTTTATTGGAGACAGTGATAAGAAAGGGGTAAATGAAAAATGAGTGAAAGGTAGAGTGATGATTACGGAGCAGCAAGCCTAAAATATGCATAGTCCTGCAAGATACAGGGCCTGTTGTAGCAAGTTTTAATAAGTAAGAGTTTGTCCCATAGGGAAGTTGATCTCAAGCTCCAAGGGAGGTATCCTTAGTAGGCTCTCCAGATCTGGCTACAGATCTGGCAATCCTAAGTGGAAGGGGATTTAGGGTCACTATAATCTAAATTCTAAGGTATCCTAATGTATAGATTACAGAAAGGGTTAAGAAGGATGGTGGAGTGAGAAAATAAATATAAAAGGGTGAGAAGTATGTTATTAGGTATAGATATGATGGGTTTTGTAACTCAGACTCAGATCTGTTGCTATAGAAATCCTGTCCAATGGTTACATTATAACCAAAGAGGAGAAAGAATCCAACTCACCCCTGTGCCATGATCCAATCCCTTAAGGCTATAACCTGTCCACTTAAATGGTCACAGACTAGCCAATAGGGGAACCACAATCCAGAGATGGGTTAGAACAAGTTAATCATTGTAGGCACTACTTCATTCAGGCTACAAGCTCAAGAATCCATAGGAACCTCATCCTCTAAAGTTCTGTGTGTGGGGCTAGGCCTATAAAGTGCACAAGCCTGGACACACAGGACTAGCAAGAGTTTGAGTACTAGGTTTTAAGCATGGCTATTCACTACTTTAGAAAGGTTGTAGTGATCCAGTCACAAGCCTACAATCTCTACAGCCCACTAAGATCTACAATCTGATGGCGGATCTATTCAACTCTATGGGAGTCTGTCACTGCACAATCTCCCACAAGGCTACAAGCACAGGTGCAGAGAAGAAGAATCTGTCTTAGTTCCATGACTTGGCCTCACCCTAGGGCTATAATTTATCCACTTGAATGGTCACAGACTATCCACAGAGGTTATCCTCTTCACAAATGGCTAAGACAGAACAAGAACATTGCTGCCACCACCATGTTCCCAAGGCTATAAGCACAAGTTCCCATGGGGATTTAGATTTAGTGGGTCCTGTGGTGGGGGAAGGCCTGCAAAGTGCCTAACCTGGACACACAGGTCACTTAGATCTAAATAGTACCTTAGAAGCAATCCTCCATTGCTTACAAAACAACTTAGCAATGGAGGACCTCAAGGCAGCAGCCTTGTACAACACAACTCACAATAAAAATAACATCCCATACATGTAACAGATCCTATTACAAAAACTCTATTAAAACCTATACCAAATAATAATACAAAAGGCATAGCCAGCAAATGCTGGACTATGGAGAGAAAGAAAAAGGAAAAAGAAAACTCCTAAACCCTAACCTTAGCCTACTGTAATTCTACAGTTGGTTTTTTTGGGGAAGAAACACAGAAGTTAAGTCCCAAAAAGGATCCCTTAAACCTAAACTAGGCTTAGGCTTATATAGCAGTTGACTTCCCCTCCAATTAGGGTTAGGAAAACCCTAATTTCTCAATGTAATTGCGGCTCATTCTTGTCCCTTGGATGCCTCGGGGTGTGTGCACGGAGATTGAAGCATTGGAGTGCGTGCCCTAATTGCTGGAGATTCTCAGATTGCCCTTACAGAAGTGGGGAGAAGTTTAGAATTTGATCCTCGCTGGGTCAAAATGATTTTAGATCTTTCCGCGTGGTAGAATTGGCGTCATGAGGTTGAATTGACTTGAAATTCATGCAATCGCGAGATCGACATTTTAGTCATCGCGGAATACAAATGGCTATCGCGAGATTACTCTTTCAGTTTAGAATGGTGCTGGGATTGCTCGCGCGGTTCGTCCCTCGATGAATCTCGCAATAGATCTTCGCGAAGAAGCAGTGTTCAAGAGTTTCTGGGTCGCGTGAGATTCACTGAAGGTTTGTATCTCGTGGCCACTGCGCGACAGCTGTGCGCAAGAATACCTGAAGCTTTCTCTTCTGAGTGAGTCTCGCGAAGCTTAACAGTTCTTCTTTTAAGTTGTGTGAGACTGCGCAAATGCTTTAGACTGAGCCTCACGAGGACCTCACGAAGTCTGCGTTTCAATTCTTTCTGGCACCAAACCGCTCGAGAACGGCGCACAAACTGCACGACCAGTTGTTGTGCTCCTCCAGGGGCTCGCAACAACTGCGCGAAGGCATTATCCTTGGTTGAATTGAACCCTGCGACATCTGCGCGAGGCATTCTTCTTTATGTATTTATGCTTGGATGTGCCTATGCTTCAGCCAACTCTCTGTCTGTGTTCATCCTTCGTTCTGCTGAGGTAGTTCTGGGGCAACAGTGAGCTTCTTGTCATGGTTAGGGGTTTATTGGCAGTTGCTGTTTATTATTTGCAGAACAAGCTTAAAACACTTTTATTAAATGAGTAAGGGTCCAACAGAGATTAAGGGGTGAAGAGTGGTACTTTTCAGGTCTTAACACACCCCCAAACCTAATCTTTGCTAGTCCCTTAGTAAAGCTGTAAATGCCACTTTCGTAGGGATCACAGATATATTTAGCATATGTACCAAGCCTTTTAAACCCCTAGGTGATCCCTAGTGGAGGAGTGAAGTCTCCTGAGGGTTTTTAGTGAAGACACCCACAAACTTCACCATTAAAATAGGTAAATATAGTGCAGATAATGACAACACAGATTCAAATGTTTAAAGTTTCATTCCACATCCATTTAACACTAAGAGGAAACTGCAGCAATGTTTGCATGCCATTTTGAACTTAAAAGTTAACATGTGTTTGCCTGACCATCATTTATTTAACATTAGAATTTCAATGTATGAAAATCAATACCCAACTTGCCTTTGATTCAAGATCCAGGCTGGATACCACCCTAAAGAGGTAAAAATTCAGACCCAATTCTCACTAGGGCTATCTCTCAACATTAATAAACTGAGGGTTTTCATAAACTCACAGCTCAAGAGCAGTTGCAGACCCCAAAAGGGTTTGCAAGCATGAGCATAGGCCAAGCTTTTAATTTCTGACATCTTCAAGGATTTTCACCATAGATTGGGCAACTCTTCATCTTCACATGACAACTCATTTGATTTTGGATCCACAAGGTCTTTGAGAATGGGTTGTAATGTGGCTTATGGGTGAGGGGTGTAAAGAATAAAAGGGGTAAAAAGGAAATCCAAATTGAGAAATCAGCAAGGTAAGGAGTGGTTCATGACTTCACAACCTTCATTCCAGTAAAAACTTCATCTTCCTCTTCTATTTCAGAGGCAAAGGGGCCAGCTTCTCCTTTTCTTTTCAATTTCCAGATGACGATGTTCTCTAGACTTCTCTTTCTTTTTCTCTTTTTTATTTTTATTTTTATTTTTATTATTTTATTTTAATTTTAATTTTTTCTATTTTATTCATTCTTTTGATGAAATGCCACACAACTGCCATTGATACACAGCTGTTCACAAGTTACTTTTCTTCACCTTCTACAGAATATTGGACCATTCTCAGTATCTTTACTTCCTTCTCCTTTACCTTCTGAATTCTCAGAGTGAGGGTAAGGTTGACTCAGGTAATGAGGTTAAGGTGCAAGTTTTTTGGTGTTTGTGAAAGAAAAAATATGATTTTAAGGCTCAACTAGTGTATGCAAAAGGGCAGATTTTAAAAGGTTGGAATTTTAAGCTCAAACTGTCCAAATGAGGGCCTTGGATCATTTTCTTAGTCTCATGAGTGTCGTCAATTAGTTTTGATTTGGAGTTGCACAACTTCTAGTGAAAAAGTCTTGATTCACTTAGTCCTTCGAGCAGAAATAATGCCAAAAATACTCTTTAAAAGAAAATGATGGGCCCAAATCTCACTTGGTATGGTCTTCAATTTTAACTCCTCTTAGGCTCGTTGAGTACTTAACTCAAAAAAAAATTCTAATATTAGCCTCATGGTGGTGTCAAGATCAACTTTTATCTGTTTCTAAAAGTCTGCCACAATATTTAAATGCTTCCTCATTGTATCAAGTTAAGTGAAAATTAACTTTATTCATCCCAGTTAAACCATCATTACTGCACTAAAATTAACTATTCTATTGGCAGACTGCCACACCCCCAAACCATTCGGAATAGTGTCCTCACTGGTTCAGAGGTGATAAAAAGTAGGAGAAACCAAGCAGATAGACAAAAATAAACACGGAAGAATAGAGAGAAACAGAAAATGCAAACGGAACAGTAAGAGACTAAAAGAAACTTGCATTAAAATAAAAAGAAAATATAGCAAAAAGATAGAAAAGGAAAAGACAAAATGGGGGGGGGTCAATGTGTAGCTGGGGGAGGGTTTAAGGAAGATGGAGGGGAGATGCAGGTGGTGCCAGTTTCTTCTTCTTCTTCTTTTCTCTCCTCTCTTTTTCTCTTTTTGTTTTCCTCCTTGGCCAAGATCCGCTGGACCTCATCAAATTCATCCCAGAGAAATTGCAAGGGGTCCGGCTCCTTTGGCGATGGGGGATCTCCCCAGATGGGGTAAAATTTGATTGGGAAATCGAAGGGGTTGTCATCCGCCATTTGTGTGAGGAGGTATGGACTTCTAGGGTTAGAAGAGGAGGGATGAGATGAAAAGGGACGGATGGCCGGTTTAAAAGAGAGGGACGAGGGAACATGAATCGGCGAAATTGAGATAGCGCCCCTTTTCAAGCTTGGCAATAAATGTGTGATGTGTGGGGAAAGAAGAAACACACACTGGCTCTTTGAAAAAGAGAAGGTGCATTAAATGAATGTCCAAAGATAGGCATGGTATTTAAAGAGGTAAGTGTATCGCGCTGGGATCCTCGCGAAGAGCAATCAGATATGAGTAAAGGACATTTCTCGCGCAGCTGAGCTGGGGATCTTCGTGAGGTACACTTAACATGGCACAACAATTTGAAGAAGGAGCCATTGAAATCCCTGAGGCAGGTATTTGCACAGACTTATTCAGCCACCAACGACATCTATCCTCCACATGGATTACTGGTTCAAAGAAACATATCCTCCCAAAACTCTTCTCCCATGAATGACAAAAAGAACAAAATCAAAAGTACCAAACAATCAGAAAGAAACACACAGAACATAGCAATAGACAAAAACTAGAAATTCTATTAAAGTGGAATAAAAATAGTTACAAGTGGAATTACAAGAAGAAAATCCTAAGATACAATCTAGAAGCTAGGATTAATCTGAATCAGAATCTGTAAGGAAATCTCAGCCCATCATTTTAGCTTGTGCCTTAAGGGCAGCTCGGTCTTGTTTCTTCTTTTCTTTCCTCTCCATTTCTTCTCAGCTGGTGTTTTCTTTGCAGTTGGAGCTTTAGGTGCCCTCACCCTTACTTTTGGTCCCTTGGGAGCCTTTGGTTCCTTGGGTTCTTGTGGGGCTTTTCCTTTTCGTTTAGCAGGGGGGTGGCAGGGGATTTTTCTTTGCCTTTGCCTTTGGCTTCTGCTTTGGCCGTGGGGACCACTGGGACTTCCCTTTTCCTTTAGTTGTTGCTTCCTCAGTGGGGACCACTGGGGATTTCCCTTTGCCAGTGGACTCAGGTTTAGCAGGGGATCGTGCCTCTTCAGACTAGGCAGCAGGCTCTTTGCCAATTTTTAAAGGGACAGCTTTGGGAGCAGACCTCTTAGCAGTGACTTTCCTTCGCTGAGGATAAGTTTGCTTTTGTGGTGGTTCAGCAGAGGCCGTGGTAGGGGTAGGTTGCTCTGTAGATGGAGGCTGCTCCTTAGGAGGTGAAGCAAGAGCTTTTCCTTTGTCTTTCTAGGGCTGAGGTGGTGCCTCCTCAGACTGGGCATGTGGAGCTGGAGTAGTAGTTGGCTCAGGCGCAGGCATGTGAACAGAGATGGGGGTCGGATGGTAAGGTTCATTACGGGCAACAGCCAATGCGGATTCCAATGAGGCTATCTTGATTTGAAATTTAAGGACGCCAGTCTCATGGATCTCCTTTTGGATTTTTTGGATTTCCTGGGCATTGTTAAGTCGTTTTTCAAGCATTCTCGCCCGGGCATTCGCTGCAGCAGCATTTGATTTCTCATACTCCCAATTGATCTGATGGTAACTAGTTGTAGCCTTGGCCTTTTAGTAGGCATCCAAAATGTTTGTCCATCCCAATGAGATGCCCAGAAGCTGCTGTCGGTGTTCCTCCGTCATTTTATCAATCTGCTCCAGCAGGGGGGTCTCAATTGATTGGCGAAGCTTGGCCATGCCCCTCAAGACATCTTTCCTTAGGTATGCATTACATCTCATATGATGGAGGATGGTGAGGTAGGGAGGGCTATAAAAATGATGTTTTGGGGCGATGTGTCACGGGGTCGCACTTCTGCAACCTCAGTCCCGTGCGGCACCTAACGGACGCTTCGCTAAGTCAGCCTGCTTCTGATAACAATCGTCGCGAGGGTGTCCTTCGACGCGCTTTCATCCCACGCGGTGCTTCGCTACCGCGTGCAACGAAGCCAACCCATCTGCACATCAGCTCTGATACCACCCACCTAGAGGACGAGAACTCCTCCCAACATGGTTGCCTCTATTTCACGGCCTACCATTCGACTCATCGTGTCCCTTACGACACGCCAATCTGCACCGCTGCGCTAACTTGTCCTGCTCAAGCTTCACCCTGTGCATTGCACTAGTACCTCGCTCGCCTGCCGAACCAAGCCCACAGCCTTGTGCCTCGCGCTCGCGTGCCCTCCTGAGTCCCACACAGCTTGCCTTCGTGTGCGTTCCGAATTACTAGCACACGTTCGTCTTTAGCCCACATGCTGTCGTGCTCAACTGAGTCCCACGCAGCGCCTTAGTGTTGTCTCGCGAGGTTGCCCAGCCATATGCACCGCGACGCGTAGTCCGGGGCCATACATCAACCTTCCTCGAGTTCCACACGGCATCGCTGCGTCGACATCCTAGGCCCACCCTTTCAGGCCTAGGAGACACTTGCGCCCCCTCTGGTAATGCAAGGCCCCGTGTGCGGGGGAATAGCTCTCAAGCTCCCTTCCCCTATATAAGGGTAAAACAGTCATTCAGCCAGAATGGCAGGAGAACCTCAAACCTATTGGTTTGACATACCGCAACGCCTCATGCATCGCTAGCCCACCTTGGCTATGTCGCGACCGTGACGCTCTGCGTCATACCCTCATGCGACCGTGTCGCGTCCTCGCAGCGCGACCACGTCGCAAGGCCAACATGGCCCCATGTCGCGTGCCCTCCTGGCACCACATGTCGTGCCACGTGCACCACGCCGCAAGCTCGAGTATTGGCCCCGTCACAGATGGGAAGATAGGAGGTGGAAGGAGCATGATGGAAAGTGGAGGGAGGGGAAGAGTGGGGTTCTGGGAAGTGGTGCTGGGAGGTAGTTGGGGACTCTGGCAGAGGGGTGTAGTATGCAGGCAATGTTTCAAGGAATGTAGAGATGAAGGCTTGAAATCCTATGGATGTGTTAAGGGTTAAGTCAATGTCTGGGAGAGGGGATGTAGTAAATATGGTTGTGTTGTTGCTTCTTAGTGTGCTTGATTTATGTGTGTTTTGAAAACAGGTTTGCAACTGCGAAATTATACTGAATCTAGAATATTAAAAAGAGTAAAGAAATATCAGCATAGGTAGAAGTGAATTAGCCTGCAAGATCAGGGCCAATTGTAGCAAGTTTTAAATGTAAGTGAGTGAAAGATCGTCCATAGAGAATTTGTCTAAAATGCAAGATAAACCTCCAGATCTGAGCTACCAGATCTGACCTCTTATCCTATCTAGAAAGCACATAAGATGGGAGGTTGAATTTGTCACATTAACTAAATGATAAAAGTAAAAGTTAAACTAAATGATCCAGATCCGAGTTGGGGGAACGTTTGAGGTAAACTTATAAAAAATGGAGAAGTAATATCTAACTTTGATTTGGTCCTTGAAATCTAATGAGAATGACGGCAGCTCAACTGAGAGATGATCCAATCTTCATCTGGCTACAAGCGCAGATGTAAGAGAAATAAATCTAATTTAAGGATTAGGTTTAAGCTTATAGCTATGGTCTGTCCACTTTAATGGCCACAAACCATCCAATAGTCTTTAATCCAAAGCCTTAGTTTAGAACAAGAAGCATCACTACAAATGCCGTGAGAGATTAGGTTACCAACACTAATTCTCACAGGATTAATGAATCAAGGGAAATTGCATGAAAAAAAGTAAATCTAAAGGAGTCTAATGCAATAAGGAGATCAGAGGGAAGCCTTAACATGAGTCCAATTGAGAATGTACGGTTTACAGCAACCTTTTCAAATCCACCATTACAATTACAGAGCACAGCTTAAACAGCTCTCAGATTTGTACTCTTGAATACAACTCTCTTTTGAATTACAGAAATATCTCACAGCTCTCAATTTCAAGTAAAAGTAAAGCTATTACAGGGATTTCAGACAAACTATCTGGTTTGGAAATGGGGGAATAGGAATGAAACTCAAAATCTGGATGCCCAAATTGGGCAAATGGTTCGTCTATTTATAGTTTTCCCTAAGTCCAGCTCAGATGTGTATCAACCAATCAGAAGTGCTCAGATCTGTATTGGCCAATGGTAGTCGAGCACGAGGATCCAGATCTGTTATGGCCAATAAGAATTCCTTGATCTGGTTCAGCCAATCAGGTGAAAAAGGCATCGATTCTGCTATGCATTTTGAAAGTCTGTTAGAGTTTCTAGAAGTTCCTGCCAAGTTATTTCATCTCTGGGTGCTCACGTGGGGTGGAATATGCCTTCGCTTCATGCTTAGAATCTTCTGGAATGTCCTTAGGTTTTTAGATGCATTGGGCCACGTGAAACAGATTACTGAATTGCCCTTGCAAAAGCTGAGAACCTCCAGAATACCTTTTCGCAAAGCTTAGGGGACTTTTCGCAAGGTGTTGTAACTCCTGAAGCTCTTTTCGCAAGGTTTTGGTTCTATTCGAATTGAGTTTTCTTCTTTTCGAAAAGGTAAATCATCTCTTCGAAGAGTTCAGATCTTTGCTAAAAAAGCTAAGCCGGAGTTTTGTTCTTTTCGCGAGTTTGAGGTTCTTTGGAGTTCAGGTTCTTCTGAAAAGTACTCTGTAGTGCCTTTTTCTGTTCGAATTGCTCCATACTTCTTTTCTGGGTTGAGACCAGGTCTTTGCCTCTTCAATTCAGACCTTTCCACAGCTAGTGAGGTTGTTTCTTCTTTTTCTTCCTTTGGATTGACATGGAATGTCATCTTTTTGGCACTTTTGAGCTACTTTCAAGGTTAAGCCTGCCTTTATTGTTAGCTGTAAAACAAACACTTAAAACACTTATTTAGTTCTCTCAAGGGTCTATCAAGGCCCAGATTAAGGGGTGAAAAATGGTATTTTCTAGTTCTCAACACACCCCCAAACCTAAGCTTTGCTAGTCCCTGAGCAAAGACAAAATTTTAAAAATAGAATGAAAAGCCATTTTTGTAGGGAGCACAGTTGCATTTAGCATATGCAACAAGCCTTTTAAACCCCTAGGTGATCCCTAGTGGAGGAGTGAAGTCTCCTGAGGGTTTTCAGTGAAGGTACCCACAAACTTCTCCAATAAATCAGTTAAGATCAATGCAGTTCTGTTAAAGCAAACTTTCATCCAATCAGATTATTCACACCTGCATCAGTCAGGTTGTAAGAAGATTTTCAAGAAAACATCAGTTCAAAACTAAAATTCTACTGTAATTCCTTTATCATTCACTCAGTTGGTGTCAAAAAGTTTTTACAAGAAAAATTAATGAAAAGCTTGCCTTCTATTTGAGAATTCAGTTTTGATGTTACCCCAAATAAGTTGATTTCAAACCCAACTCTCACCAGGGTTTTCACTCAACATGCAGGTAGGAGGGTTGTACTATTTCACACAACTCAAGAGCAGTTACAGCCCTCAAATAGGACTGTAAGCAGGAGCATAGGCATTGCTTTTTAGTTCTGAATTCACTGCTCTTTTCACCATAGATTACACAAATCGTTATCTCCATGTGACAGCTCAATCCATCTTTCATCAGTAAGGACTTTAACTTGGGTTGTAATGTGCCTTATGGGTGAAATTTATCAAGAATAAAAGGGTTGGAATGGAGTTCAAAATTTTAGAAGTCAGTCAAGGTAAGGAGGTGGTATGGACACCTTCTTTATTTCAGCACAATTTCATCTTCTTCTTTGAATTTTCAGAGCCAAAGTGGGAATCTTTTTCTCTTTCTTTTTCACACTTCCAATGAAATGACTTCTCCCCTTTTTTTTTTCTTTTCTTTTTTTTTTTTCTTTTTTTTTTTTCTTTTTTTTTTTTCTCAAATCAACATTGACTGGAATGCCACATTTCTTCTGCTGATACATCATTGCCTTCAATTATTTTTCTTTTTCTTTTACCAAACTATTACCCAACTCACCTTTCTTCAGCTTTCTTTCCTTTACCTTCTGAATTCTCAGAGTGAGGGTTAGGCTAAATGAGGTTGATGAGGTTTCAAAGAAATCTTTGATTTATAAAGCTCAAATGGTGTGTATCAAGGGCAGTTTTAAAAGGTGGGGCTTTTTGAAGTTCAAATTGTCCAAAAGAAGGCCCTACATCATGTCTTTAATATCATGATTGCTGTCAAACTATTTTAACTTGGATATATGTAACTTCTAGTGAAAACAAGCAGGTTTAAACAGTCCCTAGAGCAGAAACAATTGCCAATTCATACCTCCAAAGAATACATTTCAGGTCCAAATCTCACTGGGTGTGGTTTTCTATCAAATTCCTGAGGTATATCATCACTGTTTTCTCTCTTTTTAGGTTTACTAAAACATCAATTTTCTTTTGGAAATCTTCTGACATTCATTTCATGAAAGTATTAGAATTACACTAGAAATTAATTTTAAAAAGTTTTAACTTCCTTATTTTTCAAAACAACAGGTGTGAAATTACTTCATTTTCATAAATTCTACTGATCATAAGCTGCACCAAGCATTAACTTACTTATTTTATTTGCATACCTGCCATACCCCCAAACCAAAGGGGAGCAGGGTCCACACTGGTCCAAAGCGGAGAGGAGATATAAGCAAGAAAAAAAATATATCATGATGACAGGAGGACAGACAGAAATGCACATTAATTTCACAAGAAAAATCAAAATTTATATTACAAACTTATACCACAGATAAGTACAAAGTGCTTTAATAACTGGGGTCAAAATCTGTGTCATAAGTTGGTTCAATTGGCTCAGAACTGGAGTCACTGTCAGAATCATAACTAGAATCAGTATTGGAGTCTGAACTTGATTGAGCTTTCTCTTGGATTGTGTTTTGCAGCTCAGTGTATTCCTCTGATTTGATCTTTTTGGTGAGGCCAATGTACTTGCCAAGTCTAGTGGTCTTCAGTTTTTCCTGGTCAAGTTGTGCTCACAACATGGTCACCTTGTGCTGCTCACTCCGAACCATCTGAAAGGTTTGACCCAGCAAGTCCTTCATTTTCTCCCTCTCAAATTTCATAAATAACTCCAACTTTCGAATCTGGTTTTCATAAGGGGTTCGGATGTAGGCTTGTAAATCAGCTAACCCCTTTAGAATATCTTGACAGATATAAGGATTTTCTTCCATGGCCCTTCTGAGGGTGGAAAATCCGGGAAGGGGAATGGAATGGTAGGGGACCAAAGGTGTCCCAGCTGTGAGAGAGGGAGAAGAAGTGTCCTGAAGGAGGACTTCAGGGTCGGTCTGAGTGGCTTGCTCAGAGAAAGTGGGGAGTGGTGAAGGAGATGCAACCAGAGGGACTTCAGGTTCAGTTTGGGTTGCATGGGCAGTAGTGGTGGGGGTGGGCAGATCAACCAATACTACCTCTGGTTCAGTTTGGGTAGCATGGGAATCAACAGTAGGTACAGGGGTAATGTTGGTTGTGTGGGATGTGGAGGCTAAGGTTTGGAGCAGGTCATTGGTCACAGATTGGTTTTCTGTGTTAATTTGGAGTTGGGCTTGGATGGATTGGAGGTATGCAAGTATTTGGTTAATAGAGGCAGGTGGGGGAGAGGTGGGCATAGCGGGGATTGGTACAACTGAAGTGGAGGGTGGGGGTGCAATGGCTGTAAAGGGAGAAGTAGGTAAGTGAGTGAAATGATGAGGGTCAGGTATAGGGATAGGGTCAAGTATCCCATTAAGGAAGAATAAGCCTCTGTAGTGAAAGGCTCAGGTTCAGGTGTATGGGATACTTCAGGTGTGTGGGCTGAATGAGCAGGTGAATTTGAGGGGCTTTGGAGCAGAGGAGTACAGGGAGATGGGGTATCTGATCTGTGCAAAAAAACATGGGCATTGGTGGGAGAAATTGGTGGTGTGAGTATGGTTGGAGTGGTTGGTGTAGAGGGGGAATCTATAATTGGAATAATGGAGGGTATGGGAGATGGGACAGCTGGGATAGGTGAAGTGGCAGGGCCTGGAATAGGGGAGGAGGGTGAAAGGCCAACTTCCTCAAGAGTTGGTGCAGCTGAAGAGCTGGTCACCATGGGAAGGATAGTTTCTTCAAAAATGGGTGCAGCTAAAGAGCTGGTCACCACAGGGTCTGGCGGAGCTGCTTCAAGAAGTGGTGCAGCTACAGAGCTGGTCACCACAGGTTCTACCAAAACCGGTTCTAAGGGGACTGAGGCGGCAGGTTCAGTGAGTTCATTACATTTGTAGGTTCAGTGAGTTCACCTTCCTCTCTCATTCTTCTCGGCAAGCTTGGCTTGTAGTCCAAGCCTTTTTCCAAAATTGTGAGGAGCAATGACTTCAAATGGCTCCTCATTATCAATGTCAAACTTGGCTCACGAGGAGGTGTGATCAATCTACCAAATGGGAGGCGGTGAATTTACGCTCCTTTTTCAACTTGGCACTAATATCGCCATGGCTTAAAAATTAACATAGGGGCATTGAAAAGCCCTTAGAAAAATGAAAGAGAGCCTCGAATTGGTGTTCTCCTCTCTGGTCGTGCCGGTGACATAAAACTTCCCTCAAAATGGAGTCCATCAATAGAAATTGGGGGGCTAGGTCTCTCCTCATGATGGACTGTCCAGTGCCCACAATTCCTTGGGTTAAATGTGCAGCCATTTCTCTAAAGGAGGCTGTTTCTGGAGCAGCCAATGGACCAGCAAGATCAAATTGGAAGGGTATCCCCAAAGCATTCCCTATGTCTTCAAATGTGACAGTAAGATCGCAATCATCAATTAAGATAACCAGGGTAGGGACATCAGCATCTCTTTCAGTGACCTTGATTAGGTTTTGGTACCATAACTTCACCATTCGTGGGTAAATTTTCTCTGGCAAGGGGGTAAGGATATTTCTTAGTGAGGCATCTCTTATGTATTTTAAAGATAACAGGCAATCCGGTTTGTTGACAAAAAAAGTTTCGTCCACAATCAGCTCAGGAATTAGCTTCTGAGCGTCAATGAATGGATTTGGCAGTACCAAATGTATAGGCAGAGGCGGAAGCTCAGGCTCAGGACTAGCAGCAGCAGAGATGGGTTCCTCATGTCTCACTTTCTTCCCTTTCTCCACCCTATCCACTTTATCCATAGATAGTTTTCTTTTGGCTGAAGTTTTGGTTTTTCCTTTTGGGGTAGGTTTGCTAACTTTCTTAGCAGAGGATTTTGGGAACATGGTAGCCAACGATTTCTCTACTTTTCCCATTCTAAATTGATGTATGAAAATGCCCACAACAGATGCTGACACAAAATCAAATTTTCCAAATGATAAACAGAGAGAATGTGTAGAGAAATACCGAGATCTAGGGTTTTTGCTTGAACGTGTTGTTTGCTTGCAGAAATCCCCCAGACTAGAAGCTAAAATCCTTCTCTGAAAACTCAAATGATCGAACAAAGGTGAAGAAAAGTGTAGCAAGATTCTCAAATCGCGCAAGGAAAGAAAGAAATAGGGTTTCTGTGGAACAGGTCGCTCTTCAGAAAGCTTTTGAATATGAAACCCCTACTTCGAAAGGGTTTAAATATACTCAGAGTTAATTTCGCAGTCCTTTTTAAGTTTTCAAAAAGTTCCAAAATAGACCTTTTGCCAACCGCGAATGACATCAGTACCATTCGAAAAGTTAATAGCTTCAGAAACATCTTTTCGAAAAGAAATTAGCTTCAGAACCAACTATTCGAAAAGCAAATAGCTTCAGAAATATATTTTCGAAAAGAAAATGGCTTCAGAACTATCTTTTCGAAAAGAAAATAGCTTCAGAACCAACTATTCGAAGAGCAAATCCTTGCTTTCGAGCAGTTCGTTACAAATCCAGAGTCTTTTCGAAAAGTAATTTGAACTTTACGAAAAGATAATTATTACTTTGCGACTTAACTTGGAGCATATTTAAACCATGCGAAAAGAGACAAATCATGAATAAAAATAGAAACAAAGAAACTAAGCAAAAACTATGAAATAAAAACATAATGTACAGTTATCCACCATCAGATTTTTGGAGGTTCGTGATGACATATGGGCAAAGACAGTTCTCGGGTATTTTCAATGCATGGTTTGAGCTCGACCATTTACTTTCGTGGATGCTTCCATTACTTGGATCAAGGATGTGACTCAAGAAGCTATGCGAATAACGATGTATGGCCCTTCCCATCTGGATCTCAGCTTTCCTGGGAAAAACTTGAGTTTTGAGTTAAATAACCATACCTTAGAGCCAGCTGTGAATTCTTTTCTCAATAAATTTTTATCATGGAAAGTTTTGACTTTCTCTTTGTAAAATCTTGAATTTGTTTATGCATCCATTCTTAGCTCCTCCAACTCAGCAAGTTGCAGTTTCCTGTGATTACCAGCAATAGTTAGATCCATGTTCAATGTTTTAATGGCCCAAAAGGCTTTATATTCTAACTCTACTGGTAAATGGCATGCTTTGCCATAGACCAACCTGAATGGGGACATACCAATTGGGGTTTTATAGGCTGTCCTGTATGCCCACAATGCATCATTCAGCTTAAAGGACCAATCCTTTTTATCCTTCTTCACAGTCTTTTCCAAAAAATGTTTGATTTCTCTATTGGAAATTTGCACTTGTCCACTGGTTTGTGGATGATATGGAGTGGCTACTCTATGAGTCACAGAGTATTTTTTCAATAAAGTTTCAAAATGTTTATTACAAAAATGGCTTCCCCCATCACTGATAATGGCTTTGGGAAAACCAAACCTGGAAAAAATGTGATCCTTAAGAAATTTAAGAACCACTTTGTGATTGTTTGTTTTAGTGGTTGTGGCTTCAATCCATTTGGATACATAATCCACAACTACTAAAATGAAATTATTCCCATTGGAAGGAGGAAAGGGACCCATGAAGTCTATCCCCCAAACATCAAACAACTCAACTACCAAAATAGGGTCAGAAGGCATTGAGTTTCTCTTGGAAATCTTTGCCCAATTTAAGTTTTGGCAAGACTTACAATCTTTGTGAGAGCATCTTTGAAAAGTGTAGGCCAAGAAAATCCGCACTGTAAAACCTTTGCAGCAGTGTTGTTTCCACTAAAATGACCTCCACAAGCCTGTTCATGACACATAGAAAGTATTCTATGAAATTCTTGGTCAGGGATACATTTTCTTACTATTTGGCCTGCACAACTCTTAAACTGATGAGGATCTTTCTAGATGAAATGTTTAACCTTTGAAGAAAAGATCTTTATCCATTTTATTCCAATGTTGAGGAATTCTTCGAGCCAAAAGTTGACTATGTCTGCACACCATCGGGTCTGTATACTAATGGCAAAAACTTGCTCATCATCGCAAAATTCATTGATAGGCAGCCTATCATACTCACCGGTTAAAATTCTAGAAAGGTGGTCAGCCACCACATTCTCCACCCCCTTTTTATCTTTGATCTGTAAATCAAATTCTGTAATAGGAGAATCCACCGATTTATCTTGGTTTGGTGTCCTTCTTAGATGAAGGTATTTCAAAGCGAGTGGTGGATGAACACCACTATTTGTGAACCCAAGACATATGACACGAATTTTTCTAAAGCAAAAACAATTGCTAGCAGACCTTCTCGCTTGTTGTGTAATTGAGTTGTGCATCAATCATTGATCATCGGCATAAGCTATGACATGAGGCGAGCTTTTCTTTTCTCGCCCAAGGACAGCTCCCAAAGCATAACCCGATGCATCACACATCAGTTCAAAAGGTAGTGAATAATCTGGAGACTGCAATATTGGAGCTGAAATCAAACAGTTTTTTAAAAATTCAAAAGCCTTCATGCATGCATTATTGAAAACAAAAGGGACATCTTGGCACAACAAATGACAAAGAGGTTTTGTTATTTTACTGAAGTCCTTAATGAACCTTCTGTAAAATCCGGATGTCAGAAAACTTCGGTTTGTTTAACGGTTTTGGGAGGTGGTAAATGTGCAATTAAATCAATTTTTGCTCTGTCCACCTCAATGCCCTTGTGAGAAACAACATGGCCAAGGACAATGCCTTGGGTGACCATGAAATGGCTCTTTTCCCAGCTCAAAACTAGATTGGTTTCTTCACATCTTTGTAATACCAATTTGAGATGATGTAAACACTGGGAAAAACTGTCTGCGTAGATTGAAAAATCATCCATAAAAATCTCCATAAATTGGTCAATCATATCAGAGAAAATGGAATACATGCATCTTTGAAAGGTACCAGGAGCATTACAAAGACCAAAAGGCATTCTCCTATAGGAAAAAGTGCCAAAAGGGCAAGTGAATGTGGTTTTTTCCTGATCTTGTGGGTACAGGAATTTGTAACCGGAGTAACCATGAAGAAAACAAGAATAAGCTTTTCTGCTAGCTTATCTAAAATCTGATCAATGTATGGGAGGGGGAAATGGTCTTTTCTAGTCATTGCATTTAATTTTCTGTTATCAATACAGACTCTCCACCCTGTTGCTTGTCTGGTAGACATAAGCTCACCAGTCTGTGATTACAACGGTGATCCCAGATTTCTTAGGTACCACCGTAGGTGCCACCCAAGTGAATCAAATGGGGTAAATGACCCCTGCATCCAACAACTTAACAACCTCTTTCATGACCACTTCTTGCATATGAGGGTTCAGCCTCCTTTGTATTTCCCTAGAAGGCTTTGCATCTTCTTCCAAATGGATTTTGTGCATGCAAGCAGCTGGACTGATTCCTCCTAAATCAGCAATAGTCCAGCCAATTGCCCTTCTATGTTCTTTCAAAACTATCAACAACTCTTCTTCTTGCTCCTTTGTGAGGGAGGAAGAAATAATTGCAGGCAATGATTTATGATTTCCTAAAAACACATATTTCAAATTTTCTGGCAGCTGCTTTAGTTCTAAATCAGGTGGGCTGAGAAAAGAAGGTAACAAAGGTACCTTAGTTGTTTGTGGAAGGGGGAGAGTAACAGGTTTCCAAGAAGAGAAACTTGCTGATTGATTATGAGTTCCTTGCACAACATTTATTTCCTCAGAATTTGAGATACAACCTGCTTCTTCCTCAGAATTTCCCCAAGCATTTTTGACATCTGTGGTGAAATCTTCACACTGCAGAAACTGTTGTAAAGTCCATTCTACCAGTTCATCCAATAGATCAACATGAAAACATTCTTTTGAGCTGAATTGAGGCTGTGTGACTGCATTATAAACATTTAATTTTACCTTCATGTTTCCAAAAGAGACTTCCATAATACCAGACCTGCATTGAATGCAAGCATTTGTTGTAGCCAGGAATGGTCTTCCCAAAATGACAGGGATGGAAGTTTTGCTTTTGGTTGGTTCCATGTCCAAAACTAGAAAATCAGCAGGATAGAAAAATTTATCTACTCCGACCATACATCTTCAATCATCCCAACTGGCTTCCTTTCAGATCTGTCTGCTAGTTGTAACACCACATGAGTAGGTTTTAATTCTCCCAAACCTAGTTTCTCATATACAGAATATGGAAGTAGGTTGACACTAGCACCTAGATCTAATAAAGCCTTTTCAATGGTATGTTCCCCAATAATGCAAGGGATTGTGGGGATTCTAGGATCTTGAAGTTTAGGAGGTGTGGCAATGGATAACACCTAATTAATTCTTTCCACAGCAAAGACCTTCTTGGACAACTGTATCCTAGACTGTCTTTTGTGAGTTCAAACATCTTTCAAAAATTTTGTTTGATTGCCTCAAGCAAAGGTAGATTTATCTTGACTTGCTTGAAAGTCTCCATCATTTCAGCTATTTTTGTGTTCCCTTTATCAAAAGGGGATACAGATTTCATTGCATGAGGAAATGGTAAATGAGGAACTAGTCCTTCATCTATAGCTTTGGAAGCATTTTCAGAAACTTTTTGGATTTTTTGTTTTTCATTTTTTTGATTTTCCGATCATTATCTCTTGCTCTTCTTTGCATATCTATTTTCCTCATTTTTTTCTTCTTTAGTACCCACTTTATTATTTATAATTCTTCCACTTCTCAAAGTGGTAACAGGTTTTACTTCTTCATGTGAATTAGAAGCTTCTCCAACCATGAACTGTCCTTTGGGATTGTTCAAAGGTTGGCTGGGTAACTTTCCTTCCTCTCTTTTTGCCAAAGTATTTGAAAGCTGTCCCAATGTTTCTTCAAAAGAAGGGGACCTGGAAGGGGTTTGAACTGGGGCAGATTGCTACACAGGTTGTTGTGGAATGGGCTGCTGAAAATTTCGTTTGGCATAAAAATTCTGCTGATAAGGTTGTGCAGTTTTGAAAGGCATTTGGTTCTTTGGTTGTTGCTGCTGTTGTGATTGATAATTCCCTTGGTTCCACCTCAAATTGGGGTGTCCTCTCCATGGTTATTCATTTGACTGCATCTGTCCAAATGATTGAGCAGCATTAGCTTGTTCAACCATTAAATCTGGGAACTGTGGTGCAGCAGGACATTGGTCAATTGAATGAGTAGGGGACTGGCATCTCAGACATTCCTCCTCTACTCTTGCAACATTTGGATTTTTAAGTGAGTCCATCAATCTATCAAACTTTGTGGTTAAATAGTCCATCTTTCTTTTCAACTCATTCACCTAATAAATCTTCCCTTTGGTGGGTTGCTGATTCCTCAACCTAGCAGGATTTTCAATATCTCTTGACAGAGATTCCTGTTGAGTTGAGTTTTTACCAATTATTTCAAATAAGTCCCAAACCTCCTCAACTATTTTTTACAAGTGCCTCCACAGGAGGCATCCACCATATTTTTGCCTTTTTGATCAATTCCTTGATAGAAGCTTTGAACCAGCTGCCATCTGGGAATTTGATGATGAGGACACTGCCTTAAAAGTTCCTTAAATCGTTCCCATGCTTCATGAAAAGTTTCAGTTGAGTTTTGTGAGAAATAAATGATACTTTGTCTCAATTGACTTGTTTTAGTCATTGGGAAATATTTGGCTAAAAATTGACCTTGCAAATCATTCCAAGAAGTCATACTATTTGGTGCTAACATAGATAACCATGCTCTAGCTTTATCCTTTAATGAAAAAGGAAAGAGCCTAAGCTTGGTTGCTTACATACAAGTCGACTATGTTGAATGTGGTGCAAAGAGCCAAGAATTCATCCACATGTTTGTATGGATCTTCCTTACTCAACCCATGGAAGGAAGGAAGCATTTGGATAGTCGATGATTTGATCTCATAATTTCCTTCAACAGTAGGAAATTGAATGCAAAAGGGAGAATTATAAGCACCAGGTGCAAAGTAATCCCTCAAAAGTCGAGGTTCTTCACCCATAGTAGCAGAATTCTGTGTTGTTTGTTTGGTTCGCTATAGCCTTTAAACTTCTAAATTCAGTGGGACAATTTCAGGGCTGAGAGTCCTCCTACCAAACATACAACTCAGAACAAAAAATTTGATTATTCACAGCAAACCTTCAGAATTTCTTTTTAAGTAGTTTCCCTTCTTCAAAAATTGGACATGAATAACTGCACAGGTATAAACAATAGAATAGTTTAGTAATGATATAAAAAATAAAAGTAAAAACTTAGGTCTACCTATTTTAGAACAAATTCCCCGGCAGCGGTGCCAAAAACTTGTTGTTGCTTCTTAGTGTGCTTGATTTATGTGTGTTTTGAAAATAGGTTTGCAACTGCGAAATTATATTGAATCTAGAATATTAAAAAGAGTAAAGAAATATCAGCACAGGTAGAAGTGAATTAGCCTGCAAGATCAGGGCCAATTGTAGCAAGTTTTAAATGTAAGTGAGTGAAAGATCGTCCACAGAGAATTTGTCTAAAATGCAAGATAAACCTCCAGATCTGAGCTACCAGATCTGGCCTCTTATCCTATCTAGAAAGCACATAAGATGGGAGGTTGAATTTGTCACATTAACTAAATGATAAAAGTAAAAGTTAAACTAAATGATCCAGATCCGAGTTGGGGGAACGTTTGAGGTAAACTTATAAAAAATGGAGAAGTAATATCTAACTTTGATTTGGTCCTTGAAATCTAATGAGAATGACTGCAGCTCAACTGAGAGATGATCCAATCTTCATCTGGCTACAAGCGCAGATGTAAGAGAAATAAATCTAATTTAAGGATTAGGTTTAAGCTTATGGCTATGGTCTGTCCACTTTAATGGCCACAAACCATCCAATAGTCTTTAATCCAAAGCCTTAGTTTAGAACAAGAAGCATCACTACAAATGCCGTGAGAGATTAGGTTACCAACACTAATTCTCACAGGATTAATGAATCAAGGGAAATTGCATGAAAAATAGTAAATCTAAAGGAGTCTAATGCAATAAGGAGATCAGAGGGAACCCTTAACATGAGTCCAATTGAGAATGTACGGTTTACAGCAACCTTTTCAAATCCACCATTACAATTACAGAGCACAGCTTAAACAGCTCTCAAATTTGTACTCTTGAATACAACTCTCTTTTGAATTACATCACAGCTCTCAATTGCAAGTAAAAGTGAAGCTATTACAGGGATTTCAGACAAACTATCTGGTTTGGAAATGGGGGAATAGGAATGAAACTCAAAATCTGGATGCCCAAATTGGGCAAATGGTTCGTCTATTTATAGTTTTCCCTAAGTCCAGCTCAGATGTGTATCAACCAATCAGAAGTGCTCAGATCTGTATTGACCAATGGTAGTCGAGCACGAGGATCCAGATCTGTTCTGGCCAATCAGAATTCCTTGATCTGGTTCAGCCAATCAGGTGAAAAAGGCATCGATTTTGTTATGCATTTTGAAAGTCTGTTAGAGTTTCTAGAAGTTCCCGCCAAGTTATTTCATCTCTGGCTGCTCACGTGGGGTGGAATATGCCTTCGCTTCATGCTTAGAATCTTCTGGAATGTCCTTAGGTTTTTAGATGCATTAGGCCGCATGAAACTGATTACTGAATTGCCCTTGCAAAAGCTGAGAACCTCCAGAATACCTTTTCGCAAAGCTTAGGGGGCTTTTCGCAAGGTGTTGTAACTCCTGAAGCTCTTTTTGCAAGGTTCTGGTTCTGTTCGAATTGAGTTTTCTTCTTTTCGAAAAGGTAAATCATCACTTCGAAGAGTTCAGATGCTCTTCAAAAGCTAAGCCTGGAGTTTTTGTTCTTTTCGCAGAGTTTCAGGTTCTTTGCGAACAGTTCAGGTTCTTTGCGAAAAGTACTCTGTAGTGCATTTTTCTGTTCGAATTGCTCCATACTTCTTTTCTGGGTTGAGACCAGGTCTTTGCCTCTTCAATTCAGACCTTTCAACAGCTAGTGAGGTTGTTTCTTCTCTTTCTTCCTTTTGATTGACATGGAATGTCATCTTTTTGGCACTTTTGAGCTACTTTCAAGGTTAAGCCTGCCTTTATTGTTAGCTGTAAAACAAACACTTAAAACACTTATTTAGTTCTCTCAAGGGTCTATCAAGGCCCAGATTTAGGGGTAAAAAATGGTATTTTCCAGTTCTCAACAGGCTGGGGTGGGAGTTTCTTCAAGGTGGGGTGTGTCAATGGGGATAGAGGGTATGGAGGGTGGTGTTTGGGAGATGGTTGGGATGGTCTTAGTTGTTTTTCATTTTTTGTAGGAGATGAGTGGTGGGCTGGTAGGCTTAGGGAGAGATAAGGGGGGAATTGTGGCTGTGTACTGAGGTAAGGTAGGGGATGGGGAGTCCTCCCATGGACCAAGCACAGGTGAAGGGGTAGTGGGCATGGAAGATGGAAATAGAGGGGGGTGAGAGATGGATGCAAGAGGGGGGGTGCAGGGGGCTTCTTTGTGATGGAAGTGATAATCTCGGAGGCACCCCTCTATAGTGAGGATAGACCACCGATCCAGTGCCTCTGGTTGCTTGGCGGCTCGAGCCTCACTTCTTTTTCTGGCCCCCCATCAAGCTCCTGCTGATTCCCCATTGCCTTTTGGCAAAGATAGTAGGGGTAAGGGTGGTGGTATGCTCAGTCCTTCCTATCTTGTAGCCCCCTTTGATCAGCAGCAAGGTAATGATTCTTGCATAGGGTAGAGTGTGAGGCTTCTTGTTGGACCCTAACTTCTCCACTACATCCTTCATAGCCTCAAAAATCAGCCAAGCTGCATGGAATTCATGGCCCATGTGGTAGGAGTAGACAGCATCCGCAATGGGGGTTCTCCTCTCTTGCTGATGTTCTGAGCAATATATGTTCTTCCACAGGACTTGGTTAATGAACAGCAGTTCTGGTTCTAGTTCCCTCCTTCTGATTGAGTCCCTGATGGCTTTTAATCCTCTAGTTAGGGCCAGTGCAATTGTATCAATCGATGCCCTCAGAGGGGGGCCATATCCACAACTAGGATTGAATCTTTTTGGGATGCGACACTTGGCCGATCATCTTGGGGCCCACCAACATATCGAAGTCATCAATCAGCACCAGCAAGCACCCTTGTCCATCATTGTCCCTCTTGACCTTGATGTGCTGATAAAATAGCTGCACTAGCCTGGGGTAGGCTAGTGCTGGAATTCCTCTCATCAATGGCAGCAGGCCCGCTTTGCTCATAAATTATACTGCAGGGGCAGAGAGAGGTTCTTTCTCAAAAAATGGTACATCAAAGGTTGTTTCAGGCTCCAATGGAATTGAATACATGAGCTCAGAAGGAGTAGAGAACTTTGTGGTTGGTACCGCCGCCTCCTCAACCACTTCCTTTCCTTTTTTTGGGGACTTTGAAGTCTTGGCCTTTTTAGGGGTGGTCTCTGCAGGGTTCTTGAGGTGCCCTGTGCAAAAAAAACACAGGGCACCCCAAGATCTCTGAGCAGAGGGCAATGGATGGGGGTGATGTTAGGAACAACTCTATAGAATTGTGAAGTGAATGATGAGTTGTAGGAGTGATGCTGGAGGGGGAGAGGGGAGAGCTCCAGAAGCTAGGGTTTCGCAGAGGGAAGAATGACGAAAATAATGAAGAAGGGACAAAGCGCAGGGTTGAAATACTTATCGCGAAGCTCGGCGTGCTTTGGAACATCTGGTCGCGGGTTTGGAAATGAACCTAGCAAAGGTGTGGATTAAATCTGGATTGCGCGACAATCTCTCAGGTTATCCTTGGAGCACGCGACAGAGTGAGATTAATTCATGTGAATTGCGCGAGCGGCTCCTAGGTTTATTTTGGATTGTGCGAAAAGCTCTGAGGTTCATTTTTGAATCTCGCTACAGACTTAGAATCTCGCGACAGGAAATGAAGTATTTCTGTTGAATTGCACGAGAGTCTCCCAGTTTACCTTGTGAACCTTACGACAGCCTGATAATCTCGTGAGAACTACTGAATAGCTCTATGTGAACCGTGCGAGAGGTTGTCAGGCACAAAAGAAACTCGCGATAGGCACTGAATGTTTCTATGCAAACTGTGCGACATGCTCCCAGGCTTCCTGTTTAACCTCGCGATAGCTTTTGAATCTCGTAATAGTCTCCCAAACTTTCATTTTGGACCTAGCGACAGTAAGGAATAAAACAGAGAGCATGTGCTCTCTGTTCTGCTCCTTTTCTTATTTGGTTGTGGTTGGATCAGGGGCATGACTCTCTCCTATGGCTACCTCTAAACACATGCAAACTCAAGCATTAAATCAAAAATGACCTCCCATATTAGGCATGCAACAGAAGCTATCTATTGAAAAGTAGTAAGAATCAAACCATGCATCAAAAGCTTAAAATAGATTGGTCCAGATTCAGATAAGACCATGAACAAATCCTAAAGAATAGAAACAAGTAAGATAAATCAACCAAAAACATCATAACTATATCTTCAGATTGTCTATGTTTATAGGTGTGGTGGGAGTGTGGGAATGGAGTGGTAATTGCATATCTTGGGAATCAAGGTTTGATTTGGGAGGAAAAGGTTTTTCATAACTTGAGCTTTGGCGAGGAGTCTCCATCAATTTCAGCTAGGAAGAGTATTTCCCTCTATCAAGGGATCACAGAATTTGAAATTGGGCTATTGAGGGTGGGGAACATGGCTGAAATTCTTTGACATGTGTCATGATTTAGCAATACGTCACCAAAGAATAAAACTCTTTCTCAACAGCCCTTTGTCAAAGAAAGTTTTGGACCTTTCCTTGTAGATCCTGGCATTGGCATATGCATCCATCCTTAGTTCTTCCAATTCAGACAGCTGCAGCGACCTGTGAAGACCAGCAGAAGTTAGATCTAGATTTAAATGTTTGATGGCCCAATAGGCCCTGTGTTCTAACTCCACTGGGAGATGACAGGCCTTGCCATAGACCAGTCTGAATGGGGACATACCAATGGGGGTCTTATAGGCAGTCCTATAAGCTCACAGTGCATCATTAAGCTTGTCAGCCCAATCCTTCCTATCAGTCCTCACAGTCTTCTCAAGGATATGCTTGATCTCCCTATTTAAAATTTTAACTTGCCCACTGGTTTGTGGGTGGTAGGGAGTAGCAATCCTATGGGTGACAGAATATTTCTTGAGCAATCTCTCGAAATTTCTGTTACAGAAATGGCTCCCCCCATCACTGATAATGGCTCTAGGGGTACCAAATCTGGAGAAGATATTCTGCTTTATGAACTTGAGGACCACCTGATTATCATTAGTTCTTGTGGCAATGGCTTCTATCCATTTGGAAACATAGTCCACTGCCACTAAGATGAAATGAAAATCATATGAAAGAGGAAAGGGGCCCATAAAATCAATACCCCACACATCAAACAGTTCTAAAACAAGGATGGGTTGTAAAGGCATTGAATTTTGTTTATACAGCCCTCCTAGTTTCTGACATCTTTCACAGGTCTTGTAGTGTGTATTGGCATCTCTTAAAAGAGAAGGCCAATAGAACCCACACTGTGACACTTTGTCAGTTTTTTTTCTCCCACTAAAGTGACTCCCACAGGCATTTTCATGGCACATGGCCAGAATACTGGAGACATCACTTTCTGGGACACATTTTTGAATGATTTGGTCTGCACAATACTTGTACAAGCAAGGTTCTTCCCAGAAAAAGAATTTGACCTGTGAGAAAAACATGTCTTTATCCATTTTTGTCCAATAGGAAGGGATCTTGCCTATAACTAGATAATTGACAATATGTGCATACTAGGGAAATAAAGAGTGGATGGAAAACAGTTGCTCATCTGGGAAGACATCATTTGTAGCAAGGCCATCATCAGCTTTTTCCAACATAATTCTGGACAAGTGGTCAGCCACCACATTTTCTATAGCCTTCTTGTCCTTGATTTCGATGTTAAACTCCTGCAACAGGAGTATCCATCTAATCAATTTGGGCTTTGCATCCTTTTTGGACAGTAGGTACTTTAATGCTGAGTGGTCAGTGAAGATGACAATTTTAGACCCAAGTAGGTAAGGTCTAAACATGTCCACAGCAAAAACCACTGCCAAAAGCTCTTTCTCAGTGGTTGTGTAGTTCAGTTGAGCTTCAGCAAGTGATTTACTAAGATATGCAATGACCATAGGCAGCTTATCTTTTCTCTGGCCCAGGACAGCACCTATTGCCAAGCCAGATGCATCACACATCAACTCAAAGGGAAAGGTATAGTCAGGTGTTTGGAGTACAGGAGCAGAGGTGAGGCAGATTTTTAACTTTTCAAAAGCCTCAAGACATTCAGCAAAAAAATCAAAGGGCACATCCTGGCAGAGCAGGTGGCACAATGGTTTAGCAATTTTGCTGAAGTCTTTGATAAACCTCCTGTAGAATCCAGCATGCCCAAGGAAGGATCTGATTTGCTTGACTATTCTTGGAAGGGGCAAATTTGCAATGAGGTCAACTTTGGCCTTGTCTACCCCAATTCCATCTTTAGAGACCACATGGCCCAACACAATTCCTTGTGTTACCATGAAGTGGCTCTTTTCCCAACTTAAGACCAAATTGGTCTCTTCACATCTTTGTAAGACTTGATGGAGGTGTTGTAGACATTGGTCAAAGCTATCCCCATAAACTGAGAAATCATCCATGAAAATTTCCAAGAATTTATCAATCATATCAGAAAAGATGGCATACATACACCTCTGAAAGGTGGCTGGGGCATTACACAGTCCAAAAGGCATCCTTCTGTAAGCAAAGGTGCCAAAAGGACAAGTAAAAGTAGTTTTCTCTTGATCCAAAGGGTGCACAGGGATCTGGTTGTACCTTGAGTGACCATCAAGAAAACAATAAAAAGCTTTCCCAGCCAACTTATCCAAAATATGATCAATAAAAGGGAGAGGGAAGTGGTCTTTTCTGGTCTTGGAGTTGAGTTTTCGATAATCGATGCAAACTCTCTAGCCAGTGGTCTCCATGGCTGGTCTCAACTCTCCGCATCCCAGATCATCACATGTATGTCAGATTTCGGTACCACCGATTGGTGCCACCCATCTGTAATCGCAGATGGGGGTAAATTACTGACATCCGACAACTTAATCATTTCTTCCAGAACCACTTCTTGCATGTGAGGACTCAATTTCCTCTGCATTTCCTTAGAGGGTGTTGAGCCCACCTCTAGATGAATCCTATGCATACAGATTGATGCATCAATCCCTCCCAGATTAGCAATGGTCCAGCCAATTGCTTTCTTGTGCTTCCTCAGAACTGTTAGCAATTTCTCCTCTTGCTCACTGGTTAGAGAAGAGGAGATAATTATAGGAAGTTTCTCTTCTTTCTCGAGGAAAGCATATTTCAATGTCTCTGGCAGCTTCTTGAGCTCCAGATTAGGGGCTTGTTGGATGGATGACAGGATTGGTGTATTGTTGGTTGGAGGAAGGGGCAGCAATGTAGGTTTCCACTTGGAATGTTGCACTAAGCCCACAGAAGACCTCACTAGGGGTATGTCTTCTGGCATTAAAGCTAGGCTTCCTTCCTCTACTATGTTCCAAACTTCAGTTAAATCAGTGACAATGTTGCTCCACTCCAGCAGAGTGGGCAGTTCTTCTTCAACAATTTCTTCTAGTACATCCACTGCAAAGCATTCCTCATTGTCCAAGCGAGGTACTTTGCCTTTGTTGTACAACTTTCATATGTACGAAAGTGACCTCCATGATCCCAGACCTGCATTGAATGCATGCATTGGCAGTGGCCAAAATTGGTCTGCCCAGAATGATAGGTATCGGGGATGTACTCTTGTTACAACCCATATCTAAAACAAGGAAGTCTGCAGGGTAGAAGAACTTGTCTACCCCCACTAGGACATCCTCAACCACTCCCATGGGTTTCCTCTCAGACCGATCAGCCCTCAATAGAACAATGGGGGTGGGCTTCAGCTCCCCCAAATCTAATTGCTGATATACACTATATGGCAGCAGGTTAACACTAGCTCCAAGGTCCAAAAGGGCCCTTCCAATCGTGTGGTCACCAATAATACAGGGAATAGTGGGTATCCCTGGGTCTTGCAAATTCTCAGGTATGGTCATGGTTAATACAGAATTAACTGTATCAGTTGCAAAGACATTTTTGGACAAATGGCCTCTGGCCTTCCTTTTCTGAGTACAAAGGTCTTTCAAAAACTTTGCATAGGCTGGGACCTGTCGGATTGCATCAAGCTGGGGTAAATTTATTTTGACCTGCTTAAAGGTCTCCATCATTTCCTCGATCTATGCCTAACCCTTATCAAAAGGGGCAGGGCCACTCAAAGCTTGAGGAAATGGCAGCTGAGGTATTGCTGGCTCCTCAGCTGCAAGCCTATGGCTGAACTTTTTTTTTTTCTTTTTTCTTTTTTTATCTCCTGCTGAGGCTCAACTACAACCTCTTTATTTTTTTCTTGTTGAAGGGTAGCAGGCAGTTCTTGACTCTGTGCTCTAACAAAGTCTTTATCACTTCCACTTGACATTTCCTTGGGAATGACCTCTCCTTGTTCTTTTCCCACCAGGTTGTCTACCAGCTTGCCAGAACTTAAGGCTGTGATGGCATTGGCCCCCTCAAAATTTGAGGAGCCTTCTCCGATGGAATACTGGCCCTTTGGGTTGACTACTGGTTGGATTGGCAACCTGCCCTCCTCTCTTTTAGCCAGAGCATTGGCTATTTGGCCCAGCTGCTCTTCTATTTTCTTAATGCTTTGACTGTGAGAAGTCACAGTCTGATTCAAGGGTCCAAGGCTTTGCAATTGGGCCAAAACCTGGTCCTCGAAACAAGCACTTTGGGGCTGAGGTGGGGAGACTATCAATTGATTTTGTTGCTGGGGTTGCTGTTGCTGCTGGAAATTCGACCTTTAGGCATATCCCTGGTTAAACTGCTGTTGCGGCCTTTGAGGTAAGGCCAACATCTGTTGTGGCAGAACATAATTGTCTTGCCTCCACCTCAAATTTGGGTGGTCTCTCCATTGGTAACCAGTATTCTGGTGCTAGTATCCATATGGTTGTTTATTGTAGCCACCAGAATATTGCTGTCCAAAAGATTGGGCAGCAGCAGCCTGCTCCATTATAAATTTAGGGTATTGCCCTGCAGATGGGCACTCTTTCACTGTGCTGTGGAGATTGGCATATCAGACATGCCTCCGTGACTTGTGTAACCATTCTGGGCTACACCACAGTCAAAAGTTTATCAAATCTTTCAGTAAGATTGGCCATCTGCATTCTCAGGTCATCATTTCCTCTAACTTCATAAATCTTTCCTTTAAAAGTTTCAGCCACCCACAGCTTAGGAGAAGGCTCTTGAATAGTTCTAGATGAGGGCATCTTCTGAAAAGCATTTTCACTTATGACCTCGAACAAGTCCCATGCCTCATCAGTTGTTTTATGCATGCATGTTCCACCACAAGAGGCATCTACCATGTCTCTGCTCTTCTCATCTATCCCATTGTAGAAGCTCTGGACAAGCTTCCAGTCAGGGATCTTGTGGTGGGGACATTGTTTGAGCATCTCCTTAAATCTGTCCCAGCATTAGTTAAAATCTTCAGTTGAGGACTGGGCAAAAGAAAGTATGCCCTTCCTCAATTGGCTGGTTTTGGTATCTGGGAAAAATTTAGACAGAAATCTTGTCTTGAGGTCATTCCAAGTAGTGATAGTGTTGTTTGGGAGAGTAGACAACCAGGTGTTGGCCCTGTCCTTTATGGAGAAAGGAAAGAGCCTTAGCCTAGTGGCTTCTGGTCCCAAACCAGTAATGGAAAATGTCATGCACAGGGCCAAGAACTGGTCAATGTACTTGTAAGGGTCTTCCTTGCTAAGCCCATGGAAAGAGGGAAGCATTTGGATGATGGAAGTTTTGATTTCATAATTACCCTGAACATCTGGGAATTGAATGCTGAATGGAGAATTGTAATCATCTGTAGCATTCAATTCCTTCAATGTTCTAGGTTGCTCTTCACCCATAATTGCTGTCCCTATTTCAATAGGGGGCTCGACTATGGTGTGTCTGTGCCTTCTCGGTCTTCTACCCCTTTCACTCTCAGGATTAGCAGGCTCTAAAGTAGGACTGAGGGATCTCCTTCCTAACATGCACACACACCAACAGCAAGGGAAACTATTCGCAAGCACATTGTACTAAAAAAACTACAACTATCCTAATCAACTGCTTATGGAATCTTCAAAGGAGAAATAAACTGAGGTTTTAAAGGTTAGAGAAGTGCAAACAGAGGTAGCTAGACTCTCAATGCAGTTCCAGTCTCCTTCTCTGCTACGGTCCAGATCTGCAAGAAAAATTCCAAATGTAAATCAGAAGTATAAATTATTCACCAGTACAACTACCAAAGAATAAAGAATCAAAAATCTAGAGTCTACTAAAAGATCAATATCCCCAGCAACGGCGCCAAAAACTTGTTGGGTTATTTTAAGTGCTTGCTATTGACTTTATTGGAGACAGTGATAAGAATGGGGTAAATGAAAAATGAGTGAAAGGTAGAGTGATGATTACGGACCAGCAAGCCTAAAATATGCACAGTCCTGTAAGATACAGGGCCTGTTGTAGCAAGTTTTGATAAGTAAGAGTTTGTCTCACAGGGAAGTTGATCTCAAGCTCCAAGGGAGCTATCCTTAGTAGGCTCTCCAGATCTGGCTACAGATCTGACAATCCTAAGTGGAAGGGGATTTAAGGTTACTATAATCTAAATTCTAAGGTATCCTGATGTCTAGATTACAGAAAGGGTTAAGAAGGATGGTGGAGTGAGAAAATAAATATAAAAGGGTGAGAAGTATGTTATTAGGTACAGATCTGATGGGTTTTGTAACTCAGACTCAGATCTGTTGCTATAGAAACACTGTCCAATGGTTACATTATCACCAAAGAGGAGAAAGAATTCAACTCACCACTGTGCCATGATCTAATCCCTTATGGCTATAACCTGTCCACTTAAATAGTCATAGACTATCCAATAGGGGAACCACAATCCAGAGATGGGTCAGAATAAGTTTATCATTGTAGGCACTACTTCATCAAGGCTTCAAGCTCAAGAATCCATAGGAACCTCATCCTCTAAAGTTCCGTGTGTGGGGCTAGGCCAACAAAGTGCACAAGCCTGGACACACAGGACCAGCAAGAGTTTGAGTACTAGCTTTTAAGCATGGCTGTTCACTGCTTTAGAAAAACTGCAGTGATCTTGTCACAAGCCTACAATCTCTACAGCCCACTAAGATCTGCAATCTGATGGTGGATCTATTCAACTCTAGGGGAGTCTGTCACTGCACAATCTCTCACAAGGCTACAAGCATAGGTGCAGAGAAGAAGAATTTATCTTAGTTCCATGACTTGGCCTCACCCTAGGGCTATAATCTATCCACTTGAATGGTCACAGACTATCCACAGAGGTTATCCTCTTCACAAATGGCTAAGATAGAACAAGAACATTGCTGCCGCCACCATGTTCCCAAGGCTACAAGTACAAGTTCCCATGGGGATTCAGATTTAGTGGGTCCTGTGGTGGGAGAAGCCCTGCAAAGTGCCTAACCTGGACACACAGGTCACTTAGATCTAAATGGTACCTTAGAAGCAATCCTCCATTACTTACAAAACAACTTAGCAATGGAGGACCTCAAGGCAGCAGCCTTGTACAGCACAACTCACAACAAAAATAACATCCCATACATGTAATAGATCCTATTACAAAAACTCTATTAAAATCTATACCAAATAATCATACAAAAGGCATAGCCAGCAAATGTCGGACTATGGAGAGAAAGAAAAAGGAAAAAGAAAACTCCTAAACCCTAACCTTACCCTACTGTAATTCTACAGTTGGTTTTTTTGGGGAAGAAGAACAGAAGTTAAGTCCCAAAAAGGATCCCTTAAACCTAAGCTAGGCTTAGGCTTATATAGCAGTCGGCTTCCCCTCCAATTAGGGTTAGGAAAACCCTAATTTCTCAGTGTAATTGCATCTCATTCTTGTCCCTTGGATGCCTCAGGGCGTGAGCACAAAGATTGAAGCATTGGAGTGCGTGCCCTAATTGCTGGAGATTCCCAGATTGCCCTTACAGAAGTGGGGAGAAGTTTAGAATTCGATCCTCGCTGGGTAGAAATAATTTCAGATCTTTCCGTGTGGTAGAATTGGCGTCGCGGGATTGAATTGACTTGAAATTGATGCAGTGGAGGATTGGCATTTTAGTCATCGCGGAATACAAATGGCTATCGCGAGATTGCTCTTTCAGCTTAGAATGGTGTGGGGATTGCTTGCACGGTTCATCCCTTGGTGAATCTCACAACAGATCTTTGCGAAGAAGCAGTGTTCAAAAGTTTCTGGGTCGCACGAGATTCACTGAAGGTCTGTATCTTGCGCCCACTACGCGACAGCTGTGCGTAGGAATATCTGAAGCTTTCTCTTCTGAGTGAGTCGTGCGAAGCTTAATGATTCTTCTTTTGAGCTGCGTGAGACTGTGCGAATGCTTTAGACTGAGCCTCGTGAGGACCTCACGGAGTCTGCTTTTCAAATCTTTCTGGCACCAAACCTCGCGAGAACGGCGCGCAAACTGCGTGACCAGTTGTTGTGCTTCCTCCAGGGGCTCGCGACAACTGTGCGAAGGCATTATCCTTGGTTCAATTGAATCCTGTGACATTCATGCAAGGCATTCTTCTTGATGTATTTCTGCTTGGATGTGCCTATGCTTCAGCCAACTCTCTATCTGTGTTCATCCTTCGTTCTGCTGAGGTAGTTCTGGGGCAACAGTGAGCTTCTTAGCATGTTTAGGGGTTTATTGGCAGCTGCTGTTTATTATCTGCAGAACAAGCTTAAAACACTTTTATTAAATGACTAAGGGTCCAACAGAGATTAAGTTAAGGGGTGAAAAGTAGTACTTTTCAAGTCTTAACAGGGCCCACCAGGTGTTCGGTGAAATTTCTAAGAGAACTTTTCGGACAGGAAAGCCTGCGAAAGTTGTCAATAAAAAATCCTCATAACGTGAAGGCCTTTACCCTTTCCCTTATCTCCGAGGTTCTTTTTTATACTGGGGGAGAGAGCTTCACGCTTGCACTTTGTGATGTCTTGGCAGAAATAGAGGGAGGCCGCTCTATGATGCATATGGTGCTGCCGGAGCTTTATCGCTGCCTTGATGCTTCGCTCTGCCAAGGTGGAGGGCCTTCGGGGATGTCCCATTTTGCTCTAAACTTGGCTTGGGGAGCATCTTGCTATCTTGGGACCCGTACCCTGCTTTTACGTTGCTCGTGGTGAGATGGCCCACTGCTTTATGGGTCGATGCCATATGCTTCCACTAGGAGATATGCAGTTAAAGCTTTGGCTGGTCGAAGCCAAGTTAGTGTGGAGGCTTCCTTTGTAAGATCGGACCTTCCCAGTGGTTCGCTCCAAAGATCATGAGGGCATCACTCTCCTCGATTTGACTGGTAGCACTCACTACTTCCCATTTCAGGTGCTACGTCAGTTCGGTTTCCCTCAGTAGGTGCCTTGTGTGACAAAGTCGCCCCTGTGTGACAGGATTTTCTCTCGGGGGTCCTGTGTGGACATGGATGGGATAGCTGCTCTCTGGGAGTCGCATCAGTCGAAGCTCATGTGCGATCTAGACCAAGGGGATTCTGTTTTGTCTTCCCCAGAGTACGAGGCTTGTCTACTATCTGAGGAGCCTGTTGTTGTTCGCTGGGATTAGGCAGAGAGTAGTGATGCGACGAGGCCTTGGCCAAGGAAGGAGTCGATGCTTTAGAGGTGTATCAAGTTGCTAACGGACGAGAAGCGCATCCTGCATGAGAATTTAGAGAAACAGATGGTTAGAGAAGAGGTGGCAGAGGACAGGGCTGATGCAGTTGAGTGTGAGGTTCTTCGTCTAGAAGGATCCTTGAGTGACACTCTTAGTGCCACTGACGCTTCCCTAAAGCAGTATAGGAGTCTCCATGGTCGTTGGATGACAGAGCGGGATGTGCGGGAGGATGCTTTTCGAACAAAGATCGTGCCTTGAAGCACGAGTTAGGTCGTTGATTCCCTGCTGCACATACTTTTTACACAGATCAAACCATAGAAAGGGGTGTAACAAACCCCTAATTGGTATACATATTTTCTTTAAATTTTGGTTGTTTTTACACTTTTGTAAAGAAAGAAAGAAAGAACCTAGACATCTCACATTTTATTTTTTGGGATGTGGTGTCAGCTGTATATAGGTTTCTATATGAGAAAGAGAAATCTATTATATTTACAAAAATTCTATCTTTTCCCTATTTTTTTTGTAAAATGGGGAGGATTATGCCGATTATTCCTTTGGAGAAGTGGTACACACAGTGTGGTCCCGAAATGGGAAAGGAAAATTTATTATCTTTTACGAATGTGGTCTTTCCGGTCATCAAGATCAATCATCCCAGAGTGGTGGGTGCACATAGTGTGGGTGTGAAAATGGGAAGGAAAATCTATTATTTTTAACAAAAATGGTCTCCTTGCCCTCTCTTTTTGTTTTCTTCCTTTTTTGGTTTGATGCATTAATTATCGAGGAGAAGACGGGTACCCTTTTGAGCATGGTCGAACCCCTTTTCACGGTTGGTCCGAAGTGAAGTTTAGCAATTTTTACCAAGGTCAGAACATTTATTCCTTTGGATCGAATCGACCTTTTTCTCCTTTCACCGGGTCATACGTTTGACGGTGCGGCCTGTGAAGACATTCTTGGTTGGGACCCGAATTTGAGCTAACATGAGCGACCCCGTCAAGAATTGGGTAATGTGGAAGGGGAACCGAGGGGATCTTATTTATTTTCTTTTTCATTTCCTCTTCTTTTTCAACTTTCTTACTCACAACGCCCAAGGTGGGTTTTCGTCGTGCTCGTTGTTTCCCTCTTTTTATCTGTAGTGCCCTCTTGGGTTTTAACTACGTCCATGGGTTTGCATTTTTACCCCAGGGGCCCTTTTAGGTTTTCACCTGGTCCGCACAAACTCGCTATTTTTACCCATGGCGTCCTTTCCGGTTTTCACCACGTCCTCTTTGCTTTGAGCTTGTATATTTTTATTTTATTTCCTTTTATCTCTTTCTCCTATCAAAGGTCATGACATGGACATCGATTCCGTCATAGCCGGTCGGATGAAATTCTTTTATTGTCTCACAGCTTGGCTCATGCTGACTCGACGGATATTGTGATTGCTCGTAGACCTTAAAGAGGACTTTTTCTTGGAATGTATTGTGGCCATCGGATAGGTTAAGAAATTTGAAGGTATTCTGGGATTAAAAGGTTTCCTTGATTGGGTTCCAGCTACCATAATACACCTCTTCCTTGAGGGATTTTGACTGTACACGCCCCACTTTTCTTTTCTATTTTTTTTATTTTTTCTTTTCTTTTCAGACATCCTCTTTTTGGGATTTTGCTTTTCTAATTTTTTTTGGATTTGATAGTAACTCTGTTTCCTCTTCTTTTTTTTTTGGTATTATACGCACATTTTTTTTTAAGGGGTTTATGAAAGAAAGGTCGATGGCTCAATGGGGGTAGCAAAGGGTATGGTCATTTAGGGATACTTTTTAGCTACTAAGCATTGAAATGATAGCCTCTTTTTAAAGTATCCTTAATTAGTCACGTATCCATTTCTATCAATACGTACCTTCCCGCAGAGACCTAGAAGTAGAATCGTCAGACTTATCCAGTGTTGATGGGCTCAGGAATGTGATCTCCATCCATGGTGGTGAGGCGGATGGCATATCCCGAGAGCACCTCTCGGATGATGTAAGGTCCTTTCCAGTTGGGCTTGAATTTTCCTCTCGGATCGACGTGGAGGGACAGGAAAATTTTCTTGAGTACGGTGTCTCCTACCTTTAGATCTCGACCACGAACACCTTTTTCTTAAGCGCATGTGATTCGTCCTTGGTACACTTGGGTATGACACAAGGTAAGGAGCATTTTCTCGTCCAGCAGGTTCAACTGCTTAAAGCGGGATCTCTCTCTTTCAGCCTTGGGTAAGGCAGACTCCATGAGAATGTGGAGCGATGGTACTTCCACTTCGACTGGTAGGACGACCTCAGTCCCATACACAAGGGAGAATGGTGTTGTCCCTGTAGTGGTGTGGATCGATGTTCTGTAGGCCCATTAAGAAAATGGTAACATTTTACTCCAATCTTGATAGGTGACGACTATCTTCTCAAGGATGAGGATGACTATTTTGTTAGCCGCTTCAATGGCCCCATTGGTTTGTGGCCGATATGCTGACGAGCAATGATGTTTGATCTTGTACTGCTCACAGAAGGCCCTGATGCGCTTGTTCGCAAAGTTCGTGTCGTTGTCTGTGATGATATCCTTGGGTACACCAAATTGACAAACAATATTACTTTTGATGAATTTCTCAACATGCCGGGTCGTGATGTTCGTGTAGGATGCGGCCTCTACCCATTTGGTAAAGTATTCAATGGCGACTAGGATGAATTGATGCTCATTTAATGCTTTTGGATTGACCTTTCGGACGGCGTCGAGGCCTCAAGTGGCGAATGGCCATAGAGTGGTCATCCTGTGAAGGTCAATGGATGGAGCATGGATCAGAATGGAGTGCTCCTAACATTTGTAGCACTTCTGAACGTGCTTGCAACATCAGATTCCATAGTGGTGCAGAAGTATCCTTGGTGTAAGATCTTTTTGGTGAGCATGTGGCCATTGATGTGGGCACCACATACTCCCTCGTGAATCTCCTTCATGATGTTCGCTACCTCACTTTCAGTTAGGCATCAGAGTCTGATATTGTAATATGACCGCTTGTACAGACACACGCTACAGATGACGTAGTTCATCGCTAAACGTTGGATGGTCCGTCTGTCCTCTTTGGCCATCCCCTCAGGGAAAGCTCGAGTTTCGAGGAAATTCTTGATATCTGAGAACCATGGTGGCTCATCATCCAACCTTGGTGGTTCCTCAATCTGGAGGTAGAAGGCTGGCTCATTCCTCTATTCAATCATGATCGACTTCATCTCAACACTGTAGGGGTTTTCTACCATTAATGCTAAAGTCGCTAATGCGTCGGCGAAGCGATTCATTATCTGTGGGACATAGGAGAAAGTAACATCATCGAAGTGTGCTATTAGATCTTCAAGGTGTTCATGGTATGGGATCAACTTCTCATCCTTCGTCTTCTAATCTTTATTTGTCTGACATATGATCACCTGCGAATCGCCAAATACCTTGAGGTGGGTTACTTTCAGGTTAAGTGTCACTTGCAGTCCAGCAACACAGGCCTCATATTTAGCCATGTTGTTAGTGCAGGGGAAGTTGAGCTTGATGGAAACTGATACGTGAGATCCTTTTGGCTAGATCAGAATAGTGCCGACTTCTTAACTTTCGGCATTTGCCGCTCTATCGAAGTGCATCACCCAAGACTCCTCTGTCTCTACTGTATCGTCCTCAGTCATGAACAAGATGTCCTCATCTGGGAATTCAGCCCTTAAAGGTTCATAATTGGTAAAGGGTTTTCGGAAAGATGATCAGCAAGTGCTTGCCCCTTAATAGATTTTTGCATGATATATGTGATGTCAAACTCTAATAGGAGAAGCTGCCAGCACGTAGTCCACCCGGTGAGGGCCGGTTTTTTGAACAAGTATTTTATTGGATCCATGCGTGCTAGGAGTAGAACGGCTTAGGATAATAAGTAGTGGCAGAGCCTCTATGTGGCCTATACGAGAGCCAAGCATGCTTTCTCTAGATGAGAATAGCACATCTCATAGTCGGTAAACTTCTTACTCAGGTAGTAGATGGCTGCTCTCTTCTTCCTGTCTCATCATGCTGCCCTAGGACACATCCCATTGAAACTTTTGTCGTGGAGAGATACATTAGGAGTGGTCTCCCCGCTCGGATGGTACTAATACCGGAGGGTTGAGAAGGTAGCCTTGATCTTATCAAACGTTGCCTGACAGTCGTCGTTCCATTCAACGGGAGAATCTTTCCTTAGTAGCTTGAAAATCGGCGTGCAGATAGGAGTGAGCTGCGCGATAAATTGACTGATGTACTATATCCTACCCAAGAAACCTCTGACCACTTTTTTGATAAACGGTGGTAGAATTTCTGTGATGGAATTTACTTTGATGGGATCAACCTCAATACCTCTCCTGCTATCAATGAATCCTGGCAACTTTCCTTACATGGCACCAAATGCGTATTTATGACGATTTAGACATAACCTATATTTTCTCAGCCTCTCAAATAGCTTTTGGTGGTTTATCAGATGGTCACTTCGCTCTGGTGACTTGGTGATCATGTCATCGACGTACACCTCAATTTCTTGGTGTATCATGTCATGAAATAGTGTTATCCTAGCTTTGTGGTACGTCACCCTAGCATTCTTTATCCCAAATGGCATGACTTTATAGCAGAAAGTGCCCCAAGGAGTGAAAAACACTATCTTCTCTAGATCTACCTCTGCCATCGTGATCTAATTATATCCCGAGAATTTGTCCATGAAGGAGAGCATCCCGTGCCTAGCAGTGTTATCGACCAAGATGTTGATGTGCGGTATTGGGAAGTTGTCCTTCGGGCTCACCTTGTTCAGGTTTCTGAAATCAATGCACATGCGGACCTTTCCATCCTTCTTCAGCACTGAAAAAATATTGGCTAACCACTGCGAGTACTTGGAGACCATGAGAAATCCTACATCATATTGCTTGATGACCTTGTCTTTCACTTTCAGCATCCACTCGTGTCAGAGTCGCCTCAATTTCTGCTTGACTGGCTTGATATTGGGGTAGAGTGGCAACTCATGCTCGATCAAATCAGTGTCTAAACCAGGCATGTCCTTGTATGATCATGTGAAGACGTCTTGATATGACCGAAGGAAATCAATCATACTTTTTCTTTCCTCGGGGGATAGCGATGTTTTGATCTTAGTGATTCTAGGAACCTCCTCAGTCCCTAGATTGACATCTTCTATTTCCTCAACAATGGGGGTAGGGCCATGCTCAAGGAGTTCATTGGGGAGCTCCTCAGTAGGGATTTCCTCATCCAAACTCGTGACTCCTACCTCTCCTTGTATTTCTAGAGGAAAGGGGTCGATTTCATGTGGGACGGGCTTTTCTATCAAGGCATCATTTTCTTTAACTTTATTTGGAACTTTAAAAGATAATATTTTTGGGTTTCATATTTTTTCTATGTTTTTAGGATTTTCGCTTTCTTTGGAGATGGGCTCTTGGCAAAGAGAGTCCTTATATATACACGGTATTGCTTGCCAAGGGCTTATCTCAATTTTTATAGATTGTTTTTTTTGGAAAATGGGTGCCATATTTCAGGCCACTTGCCACTTCCAGAGTTTGGGGCACAGACGCCCAATTCCGTACCTGTGGTGCCGCTCCTTTACCTATTTGGATGGAGGGGTTTGGCTGATATGATTCTTCGGAGTCAGCCTCCATCATGCTAATCATGGACTCTTCTGAGATTCTATCCTCAAACATCAGTAGAGTCCTATGGTGATTTACCATAAGGGGAGATTGCGCAGGTATGGGAGACTCTTCCTCAAAAAGGGACAGAGCGGCCAGGTCTATCTCCAGGTTGGGAGGGATGATCTGAGGATTGGTAAGGTGGACAGGGGGTGCTGGTTTGTGTGGGGTTAACTGTGTTGCCCCATTTCGATCTATTATGATCCCTGTGCTTACAAAGGTGTTTCGAATGTGACGTCTAGGATGAGGCTTCTCTTCCAAGTTGATTCCTTGAGCTCTAGCAGCTGCTATGGCTTTGGCTTTCTCTTTGGCCTCTCGAACCTCTTCTTTTGTGGGCTTGTAATCGAACCCAAATTAGACCTGTTGCCCACCTTTTGCCTTGACTAGCTCTCTCTTGCCTTGCAACCAGGGACCCAGTCCCCTTCCTTTCTGATAGCCCCACTTTTGGAGTATTGCCACAACAGCTACCATCCCGCCCCTAGTTTTCAGGGTGATGCTCTCTAGGGTTTTCCGAGACTACCGTCGATACCTCATATTCAAAACTATGGAGGTCCGTATCTTCGGTCGTGCAATACATCCAACACTTTGGGGTTCTCAATGCTGTGGGTAGCTTTCTCCTTTTCCTCATGCCCCTCACCTATGATGGTGATGACCTTCTGCCCAAACACGAATTTGAGCTTCTAGTGCAGGGTCAAAGGTATCGCCCCAACCTCATCCAAGGGCATCCTAATAACAGATTGAAAGAAGATTTGATGTCCATTACTTGAAAAGGTATGGAAAAGGTCATTGGTCGGATCACAAGCTCAAGATCAACTTCCCCAATTATTTTCCTTCTTGTATTATCAAACCCTCTAGCGCTAGTTCTTGTTGGTCTCAACATACAGGGGTCCACGCCTATTCTGTTGGTAGTTCTCAGGGGGCACACATTTAGAGTGGACCCGTTATCAATCAATACCAATGGGATTACCATGTTTCCAGCCTCTACGGTGATGCTGAGGGATTTAACATGATTATTTCCCTCATTCGGTAGATCCGTATCTGAGAAAGAGATGGCATTGGGAGCCATCACCTGTCCGATTATCTACCCAACCTCATCTGGGCTTACTTGGAGTGAGACGTGTGCATTTTTTAACGCCCCCATTAGAGCTTGGAAATAGAGTGGGGACGTCATTAACAGATCCCGAATCGTGATATGGGTCGGCATCCTCCTGAGTTGGGTCTCGAGTATGTGCTCACGACTCATCTTTTCAAATGGGTTTGCTGTAGTGGTATCTTTCTTTCCCTCTGGCTGGGATGGTGTTGTTGTGTTTAAATGTTGTGCTGATATATTTATTAAAAGGTGTGATGGTAAAAATCAACGACAGCAAAACAAATTAAAATATGGAATGGAATGAGATGAGATGTAATCGACACACAAACAATATTCTAAACTCAGTCTTGCAAGATATAGGGCTTTTATAGCAAGTTTTAAAAGTAAGTAAGAGTTTATCCCATAGGGAGTAATGATCAAAAAATCTAGTAGATCTCCAGATCTGCTATAGATATGGCAATCTCTAAACCTATTCTATGAAAACAGGGAAAAGAGAGGTGGTTTTTCAGGTGTCACAACTAAATCTAGATCTAAATAAAAGTAAAATGATGATGGATTGATAAAATAAAATATAAAATGGTGAGAAGTACGCAATTGTGGATAATTTTTTACTGCAAATCAGACTTAGAACAATGGATCTGGAGCTGGCCTTCACTTGGCTACATGCACAAGTGCAAGGGAGAAAAATCCAATTATAAACCAGAGACTTGAATTGATCTTAGGGGTATAATCTGTCCACTTGGATGGTCACAGATTATCCCAGAGATCTCATCTAATCACAGGCCTAAAGTTGAAATAAGAAAACTATTGCAGGCACTATGGATGTCAGGCTATAAGCACAAGTATCTATTAGAGCAATGGATCTGTAAAATTCTAGTGAAAATCATAGCTCAATTGTTGCTTCAAATATCTGCAATGGCCTACCTCTCAAGTCTGCAATCTCTGTTAGACTCCAGATCAAAATGTTGAAAAGAGGGCTGTTACAACAGAGCAGGAATTAGATCTGCAAAAATCCATCACTTGGATACATGCACAAGTGCTTGGAGAAAGAATCCAGCCTAACCTTCAGATCTAAACCAGTTCTAGGGTCATATGATGTCCATTCAAATGGTCACAGCATATCCCATAGACGTGTGCCAGCCAAAAGGTTAAAATTAAAACAAGAACATTACTGTTACCACTATGGATGCAAAGCTACATGCATAGGCATCAATAGGTGCATCAGATCTATAAACAAATAAAGCATTTGAATAGAAAATTTATAGATCTAACTGAACATTCACAACAGCTTCTCATTGAATTAACAAAACTTACAATGATTACCCTCGAGGCAGCAGTCTCCGAAATTCTGAACTCCTCACAATATAATTATAGCACACATTTACAAATTAAAATAATCTCAGCTGCTACCAAGAACTAATCAAACAAGCTGAATTAGGGAGAGAAAAGACGGGAAAAAAAGAAGGAAAAGAACACCTAAAACTAAACCTAATTTGAGCTAAGGGAGGCTGAGAATTTCTTAGATTCCTTGCTGCCAAACCACAAAAATCTGTTTGGTATTTATACATATGCATTAATCCCTGTGCTTTATTTCTGACCAATCAGAGAAGAGGAATTGATGCAGCTTATTCTAATCCATGTGATTAGTGTTTGAGCCAATCAGAAGAAAGAATACTCCATTTAGTTATGTTCAGCTTAGGTAGCTTCATTACAGCCCAGGAATATTCCATTTTGTTTTGAACTAATTCACATGTGGACTGTTGTCCCATGTGCCTTGTTGACAATCTCAAAGCTACCCCTCAAATGTCCATTAATAATGTCTGAAATCAGTTGGAACCCAATGGGACCCGACCTGGAGCACTTTGAAGAAGTTATTATTCACTTTGAGAAGATGAAGTGAGCTTCAACCATCCATTCGATACGTAGGAGTTAGAGGAGTGAACTGTTCGAACAATTGCTTAAGATGGGCTTCAGGTGTGCACTACTCGACAGGTTTGAGCTTTAGCAATGAACCATTCAATAGGATGATCTTTAAGCTCTAGCAGAACTTGACAGGTGCTAGCATCAGCAACAACAACATTCGATAGGTTGAAGGTTAGAGGAGTACTGCTCGACAGGTACTCTCCTTCAGCATCAGCACCATTCGATAGGTTCTCTCTCATCAAGCTTTACCATTCGACAAGTGCATTTGTGTTTCAGCACCATTGGACAGGTGCATTTATGCAGCTATATGAACTGCTCGAATTGTACACACTTTAGCACTGCTCGATAAGTACTCAGCTTAGAATTCGATTGGTGCAATTTCAAGTTCAGCACTACTCGAATTATATGATCTAAAGTTGCTGAATCTGCTAATGCCTCTTGTTATTTTGATCCTCTTGGGATCCACTCCTGCTGCACTACTGAAGCTGTATATCCATTCTACTGAAGCCCACACTGCTGCAACCAGCTACTGTGCAGATATTTAGTGTGCAGCTACTCCCATGTATTCCTGCTGAAGATGTTTCGTTCCAGTGTGCACACAGCTGCAACTCCTCTTTAGCTTAAGCACACCATAGGTTGCTGCAATAAGCTCTTTGAACTGCTTGATAGCTGACTGCTTGGGTTGCTTTACATTGCTGAATTCTAAAGGTACTGAAGCTATTCAACTCCACATTGCTGCAGTTGCTAAAGATGTTATCTTGAAGGCTCTTTCTGCTATTTTACTTCAACAACAACAGCTATCCTTTAGGCCATGGGCCCCACTTGTATCAGCTCTTCATGAATAATTCTAAGTTTCCTCTTTTGGCACTTATTACTTGTATTTCTACACTATGAATGCAATTTATTCCTAGCTGAAAAAATAACACTTAAAAGCACTTATTAATCACTCTAAGCCCTAGCAAAAGCTAGGTTTAAGGGGTAAAAAGTGACAAAAATCAGTGATTAACACACCCCCAAACCTAATCTTTGCTAGTCCTCGAGCAAAGTGAAAATTAAACCATTATTTTACAAAACTTAAATGCCACTTTTGTAGGGAGCACGGATGCATTTAGCATATGCGCCAAGCCTTTTAAACCCCTAGGTGATCCCCAGTGGAGGAGTGAAGTCTCCTGAGGGTTTTAAGTGAAGGTACCCACAAACTTCTCAATAAAATAGTTAATGTCAGTGCAACATGTCAAAACAAAGTTTAAACAAATAAAATTCATTCCACACCTTATTCTTTTAAGTTTTTAGAGGAGTTTAAAGCAATAAAAAAACAGTTTAATATTGAAATCCGGTTTAACTTCCTCCACAACCAATCAACTCATATCAAGGGTGTGGCATGTGGAAATTAGTGCACAGCTCACCATTAATTTGAGAATTTATTTTGGAGAATGCCCCCAACAAACTCAATTTCAAACCCAAGTCTCACCAGGGCTGCCACTCAAAATAAAAATGAAAGGTGTATCATTTCACTCCAACTCAAGAGCAGTTATAGCCCTCAAATAGGACTGCCAGCATGAGCATAGGTAGTGCTACGAAGTTCTGAAATCCTTTGGCTCTTTTTACCATAGATTACATTGCTCCTCATCTCCACATGACAGCTCAATCCATTTCAGATCAGTAAGGTCTTTTTGTAGGGCTGTAATGTGACTTAGGGTTGAGGTTTTAAAAGAATAAAAGGGTATAAAAGAATTCAAAGATTGAGAAATCAGCAAAGGGAGGAGATGATTCATGAATTCATTTTCTTCATTTAAGCACAACTCTATCTTCTTTTTGAATTTTCAGAGCCAAAGTGGCCAGCTTCTTCTCTTCCTTTCAAATTTATGAATGAAGTATTTCTTTGACTTCTCTTTCTCTTTTTGTTTTATTTTTCTGTTTTTCTCTTTTTGTATACTTTTCTTTGTATTTTCTCTTCTTTTTTATATGGGTTGGAATGCCACAGCTCCACAACTAACACCCAACTGTCATCAAATGTGCTTTCTTCTTTTTCCACCAAATGTTAAATCAGCTCCACCTTATTCAACTTCTTCTCCTTTACTTTCTGAAATCTCAGAGTGAGGGTCAGGCTGAATCAGGTCACTAACTTTTGTGTTCAAATTCTCCTGTTTTGTCAAAGAAAGCTTGGATTTTTAAGGCTCAAATGGTGTGTATCAAGGGTAGTTCAAAGGGTAGAGATTTTTAAGCTCAAAACTGTCCAAATGAAGGCCTTACATCATATCTTTAGTATCATGAGTACTGTCAACTAGTTTATACTTTGAGTGCACAACTTCTAGTGAAAAAGAGTAGGTTCAATCAGTCCATAGAGTAGAAAAAATTGTCAAAACACTCTTCAAAGAATTTTTTTACGGCCCAAATCTCACTGGGTATGGTCTTCCACTAAATTCCTGGGGTATATCCTCACAATTTTCTCTCTTTTCTGGTTCACTAAGTACCAATTGTGAAAATTTTCTTGACATTTGCTTCATGAAAATGTAGATTTACAACAGATTTTAGTTTTAAAAAGTTTTTAATTTCCTCTTTTTGCAAAAATCAGGTGGAAATTCACTTTATTTGAAAAATTTTAATCCAACACTGCTGCACTAGCATTAACTATTCCATTGGCACACCCTGCCATACCCCCAAACCTAAGATGAACAATGTCCTCAATGTTTGCATAGTAAGTAGTTAGGGGCAGCAGGGTTTGCAAACAACAAAGAATGGACTATATGTAGAAAAAAAGAAAAAATAAAAGCACAAAATTGAATTCATTGACAGAAAAATAGAAAGAATGCTATACAAATGGAAGAAACAAAAGTACATTCCTATAAAAATAGAAAATCAGACCAAATACAACAAAAAAAGACAAAAACAGTATTCAAACATAGAAAAATCAAGAAAAAATAGTAAACAAAGATAGTAAACACATACAACCTAAGAAGGAAAACAAAAAAAATCAACAAACAAACACAAAACACAGCATGCTTAAATCTGAACCTGTAGCAAGGTACCCATCGGTCTTGATCTTCTACATCTCTTTTTGGTTCAAAGATAACCTGGCCGTCTATAAGCTTCTTCCCAAGAAGAATCGCCCACCATGTGCAGCCCCTTAGGATTCTTCAATGGCTGGCTGGGGAGTCTGCCACTTCCCTTTTTGTTAGAGTATTAGAGAGTTGACCAAGCTGGTCCTCAATCTTTTTTATGCTCTGGCTATGGGAATGCACAGTCTGTGTTAAAGAGCTAAGGTTTTGTAATGAGAACAAAACCTGCTCCTCAAAGGATGGAGTACTAGCTTGTGAGGGTGGTGAGGAGATGAGACTTTGTTGGGCCATTGGCTGTTGGTGCTGATGGTTTGGGAAGAGGCTAGTTGCAATTGCTAGGGTCTATGGGGCATTGGTTGCTGCTGCTGGTGCTGGGATTGCTGAAAATTTTCTTGATTCCACCTTGAATTGGAGTGATTTCTCCAATTTAAGCTTGAGTTGCATTGGCATGCTCCATGACCAAGTCAGGATAAAGACCAGTAGAGTGACAATTTTGAATAGAGTGTGTGGGAGATTGGCATATCAGACATGCCTTCTCTATCTGTGCAGCCATGTGGGGCTGCACCACATTCAGCAATTTATCATATTTTAAGGACAAACTGTCCACCTTCCTCTCTAGGTCATTGAAAACATTCAATTCATACAACTTTCCTTTAGGAATGGGGTATTTGGTAACTCTGGCAGTTGACTCAATGTTACTCCTTGACAGAGCCTCCTACTGAGTTGAATTTTCACTAATTACATCAAACAACTCCCAAGCCTCCTCATTAGTCTTATTAAGATATGTGCCACTACATGAAGCATCCACCATGGCTCTGCATTTAGAATCAATACCCTAATAGAAGCTTTGAACAAGTTGCCATCTAGGTATCTGATGATGTGGGCACTGCCTCAACAACTCTTTGAATCTCTCCCATTCCTCATGAAAATTTTTAGTTGGGGATTTAGCGAAGGAAATGATGCTCTTTCTCAGCTGGCTGGTCTTGCCCATGGGAAAAAGTTTAGCCAAGAACTAGCTTTGCAAGTCAATCCAGGATGTGATGCGATTGGCTGGGAGCATGTTGAGCCAATTTCAAGCCTTATCGTTTAAGGAAAAAGGAAAAAGTCTAAGCTTGGAGGCTTTCTCTCCAAAACCAGCAATATTAAAGGTTGTGCATAAGGCAAGGAACTTATCTATGTGTTTGTACGGGTCTTCTTTGTTTAACCCATGACATGAGGGAAGCATTTGGATGGTTGAGGATTTGATCTCATAATTTCCTGCAACTGCAGAGAATTGAATGCAAAAGGGGGATGAATACACCCCTGGTGCATAATATTCCTTCAAAGGTCTGGGTAACTCACCCATCACAAAGGGCTCATAATGAATATCAGGTGTGTGTGGGGGTTGCCTAGGTCTGAGAAGCCTCTCAACTTCAAGATCTAAAGGGACAATCTCAGGGTTGAGGGATCTTCTACCAAGCATACACAACAGAACAGATTTGTAGTAAACAAAAATAAAAACAAATACAGTAGAACTGCTGGATTTAAAGAATTTCAAGAATGAAAATGGAAACAAAGGAGAAGGGAATGAAAACTCAGGGAGATCTGCTCCAGCTGCAATCCATTTGTTCCTCTTATTGGTACTTCTTCAGATTTGCACAAACTCAAATGTAGCAGCAGTAATTTATTCAAACAGCTGAAAGGTAATGACAAGAAAAACTCAGAAAAAGAAAGAAAATTCAAGAATATTGCAGCAATAAAATAGATTGAATATACCAATACTGTCGCAGTAATTTATTCAAACACTTGAAATGCAATAAAGATATCTACTTGTAAACTATAAAAAAAATTTCAGATCTAAATAAGAAAAACTCAAATAAACTAACTAGATCAAAACTCCCCAGCAATGGCGCCAAAAACTTGTTGTGTTTAAATATTGTGTTGATATATTTATTAAAAGGTGTGATGGTAAAAATCAATGGCCGCAAAACAAATTAAAATATGGAATGGAATGAGATCGAATCGGCACACAAACAACATTCTAAACTCAGTCCTGCAAGATACAGGGCTATTGTAGCAAGTTTTAAAAGTAAGTAAGAGTTTGTCCCATAGGGAGTAATGATCTAAAATTCTAGTAGATCTCAAGATCTATTAAAGATCTGGCAATCTCTAAACCTATTCTATGAAAATAGGGAAAAGAGAGGTAGTTTTTCAGGTGTCATAACTAAATCTAGATCTAAACAAAAGTAAAATGATGATGGACTGATAAAATAAAATATAAAATGGTGAGAAGTAGGCAGTTGTGGATTATTTTTTACTGTAAATCAGATTTAGAATAATGGATCTGCAGTTGGCCTTCACTTGGCACAAGCATAAGTGCAAGGGAGAAAAATTCAATTCTAAACCAGAGACTTCAATTGATCTTAGGGGTATAATCTGTCCACTTGAATGGTCATAGATTATCCCAAAGATCTCATATAATCATAGGCCTAGAGATGAAACAAGAAAACTATTGCAGGCACTATGGATGCCAGGCTACAAGCATAAGTATCCATAGGAGCAGCGGATCTGTAAAATTTTAGTGAAAATCACAACTCAACTGAGGCATTAAAGCCAGCTGGTCATTGCTTCAAACAGCTGCAATGGCCTAGCTCTTAAGTTTGCAATCTTTGCTAGACTCCAGATCAAAATGCTGAAAAGAGGGTTGTTACAAGAGAGAAGGAATTTGATCTACAAAAATCCATCACTTGGCTACATGCACATGTGCTTGGAGAAAGAATCTAACCTAACCTTCAGATCTGAACCAGTCCTAGGGTTATATGATGTCCATTCAAATGGTCACAGCATATCCCATAGATTTGTGCCAGCTAAAAGGTTAAAATTAGAATAAGAACATTACTGCTGCCACTATGGATGCAAAGCTACAAGCATAGGCATCCATAGGTGCATTAGATCTATAAACATCTAAAGCATTTGAATATAAAATTTACAGATCTAACTGAACATTCACAGCAGCTTCTCATTGAATTAACAAAACTTACAATGATTGCCCTCGAGGCAGCAGTCCCTGAAATTCTGAACTCCTCACAATGTAATTACAGCACACATTTACAAATTAAAATAATCTCAACTACTACCAAGAACTAATCCAATAAGCCAGATTATGGAGAGAAAAGAGGAAAAAAAAAGAGAAGGAAAACAACACCTAAAACTAAACCTAATTTGAGCTAAGGGAGGCTGAGAATTTCCTAGCTTCCTTGCTGCCAAACCACAAAAATCAGTTTGGTATTTATACATATGCATTGATCCCTGTGCTTTATTTTTGACCAATCAGAGAAGAGGAATTGATGCAGCTTATTCTAATCCATGTGATTAGTGTTTGAGCCAATCAGAAGAAAGAATACTCCATTCGGTTATGCTCAGTTGAGGTAGCTTCATTACAGGCCAAGAATATTCCATTTAGTTATGAACTAATTCACATGTGGATTGCTATCCCATGTGCCTTGTTGAAAATCTCAAAGCTGCCCCTCAAATGTCCATTAATAATGTCTAAAATCAGTTAGAACCCAATGGGACCCGAGCTGGAGCACTTTGAAGAAGTTTTGATTCACTTTAAGAAGATGAAGTGAGCTTCAGCTATCCATTCAATAGGTAGTTGGAGGAGGGCACTATTCGAGCAATTGCTTAAGATGGGCTTCAGGTGTGTACTACTTGACCGGTTTGAGCTTTAGCAATGAACTATTTGATAGGATGATCTTTAAGCTCTAGAAGAACTCGACAGGTGCTCGCTTTAGCAGCAGCAACATTCGATAGGTTAAAGGTTGGAGGAGTACTGCTCCACAGGTACTCTCCTTCAACAGCAGCACCATTAGATAGGTGCTCTCTCAACAGGCTTTACCATTCGACAAGTGCATTTATGCAGCTATATGAACTGCTCGAATTGTACACACTTTAGCACTGCTCGATAAGTACTCAGCTTAGAATTCGATTGGTGCAATTTCAAGTTCAGCACTACTCGAATTATATGATCTAAAGTTGCTGAATCTGCTAATGCCTCTTGTTATTTTGATCCTCTTGGGATCCACTCCGCACCATCAAGTCAGATATCCATTCTCAAGCCCACACTGCTACAACCACCATCGTGGAGATTTAGTGTACTACTCCCATGTATTGTTCTTTGAAGATGTTTCGTTCGGTACACAATGCAATGAACTCCTCTTTAGCTTAAGCACACCATAGGTTGCTGCAATAAGCTCTTTGGGTTGCTTTACATTGCTGAATTCTAAAGGTACTGAAGCTATTCAACTCCACATTGATGCAACTACTAAAGATGTTGTCTTGAAGGCTCTTTCTGCTGTTTTACTTCAACAGCAACAATTGTCCTTTAGGCCATGGGCCCCACTAGTATCAGCTCTTCATGAATAATTCTAAGTCTCCTCTTTTGGCACTTATTACTTATATTTCTACACTATGAATGCAATTTATTCCTAGCTATAAAACAACACTTAAAAGCAGTTATTAATCAGTCTAAGCCCTAGCAAAAGCGACGTTTAACGGGTAGAAAGTGGTAAAAAATATTGACTAATAGGTGAGTCTAGCTGTTTGGAGATCTTCCCCGACCTGGTGATAAAATCGACTACCCCTTCTCCACTGTTGTCGGCATTGATGTCAGTTTGATCGTAATTGAACGGGACCTAATGAGGATTGTAAGTTGGTCCCGGGATCTGGAACGGGGAGAAGGTAGGTACTGGGGACAATAGTGTTGGGGGATTGGAATGGGTGGGTATCACGTGGTTAACTTTTGGAAGGGTGGAGAAGGTGGGATAGATATGGTTGGCGGACATTACGGATGACTGAATTGGGGGTGATGTAACGGGAGCTGGCGTTAGGAAGTATACCCTAAGATCTAAGGGTTCTATTTGTGGAGTGGGGTTGGAAAAATAATCCGCCAGATTCAAGGGTTCGATCACCCCAATACTTTCATCTCCCCAATCTCTTTGTAATGGTGCCACAAAATTTCCCTAGTTGCAGATGTTATCCGACGGGTAAAAATCTTCATCATCCTTTGCCACCATGCCAATAGTGGGTCTCGGACCCGCCCCTCCTGGTGGGTGTGGGGGTAGCGATACCTGGTGAATGTTGGCATGTTGGTTGGCTTGAGGAAGTGCAGGAGGAATGATTTTCTAGCCTCAATCAGATCCTGAATTGCGTGCTTTAATAGAAAGCAGCGATCAGTAGGGTGACCCAGCCCTTGGTGGAAATTATAATGGATGTTGGAGTCATAGTTCCTTGGGATGGGATTTGGTGGAGGTCGTGGTTGGAGTGTTGTGACCAACCCTTTTTCTATCAATAAGGGCAACAAAACATTCAGTGATTACCCCAATGGTGTGAACACTTTGTCAAAGCGGGCCTTTCTATGTTCCGGGGTAATCTGTGCCCCCTGTCCATTCCCGGTTCTCTGTAACGGCTCGCTTCTGACTGGAGCTGGCTATGCGGCTTGGAATTGGAGTGGGATTATACTGGTGTTGGGCCTGGTATGCGTGATGTTCTGCACCTCTGCCCCAATTCTTCTATCATTTCTTTACTCAGAGAATCTCCTAACCCCACCGGCCCCACCGGATACATTCTTGCTTAATCGCCCTTTGCAGCTTGCGTTCTCGCAATGATTGGCGTTCCTCACCAAATCAGTAAAGCTAGACTGCTATTGGTAAAAGAGGAAGTCTGAGATGACAGGTAAGATATTTTTTGAGATCATCTTGATCTGCTCATTGTCAGGTATTATGTTTCTCACCTGAGTGGTCAGTGCTCTCCAACGCCCAAGGTAATCGCTGAAGGTTTTATTAGAGTTCTGCTTTAAACGGGCTAGATCTGACTTGCGAGGTTTGACATCTATATCATAGACATACTGCTCTTGGAACAAATGCGTCAGATCTTTTCATGTTTTTATCATGGACGATTTTAGGGACGTGAACCACCTCAAGGTCGGGCCCGTTAGACTCTTCTGAAATACTTTTATAAGTAGGCGCTCGTCCCCTCCATATTGGCACATGTCCCCACTGTAGGACTCGAGGAATGCGATGGGGTTGCCCGTGCCGTTATATTTATCAAAGACCGACATTTTGAATTTTGGGGGCGAGGGGACTTTCGTAAATAAACATAAGTTTGAGAAATCTGTAGCATGCATTTCAGCCCCACCCATCTTCAACAGCTGCTTCTGGATTTTATCTAATTGTTCTTTCAACTGCTCAGACTCTTTAGATAGTGGGGCTATTTTTTCATTGGTCAACCTTGATTCACTTTGTGCTATCGGGTTGGCGATTATGGGTGGAGGATTGATGTTGGAAAATGCCCCAGCGTAAGCTCTGCTATTCCTGATCTCATCTTCCTCATATTGTGGGTCAATATATGGTGCAGTGAGGGTGAGATTTTCTTATTGGTGCTGGCTGGGCTGGATAGGTGTCGGGCGGGACCATTGGAGGTGAGGGAAATTTTGTGGAGTGATAGGATGAGTGGAATTTGGATTTTTGGTGAAGCTCTTATGGGATCGTTGTGTTTGAGGGAATGCTTGGAGATGGCCTTGAGGTGTATGAGGATGGGGGAATTGGTGAAGGGTATGTATCGAGTTCCCGTCTGGGGCAGGGTGCGAGGTTTGTGTGTGAGGGAGATATTGGGGGAATTGTGGAAGGTATGGGTATGTGGATCCAAGGTTTGGGCCCTGCTGGGCTTGGGTATTGGATAAGGGATTTGGAGGGGTTTGGGCCATAAGGCCTTGGGAAATTTGGCCCATTGGGCTTTATTGGTTTTTGGCTATTGGGCCTTGATGGGTCTAGCCCATTGGGCCTTGAAGGGTTTGGGTGATGCGGGTTTGGGCCATTGGGCCTTGAAGGGTTTGGGTGATGGGGTTTTGGGCCATTGGGCCTTGGTGGGTTTGAGGTAATGAAGCATGGAGGCTTAGGAATGTGGATGATGGGTTGGAAGATGTGTGGTGAGAATGAGGGGGGATATTTTGGGAGGCTTTCCAACTAGTGCAGGCCCGGACCATTTCATCCATCATGGCAATTGGAGAGGGATTGGATGGAGGTGGTTCATTTGAGGGTATTTGGGGTGTGGATGTTGTAGATGTGTGGAAGAAATTGGACATGGCCCTGGTAAAATTGGGCATGATTTGGGTAAATGGGGGGATATGAGGTGGATCGGAGAAACTAGGTGTGGCATGGGTAAATGTGGGTGGATCGGATATATGTTGGGAGGATAAAAAATAGGGTATATTAGTGAAGGTGGAAAATTGGGCCGAGTTTCGAGTGGATGTGGATGGAATGTGAGATGGATCTGGGATGGATATGGCGGGGGGAATAGACCTTGTTTGTGAAAACGAACGGGGATGGGTGTCGGATTTTGGGGGTTTTGAGTGGTGGTGGATGGGAAAATGGGCGCACCAAAAGGTCCGGTGACGGCAAATGGGGATTGGGTGAGGGGGATTGATGTGAAACCTCTTCCGTATGGGAATGAATTGGGGAATATGTCGGGAATGAATCGGGATCGGCGTATGCCAGATCCACTGCCCACGACATGGCTTAGTTATGGATGAGGTATGGGTGCCTCGGATGGAGCCCGTAAAGCTTTCTCCTTCTTCCACTATAGGTTGACGGAGGATAAGGCGATGTCGTTGTGCCGGCACCACAATTTTTTGGTCTATTTACTTTTTTTTGAAATTTTGTATTTGGATTTTTATGATGAAGGATTTCAGGACCTTTGAATTCCCATTTCGAGTGGTGTTTGTGCCCTAAATAAATCCCGCAGTGAGACCCCGACGTGCTTCAACAGAATCAAAGGGTAACCCTTTGATCTATTGAAGGCACGAGAATCAACGCAAACAACTCGATCCCTCGGAGCGAGTCAATAAGAGGTTACCCTCTTTTGACCGGTGGGGGCGTATTGGGTGTTGGATAGTGCAGGACCTAATCAGAGGTATTAAACCACTAAGCGGGGAACTCGAGGATGTGAAAAAGGCCTCAGATTTTGGGTTGTTCTGCTCAGTTGGGATCAACCAATACTTTTTGTGTGTATTACATGCGCCAGACCAACTTTGGTCCAATTTATGCTTGGCGCATCTATTACATGCGCCAAAGAAAATCTGGGGTTTCCAGACTTGGCGCGTGTATTAGTTGCGCCAGAGAAAATCTAGGGTTTTCAGACTTGGCGCGTGTATTAGTTACGCTAGGTAAGCAGTGGGGTCAGATACCTCTAACAGCAGATCAGCAAGCCCGAATTCAGTCTTTTTTTTCTGGAAGCGATGCTTTCGGGGATCGATTTCTTAGTTGCATCGGGTCTCTCCTCACCGAACCTAGGGATACAAGGTCGCTTCGGGACTATTAACGCTCTCCCCAAGGGTTTTAAGCTTTGTACCAGGATAGGTTACCCACCCGATATACCTCCAATGCAAGCGCCTTCTTAGATACTAGGCGGGGTGGTTCTTTCCGGATCATCACCACTAAGGGATGCCGCCGTACTAAGAATCGGGACGCTTGTATCTTTGCCTAGAATTCCCAAACCCAGTAAAAATTCAATTAAAGTCCCCTCTTGGTTCAATTTTAATTTTAGATTTTAGAGGAATTTTTTCTTTAAGTCCAAAAAAGGGTGGTGATGGTCCCATGCCGCCTCTACAGGCCGGGGTCCACTAATGATATGGTTGCAGAAATGTAAAAGCTCACGTAAGCCCGCCAAACGGCTAAGGCTTGTAAAAGCGCAAGTAAGCCTGCCAATTGACTAAGGCATGTAAATGACGGAAAAATAAAGGAATCGTAAGGACGGTGCTCAAGTAGGCCCGCCAATCGACTCAAGTGCGTAAATGACAGGAAAGTAGGGGTAAGTAAAAGCAAAACCGAATCGTAGGGGTGAGTAAAAGAAAGAAAAAAATGAAAATGAGAAGAAACACAAGCAAATGTTAGTAAAAAAACTAAAAAAAAAAAATTTCAAGGGGAAGTTCTACTAGCTACTCTCTAGCAGAGTCGCCATCTATCCAACCGTGGGATTTTTGACGATCCTGTCATGACAATGTGCACCCTCTAAAAGATATAGAGTCACCACCCAAAGCTTTTGTTGTCCCGGGAAACCTAGATCAATTTTGTGAGCACTAAAGTGCCAAAAATGTGACTCTGATTCACCGGTCTATGCCAAAGGCTCTTGGGTAGGGGCTTCGGTTATCAATCGGGAGGATTGGGTCTCTAGGATGATTTAGGATTCTAGAATTTATATGGGTTTTTGGTGCACCAAGGGGAGGAAAGGATGTCTTACTCTTTTCTCTCTTTTGGAAAAATTTCAAGCCCCTTAATCCAAGGGGAGGGGCTCTCTATTTATAGGAAAAGGGTTAGGAGGGTGCTTAGAGGCTAATTAGGGTTAGCAATTAGGTAATCCTAGCATCTATGGTTTCCCAGGATTTCAAAGGCTTAGAAAGGTGTGAATTAGGTTCAATGGTAGATGATAGGGTGAGGTTTCAAATGACTAGAGGGTTGCAAATAGGGTAATATGGGTGCAACAGTCCTAATGAAACCCATCCTAAACTTTGAGATGGTCAACAAGTCAAACCCCAAAAGTGAAATTTGAGCAAAAAATCATCAGTTACTGTAGCTAAGCCTAGCTCATGTATTAGATGCGCCAAACATAGCTACAGTGTCTGGAAGTCTAGAGCCTGAGGTGGGTTCCACCTATAGTTGGCACAAGTATTAGATGCACCAAGCCATTTATGGGAAAAAATGGCTTGGCGCATATAATACATGCGCCACATATGCCCTAGCCAAGTGTGGTTTCTGGGCCTTACTCAGATTGTCATAACTCTTGACGTACAACTCGGATTGAGGTGATTCTTGGCTTGTTGGAAAGCTAAGAACCTCTAATTTTCAATGGTATAAGATTCAGTCTTAGTAGAGGTCCCTACCCACCCTTCTTTATTCTCTCTAACTAATGCTCGAGATGGTTAACCAAGGGTTTCGAAGAGGTTTCTAAAGGTTGGGGTAATTCCTAAGGGTATGGGGAAGTTCCTAAGGGTTTGGGAAGATTCCTAAGGGTTTAGGGAAAGTTCCTAGGGGTCTGGGAAGTTTCCTAAGGGTATGGGAGAAGCTATCGGAAGCTCGGGGCAGCACCTCTCTCGAAGTATGTTTCGATTGGGCCTTGGGCCAAATTTGGATGCCTACACTATTTGTTGTGTATTTTCTGTTGTGCGTTGTTGTGAGTGTTCTTTTTACTTGCTGGTAGTTGTATGTTTAGTAGAAGGTCTCTTCATCCTGAGCTAGAACCTAAATCTAGAAATATAAAAAGTCCTTTGGCCTAGGCAGACACCCCTTACCCCTGCTGAACAAATAGAAACATTTGAGATGGGTGAGCAACCAAGACCATTGAGGGATTACTATGCACCAGGGGCATACTCATCCCCCTTTTGCATTCAATTCCCAATGATGAGGGTAATTATAAAATTAAGGCCTAAATGGTCCAAATGTTGCCATCTTTCTATGGGCTAAGTAAGGAAGATCCTTACAAGCACATAGATGAATTTCTGTCTTTGTGCACTACATTCAAGATTGCTGGTCTAGGAGATGAGGCGACAAAAATGAGGCTTTTTCCTTTTTCACTAAAGGACAAAGCCAAAAATTGGCTCAACATACTCCCACCCAACAGCATAACCTCCTGGAATGCCCTACAGTGTCAGTTTTTAGCCAAATTTTTCCCTATGTGTAAAACCAACCAGTTGAGGAAAATTATCATTTCCTTTGCTCAATTCCCAACTAAGGATTTCCATGAAGCATGGGAAAGGTTTAAAGAACTACGAAGGCAGTGCCCACACCACCAAATCCCTAAGTGGCAGCTTGTGTTGGTTTCACTTCTAGTGTGTTGATTTATTGCGAAATGATAAGAGCAAAAAATAAAAATCAAAGAAAGATAGAGGGTGGATTCAGCAAAACTAAAATAGCCTAGACTTGCAAGATACAGGGTCCTTTGTAGCAAGTTTTGATAAGTAAGAGTTTGTCCCACAGGGAAAATGGTCTAAAGCTCCAAGGGAGCCATCTTTAGTATGCCCTCAAGATCTGACTACAGATGTGGCAATCCTAAATGGAAGGGGATTTAAGGTCACTATTGTTTAAATCCTATGGTAACCTAGTGCCTAAACTTCAGAAATGGTTGAAAAGAATGATGGAGTGTGAGAAAATAAATATAAAAAGGGTGAGAAATAGGCTATTAGGTACAGATCTGATGGGTTTTATAACTCAGACTCAGATCTGCTGCTATAGAAGTCTTGTCCAATGGCTACATTATCACCAAAAAGGAGAAAGGATCCAACTCACCCCTCTGCCATGATCCAATCCCTTATGACTATAACCTGTCCACTCAAATGGTCACAAACTATCCAATAGGGGAACCACAGTCCACAGATGGGTCAGAACATGTTTATCATTATAGGCATTACTTCATCCAGGCTACCAGCTCAAGAATCCATAGGAACCTAAACCTCTAAAGTTCTGTGTGTGGGGCATAGGCCTGCAATGTGCACTAGCCTGGACACACAGGACCAGCAAGAGTTTGAGTATTAGCTTTAGGTCTAGTTGTTCACTACTTTAGAAAGACAGCAGTGATCCAGCTACAAGCCTACAATCTCTATAGCCAGATCAGATCTGCCATCTGATGGTGGATCTATACAAATACAGGGGAGTCTGTCTCTGTACAATATCTCACAGGGCTACAAGCGCAAGTGCAGAGAAGAAGAATCTGTCTTTGATCTGTGGATTGGCCTCACCCTAGGGCTATAACCTATCCACTCAAATGGTCACAGACAATCCATAGAGGCTATCCTCCTCACAGAGGTCTGAGACAGAATAAGTAGATTGTTGCCACCACCATGTTCACAAGGCTACCAGCTTAGGCTCCCATGGGGATTCAGATTTAGTGGATCCTGTGGTGGGGCATGGGCCTGCATATGTGCCTAGCCTGGACACACAGATCACTTGGATCTAAATAAATCCTTAAAAATAATCCTCCATTGCTTATAATACAACTTAGCAATGGAGGATCTCAAGGCAGCAGCCTTGTACAGAACAACCCTCAAACATCAATCTCATACATGTATAACATCCTATTATAAAACTTTATTAAAACTGTTCCAAATAGACATACAAAGGCATAGCCAGCAAGTGCTGGACTATGAAGAGAAGAAAAAGGAAAAAGATGCTACCTAAACCCTAACCTTAACCTACTAGAACTCTATAGCTGATTCAAGAAGATCGCCCCCTCAAACCTAAACTAGGCTTAGGCTTATATAGCAGTCCGCTGTGGGAGGATTAGGGTTAGGAAAACCCTAATTTTAACGATGCAAATGTGGCCCATTTCTGTTCCTTTGATGCCTCAGGGCGCGTGCACAGAGATTGGAGCATTGGAGTGTCTGCCCTAGTTGCTGGAAGTTCCCAAACTGCCCCTACAAAAGTGGGGGGAAGTTGAGATCCCAAACCTCGCTAGGTAGCAAGGGTTTACAGGCCTTATCATGTGATAGAGTTGTCGTCGCGGGGTTGAATTGACTTAAAGCTCTTGCAGTCGTGGGATAGATAGTTTGGTCATCGCGGGATTGCGCTTTCCATTTGAATGGCGCGGGAATTGTGCGTGCGGTTTGTTCCTTAGTGAATCTCGCGGGGATCCCCATGAAGAAGCAATATGCATAGGCCTGTAGATTGTACGAGTAGTTCCCTAAAGATCTGCATCTCGCGGCCACTGCGTGACAGCTGCGCGCCAAAGTGCCTGGAGCTCTCTCTCCTCAGCGGATCGCGTGAGGATTAAATGCTCCTCTCTTGAGCTGCACGAGACTGTGCGAGTGCTTACAACTGAGCCCCGCGAGAACTTCGCGAGCTCTGCTTCTTGAGCCCTTCTGTCATTAATCTACGCGAGAATATCACGAGCAGTTGGTGTGCTGCCTTGAGAGACCCGCGACAACTGCGCGAAGCATTCTTTCTGAATCAATTGAACCCTGCAACATCTTCACGAGTCTCACTTCTTGATTTATTGCTGCTGTGCCTTGCCTATGCTGTAGCTAAGTTCTCTGTCTGGGTCCAACTTCCTTTCTTCTGAGGAACTTCTGGGACAAAAGTAGGCTTCTTAGCAGGGTTAGGGCCTTATCTACAGCTGCTGCTTATTACCTACAAAATGGGCTTAACACACATTTATTAAATGACTAAGGGTCTAACAGAGATTAAGTTAAGGGGTGAAAAGTGGTACTTTTCAGGTCTTAACACACCCCCAAACATAATCTTTGCTAGTCCCTTAGCAATGCTTTAACTAATTAAATGTCACTTTCGTAGGGATCACGGGTACATTTAGCATATGTACCAAGCCTTTTAAACCCCTAGGTGATCCCTAGTGGATGAGTGAAGTCTCCTGAGGGTTTGCAGTGAAGATAGCCACAAACTTCACAATAAAAATAGTTAAAAATGGTGCAGTCAATGGCAAAATAAATTTCAATGAATAAAGCATCAATCCACATCTCTTTAGAATTCAGAGGAAATTGCAGCAGTAATGCAGGCCATTTAAAACTCAAAATTTTTAGTATGTGTTTGCATTTCCACCAATCATTTTACATTAGATGTGCCCATATCAGTACTAAGATTGCCTTAAATTCAAAAATCAGGTTGGATACAACCCCAATGAAGTTACAAGTCAGACCCAATTCTCACTAGGGCTATCTCTCAACAATGAATATCTAGGGGTGTTCACATTTAAAGTAGCTCAAGAGCAGTTACAGACCCCAAATGGGCTTGCAAGCATGAGCATAGGTAAAGATTCTAATTTCTGACATCCTCATGACTCTTCACCATAGATTAGGCACTCCCTCATCTCCACCTGACAGCTCATTTCACTTTGGATCATCATGGTCTTTTGAATGAGTTGTAATGTGGCTTATGGGTGAGGGATATAAAGAATGAAGGGGAAAAAAGGAAGTCAAAATTGAGAAATCAGCAAGGTATGGAGTGACTCCTGACTTCACTACCTTCATTTCAGCACAACTTCATCTTACTTGATATATTTCATAATCAAAGTGGCCAGTTTCTCCTCTTCTTTTCAATTTTCAGATGATGTTCTTCTCCAAACTTCTCCTTCTTTTTCTCTTTTTATTATTTTTCTTCTTTTTATTTTTTTATGATTTTTATGATGAACTGCCACACAAATACCACCAACACACTGTTGTTCATAGGCTACTTTTCTTCTCTTTCTACCAAATGTTAGACCACTCTCACTACCTTCAACTCCTCCTTTATCTTCTGAATTCTCAGAGTGAGGGGAAGGTTGAATCAGGTCATGAGGTTAAGGTGCAAGTACTCCAGTGTTTGTTAAAGAAAAAATATGACTTTTTGAGGCTCAAAGAGTGTATGCAAAAGGGTAGTTTTAAAAGGTTGGGTTTTCAGCCTCAAACTATCCAAATGAGGGCCTTGAATCATTTCCTTAGTGTCATGTGTTGTTGTCAACTAGTTTTGATTTGGAGCTGCCTAACTTCTAGTAAAAAGTGTTGAGTCAATCAAACCTTAGAGCAGAAAAAATACCAAAAACACTCCTCAACAGAAATTGATGGATCCAAATCTCACTAGATATAGTCTTCTTTATAACTCATGGATTGTATTTTCACCTTTTTCTCTCCTCTTAGGTTTACTAGGTACTAATTTAAAATTTCTAATGTTAGCTTCATGGTGGTGCCAAGATTTTAAATTTTTTAGTTTCGAAATGTCTGCTAAAACATTTTAATTTTTCTTTTACAAATTTTCTCATTGCAGCAAGTTAGGTGGGAACTGACTTTATTCATCCCATTTACACCACCACTATTGCACTAAAGTTAACTATTCTATTGGTAGACCTACCTTCCCACACCCCCAAACCATGAGGAGCAGTGCCCTCACTGGTTCAGAGGTGAGATGTGCAGCAAGCATAAAACCTAAAAATTAATAAAACAGAAACTATAAAAGAGAAAAAGAACACACAAAAATGAATGAGGATTTACGCTCACATATAAGCAAAATAGTGACAGATTTTATTGTAGAGACAAAAGCAAACAGATTACAAAAAGATAGAAAATTATAAACCTAAGAACAATTTGAGCAAAACTTCTTGTCAGACAAAATGGTTCTTCCTCCTGGCTTTGGGATATTCTCAACCTACTATGGAAGAGGAACTATAAGCCGGGAGGAGGGGGAAGACGAGGATCATGGAGATGGGTGTTGAGCAGGTGGTGGGGGGTTTGCAGAAGATGGTGGGGGAGATTGGGGTTCGATTTTTTGCTTCTTCTTCTCTCTCTTCTCCTTTTTCTTCTCCTCCTTGTCCAGGGTCCTCTGGACTTCTTCATACTCATCCCAAAGAAATTGTAATGGGTCCGGCTCCTTAGGCGGTGGGGGGTCCAACCACATAGGATAGAATTTGTTTGAGAACTTGATGGATTTGTCATTCGCCATGGTTGTGAGTAAAGAGGGACTACTAAGGTTAGAGGAGAAAGGATGGGAAGAGGGCGAACTATCCCTGTATTTAAGGTACTTGGACTGTGGAATATGGATGGCCATATTAACGTTTTGTCTCTTTCCAAGCATGGAAATAAATTGTGATTGTTCTGAGAATGATGAATCGCACAACTGATTATGGGAAAAGAGAGCTCACACTAAATGATGGCCTAATTTTAGCCTTGGTAATTAAGGTAATCCCATGTATTGCGCAGCTTCATACTGGTATTCGCGGACCAATATTCTCGCACAGTACAACTGTACATTTATGACAACGAAAAGCACACAGAAGAATCATAGCTCCGCGAGTACAAAATAAAAACTATGTGTGGCTCAGGGAGGTACTTCACGGAGTATACATTGGGATTGAGCAAGCGAAGTAGTTATACATTTCTCGCACAGCTTAGATGGTGATCTCCGTGAAGAACAATCTCTTAGAGTTTCAAGGTGTTGCACACTAGAATATGCGGAATACTGCTTTGCGCGCCCTCATGACTCTGCGAGCAAGCTCTGGCATGGCCCACGATTATGAAAATGAGGCCATTTAACCCCTTGATGGAGACCAACACTCGGCCTCTTTGCACCATTTGTGCTCAGGCCTGTATTTGCACGATGTCATGCACCCACTCAGTTGCCATCAACATCTACCCTTCACATGTATTCCTTTGTCAAATGAGAATAGCCTCCTTAATACTAGTACATGCATAGCAGAAATTCCAACTGATGAAACACTTTGATGCAAATAGAGTCTAAATAGCTGCAGTGCTAGTACTTTGCTCAATATTCATCTCCCATGTTACTGACAGAAATGAACAATATTAAGTCTAAAACCTATACAATATTTAAAAATAAACAAGCACACAAAACATATATGGCACATATAATACAAGGTTGTAGATCACTGATTAGTGGGAGGTTCATGTAGGTGAATGGGTTGAGGAAGCTCCACTGGTTGTTCTACACAAATCTTGAGCCTCTGCCCATTTACTTTCATAATCTTCCCTGACTTTAGGTCTAAATCTCCACAGCACCAGATGGGGAGGCTTTGATGACAATATAGGGGCCTTTCCATCTGGATTTTAGTTTGTCAGGAAAAAATTTAAGTTTGGAGTTAAACAACCAAACCTTATCACCAGCCATGAAGCTCTTTCTTAACAAACCCTTGTCAAAGAAAGCCTTGGACCTTTCCTTGTATATCCGGGCATTGGCATATGTATCCATCCTGAGTTCATCCAGTTTTGACAACTGCAGTGACCTGTGATGACCAGTAGAAGTTAGATTTAGATTTAATTTTTTTATGGCCCAATAGGCCCTGTGTTCTAACTCTACTGGGAGATGGCAAGCCTTGCCATAAACCAGTCTGAATGGGGACATGCCAATGGGAGTCTTATAAGCAGTCCTATAAGCCCATAATGCATCGTTTAACTTATCAGCCTAGTCCTTTCTGTCAGTCCTCACTGTCTTCTCAAGGATATGCTTGATCTCCCTATTAGAAATTTCAACTTGCCCACAGGTTTGTAGGTGGTAGGGAGTAGCAATCCTTTGGGTGACAGAAAATTTCTTTAGCAAGCTCTCAAAATTTATGTTACAGAAATGGCTACCCCCATCACTGATAATGGCTCTATGGGTGACAAATCTTGAGAAGATATTCTGCTTTACAAATTTGAGGACAACTTGATGACCATTGGTTCTTGTGGCAATAGCTTCTACCCATTTTGAAACATAATCCACTGGCACTAAGCTGAAATGATAACCACTTGCAAGAGAAAAGGGGCCCATAAAGTCAATACCCCAGACATCAAACAGTTTTACAACAAGGATGGGCTGTAAAGGCATTGAGTTTGTTTTGGACACCCCTCCTAATTTCTAAGATCTCTCACATGTCCTGCAGTGTGTATTGACATATCTGAGTAAAGAAGGCCAATAGAACCCACACTACAAGATCTTGTCAACTATTTTTCTTCCACTAAAGTGGCCCCCACAGGTATTTTCATGGCACATGGCCAGAATACTGGGGACAACACTTTCTGGAACACATTTTCGGATGATTTGGTCTGCACAGTATTTGTATAAGCAAGGTTCCTCCCAGAAAAAGAATTTGACCTGTGAGAAGAATAGGTCTTTGTCCATTTTGGTCCAATGGGTAGGAATCTTGCCTATAACTAAATAATTTACAGTGTGTGCATACCAAGGAACCAAGGATTGGATGGCAAACAATTGTTCATCTGGGAAAACATCATTTGTAGGGTCATCAACACATTTTTCTAACACAATTCTAGACAAGTGATTAGCCACCTCATTTTCCACACCCTTTTTGTCCTTGATTTCAATGTTAAACTTCTGCAACAGGAGTATCCATCTAATCAGCCTAGGCTTAGCATCTTTCTTGGACAATAGATATTTTAATGCTGAGTGGTCTGTGAAGATTATAGTTTTAGACCCAAGTAGGTAAGGTCTAAATTTGTCAACAGCAAAAACTACTACCAGAAGCTCTGTCTCAGTTGTGGTGTAATTTAGCTAAGCTTCAGCAAGTGATTTGCTGACATAGGCAATGACCACTAGCAGCTTCTCTTTTCTTTGACCCAAAACAGCACCTATTGCCAAGTCGGATGCATCACACATCAGCTCAAAGGGTAGTGCATAGTCAGGTGTTTGGAGTACAGGGGAAGAGGTGAGGCAAATCTTCAAAGTATCAAAAGCCTTAAGACATTCAGCAGAAAAATCAAAGGGCACATCCTGGCAGAGCAGGTGGCACAATGGTTTAGCAATTTTGCTGAAGTCTTTAATGAACCTCCTGTAGAATCCTACATGTCCAAGGAAAGATCTAATTTGTTTGACTGTTCTTGGAGGGGGCAAATTTGTAATGAGGTCAACTTTGGCCTTATCTACCTCAATTCCTTCTCTAGAGACTACATGGCCCAACACAATACCTTGTGTTACCATGAAGTGGCTCTTTTCCCAACTTAAGACCAGATTGGTCTCCTCACATCTTTGCAAGACCAGGTGGAGGTGTTGTAGACATTGGCCAAAACTGTCTCCATATACATAGAAATCATCCATAAAGATTTCCAAGAACCTGTCAATCATATAAGAGAATATGACATACATACACCTCTGATTGACAGGTTCTTGGAAATCTTTATGGATGATTTATATGTATATGGAGACAGTACTCAGGGTAAGCAAAGGTGCCAAAAGGGCAAGTAAATGTAGTTTTCTCTTGGCCATGAGGGTGCACAGGGATCTAGTTGTACCCTGAGTACTCATCAAGAAAATAATAAAAAGCTTTTCCAGCCAACTTATCCAGAATTTGATCTATGAAGGGGAGAGGGAAGTGGTCTTTTCTGGTTTTAGAGTTGAGCTTCTGATAATCTATGCAAACCCTCCAGCCAGTGGTCTCCCTGGCTGGTCTCAGCTCTCCAGACTCAGTTTTAATAACTGTTATGCCAGATTTCTTGGGCACCACTTGGATAGGTGCCACCCATTCAGAATCAGAAATGGGGTAAATTACCCCAGCATCTAGCAATTTAATAATCTCTTTGAGACCACTTCCTGCATGTGAGGATTCAATTTCCTTTGTATTTCCCTGGAGGGTACTGAGCCCTCCTCTAAATAGATCTTGTGCATACATATTGATGCATCTATCCCTCCGAAATCCATAATGGACTAGCCAATTGCCTTTTTGTGCTTCCTCAAGACTGTTAGTAATTCTTCCTCTTGCTCATTGGTAAGAGAGGAGGAGATAATTACAGGAAGTTTTTTACCTTTCTCAAGGAAGGCATATTTCAATGTTTCTGGAAGCTTCTTGAGATCCAGATCAGGGGCTTGTTGGGTGGATGGCAAGATTGGTGCTTTATTGGTTTGATGAAGAGGCAGCAATGTAGGTTTCCAAATGGAATGTTGCACTAAGCCCACAGAAGACTTCAATGTGGTCATCTCTACTGTCCTAACAGCCAGGCTTTCTTCCTCTACCATGTCCCAAACTTCAACTAAACTTTTGATAATGTTGCCCCAATCTAGCAGAGTGGGCAATTCTTCTTCAACAACTTCATCTAGTACATCCACTGCAAAGCTTTCCTCATTGTCCAGCTGAGGGTACTTTGCACTGTTATACACATTCAGTTCAACCTTCTTGTGTCCGAAAGTTACCTCCATAATCCCTGACCTGCATTAAATGCAAGCATTGGCAGTGGCCAAGAATGGCCTGCCCAAAATAATAGGTATAGGGGTTGCACTCTTGTTGCAGCCCATGTCCAAAACAAGGAAGTCTGCAAGGTAAAAGAACTTGTCCACCCCTACTAAGACATCCTCAACCACTCCCATAGGTCTCCTTTCAAACCTATCACCCATTAACAGCATAATGGGGGTGGGTTTTAGCTCCCCCAAACCTAGCTGCTGATACACACTGTATGGCAGCAGGTTTACACTGGCTCCAAGGTCTATAAGGGCCCTTCCAATTGTGTGGTCTCCAATTAGTGGATAGTGGGTATCCCTGGGTCTTGCAACTTCTCTGGTATTGTTGTGTTTAATACAGAATTAATTGTATTAGTTGCAAAGACCTTTTTGGACAAATGGCCTCTAGCTCTTCTTTTCTGGATACAAAGGTCTGTCAGAAATTTGGCATAGGCTGTGAACTGTCTAATTGCATCAAGCAGGGGCAAATTGATTTTTACCTGCTTAAAGGTCTCCATCATTTCCTCTATCTATGCATTCCCCTTATCAAAAGGTAGAGGGCCACTCAAAACTTGAGGAAATGGAAGCTGAGGTATTGCTGGTTCCTCAGCTGCTAGCCTATGACTAAACTTTTATTTTTTTCTTTTATCATCTTTTATTTCCTGCTGAGGCTCAACTACAGCCTCATTATTTTTCTCTTGCAGCAGGGTAGCAGGCAACTCTTGGCTCTGTGCTCTAACATATTCTTTTTCTTATTCATTCGAAAATTCTTTGGAATGACCTCTCCTTGTTCCATTCCAACCTGGTTGTCCACCAACCTGCCAGACCTTAGGGTTGTGATGGCATTAGCTCCCTCAAAGCTTGAGGAACCTTCTCCAATCAAATATTGGCCGTTAGGGTTGGCCACTGGCTAGCTTGGCAACCTGCCCTCCTCTCTTTTGGCTAAGGCATTGGATATCTGGCCTAGCTGCTCTTCCATTTTCTTTATACTTTGACTGTGAGAGTTCACAGTCTGAGTCAAGGTTCCAAGGTTTTGCAATGAGGTCAAAACCTGATCCTCAAAAGAAGCAGTTCGGGGCTGAGGTGGGGGAACTACCAACTGATTTTACTGCTGGGGCAGCTGCTGATGCTGGAAATTTAACCTTGGGGCATATCCCTGGTTAAATTGCTGCTGTGGCCTTTGAGGTAAGGCCAACATCTGTTGTGGCTGCATGTAATTATCTTGTCTCCACCTCAAATTTGGGTGATCCCGCCACTGATAACCATCATTTTGGTGCTGGTATCCAAATGGCTACTTGTTGTAGCCAACAGATTGTTGCTGGCCAAATGATTGGGCAGCAGCAGCTTGTTCCATCACATACTCAGGATATTGCCCTGCAGATGGGCACTCCTCCACTGTGTGTTGTGGAGATTGACATATCAGACATGCCTCCATCACCTGTGCAGCCAATCTGGGTTGCACCACAGTTAATAGTTTATCAAACTTATCAGAAAGATTAGCCATCTGTATTTTTAGGTCATTATTCCCAGTTACTTCATACATCTTTCCTTTGGAAGTTTCAGCTAGTCCCATTTTAGAGAAGGCTCTTGAATAGTTCTTGACAAGGATATCTTTTGGAAAGCATGTTCACTGATGACCTCGAACAATTCCCATGCCTCATCAACTATTTTGTGCATGTAAGTTCCACCATAAGAGGCATCTACCATGTCTCTACTTTTCTCATCAATCTCATTATAGAAGCTCTGGACAAGCTGCCAGCCAGGGATCTTGTGGTGGGGACATTGTTTGAGCATCTCCTTGAATCTGTCCCATGCTTGATTGGCTTTTCTTTCCTCAACTGGTTGGCTTTTGTCTCTGGGAAGAATTTTGTCAAAATTTTGGTCTAGAGGTCTTTCCAAGAAGTGATGCTGTTGTTTGGGAGAGTAGCTAACCAAGTGCTGGCCCTGTCTTTTAGGGAGAAAGGAAAGAGCCTTAATCTAGTGGCTTCTGGTCCCAGACCAGTAATGGAGTTGTGCATAGGGCCAAGAATTGGTCAATGTGTTTGTAGGGGTCTTCCTTGCTGAGCCCATGAAAGAGGGAAGCATTTGGAGGATTGAGGTTTTAATCTCATAGTTTCCCTAAACATCTGGGAATTGAATGCTAACTGGGGAATTATAATCATCAGGAGCATTCAACTCCTTCAATGTTCTGGGTTGCTTTTCACCCATGACTGCTGTCTCGATTTCTGTAAGGGGCTCAACTGTGGTGTGTCTGGGCCTTCTTGGTCTTATGGCCTTTTCTATCTCAGGGTTAGGAGGCTCTAATGTGGGACCGAGGGATCTCCTTCCTAACACACACACACACCAACAGTAGGGAAGACTACTTGCAGACACATTGCAATTAACTCAAAGAATTATCTAAAAAAAATTACAACTATCCTAATCAACTGCTATGAAATTTGCAAAGGAAGAATAGACTGAGTTTTGAGGGTTAGAGAAATGCAAACAGAGGTAGCTAGACTCCTAGTGCAGTTCAACTTTCCTTCGCTGCTACTGTCTAGATCTGCAAAGAAAAATTCCAAATATAAATCAGTAGTATCAGTTATTCACAAGCACAGCTAACAAAGAATAAAAAAAATACAAAAATTTGGGGTCTACTAATAGATCAAAATCCCCGGCAACGGCGCCAAAAACTTGTTGGTTTCACTTCTAGTGTGCTGATTTATTGTGAAATGATAAGAGCAAAAAATAAAAATCAAAGAAAGATAGAGGGTGGATTCAGCACAACTAAAATAGCCTAGACCTGCAAGATACAGGGTCCTTTGTAGCAAGTTTTGATAAGTAAGAGTTTGTCCCATAGGGAAAATGGTCTAAAGATCCAAGGGAGCCATCATTAGTAGGCCCTCCAAATCTGACTACAGACCTGTCAATCCTAAATGGAAGGGGATTTAAGGTCACTATTGTTTAGATCCTATGGTAACCTAGTGCCTAAACTACATAAATGGTTGAGAAGAATGATGGAGTGTGAGAAAATAAATATAAAAAGGGTGAGAAGTAGGCTATTAGGTATAGATCTGATGGGTTTTATAACTCAGACTAAGATTGCTGCTATAGAAGTCCTGTCCAATGGCTACATTATCACCAAAGAGGAGAAAGGATCCAACTCACCCATGTGCCATGATCCAATCCCTTATGGCTATAACTTGTCCACTCAAATAGTCACAGACTATCCAATAGGGGAACCACAATCCATAGATGGGTCAGAACATGTTTATCATTGTAGGCACTACTTCATCTAGGCTACCAGCTCAAGAATTCATAGGAACCTCAACCTCTAAAGTTCTGTGTGTGGGGCATAGGCCTACAGTGTGTACTAGCCTAGGCACACAGGACCAGCAAGAGTTTGAGTATTAACTTTAGGTCTAGTTGTTCACTGCTTTAGAAAGACATCAGTAATCCAGTCACAAGCCTACAATCTCTACAGCCAGATCAGATCTACCATCTGATGGTGGATCTATATACAAATACAGGGGAGTCTGTCTCTGCATAATCTCTCACAGGACTACAAGCACAAGTGCAGAGAGGAAGAATCTGTCTTAGATCTGTGGATTGGCCTCACCCTAGGGCTATAACCTGTCCACCCAAATGGTCACAGACTATCCATAGAGGCTATCCTCCTCACAGAGGTCTGAGACATAATAAGTAGATTGCTGCCACCACCATGTTCACAAGGCTACCAACTCAGGCTCCCATGGGGATTCAGATTTAGTGGATCCCTGTGGTGGGACATAGGCCTGCATATGTGCCTCGCCTGGACACACAGGTCACTTGGATCTAAATAAATCCTTAAAAAAAATCCTCCATTGCTTACAATACAACTTAGCAATGGAGGATCTCAAGGCAACAGCCTTGTACAGAACAACCGTCAAACATCAATCCCATACATGTATAACATCCTATTATAAAACTTTATTAAAACTATTCCAAATGGACATACAAAGGCATAGCCAGCAAGTGCTGGACTATGGAGAGAAGAAAAAGGAAAAAGATGCTATGTAAACCCTAACCTTAACCTACTGGAACTCTACAGCTGATTCAAGAAGATCGCCCCCTCAAACATAAACTAGGCTTAGGCTTATATAGCAGTCGGCTGTGGGAGCATTAGGGTTAGGAAAAGCCTAATTTTAATGATGCAAACACGGCCCATTTCTGTTCCTTGGATGCCTAGGGGCACGTGCATGGAGATTGGAGCATGCCCTAGTTGCTGAAAGTTCCCAGACTGCCCCTCCAGAAGTAGGGGGAAGTTAAGATCCCGAACCTCGCTAGGCAGCAAGGATTTGCAGGCCTTGTTGTGTGATAGAGTTGTCGTCATGAGATTGAATTGACTTGAAGCTCTTGCAGTCGCGAGATAGATAGTTTGGTCATCGCGGGATTGCGCTTTCCATTTGAATGGCGCAGGAATTGCTCGCGCGGTTCGTTCCTTAGTGAATCTCGCGGGGATCCCCGTGAAGAAGCAATATGCATAGGCCTCTGGATTATGCGAGCAGTTCCCTGAAGATCTGCATCTCGCGGCCACTGTGCGACAGCTGCATGCCGATGTGCCTGGAGCACTCTCTTCTTAGCGATTCGCGCGAGGATTAAATGCTCCTCTCTTGAGTTACGCGAGACTGCGTGAGTGCTTACAACTGAGCCTCGCGAGAACTGTGTGAAGTCTGCTTCTTGAGCCCTTCTGTCATTAATCTGCACGAGAACAGCACGAGCAGTTGGTGTGCTGCCTTGAGAGACCCGCGACAACCGCACGAAGCATTCTTTCTGAATCAATTGAACCCTGCAACATCTGCGCGAGGCTTATTTCTTGATTTGTTGCTGATGTGCCTTACCTATGCTACAGTTAAGTTCTCTGTCTGGGTTCAACTTCCTTTCTTCTGAGGAACTTCTGGGGCAAAAGTAGGCTTCTTAGTAGGGTTAGGGCCTTATCTGCAGCTGCTGCTTATTACCTACAAAATGGGCTTAACACACATTTATTAAATGACTAAGGGTCTAACATAGATTAAGTTAAGGGGTGAAAAGTGGTACTTTTTAGGTCTAAACAGCTTGTTCAAAGCTTCTACCAAGGGATTGACTCTAAGAGTAGAGTTATGATTGATGCATCATGTGTTGGCACATAACTCAGTAAAACTGATGAGGAAGCCTAAAATTTATTTGATGTGATAAGTGAAAACTCCATGTAGCAGGAGTCTCTGTCAAGAAATGACATTGAGCCAGCTACTAGAGTAACAAAAGAATCCACTTTCGAAGGAAAATTGTATGAGCTCAATGTGTACAATGACCTGGCAAAGAAAGTGGACAACTTGACCTAAAAAATTGATAAAGTGTTGAGTGTGTTGCAGCCCCAAACTGCTGCCCAGGTTGAAGAGGCATGTCTGATATGTCATTCACCTACACACTCACTATTGGGTCGTCCATCTGCTAGTCAATACCCTGAGCTGCTTATGGAGGATTCTAATGCTATCCAATCATATGGGCAATAGCATGCTGGGTACCCTTAGAGGAACCATCTCAATTTAAGGTGGAGACAAGATAACTATTAGCAACCCCAGCAGCAGCAAGCAATGCCCTATAGATCAGCTCAACAGTACGACCAAGGTTATGTTCCAAGACAACAATTTCCTCAGCCTGTGGCACAGCCAAGTCAGTTGACTTTTCCACTACCACCACAGACCAGATCATCCTCCTTTAAGGAGCAAGTTTTGTCATCACTTCAAAACCTTAGCTCCTTGTCACAGACTGTGAACTCACACAGTCAGAGTATTAAAAATATTGAAGACCAGCCAGGTCAAATCTCAAATACTCTGACTAGGAGAGAAGAGGGTAGATTGTCAAGCCAAATAATGACCAACCCTAAGGGAAAACTTATGATTGGTGAAGGTTCCTCAACTCATGAGAAAGCTAAGGCCATCACCACCTTGAGGAGTGATAAAGTGGTGGACAATCAGGTAGACTATCAGTCAAGGAGAAGTGTAGAGAGAGAAAATTGAGTCGCTGTTGGTGAGTGCTGGGGAATTCCAGTGTGCTGATTTATGGTGTAAACATCCAGAGAAAACAGAGATGGGTTCAGCACAGTTAGGAAATCCTAGACCTGACAAGATACAGGGTCCTTTGTAGCAAGTTTTAAAAGTAAGGGGAAATCCACAGAGAGGTGGTTTGGAATTAGGTAAATCTCTAGATCTGTAAGAGATCTGGCACCCTAACTAATGTTGATCTAGCTAAAAGACAGGGGAGAGATTAGATTGGAGTTTCACTTAATCTAAACTACAATAAAGATGCAGATTGTCTTAGATCGAATCTGGAGCCTCAGGTCTTGCAGATGGAGGGTTTAAAAACTCAGAAAATGGAGAAGAACAGCTTGGAGATTGTTTTCACTGCAATCAGGTTGAGCTAAGCATATTACAGGGGTTTAAAATCACACAAGTCCCTCAGCTGGCGACAAGCACAGCTGCAGGGTATAAATTCCACTCTAAATCACAGGATCCACCTGGCCTTAAGGCTATGATCTATCCACTTTAATGGTCACAGACCATCCTATAGACTTTATCGAGTCCATGGATTGCAGCAGATGAATCCAATTAAAGCCTGAGCTTAGATTTACCTTAAGGTTATGATCTGTCCACTTTAATGGTCACAGACCATCCTAGAGATCTCCTACAAAGCCAGAGCCTCAATTAGAACAATTAAAACTACTACAGATGCTGTAATTTTTAGGTTACAGACGCAGAAAATTACAGGGATATTAGATCCAGGGAATTCAGATGATATCCAAGAGGTCTACCAGTTAAGTGGGTGAGCTGATCAAGCAACTCCTCTACACAAATCCGATCGAGCACCAAAAGGAATCAAAAGAGCTTTAGATTTAATTAAAACATTGAAAACAACATTTACATTGCAAATAAGGTCACTCTTACAATGTAATGCTCTCAAATCTATAGTCTGTATAGTAATTAACCCCAACAACACTCCTAACCTTACCCAATCACAGATCTAACTCACTCCTTGCTGCTCCTAGGGAATTAGCCAACCATGGTTGGGCTAAAGGAAGGAAAATAGAATCTCGCTGCAAGCTCTGATCTCCAGGAAATTATTCAAAATTTTGATCCTCCCCAATGGCAATTGGGGATCTCTATATATAGCTTTCACCTCTATTTTTCCCGCCAAAAATCCCTTCTAGAAGGTCGTCAGAGTTTGTTAGAGTTCTGTTAAAGTACATGGGTCGGTTAGGGCTTTCTAGGGCATCTTCTAGAACCTCTCACCGGTCACTAAAGTGTCTCAATTTGCGTGCAGTAGGTTACCAAATCTTAGCGTGTGCATAGTATAATTTCTGAGGAGTTCAGCACACGATTTCGACAGGTTTGAGAAGCTTCCAACAGGTTAAAAGTAAGCTTGTAGTCCTTTTCGATAGGTTCCCTGGTCTCTTCGACAAGTACCAATAGGATGAGTTTTCTCTTTAAAGCTTCAGGGTTCTCAGTTCATTATCTGGAGTATTCGATAGGTTGGCTGAGTAGTTCGATTGGTCCAGAGGTCCTTTTTGACAGGTTCAGCTCTGCATGCCGTCATCCCGATAGGTTGGCTCTCATTCCTATCAAAAGTCTTAAGCATCCTTCGATAGGTTCAATTCTAGCATCTTCATTTCGATAGGTTCAGGAAGCCTTCGACAAGTTCCCTTTTTCTCCTTAGATAAGCTTTCGATAAGATGAGCTTTCTCTTTCATTCATCTGCTCGACAGGTTCAGGGATCCTGTCGAATTGCTCTATCCGCAAGAATTCATCCTTCTTCAGCTTTCAGATCTTATCAAAAACTTCTTTAACTGCACAAATTCTTCCTTTCTTTACTTTCAGCTCCTATCGAACTCTTCAGGTGACCAATCGATAGGACGTTTTCAACCTATTCTCACTTTCTTCACCTTGCCCTGCTGTAGCCACACGCTTCAAGGATTCAATGATGTGCTACCCTTTGGTGTGCTATTGCTAAGTTCATCCTGTGTTGAGAGATGGCTCCTTGTTGGGCATTCTTAAGTGGTTTTCTTCATTATTACCAGCTTTCACTGCTATCTACAAAAGGCACTCAACAGAAGCTTATTAGTGTGCTCACAGGTCTGTCAATGGTCAGGTAAAAGGGTGAAAAGTGGCATTTTTCACCACTTAACAGTGAGCAACAAGAGAAAAATAATGGGGCTGCTGTTGAGTCCCAACAGTTGAAAAAATAAAAAATATAAAAAATTATGATGTAGATGCTAGGCTTATAGTTGAGGTACCAGCAGTAACTCAGTTTCCATTTCCTCTTACTCTAAAAGGACCTTCCCCTTTTGTTAAGGGGAATGCCAGAATGGAGGAGATGATGGAAACCTTCAAGCAAGCGAAAATTAATTTGCCTTTGCTTGATGCCATCAGGCAGGTCCCAGCCTATGTCAAATTCCTTCAGGACTTGTGCACCTAAAAGAGAAAGGCCAGGGTCCGCTTGTCTAAAAAAGTATTTACAGCAGCTGAAAAGGTCAAATCTGTGTTGTCTATAGCTACACCAGCCAAGCTTCAAGACCCAGGGGTACCTACCATCCCTAGCATCATAGGTGACCACATCATAGGGAGAGCTCTCTTGGATTTGGGAGCTAGTGTCAACCTACTGCCATACTTAGTGTATGAACAGCTAGGTTTGGTGGAGCTAAAGCCCACACCTGTGGTCCTCCGATTAGCTGACAGATCCGAGAGAAAACCTATGGCCATTGTGGAAGATGTGCTGGTGGGTGTAGATAAATTTTTCTACCCAGCTGACTTTTTAGTATTAGACATGGAACCTACTAAGTGCAACACTCCTGTTCTTCTTATTTTGGGCAGGCCATTTCTGACCACTGCCAATGCTTGCATTCAATACAGGTCGAGAGTGATGGAAGTCACTTTGGAAATATGAAAGTGAAGCTTAATGTGTACACTACTGCCAATCAGCCTCAACTTGACAATGAGGACTATTTTGTAGTAGATGTCATAGAGGAACTGGTAGAGGAAACCTTACCCAGACTACTGCATTGGGATAAGGTATTAGAAGATTTTGCAGATGTGTGGACTGAGGTTGTTGAGGAGGAGGCCCCCACTTTAACTGCTTAATAAAGGAATACATTGGATTCTTCAATGGGCCTAGTGCAGCATTCCACATGGAGACCCACATTGTTGCCGCTACCTCAACCCTCCAAGCCACCTTTGCTGCCTTCAGTGGTAAGTCCACCAGAACTGGAGCTGAAACAGCTCCTTGAGTCATTGAAATATAATTTTCTAGGACAAAATGATAAATTTCCAGCAATTATTTCCTCCTCTCTTACTGAGCAGCAGGAGGAAGAATTACTTTATGTCCTCATGAAGCACAAGAGAGCTATTGGATGGACAATTGCTGATCTAGGAGGAATTGAACCATCTATGTGCATGCATAAAATTTATTTGGAAGAGGGTTTTCCAAACCCTCTAGGGAAATGCAGAGAAAACTAAACCCTCACATGCAGGAAGTGGTTAGGAAGGAAATTGGTAAACTGCTTGATGCTGGGGTCATTTACCCCATTTCTGATTCTTAGTGGGTATCACCTATTCAGGTGGTCCCCTAGAAATCTAGCACCACAGTGATACCAAATGAGTCTGAAGAGTTAATGCCAACCAGAGAGACCACTGGGTGGAGAGTGTGCATAAGTTATAGGAAGTTAAACTCCAAGACCATAAAAGACCACTTCCCCTTGTCTTTTATAGATCAGATTTTGGACAAGTTGGCAGGCAGAGCATATTACTACTTTCTTGATGGATATTCTGGTTATAATTTGATACTAGTGTATCCTCAAGATCAGGAAAAAACCACTTTCACTTGTCCATTTGGCACCTTTGCCTATAGAAAGATGCCAATTGGACTGTGTAATGCTCCTGCCACTTTTCAAAGGTGCATGTATGTAATTATTCTGATATGATTGATAAGTTTTTAGAAATCTTTATAGATGACTTCTCAGTCTATGGGAATGATTTCAGTCAATGTTTACATCACTTAGGCCTTGTGCATCAAAGGTGTGAAGAAACCAACTTAGTTTTGAGTTGGGAGAAGAGCTACTTCATAGTCACCCAAGGCACTGTGCTTGGCCATGTGTTATCCCAAAAAGGCATAGAGGTTGATAAGGTAAAAATTGACCTGATTTCACATTTGCCCCACTAAAAACCATTAAACAAATCAGATCATTTTTAGGACATGCTGGTTTTTATAGAAGGTTCATCAAAGATTTCTGCAAGATTTTCAAGCCATTGTGCCACTTGCTTTATCAACATATGCCATTTGTATTTGATGCTAAATGTGAGAGAGCGTTTGAGATATTGAAAAAGTGTTTGACCTTTGCCCCAGTGAACCAGGCCCCAAATTATACCCTACCTTTGAACTGATGTGTGATGTATCTGATTTTAGTGTTGGAGGTGTTTTAGGATGGAGAAGAGAGAAACTGTCATGTGTAGTTTACTATGCCAGCAAAATACTACAAGAAGCTCAGCTAAATTATACAACCACTGAGAAAGAGCTTATAGCTGTAGTGTTTACTTTAGACAAATTTAGACCTTACTTGTTAGGGTATAAAATCACAATTTTTACTGACCACTCTATCTTGAAATACCTGCTGGCAAAGAAGGATGCAAAGCCTAGGCTGATCAGATGGATCTTACTCCTGCAGGAGTTTGATCTAGAAATCAAAGACAAGAAAGGGGTAGAGAATGTAGTTGCTGATCACTTATCCCGAATTTTGGTTGAAGAATAGCTTTGGCTGTGTGGCAAGGTTTGCCAATGATGTAGTTAACCTAAGTGCAGCAGAATCAAGTGAGTAAGATAGATAAAGAGCTATGATCACCTAAGAAACTTTAAAAATGAGGAAATATAAAAACTTTATAGACATTTAGGCAATAAAAACTTTTAAATTTTAACATTTCCATGAGGTGAACACTAAGAAAACTCACTTATGTCAGTACTTAATGAACCATTAAAGAGAGAAAAAGGTAAGGACATGCCTAAGAGTTCAATGAAAGACCATACCTAGTGAGATTTGGGCCTACAATATTTTTCTCTTTGAGGAGTGACTGAGGCAATTCTTTTTACTCTAAGCACTGGCTGAGTCAATGTTCTCACTAAAAATTATGCATCTCCAAGTTGAAACAGCTGACAGCACTCATGATATTTAGGAAAGGATCAAGGCCTTCTCTTGGACAGTTTAAGCTTAAACATACCAAACCTAGTAAACTGCCCTTGTGCATACACCTTTTGAGCCTTGATTTCTAGTTTTTTTTTTTCAAAATACACCTAAGTATTTGTACCTAAACCTATGGTCCTGATTCAAACCTACCCCCACTCTAAGAATTCAGAAGGTAAAAGAGTAGGAGTTGAAGATGGACAAGCTAGGAACAACATTGGGTGAATGGAAAAGAAACACAAAAGGAGGATAGCAGTGTAGCAGCTGGGGAGAGGATGGCATTTTAGAAAAATAAAAACAAAAAGAAAAGAAAATTTTATCCAAAAAGAAAAGAAAAAAACAAAATAGAAAAATAATAATGAAAGGGAAGAAAGAGGAGTCAAGAGGAAATTTCATTGGAAAAAGTAAAAATAAGAGGAGAAGCTGGCCACTTCAAGTCTGAAAAAAGTTAAAGAAGATGAAATGTGTTGAACTAAAGAAGGTGAAGTCATGGATCACCTCCTTCACCTGCTGATTTCTCAATTTTGCATCCTTTTCACCCTTCCATTCTTTATAACCTACACCCATAAGCCACATTAGAACCCAGTCATAAGACCTTGTGATCCTAAGTTGAATGAGCTGTTATGTGGAGATGAGGAGTTGTCCAATCTATGATGAGAAATGGCCAATGATGCCAGAATTTAGTAGCTTTGCCTATGCTTATGCTTGCATATCTATTTGGGGACTGTAACTGCTATTGAACTTGTGAGAAAATGAAAACCCTCAAAGTTCTTTGTGAGAGACTGCCCAGGTAAGCATTGGGTCTGATATTGAATGCATTGGGCATTGCCTAAAACCTAATTTTTGAATTAATAGTGAGCTAAGTACTGACATAAACTTGTTGTTTCTCTTGTTGTAAGCTAATTGAAAATGATGTGCATACATGAAAAAGTTTTAATGACCAAATGTCTGTGCATATCATGGGTCAAATTCCTCACATTTTAAGTCAAAGGTGAACTGATGCTTTGTGTATTGACAGCTGACTTGATAATGCTGTATTTTTGTTAACTGTTTCATTGAGAAGTTTGTGGGTACCTTCACTGAAAACCCTCAGGAGACTTCACTCCTCCACTAGGGATCACCTAGGGGTTTAAAAGGCTTGATGCATGAGCTAAATGCATCTGTATTCCCTACAAAAGTGGCATTTACATTCTTAGAGTAGTTATTTAAATTTTGCTTTGCTCAGGGACTAGCAAAGATTAGGTTTAGGGGTGTGTTATTCACTAAAAAGTACCACTTTTCACCTCTTAACCTAGCCGCTGCTAGACTTTAAAGCTGACCAATAACTCTTTTTTAGCTTATTTTGTAGATTAATAATAACTTATACAGCTTAACACAAAGTCCATGCCTTTGGTGTTAAGAAGAGAGAGAATTCAAGCCAAGGATGACAGCTGAGCCAGAGATTGATGGAACACCATAGTGGTGTACACCATGGTGACTATTTTGCAGGTAAGAATAATAATGGACCAAGAAAGACTAGCAGATGAGAGAAGCATAGGTGTGAGTGGATAGAGCTGAAACAGCAATAGCTGCATAGCAGTAGAAGAGCAAATGAGTTATCTTGCATAGTTGAAGTGCTGCCTCGCGTGGCTAAGTCTACAGCAGAAGTTATCTCGTGCAGCTAAAATGTGTAGCACAAGAGAGCTCACGATGCAGTCATGCACTAACCCTTCAGAATTCCAGCTTGCAAAGTTCTCGTGAGGATCAAGGCTTATATTAACTACGCGCACAATCTTGCGAGGCTAATATGCCCAAAGAACAATAGGAATCTTGCGAATTCCTTCTGTGGTTAAGCAGGAAAGAGAGCTCCAGATTTGTCCTCGCACAGCTCTCGCGCGCTTCAAAGCTACACCCTCTACCTAGCGAGTTGTGGTGTTCATCTGACAAATAGCCGAGCGACAGCAGAGATCTACTACACGAGTACCTCGCAAGAGAAAATTCTAGAGCTCACCTGCGCGAGTAAAGCCAAGCAGTGCAACTTATCCTCGCGACAACATTGCAAGGCAGAGAAACTGTGCGAAAAGCTTAAATCCTTTAGCGTGAGAAAGCAGCATTTAAAGCCAAATCTTACATCACGAGGACTCTGAAAACCAAGTGAATGGATTAATAAACCAGATCTAGCCCTGTGAAGCTCGGGCTCTCCACTTCCCAATCTTAACTCAGGGACCTTATGGGGATTTCCCCAGGTCTAGGGCACACATTTCGAAGCTTTGATCTTGAGGCACATATCCCAAGGCATCCAAGGGTTGTAACAATGCCACATCTGCTAGGAAATTAGGGTTAATCTTCTCTGAGTCAACGCATTAGGGACTGAGTACATAAGTTGTAGTTGTAACTTAGAATCTTTATCTCTCCTTCAACCTATGTCTGTGGTGAGTTTGAGCAGACTAGGGTTAGGGTTTTATCATTTCCTTTTTTTATTTTTCTTCTCTCTTAGCCCAACACTTGCTGGCTATATCTTCTGTAAGCAATTACGTCTAGTTTTAATTAGTTTTGTAATGGGTCTTGTAACCTCTGGGATTTTGTTAAGAGCTGTTGTGCACAAGGCTGCTACCTTGAGAAATCTCATTATAAGTATTGTGTTGAACAATAAAATTTGTGTTTTAAAGGTTTATTCAATCAATTATCTTCCTATTTTCCCATAGTTTTGTTCAGGCTAAGCATGCATTAGGGATTTGAGCTTATTTGAAAGGCCCATGGAAGCTTGAGCTTGTAGCCCTGGGACCATGGTGGTAGCAGTAATTTACATGTTCTTTCTCAGACCTCTGTGGTGTGGATAACCTTTGTGGATAGCCTGTGACCATTTAAGTGGATAGACTATAGCCCTAGGGTGATTCCAAGCCATAGATCTGAGAAGGATTCTTCTCCTCTGCACTTGAGCTTGTAGCCTTGTGAGAGTTTGTTGCAGGAACAGGCTCCCCTCTATTTTTCTTGACCAACATCAGATGTTAGATCTGACTTCTCTGTAGTGATTGTAAACTTGTGAGCTAGGTCATTGCAAATCCTTTGAAGCAATGACCAGCAGCATTTAAGTCCCCAAATAGCCCTTGAACAACTATGGTTTCCACTAGTTGTTTAAGAACTATTTGTTCTCATAGATGCCTGAGCTTGTAGCCTAGCATACATGGTGTCTGCAATGGTTTTCATGTTCTAATTTGAATCATTGGGTGGAGGGCATCTATTAGATAGTCTATGACCATTTAAGTAGATAGGTTATAGCCTTAAGATCAGTCTACTCCATTGGATCAGATTGGTTTTCTGATTTAGTCCATATGGTTTGATCCTCTCTATTAGATAGTTTGTGACCATTGAAGTGGACAGGTTATAGCCTTAAGAGATCAGGTGAAACCATAAGGGTTGAGTTGGATACTTCTTCCTTACAGATGTGCTTTTAGCCATCTGAGGGATTTGCTACAGAGACAGCCCTAAATCTGAGTTACATAGCTGAATTAACTTTAGCTTAATTACCTACTTCCCATCATTTTTATCTTTATTTTAACACACCATCACCACATTCTTTATAACCCTTTCTTTAGGATAGGACTGCACTTTATTTCTCTTCTTTCAGTGTTAATTTAGTGTAGTTGTGACACCCAACTCCCTTTCTTTAGGATTGTTAGATCTATAGCCAGATCTGAAGGCCTACTATTATAACCCATTTTGAGTTCTAGATCAATTTCTCTATAGGACAAACTCTTGCTTACTTAAAACTTGCTACAATAGCCCTGTATCTTGAAGGTTGTGTGTACTTTAAGATGCTATTTTCATAGCCATTTCACTCCACCTTTGTATTCTGATTTTTACTCATCATCATTTTAATAAACCTTAGTAAACACCTAGGTGCATATCCAATAGGGTGAGAGGATGTGTGAATTGGGGATGGTTGAAGGCTTGTGGGGGGTTCCCTTGTTGGGTCGGGTAGGATGGGTGTGGATGGATAGGGCTCATGCTGGGTTGTTGAATTGGACGAAATGGATTTGCCATTTGAGGAGGAATAGGGTGTGTTTGTTGAGTGTATGTGGGAAATTGGGGGAATGATGGAGGTTTCAAAAATGTGACCCTTAGGTTTGGGTCTAAATTGGCTTAAGGTTGGGTATGGGGCCTTTGTGGCCCAACTAGATGGCTCCATAGTTGGTGATGTGAGCCTTGGGTAGTGTGGATTATGGGAGGTTGGTTAGGGTTGGTGTTTTGGGTGAACGAGGTATGGAGACTTTGGAGGGTTTGTTGTGGATTTGATGGTGCTTGGGATGAATTAGGAAGACTTTGAGAAGCCATTGATATTGTATATGCTCTCATCATCTCCTCCATCATGACCATGGGATCGGACATGGGAGGGGATGCGAAGTGTTCCCTAGATGGGGGAGATGTATGGGGTGATAGTGGTGCTTGGTTTGAGGTGGATGGAAAATTGGGTATGACTTGGGTTGATGTAGGGGAAAAATTGGGCATGACTTGGTAGGATGTGGAAAAATTGGGGATGCTTTGATTGGATGTGGGAAACATGGGGATGCTTTGATTAGATGTGGGAAAATTGGGGATGCTTTGAGTGGATGTGAGAAAATCGGGGATGCTTTGATTCGATGTGGAAGGGAAAGTGGGTGTATTTTGGGTGGATGAAAAAATGGGTGTGTAGACACCCAAATTTTGCCCAAGACCCAATCGAAATATATGCCCAAAACCCTTAGAAATCTTCCCATACCCTTAGGAATCTTCCCAAACCCTTAGGAACTTTCCCACACCCTTAGGAATCAACCCCGACCTCTCCGGACCCATAGTTAACCCTTCCGGGCAACGGTTAGAGAGATGAGCTAGAGCTAACAGTGACCTCTACTAAGATGAATCTTACACTATTGAAAAGTAGAGGTTCTCAGCTTTCCAACAAGCCAAGAATCACCTCAATCCGAGTTGTATGTCAAAAGTTATAGTGACCCAGCAGTGCCCAAGAGTTGCACTTGGACGTGGCATATATGGCGCATGTATTACATGCGCCAAGCCATTTTTTTCCAAAAATGGCTTGGCGCATCTAATACACACACCAAGTATAGGTGGGACCAACCTCGAGCTCTGAACTTTTGGACACTGTAGCTTTGCTTGGTGTGTGTAATACATGCGCTAGGCTTAGCTACAGTAACTATGGGTTTTTGCTCGAAATCCACTTTTGGGGTTTGACTTGTTGACCATCTCAATGTTTAGGATGGGTTTCATTAGGACTGTTGCACCCCTGATTACCCTATTTGCAACCCCTCAGTCATTTGAAACCTTACCCTATCATCCACCATTGAAGCCCATTGCCCACATTTTCAAGCTCTCAAAATCCTAGGAAACCTTAGATTAGGAGATTACCTAATTGCTAACCCTAATTAGAACTTAAGCACGCTCCTCACCTCCCTTTTTCCTATAAATAGAGTGGCACCCCTCCCTTTACAAAGACTTGAAAAGTTTTAAAGGAGAGAAAAAGATTAAGAGAGAATCTTTTCCTCCCTTTGGTGCACCCATTCCATACTAATTTCAAAATTCAAAAGCCACCCTTAGACCCCATCTTCCACCAAAAAAACCTTGAGTTAGGAGAGAACCACCCCCTAGCCTTCTTCCTCTACCCCTTAGCTATCAAGCCTTAGAGGTTAGAACCCATTCTCCAACCACTCAATCTATCAGAAGCTCGTCAAGTGCACCTACGTGATGGTCCACATGTGTGCAACAAGGGCACGAGAGCTCTAGCTCTCCCCTCTATTCCTCTACCTTCTTAGCTTTTGCTCTACCCTTGAATTTGTGCCATTACGCCATAGATATCTCAATAGTGGCAGAGGGGCACAAATAGGGTCAAGGTGCTTTAGGGCAAGAGGAAGTGCTCTTTTCTTTCCTATTTTTCTAGTTTATTTTGGCCACAAGTATAGACCTCTTTCAAGCGGGTTCGTCGAGTGCCTAACACCTTCCCGATCGATAACCGAAGCCCCTACCCAAGAGCCTTTGGCGTAGAACGGTGAATCAGAGTCACATTTTTGGCACTTTGGTGCTTTTAAAATTGATTTAGGTTTCCCGGGACACCAAAAGCTCCAGGTGGCGACTCTATATTTTTTTCACGAGTGCGCATCATTGCGACGAGATCGTCAAAAATCCCACGATTGAAAAGATGGTGACTCTGCTGGGGAGTAGCTAGTAGAGCTTCCCCTTGAAACTTGACCTTTATCTTTATTTTTACTAACATTTGCTTATTTTTCTCTTATTTTTAACTGACCCCTACGATTCCATCAATTTTCTCACCCCTACTTTTCCGTCATTTTACGTGCTTTAGCCGATTGGCGGGCCTACTTGCACATTGTCTTTACGATTCCTTTACTTTCCATCATTTGCGTGCCTTAGCCAATTGGCGGGCCTACTTGTGCATTACTTTACGTTTGATCATATCTCATCAGTGGATGTTTTCCAGTAGAGGCAGCAAGGGACCATCACCCCCCCCTGTTTTTGGACTTTAAGAAAACTCCCCTAAATTCTGAAATTAAAACTGAACCAAGAGAGGCCTTAATTGAATTTTTATGGGGGTAGATTTTTATGGGGTGGGAATTTTAGGCAAAGATATAAATGTCTCAATTCTCGGTACGGCAGTAGCCCCTAGTGGTGATGGTCCGAAAAAGAACCACCCCACCTAGTATCTGAGAAGGCACTTGCGCCGGAGGTATATCGGGTGGGTAACCTATCCAATTACAAAGCCTAAAACCCTTGGGGGAGAGCGTTAGTAGTCCCGAGTCGATCTTGTATCCCTAGGTTCGATGAGGAGAGACCCAGTGCAACTAAGAAATCAGTCCCCGGAAGTATTGCTTCCAGAAAACTAAAAAAAGAGACAAATTCAGGCTATTGTTCTGCTATAAAAAATATTTGACCCCACTGTTTGTGCCTGGCGCATGTAAAATACGCACCAAGCCACCTTTCCCCAGGTTTGCTTTGGTGCATATAATACACGTGCCAAGCTTGGAAAGACCCATATTTGCTTTGGCGCATGTAATACACACGCCAAGCTTAGTCTGACCAAATTTGGCTTGGCGCATGTAATAAACATGATAAGCCTGACTTGAGCAGTGCATCCTGAGTCTGAGGCCATTTTCACATCCCCAAGTTCCCTGCATAGTGGTTTAGCACCTCCTATAGGTCCCGCACTCCCCGACACCCAATACGCCCCTGTCGGTCAAAAGAGGGTAACTTCTTATTGACTCGCTCCGGGGGATCGGGTTGTTTACATTGATTCCCATGCCTTCAATAGATTAAAGGGTTCCCCTTTGATACTTTCGAAGCACATCGAGATCTCACCGCGAGATTTATTTAGGGTACAAACACCACCCGAAACGGGAATTCAAGGGCCCAGAGCTGTTCATCATAAAAATCCATTTACAAAATTTCAAAAAAAATAAATAAACCAAAAAAAAAAAATCGAAAAAAGGAAAAACCATTGTGGTGTCGGCAAAACGGCATTGCCTTACCCTCCATCGTCCCGTAGGGGAAGAAGGAGAAAGCTTTTACGGGCCTCATCTAAGGCACCCATACCCCACCCGCCACCAAGCCATGTGTGGGCAGTGGATCCAACATACGCCAATCCCGACTCATCCCCACCATGTTCTCCAACTCATTCCCATGCGGAAGAGATGTTCACATCCATCACCCTCACCCAACCTCCCTTTACCATCATCAGCCCCTTCGGTGCCCCTATCTTCCTGTCCTATCTTCCCGTCCACCACCTCTCAAAACACCCAAAATCTGACACTCCATTCCCCATCATTTTCCCAAAACATGCCTATTCCCCCCCCCCCCCCATGTCCATGCCATATCAATCACAACTTCCACTCACATCCATTCAAAACCCGACCCAATTCCCTTCCTTTACCACCATACCCTATCCTTCATCTTCCCAACATATACCCGATCCACCCACCTTCCCTCATACCACAACCAATTTCTCTGATCCACCACATACCCCCCCTATCTACCCAAGTCATGCCCAATTTTACAGGGGCCATGCCCAGTTTTTCCCACACATCCACTTCACCCATACACCACATTCCCTCAAATGAACCATTTCCATCCACTCCTCTCCAATGGCCATGATGGATGAGATGGTCTGGGCTTACACTAATTGGAAAGCCTCCCAAAATATCCCCCCTCATTCTAACCACACATCTTTCAACCCATCATATACACTCCCAAGTTTCCATGCTTCATTACCTCAAACCCACCAAGGCCCAATGGCCTAAACCCCCATCATCCACACCCTTCAGGGCCCAATGAGCCAGACCCACCAAGGCCCAAAGGGCCATACCCACCAAGGCCCAATGGGTCAGACATACCAGGGCCCAATGGGAAAAAATTCCCAAGGTTTTATGGCCCAGACCCCTCCAAGTTCCTTATCCTATACCCAAGCCCAACAAGGCTCAAACCTTAGGTCCACATACCCATACCCTCAACAATTCCTTCAAAATCTCCCTCACACACAAATCTCCCACTCGACCCAAGGCGGGAGCCTGACACCTATCCTCCATCAACCCCAATTCACCCATGTCCTTACACCCCAAAGCCATCTCCAAACTTTCCCCTAAACACAGTGGCCCCATCAGGGCGCAACCCAAAAATTAAATTCCACTCATCCTATCACTCCATAGAACTTCCCTCACCTTCAATGGTCCCACCCGGCACCTATCCAGCCCAGCCAGCACCAACAAGAAAATCTCACCCTCACTGCACCATATGTAGACCCACAATATGAGGAAGATGAGATCAAAAATAGTAGGGCTTACGCTGAGGCATTTGCCAGCATTAATCCTCACCCATAATCACCAACCCCCCGATAGCACAAAGTGAATCAAGCTCGACCGTTGAAAAAATAGCCCCACTGTCTAAAGAGTCTAAGCAGTTGAAAGAACAATTGGACAAAATCCAGAAGCAGCTATTGAAGATGAGTGGAGCCGAAATCCATGCCACGGATTTCTCAGACTTATGTTTATTTGTAGAAGTCCCCTTGCCCCCAAAATTTAAAATGTCGGTCTTTAATAAATATAACGGCACGAGAAACCCCATCGCACACCTCAAGTCCTACTGTGGGAACATGTGCCAATATGGGGGGGACAAGCGCCTGCTTATAAAAATCTTTCAGAAAAGTCTAACGGGCCTGGCCTTGAGGTGGTTCACGTCCCTAGAACCATCCATGATTAAAACATGGAAAGATCTGACGCATTTATTCCAATCATAGTATGTCTATAACATAGACATTGAACCTCGCAAGTCAGATCTGGCCCGGTTAAAGCAGAACTCTAACGAGACCTTCAATGATTACCTTGGGCGTTGGAGAGCACTAGTAGCTCAAGTAAGAAACAGAATACCTGACGATGAGCAGATTGAGATAATCTCAAAAAATACCTTGTCAGCCATCTCAGACTTTCTCATTTACCAATAGCAGTCTAGCTTTACTAATTTGGTGAGGAACTCCAATCATTGCGAGGATGCTATCAAAGAAGGGCGTTTAAGCAAGAATATATTCGGTGGGGCCGGCAAGGTCAGGAGATTCTCTGAGCAGAGGAATGATAGAAGAACTAGGGCAGATGTGCAGAATGTCATGAATGCCAGGCCCAACACCAGTATAATCCCATTCCAATAGCGAGCTGATACAGAGTGTTAATCAGTGAAAAATACCATTTTTCACCTCCTAACCTGAGCTTTGATGGACCTTTGAGGTGACTAATAATGTGTCTTAAGTGTGTTTTATAGTTAGCAATAAAGTGCAGTCATAGTGCAGACATCCATCTAAAAATGCCAAAGAAGAGACTTGCTGCTCCAACATGTGCTCATGCAGCCCAAAAGGCTAGCCATCAAGCAATTCACAGAGCCTCAAAAGTCTATGGGGATGGCATGTGTTCAATTGGGCACACATGGGAGAAAAAGTAGCTGCATTGGATGAAGATTAAACCTCTCAAAAGGCTACTATGTGCTGGACAGATGAAGGATAGCACCCCAAGTTGTGTGCCAGCTATGGAAGCAAAGAACAGAAGATTTTGAGAGGTTATTTCATCCATTCGACAGGTCTGTGTGCTGAAATATGAAGATATCAAGAGGTTCCCAGAACCTGTTGAGGAGTGCAACTGAATGAAGCATCCTATCGAAAGATACCTAAAGCTGCATTACAACCTGACGAGAGGGTCTTAAGCTAAATTATAACCTGTCGAGAGGTTCTGATACGAAGAAATGGATATATTGAGAGGTTGACAGAACCTATCGAATGGACTAAACTACAGCAGAAGAATCTATCGAATAGTGCAAATCATCCTGTCGAGAGGTCACCTGGAGCTATATTTGAATCTCGCGAGGTTGATTCAACCTAGCAAGAAGATGCCTGAAGCTGAACTCATTCTCACGAGGTTGCCTTCAACCTGTCGAGAAGAACTTCCAACCTGTCGAACAGAGGGAAAGAACCTGTCGAGAGGATGCCTGGTGCTGTATTAGATACCGAGAGGTTGATTCATCATGTCGAGCAGTCATCCAACCTGTCAAAAGCTTAATCCAACTTGTCGAATGGAGCACAAATGAGACTCAGAACCTGTCGAGCGGTTCCCTGAACCTCTCGATGCACGATTTGGGAACTTCTCAATTCCTACTAAGAATGCAACTCACTCCATTACTCTATGCACACATCCCAAGGCATGTTAACAAATGCTGAGAGTATTTTTGAAACACAAATGTACACGAATGGGAACCCTCTAACCACCTCACATGTACTTGTCAAGTTTGAACCAATTGGTGGAGGGTTTCTATAAGTAAAATCAGCCACATCAATAGCTCAAAATAATAGAATTATTCCCTTAAGCTCTGATTGGCTGAAATAGATTTGAGGACAGAAGGAAAGACTATAAATGGAAGAGAAGCTTAACAGAAGAGGGACGCAGAAATTAAGAGAGCTCAGAGACCAAAAATTTGAATTCCCTTTTCCCTCCAAAATTTCATCCTTCTTCCCCATTCTCTCTTTAGTTCAATCATGACTGGCTAAACACTTGCAGCAATTAGGGTGAGGTAGAGCTATAGATTGGGAGGTTTAGAGCTCTGTCAGAGGATTAGATATTGCACAGATTACAGATCTGAGAACAATTGTACTGTAAGTTGTATTGAATCAGTAAATTATGGTTGTAAAGTTAATTTAAATCTATAGATCTCTTGATTGCCATTTGATTTTCCTAGATTTAATATCCTTGTGGATGCCTGAGCTTGTAGCCTTCCATCCATATCATCTCTAATGATTTAATTGTTCTGATTAACACCTTTGAATTGGAGGAAATCCCTAGGATGATCTGTGGCCATTAAATTGGACAGATCATAGCCTTAAGATCAATCCAATTCTCTGGTCTAGATTGGATTTTTCTACCTTGCATCTGCGCTTGTAGCCAGATGAAAGATAGTTGCAAATCAATCTCTTGCATGAACCAATCAATTTTCAGTGAAGACCAAAATCCCCAACTACTATTCTCCCCCCTTTTTATTTTAATTCCCCAAATCATTTTCTCCATTTCTTTAAATTTGTTTTCTACTCACATCTGGATCATTTGAAATACATTTAATTTCTATAGTTTTAGTAAAGTGACAACACCTTAAAGCCTCTCCTCTTTCCTCCCTTGCTTTATTTTAAATTACGATTGGATAGAGTGCCAGATCTGTCTTAGATGTGGATATTTATTATATTTTAAAATACATTTCCCTATGGACATACCCCTACTTACCCCTTTAAAGCTTGCTGCAACAACCTTGGTTCTTGCAGGCCTGATTGCCTTACCTTAGTTCCCTTTTGCTATGATTTTTCCTCTAGTTTATTGTTTTTAACTTCCTAATAATTACAAGGTAAGCAAAATAATAAGTTTTTAGCGCTGCTACTGGGGATCTATATTTTTAGAATTGGTAGATCTAAGTTTTTCTTATTATAGATTTAGATTTGTAATTACCTGTTTAGTGTTTGATTAATTACTTCTATAGTTTGTCTTTTTTTGTAGTTTTCTGAATTTTTACAGGTTTTGAGCTGTGACTGAGAAGAGCAATTGTGCAAAAAGAAGGAGCAAGTTGTGTTTGAGTTTGCATTTTTGTTCCTCTTTTACATTTCTAGATCTATGAATTTTTATATCTGCAGTAATAGTTTGTGTGTTTGTGTTTGTTTGTTAAAATCTGTGCTGAAATTCTATGTGTTGTAATTTTGTGTTGTGAGTGGTGTATGTTTGGAAGAAGAACTCTCAACCCTGAGATTTTATCATTAAATCTTGAAGTTGAAAAGATTCTTAGGTCTAGACACACTACACTCACACCTGTTGAATCTGAGACTGCTGAAATGGGTGAGCAGCCTAGATTGTTGAGAGAATATTTTACACCTGGTACATATAATTCTCCTTTTCGTATACAATTTCCTACTGTGGAGTGGAATTATGAGATCAAGTTTTCAACAATTCAGATGCTACCTTCTTTCCATGGGTTGAGTAAAGAAGACCCATAAAAACATGTTGATGAATTTCTTGCTTTGTGTACTACTTTTAATATTGTTGGTTTAGGGCCAGAAGCCACTAAGCTTAGGCTATTTCCTTTTTCATTAAAGGATAAAGCCAGGGCCTGATTGTCTGTGCTCCCAACCAACAGTATTAACTCTTGGAATGACCTGCAATGTTAATTCCTAGCTAAGTTCTTTCCCATGAATAGAACAAGTCAGTTGAGAAAAAGCATCATATTATTTTCTCAATTCTCAACTGAAAGCTTCCATGAGGCTTGAGAAAGATTGAAATAGTTGTTAAGGCAATGCCCCCATCATCAAATTCCTCAATGGAAACTTGTACAAAGTTTCTATTAAGGAATTGATTAAAAAAGCATAAATATGATGGATGCCTCTTGTGGAGATACATACCTTCATAAATCAGCTGAGAAAGCATAGGAATTGCTTGAGGTTATTAGAGAGAACTCAATGCAGCAGGAGACGTTGTCTAGGGATATTGAGTCTCCAGCTAAATTGATGAAAGAAAACACAACAAGAGGGAAAATGTATGAGGTCACTGGTTACGATGATTTGGAGAGAAAGGTAGATAGCTTGACTCAGAAGTTTGATAAGCTCATGGGAGCAATGCACTCTCCAATGGATGCCAATGTGGAAGAGGATGTCTGATATGCCAGTCTCCCACTCACTCCCTTGAAGAATGTCGCTCTGCTACACAATTTCCAGATCTGGTTATGGAGCATGCAAATGTTGCTCAGTCCTATGGACAGCAGTCAGATGCTAGTTATCCTTGGAGGAACCACCCCGACATGAGGTGGAGGCAAGATAATTTCCAAAACCAGTACCAGTAGCATAGCAATAGCCAATGCCCAAAAGAAATGCTCAGCCTTATCAGCAGAATTTCTTCAAAAAGCTCCAATACCAGCAGCCTATGGCCCAACCAATGGCACAACCTGTGCATCAAACTGCACCCTCTAGATCCCTCACATTTGAAGAGCAGGTTCTGGCTTTATTGTAGAATTTGGGCTATTTGTCTCAAACAGTGAGCTCCCATAACTAAAGTATTAAGAAGATAGAGGACACTCTTGGTCAGCTATCCAATACTTTGACTAGGAGAGAAGAGGGAAGACTGCCTAGTTACCATTTGAATAATCCCAAAGGGCAGTATATGGTGGGTGAAGCTTCCTCATCACATGAGGAAGCTAAATCTGTCACCACTTTGAGAAGTGGGAGGCTAGTTGACAATAAGGTTGGCGTTGAGTCTGAGAAGAATGCAAGAAAAGAAAGAATAGCCCATCATGATATGCAGCAAGAGCAGCATATGAGAAATAAGGGGGGTGTTGATGAACCAACAGAAAAATAAAAACAAAAATATAGAAAAAATTGATGAAATTGCTAAGGCAGTAAATGGGAGATAAGTCCCTCATTTTCCATTTCCCAATGCACTTCAAGCATCTTCTCCTTTTGATAAGGGGAATGTTAAAGTTGAGGAAATAATGGAAACATCTAAACAAGTGAAAATTAATTTGCCTTTACTTGATGCAATCAAGCAAGTGCCAGTCTATGCTAAGTTTTTGAAAGATTTGTGCACACACAAAAGATAATCTAGGATACACCTATCCAAAAAAGTCTTTTGTGCTAAGAAAGTGAATCAAGTGATGTCCATTGCAACCCCAACAAATCTCCAAGACCTGGAGTTCCCACAATCCCTTGCATCATTGGAGATCACACCATTGAAAAAGCCTTGTTAGATCTGGGGGCCAGTGTGAACCTACTTCCATATTCAGTTTATGAGAAGTTAGGTTTGGGAGAATTAAAGCCCACACATGTGGTATCACAGTTGGCTGATAGATCTAAAAGAAGGCCAGTAGGAATGATAGATGATGTGTAGTTGGGGCTGACAAGTTTTCTATCCAGCAGATTTTCTGATTCTTGACATGGAACCAAGCAAAGGCACTACCTCCATTCATGTAATTCTGGGCAAGTCTTTCTTGGCCACTGCCAATGCTTTTATATAATGTAGATCAGCTGTAATAGAGGTATCTTTTGACAATATAAAAGTGAAATTAAATGTCTACAATGCAGGAAGTCAGCCTCACTTGGATAGTGAGGACTGCTTTTTGATTAATGTATTGGATGAGCTTGTGGAGGAGACTTTGCCCAAGCTATTGCATTATGATGATATGTGTGATGTTTTTAAAAATGTTTGGAATGAAATTATGGAAGAAAAGGCCCCCACACATGTGCTTCAAGAGGTGAAAGCCTTAAATTCTGAAGTGGGGCTAGTAGCAAGGTATCCTCCTTGGAAACCAGATGTATTACCTCTTCCACCACCTTCTAAGGCACCTTTATTGCCTTTACTTATAAGTCCACCTGATGTGGAATTGAAACAACTGCCCAAGTCTTTGAAGTATGTATTTTTGGGAGCAAATCAAAAGTTGCATGTGATAAGCATAAGAGAGCAATAGGTTAGACTATTACTGATCTTGGAGGAATCAGTCCTGCGATTTGTACATATAAGATCTACTTGGAAGAGGGTTCCAAACCCTCTAGAGAGATGCAGAGAAAGTTAATTCCCCACATGCAAGAAGTAGTGATGAAGGAGGTGGTTAAATTGTTAGATGCAGGAGTCATCTATCCCATTTTAAATTCTGAATGGGGGGCACCTACTCAGGTGATACCTAAGAAATCTGGAATCACTATGGTTTAATCAGATTCTAGTGAGCTAATTCCAACCAGCGAAACCACTAGTTGGAGGATATGCATTGATTATCGAAAGCTCAATTCAAAGACCAGAAAGGACCATTTTCCTTTGCCCTTCATAGACCAGATTTTGGACAAGTTGGCAGGCAAAGCTTTTTATTACTTTCTTGATTGATACTTTGGGTATAACCAGATCCTTGTGTATCTACAAGACCAAGAGAAAACAACTTTCACATACCCATTTGGCACCTTTGCCTATAGAAAGATGCCATATGGATTATGCAATGCCCCTGCAACTTTCCAAAGGTTTATGTATGCCATCTTCTCGAATATGATTGATCAGTTTTTAGAGATATCCATGAATGATTTTTCTATCTTTGGGGACAATTTTAGCCAGTGTCCACATCATCTCAGCCTAGTGCTACAAAGATGTGAAGAAAACAACTTGGTTTTGAGTTGGAAAAATAGTCATTTTATGGTCAACCAAGGCATTGTCCTTAGCCATGTTATTTCCCACAGAGGGATAGAGGTAGACCAGGCTAAAATTGATTTGATTGCACATTTTCCCCCACCTAAAACTATCAAACAGGTCAGATCCTTTTTGGGGTATGCTGGTTTTTATAGGAGATTCATAAAAGATTTCAATAAAATCTCGAAACCTCTTTGTCACCTACTGTGCCAAGAGGTTTCTTTTATATTCAATGATGAATGTCTCACTGCTTTTGAGTCTTTGAAAGAATGTTTAACCTATGCACCTGTCCTTCAACCACCTGATTATTCTTTGCCCTTTAAGCTAATGTGTGATGCATCAGATTTTGCAATTGGTGCAGTTTTAGGGTAAAGAAAGGACAAAGTACCTTGTGTGATTGCTTATGCAAGTAATACCATGATTGATGCTTAGTTAAACTACACCACAATTGAGAAGGAATTGTTAGCCATTGTATATGCATTAGAAAATTTCAGGTCTTATGTGCTAGGATCTAAGATTGTGGTGTTCACAGACCATTCAGCCCTGAAATACCTTTTGCCTAAAAAGGATGTCAAACCAAGATAAATGAGATGGATCCTCCTATTACAGGAGTTGGATCTTGAGATTAAGGATAAAAAAGGGGTTGAAAATATGGTTACATACCACTTGTCTAGGATCTTAGCTACTGAGTTTGATGGACTGCTTGTCAATGACTCATTTTTAGATGCGCAGCTGTTTGCTGTCAGCATGAGTGCACCTTGGTTTGCAAACATAGTTAACTACTTGGCAGTGGGTAGGATTCTCCCACATTAGAACAAAATGGATAAGGATATGTTCTTCTCTCAGATCAGATACTATATGTGGGAGGATCCATACCTTTTCAAGCACTGTGCAGACCAAGTTATGAGAAGGTGTGTACCTGAGAATGAATTTCACAGCATACTAACCATGTGCCATTAACAGGCTTGTAGAGGCCATTTTAGTGGAAACATGACTGCTGTAAAAATATTTCAAAGTGAATTTTATTGGCCCACTAGCTTCAAAGATGCATGGCAGCATTGCAAGGCTTGTGAAAGATACTAGAAAATGAGAAGTATTTTTAAAAGGAATTTCATGCCTTTACAGCCTATACTTGTTGTTGAATTATTTGACATTTGGGGGATTGACTTGATGGGTCCTTTCCCTTCTTCTTATGGATATAATTTTATTCTTGTGGCTATGGACTATGTGTCCAAGTGGGTTGAAGTCATAGCCACAAGAACCAATGATCACAGAGTTGACGTTAATTTCTTGAAAGATAACATTTTCTCTAAATTTGGTACCCCCGGAGCTATCATTAGTGACAGGGGAAGCCATTTCTGCAATAGGCAGTTTGAAAACGTGCTTAGAAAGTACTCTGTGACACATAGAGTTGCCACCCCATACTACCCACAGACCAGTGGGCAGATGAAAATTTCTAATAAAGAGATCAAACACATTTTAGAGAAAACTATGAGAGGAGATAGGAAGGATTGGTCCCTGAAGCTGACTGTTGCTCTTTGGGCTTATAGAACTGCCTATAAGACCCCAATAGGGATGTCTCCCTTTAGGTTGGTGTATGGCAAGGCATGCCATTTACCAGTGGAGCTAGAACATAAGGACTACTGGGCTATTAAGTCATTGAATGTTGATCTAACTGCTACTGGTATGCACAGGAGGCTGCAGTTGTCAGAGCTAGAAGAGCTGAGATTGGAAGCCTACTCCAATACAAGGATCTACAAGGAAAAACCAAAGCTTTTTATGATAAGCATTTGCGGAGAAAGGAGTTTTCTGCAAGCAACAAGGTATGGATGTTTAATTCAAAATTAAAAAATTTCCCAGGTAAGTTGAGATCTAGATGGGAGGGACCATACATTGTAATACATGTATCCCCATCTGGAGCTGTTGAAATCATGAATCCAGAGGATGGTAGGATCATGAAAGTCAATGGTCAAAGGCTTAAAATATTTGTTGAAAATGTAGTAGAGCCCATGGTGACCATTCACCTTTAAGAACCTCCAAAGTGTGACTGATTTTCAACCTTGTATATTATGTATTATAACTATCAGTTTTATTGTTATTGATATTTTCAAATCTATTTGGCATTGTAAATATGTTGCCAATGCTGCTTACTTTTTCATTTAAAATAATGAGTCAGCTGTGATAAGGGTAGGAAGGTCCCTAATGCGTGAGAAATAAATAGGAACAGAGGAGAATTGATGAGTTTGGGCTAAATGGAGACTGGTGTACTGATGAGAAATAATGTGGATTGCTAAACAAATCTGTTGAGAGGTGCTAGGAGAATTTCAACAGGTACTGAAGGTTCCCCCTGTGAACTTCGATAGGTATTGAGACTTGTCGAGAGGTGTGAGTTGATTTTTGACAAGTACTAAAGGTATATATGTGAAATTCGACAGGAACTGTGTACCTGTCGAGAAGTTGAGAGAGGAAGTTGATAGGTACTGAAGGTGTTGGTTGCATTTTCGACAGGTTCTGATACCTGTCGAGAGGTTGATTGCTGTAAAATTTTAAACCTATCGGGAGGTTGAGTGAACCTCTCGACTTGCAAATTCTGAAGCCTGTGTACCTGTCGATAGGATGTATGAACCTATCGAATTGAATTTTTTGAAGCTTGTTACCTGTCGAGAGGTTTGATAAACCTCTCAAAACCTTTAGCCTGACAGACCTGTAATCCAAATACTTTTAACTGTTCGACAGGTTGATGTAACCTATCGAAGTCTTCTTTTCAACCTATCAAAATCGTGTTTTAGTTGCTTTCAACCCATCAACAGGATCATTTCATCTAGTCAACATCTTGAGCTACAAGCCCGGTTCCTCCTCTGCCCGAGTTCTCATTCTCTCCTTCTCCTCCATCTCACTGGTTCCAATTCCAATTACCTTGCCATTGTTCCAATTGCATTATCTTTTCACAGGCGACATTTTACACTTGGTTTGAGCTGATTTGATCATGTGTGCTCCAAGATCCAAGAAACCCTAGGGGTTTTTGGGTAAGTCTTCCTCAACCTCAATCCTGTGATTTTCCAACATTATAGTTCTATATTTTTGGAAGTTTTCAGTGTGTGTGGTAATTTGCTTGGGCAAAAGAAGATTGATGTGGATTGTTGAGAAGTGTTGTGTGAATTTAAAGTCCCAATGGCTGAACGTGAAGATGCCCTGGCAGATTTATTCAAACCTCCTTCCAAATCCGTCGCAAAATCCACCAGGAAATCTAGTAGGTTAGCCACACAGCCCAAAGATGACCCACCTGCTAAGAGGAAGCTCATTATGGACAAACCAAAGAAAGCTCAGAAAGCCAAGAAAGTTAAAATCATTGAAGAGATTGTTGAGGATATTCTTGTGCCTGAACCTAACCCTGAGGCCGAAACTGAGATACCTATAAACCTGACAACCCTCAATGAGTTTGTGGATGCCTTAGGTCTGATTCTTGAGACTATCTTTGACCTACCTTATTTTACTAAGGTGGAGGAATGTAAGAACACCTTGGCCTACTTGGATAAGGCATCCTTGACAACTCTGTTGACCCCATTACAAGAAAAGGTCTACCCAAGACTAGTCAAGTTATGGTATCAGAACATCAGAGAGAAGAAGCAGCCAGGGTCAACTGACCCTACCCTTGTGGTTTTGGTTGACAATTGGGAGGTAGTTGTGGATTACAATGATATTGGGTTGGAATTAGGAGTCCCATCCATATATGATTCAGCTTATGGTTTAGGAGCCCCTGATAATGTGTCCTTCCAAGCAATGGCCAGACATCTGACTCAAGGCACTGTGGGATCTGGGGAGTCTTTAATGAGGAGAGACTTAGACCCCAACTTGTTTTTCATTGATTCCATCTTGAGGAAGAATATCTATGTCAGTGGACATCAGCAGGAGAGAAGAACCCCCATAGTTCTTTAGTGCCTCTCAGCTAATATTTGAGGCTATGGTGGATGTTAATGACAAGATAAAAAAGGGTCAGGTGTTGCCAAGGTTGCCAGGTTTGCATTACTGCTCTGCTAAGGAAAGGTAAATTTATGATAAAGGAGGATGAGCCTACTGAGGATCTAAGCCCCAAAGTGTTTGAGAGAAGGGCTTGGTCTACAAGCATAACCTTAATTGGGAAGAGCAAAAAGAAGTCAGTTGAGAGTTATGAGAAGGAAGCACCTCAGGTGACTAGCTCAGCAGCTGCACCTATGATACCTAAAACCCCATCAGCTACCTCAGAGCCTCTGCCTACCTCTGTTACCACTAGCTCAGTGCCTCTAGCTGTGACCTCTGCAGCCATAGCACTCCCTACTACTGTTGTGACCTTGCCCATTGTTAGTTCTGTTGCCCATTGTTAGTTCTGTTATCTCCATTCCATCACCTTCCATTCCATCCATTTTTGTCCCCATACCTTCCAGCAGCTTAGCCCTTCTACCATCACCACAATCACTCCTGTGTGAGCTCCTCCAACCACAGACCCAATTTCTACCTTACCTTCACTTCCCATCACAACCACCTACCAAATAAAATCAAGGCAAGCCACAACCCCTTCAGCTAGCCCATCCATCCCATCTTTGGAAGCCCTGAACCAATAGCTCCATCTACATCAGCTAACCCAGTCACTTCCTCCCCATTACACATACCTTCCATTTCTAACTTACTTACCTCCATTTCTCCTACACACACCCAGGATTTAGAGCACTTCACCACTGAGGGGTATTCCTCCCTAATTGACTCCATTGTGGAGGACATTGGGCATGAGTACTCCCCTTTACCTGATTCTCCACAACTTACCACATTCCAACATGTCTCTACATCACCATTCTAGCCTATTCAATCCACTCCATCTGTTACCCAAGCATAGACCCTACTTGATTTTGTTGCTCAAATCCTTTCCCTTCTCGCATCCATCTAAGCCCAGTTGCAAACCAATACAGACAACCAGTCTGTCATGACCACTTGCCTTCATGCCATTCAGGCCAACTTAACCCCAGCTACCTCAACCGCCCAACCTCTTACCACTCCTGTCCTTACCCCTACTCTTCCTTCTATTCCTACATCTCCACCACTTCCTTCCCCTGAGTCCTCTCCTGCAGTGGTCACCACCATTGCTGACACTCAGCTAGTTGTGGTGGCTGAGGAGTTACTCCCTACCATACCTGCATCTACTTAGTTGTCCCCTGTAGTAGTGGCTAGCACTGCTAAGGTGGAAGCCCCAATCCCATTGGCACCTGTAGTACTTACTTCCAATGCTACTATTCAGACTGACTTTGAGGAAGTAGATTTGTTCCTCCATGCTGCTACCCAAACTGACCATGTGGAAGAGCATGTACCCATTGACCTGGAGGAGGAGTTGGCACCCACTCTTACTTTCCCTTTCTATTCCATCACCCTCACCCATGCCATACCATCTCTTTACTAACCCACTGAGAGGGCCATGGTCCCTGCTTATTCAAACCCTGTGCACCCATTTTCCACCCTTCACAGAGCAATGGATGAAAATCTCTACATCATGAGGGATGTCATTAAAAGGATGGTTGAGCTTAACATCAGGGTGAAGCTGCCATTGGTGGCCGAGATTGATCAGCTAAAGCTGGATCATAGAGTGGAAAAGCTTCATTGGGAACAATTGTGCAGGCATGCCCTTAGTTTATATGATGAGGAGAAGCAAAAGGCTGAGATGCTAGCCAAGCTAGCTGACACCCTACAGTCAACCTTAGTAGGAAGGACACCACCCTCAGCAGTCGGGGTGTCCTTAAAGGAGTCCACCATGCCCCAGGGCAACACCAAGCCTCAAAAACCATCTACCAAAAGGACTAAGGAGGGTACTGCCAACACTGAGAAACTGAAGAGGAAGGAGAATTTCAAGAAAGAGTATGACAAAATTGCTGAGCAACAAGGATGGGAACCAATGACCTATCAAGCTCTGACTCAGACTCTAACTAGGTGTAGCATGTGTTTAGGATTTTGTAGTAGTTAGTTTGTATGTAGGAGTGTGCTGTCTCTTTTCTATTTTGTAAATACTTTTTGTTCAATGAAATGTCTCTTTTTCATTTCCAATTATGATTGTTATGTTTCTGTTTGCTTAAATTTGTTCTTGAGTACTCTGTCTGCTTAGTGTTCAATCATTTCTCTGTGCTTACCCTGCTATTTCCTATCTATTTTATTCCTGAAATAGTGAGGACACTATTCCTCATAGGTTTGGGGGTATAGCAGGGTAATTTTGAAAAAAATTGTATGAGATAATTAAGCCAAGTGCAATGGCATGAATGAGATCAAAACAAATTTAGCAGAATTTCAAACTACGCAATTTTGAAAAAGGAAGATTTAAAAATGTATGGTAGACTGTTTAATTTTTGGATCTTTTTGAAAATTCATCATTTCCATGAAAGACATCATCAAGAAATTTTTGTCATAATCAGTGTGAAGTGAACCATTAAGGAGATAAAAAGTAAGAACATGTCTTGACAGTCCTAAGGAAGACCATACCCAGTGAGATTTGGGCCTGTAACAATTTCTTTTGAAGAGTGTTTTGGCAAATTTTTCTGCTCTAAGGACTAAGCGAACCTATTCTTTTTCACTAGAAGTTATTCACTCCAAGTTGAAACAAATTGACAGCATTCATGACATGGAAGAAATGATGTAAGGCCCTCTTTCAGACAGTTTGAGCTTAAAATTCTCCACCTTTCAACTACTCTTGATACACACAATTTAAGCCTAAAAATTCCAAGTTTTCGTCGACAAAAACCAGAGAATTTAAACCCAAGCCTCAGTGACTTGATACAGCCTAATCCTCACTCTGAGATTTCAGAAGGTAAAGGAGAAGAAGCTGAAGAAGGTTGAGATGGTTTAAAGTTGGTGGCAGAAGAAGAAAGGACATTGTGACAGCTGTGTGCCAGTTGTAGAATTGTGGCATTGTAGCACATATAAAATAATAAAAAAATAGAAAAATATAAAAGAAAAGCATACAAAAAGAAGCAAAATAGAAAAACAATACAAAAAGAGAAAGAGAAGTCATTTCATTTGAAAATTGAAAAGAAGATTAGAAACTGATCACTTCAAATCTGAAAATTCAAAAAGAAGATGGAATTGTGCTGAAATGAAGGTGTGTGCACCACCTCCCTACCTTACTGATTTCTCAAATTTGAATCCTTTTCATCCCCCTTTATTCTTTATAGACCTCACCCATAGGCCACATTACAACCCAATAAAAAGACCTTGCTGAACTAAAGTTGATTGAGCTATCATGTGGAGATAAGGAGCTGTGTAATGTATGGTGAAGAGAGTTAGAAGATTTCAAGAACTAAAGCACTGCCTATGATCATGCTTGCAGTCCTATTTGAGGGTTGTAACTGCTCTTGAGCTGTGTGAAATGATACACCTTTGAAATCATTTGTGCGAGTATGCATGTGAGATAATTAGGTCTAAAATTGGACTTATTTAGGCATTGTTTGAACCTGATTCTCAAATTAATGGTGAAGTGCATACTGTTTTGCACATAGCATTCCCTTAATGATTTCAAATTGATATGAAGAGTTTTAAAAAGGACTTAGGTATTAAATTTGTTTACATTTACTATTTTAGAACTTCTAAATTCAAAAGGGTAAGGTATGGAATAAAGCTTAATTTGTTGGGATCTAACTTGTAACTACTTACACTTGATGTAATTATGTTCAGTTTGTGGGTAACTTCACTGAAAACTCTCAGGAGACTTCACTCCTCAACTAGGGATCACCTAGGGGTTTAAAAGGCTTGATGCATATGCTAAATGCATCTATGCTCCCTACAAAAGTGGCATTTTCTGTTTTCAATAATTATTTTTTATTTTTCCTTTGCTCAGGGACTAGCAAAGCTTAGGTTTGGGGTGTGTTAATTAGTGAAAAATACCATTTTTCACCTCCTAATCTGACCTTTGATTGACCTTTGAGGTGACTAATAATGTGTCTTGAGTGTGTTTTATAGTTACCAAGAAAGTGCAGTCATAGTGCAGACATCCATCTAAAAATTCCAAAGAAGAGACCTACTGCTCCAACATGTGATCATGCAGCCCAAAAGGCCAGCCATCAAACAGTTCTCAGAGCCTTAGAAGTCTATGGGGATGGCATGTGTCCAACTGGGCACACATGGGAGAAAAAGCAGCTGCATTGGATGAAGATTGAGCCCCTCAAAAGGCTACTGTGTGCTGGACAGATGAAGGACAGCACCCGAAGCTGTGTGTCAGCTATGGAAGCAAAGAATAGTAGATTTTGAGAGGTTATTTCATCCATTCGACCGGTCTGTGTGCTGAAATATGAAGATATCGAGAGGTTCCCAGAACCTATCGAGGAGTGCAACTGAATGAAGTATCCTATCGAAAGATACCTGAAGCTGCATTACAACTTGTCGAGAGGATCGTAAGCCAAATTATAACCTGTCAAGAGGTTCTAATATGAAGAAATGTATATTTCGAGAGGCTGCCAAGACCTATTGAATGGACTAAACTGTAGTAGAAGAACCAGTCGAATAGTGCAAATCATACTGTCAAGAGGTCACCTAGAGCTGTATTTGAATCTCGTGAGGTTGATTCAACATAGCGAGAAGATGCCTGAAGCTGAACTTAGTCTCACGAGGTTGCCTTCAACCTGTCGAGAAGAACTTCCAACCTGTCAAACAGAGGGAAAGAACCTATCGAGAGGATGCCTGGAGCTATATTGGATACCGAGAGGTTGATTCATCCTGTCGAGCAGTCATCCAACCTGTCGAAAGCTTAATCCAACTTGTTGAATGGAACACAAATGAAACTCAAAACCTGTCGAGAGGTTCCCTGAACCTCTAGAGGCATGATTTGGGAACTTCTCAGTTCCAGCTAAGATTGTAACTCACTCCAGTACTCTGTGCACATGTCCCAAGGCATGTTAACAACCCTTGAGGGTATTTTTGGAACACATTGCACACGAATGGGAACACTCTAACCACCTCACATGTACTTGTCTAGTTTGAACCAATTGGTGGAAGGTTTTTAGAAGCAAAATCAGTCACATTAGCAGCTTAGAATAACAGAATTATTCCCTTGAGCTCTGATTGGCTGAAACACATCTGGGGACAAAAGGGAAGACTATAAATGGAAGAGAAGCTTAACAGAAGAGGGACGCAGAAATTAAGAGAGCTCAGAGACCAAAAATTCAAATTCCCTTTTCCCTCCAAAATTTCATCCTTCTTTCTTCTTCCCCACTCTCTCTTTAGTCCAACCATGGTTGGCTAAACACTTGTAGCAGTTAGGGTGAGGTAGAGCTGTAGATTTGGAGGTTGAGAGCTCTGTAAGAGGATTAGATGTTACACATATTACATATATGAGAATAATTGTACTGTAAGTTATATTGTTATCAGTAAATTATGGTTGTAAAATTAATTTCAATCTATAGATCTCTTGATTTCCATTTGATTTCCTTAGATTTAATATCCCTATGGATGCCTGAGCTTGTAGCCTTGCATCCACAGCATCTGCAATGATTTAATTGTTTTGATTAATACCTTTGAATTGGAGGAAATCCCTAGGATGATCTGTGGCCATTAAAGTGCATAGATCATAGTCTGAAGATCCATCTAATTCTCTGGTCTAGATTAGATTTTTCTACCTTGTATCTGCACTTGTAGCCAAATGGAGGATAGTTGCAAATCAATCTCTTGCATTGCTTCTAAACCAATCAATTTTCAATGAAGACCAAAATCCCCAATTGCTATTCTCCCCCTTTTTTATTTTAATTCCCCAAATCTTTTTCTCCATTTCTTTAAATCTATTTTCTACTCACATCTAGATCATTTGAAGTTAGATCTAATTTCTATAGTTATAGTAAAGTGACAACACCTTAAAACCTCTCCTATTTCCTCCCTTGCTTTATTTTAAATTAGGATAGGAGTGGCAAATCTGTCTTAGATTTGGAGATTTACTATATTTTAAAACACATTTTCCTGTGGACACAGCCCTACTTACCCCTTTAAAGCTTGCTGCAATAGCCCTGGTTCTTGCAAGCCTGATTGCCTTACCTTAGTTCCATTTTGCTGTGATTTTTCTTCTAGTTTGTTGTCTAGAAAGAAAGTCCTACTTCTCCTCTTATGCTTCGGTTCTATCTCTTGATTCTGGTTCCACCCTGGGAAGAAAGGGTTGGCTTAGGGCTTCCTACCCCATAGGATCAATAATGGTTCCCTCTTCTGCAGATGCTTTAGCTGCTTCAGCTTTCTATTATTCTTCTGCTTCAGTTGATACTTCAGCATCTACTTCTGAAACAGCTTCTTTGGGATTTTTAAATTCATTCATTCATTCCCTCTTGGCTATTACCTGTTTTCTCCGTCTATGCCTATGCCTCAAGGGATGGATCCAATTTCCTATCCTTTTATGGAATCGTTGATACATATGTTATGATGCCTCAAGGGATGGTTTAGGATATAACTCTCTTGATGGGCTGAATGTAAGCAAAACAACACAGAGAACCAGAAATGGGAAGGGGGCACAGATGACTCCAGAGCAGAGAAGAGCCCGTTTTGACCGAGTCTTCACACCTTAGGGGCAATCACTGAATATTTTATTATCCTTTCTAATAGAAAAAGGGTTGGTCACAGCACTCCAACCGCGGCCTCCACCAAATCCCATCCCAAGGAACTATGACCCCAACACCCATTGCAACTTCCACTAAGTGCCAAGTCACCCTACTGATCTTGCTTCCCATTAAAGCATGCAATATAGAACCTGATTGAGGCTAGGAAAATCATTCCCCCTACAGCTCCCCAAGCTAATCAGCATGCAAACATTCATCAAGTGCTACTGCCACCACATCCACCTAGTGGAACGGGCCCAAGACCCACTATTGGCATGGTGACAGAGGATGATGAAGACTTTGACCCATCGTATTACATCTGCGACCATGAAAATTTTGTGGCACCACTGCAAAGAGACTGGGGAGATTATTGAACCTCTAAACTTGGTGGATTATTTTCCCAATCCCACTCCACAAATAGAGCCCTTAGATCTTAGGGCATATTTCTCAGCTCCAACTCCCGTTAACTACATCTAAATAAACTCCTACCAATCGTACGCTGCATCCTCCGCAAGTTATCCCATGGTTGATTATCTCCCCCATCCCCCTCCATCACCTATCAGTCATCAATGGCCCACCCCTGCCATATCACCCCTGATACAGTCACCCACAATCCTGGCCAATCCCACAATTTCCACATGCCTGTCTCTTACTGAGTTAAACTAGGTATGGCCCACCCATCCCCATCCATAAACACTGAAATCTCCAGCACCCCTTATTACCGCATTCCAAATCACAGGACCAACGTACAATCCTCATCAGGTCCCACACAATTATGATCAAATAGACATTAATACAGGCAGATGAGGTTGGGCAGGTGATGACTCCTAATGCCATCTCTTTTTCGGATACGAATTTACCGAAGGAGGGAAATAATCATGCTAAATCCCTCAACATCATCGTAGAGACCAGAAACATGGTAATCTTACTAGTGTAAATTGATAATGGGTCCGCTCTGAATGTGTGCCCTCTAAGAACTGCCACCAAAATAGGCGTGGACCCTTGTATGTTGAGACCAACAAAAACTAGCGCTAGAGGGTTTGATAATATAAGAAGGAAAATATTTGGGGAAGTTGATCTTGAGCTTGTGATCGGGCCACTGACCTTTTTCATACCTTTTTAAGTGATAGATATCAAATCTTCTTTCAACTTGTTATTAGGATGCCCCTGGTTACATGAGGTTGGGGCGGTACCTTCAACACTGCACCAGAAGCTTAAATTTGTGTCTGGGAAAAAGATCATCACCATCATAGGTGAAGGGCATGACAAAAAGGAAAAAGCTACCCACAACAGTGAGAACCCCAAAGTGTTGAATGTGTCGCACACGATCGAGGATACAGACCTCCACAACTTTAAATATGAGATATCGGAGGTAGTCCTGGAACCCCCAGAAAGCATCACTTTGAAAATTAGAGGCGGAATGGTAGCAGTTGTGGCCATGCTCCAGAAATGGGGTTAGCAGAAAGGAAAGGGATTAGGACCCCGATCACAAGCCAAAAAAGAGCCAGTCAAAGCCAAAGGCGAGCAGCAGGTCAGATTTGGGTTAGGATACAAACCCATAGAAGAAGAAGTACGAGAGGCTAAGGAGAACGCCTGAACTGTTGCTGCAGTAAGAGCCCGAGGCATCAATTTAGAAGAGGCGTCCCATCCTAGGCCTCACATCCAGAACACTTGTGTGAGTGTTGGGATTGTGAAGATTGATCAGAATGGGGCAACACAATTAACCCCACACAAACCTGTAGCCCCTGTCCACCCCAGCAAACCCCAAATTCTTCCTCCCCATTTAGAAATAGACTTAGTCACCTTGTCCCTATTTGAGGAAGAGTTTGTCATATCTGCACAATCCCTCTTGTGGTAAACCACTAGAGAAAGCATGCTTGGCTCTTGTGTGCGCCACACAGAGGCTCCACCACTACTTATTATCTGAAGCCGTTCTACTCCTAGCATGCATGGATCCATTAAGTGCCTGTTTGAAAAGCCAGCCCTCACTAGGCAGACTACGCACTGGCAGCTCCTACTATCCGAATTTGACATCACCTATGTCACTCAGAAGTCAATCAAGGGATAGGCGCTCGCTAATCATCTTGTCGATAATCCCTTACCCGATTATGACCTCTAAGGACCGAATTTCTAGACGATGAAATCTTGTTCATGACAGAGGATGATACAGTAGAGACAGAGGAGTCCTAGGTGATGCACTTTGACGGAGCAGCAAATGCCAAAGGTCAAGGAGGTGGCACTATCCTAATCTCGCCAAAGGGATCCTATGTACTGGTTTCCATCAAACTCAACTTCCCCTGCACTAACAATATGGCTGAATATGTAGCCTGCGTTGCAAGCCTACAAGCAGCTCTAGACCTTAACATAACTCACCTCAGGGTATTTGGCAACTCACAATTGATCATATGCCAGATAAATAGAGATTGGAAGATGAAGGATGAGAAGTTGATCCCATACCATGAACACCTTGAAGATCTGATAACATGCTTCGATGATGTTACTTTCTCTTATGTCCCGTGAGTAAGAAATTGGTTCGCCGATGCCCTAGCAACATTAGCGTCAATAGTGGAAATTCCCTATGGTGTTGTAATGAAGTCGGTCATGATTGAACGGAGGAATGAGCCAGCCTTTTGCCTCCAGATTGAGGAACCCCCAAGGTTAGATGATGAGACACTATGATTCGTAGATATCAAGAATTTCCTCAAAACTCAGGCATTCCCTGAGGGGACATCCAAAGAGGACAGACGGACCATTCAACATTTAGCGGCAAACTACGTCATCTGTGGCGAATGCCTCTATAAGAGGTCATATAATAATATCCTACCCCGATGCCTAACTTAAAGGGAGGCAGCGAACATCATGACAGAGATTCACGAGGGAGTATGTGGGGTTCACGTCAATGGGCACATGCTTGCCAAAAAGATCCTACGGCAAGGGTATTTTTGGACCACCATGAAAACTGACTGTTGCAAGCCTGTTCAGAAGTGCTATAAATGCCAAGAACACTCCAGTCTGATCCACGCTCCAGCTATAGATCTACACAGCATGACCACTCCATGGCCATTTGCCACTTGGTGCCTCGATGTCGTCGGGAAAGTCAATCCGAAAGCATCGAACGGACATTAATTTATGCTGGTTGCCATTGAATACTTCACCAAATGGGTAGAGGCAGCATCCTAAACGAACATCACGGCCCAGCATGTTGAGAAATTCATCAAGAGCAATATTGTTTACCGATTTAGCATACCCAAGGATATAATCACGAACAATGGCACGAACTTTGCAAACAAGCGCATCAAGGTCTTTTGTGAGCAGTACAAGATCAAACATCATCGCTCGTCACCATATCAGCCACAAACCAATTGGATCATTGAAGCTGCTAACAAAACAGTCATCCGCATCCTTGAGAAGATGGTCGTCACCTATCGAGACTGGAGTGAAATGTTACCATTCGTTTTATGGGCCCACAGAACATTAATCTACACCGCTACAGGGGCAACACCGTTCTCCCTTGTATATGGAACTGAGGTCATCCTGCCAATAGAGGTTGAGGTACTCTCGCTCCATATACTCCTTGAGTCAGGCCTACCCGAGGCAAAAAGGGAGAGATCTCGCTTTGAGCAGTTAAACTTGCTGGACGAGAAGAGGCTCCTAGCCTTGTGTCATACCCAAGTGTACCAGGGACGAATCACACGCACTTACAACAAATGTGTTCGCGGTCGAGATCTGAAGGTAGGAGACACCATACTCAAGAAAATCCTCCCATCCCTCCATGCCGATCTGAGAGGGAATATCAGGCCTAACTGGGAAGGACCTTACGTCATCTGAGAGGTGCTCCCAGGATACGCTATCCACCTTGCCACCATGGACAGAGATCACTTTCCTAAGCCCATCAACATTGGATATGTCCAACTATTCTATTCCTAAGTCTCTGCGACAAGGTAAGTATTGACAAAAATGGATACGTGATTGCTTAAGGAAACTTTAAAAAGAGGCCATCATTTTAAAGCCCAGTAGCCAAAAAGTGACCCTGAATACTCATACCCCTTGCTACACCAGTTGAGCCGTTAGCCTTTCTTTCATCAACCCTTCCCAAAAAAAATGTGTATATACCAAAAAAAAATGAAAAAGAGTTACCATTACAATCCAAAAAAAAAAAAAAATCATAAAAGCAAAATCTCAAAAAGAGGATGTCTGGAAAAAAGAAGCCAAAAGAATAAAAAAAATAAAAAAGAAAAAGTAGCATGTATAGTCAAAACCCCCAAGGAAGAAGTATATTATCACAGCTGGAACCCAATCAAGGAAACCTTTCTTAAAACCCATAATACCTTCAAAATTCCTAACCTATCCCATGGCCATGATACATTCCAAGAAAAAGCCCTCTTTAAGGTCTACAAGCAGTCATAGTATCCATTGAGTCAGCGCAAGCCAAGCTGGGAGACAACAAAGAATTCCATCTACCCAGCTATGACTGAATCGATGTCCATGTCGTGGCCTTTGATAAGATAAAAGAAAATAAAATAAAAATAAACAAGCTCAAAGTAAAGAGGACATGGTAAAAACCCAAAAGGGCACCATGGGTAAAAATAGCGAGCTTGTTGTTGTTGATATTTTAGGTGCTGATTATTGTGTGTGTGGTGAAAGCAAATTAAAATCAAAAGATGAAAATAATAATCCTAAAATATTCTTAGACCTGCAAGATACAGGGTCCATTTGTAGCAAGTTTTAAAGTAAGAGTTTGTCCCACAGGGAGTAGTGATCTAAAACTTAGAAGGCAGTATAGTAGACCTCCAGATCTGGCTACAGATCTGGCAATTCTAGCCTAATTTAAGAAGAAAGAGAGTTTTTCGGGTGTCACTAGATCTAATTTATAAAATAGAATTATAAAACTAAATTTAAGAGATTGAGGAAGATGGATGGTAAAATAAAATATAAAATGGGGGGATATAGATAGCTAGGGACTGGTTTTCATTGCAAAACAGATCAAGACATGTGAATTTGCAGCTGTCCTTCACTTGGCTACAAGCTCAAGTGCAAGGTAGAAGAATCCACTCTAAACCAAAGGCTTGAACTGATCTTAAGGGTATGATCTGTCCACTTGAATGGTCACAGATCATCCTAGGGATTTACTCTAAATCAAAGGTTTAAGGTAGAAGAATCCAATCTAGACTAGAGGTTTGAATTGATCTTAAGGGTATGATATGTCCACTTTAATGGTCATAGATCATCCTAGGAATTTCCTCTAAATCAAAGTTTTAATTAGAACATTAAAATCACTACAGATGCTGTGGATGCAAGGCTACAAGCTCAGGCATCCACAGGAATATTAAACCAAGGGAAATTAGATGGCAATCAATAGATCTACTGGTAAACTGAATGGGCTATTCCCAAATACATGAATCCTATAGACATCTAATGGAAGGCTACAAGCTCAGGCATCCATAGGAATATTAAACCAAGGAAAATTAGATGGCAATCAATAGATTTACTGGTAAACTGAATGGGCTATTCCCAAATACATGAATCCTATAGACATCTAATGGAACCACAAGATCTTTAGATTTAATTAAACTTTAAAATCAACAATTTATTAAATCAAACAGCTTACAATAACCTTGTTCTCATATTTGTAGTCTGTGCATCAATCCACACATCTCCAAGCTGAGATTACAATTACAAACCAGATCTAATCCAACAGGCTGGATTAGGGAGAAAAGGGACAAATAAAAGTAAAACTAAACTTAAATGAGTCAAGCAGAACTAAAGTTATTCTATGGTTTCCTTGTTGAAGAATTACAGCAGCAAGGAGTCTTATTTATACAAATGCAGTAATCCAAGTGCTTTGGATTGCAGCCAATCAGAGGAGAGAATCTGATTTTAATTTATGCTTAATCCATGTGCTTAGTATTATGCCCAATCAGAGAGAAGAGATAGATCTAGTTTTGTTGTGCTTAGTTGAAGCTTCTCGCTAAGAATTCCCTCACTTAATTTGAAAAACAGTTTGCTCCATGTGTATTTCTTATGCCTTAGAGTTCCCAATTTTTGCCCCTGCCGACCAAGAATAATTCTAGTTGCAGCCCTTCATAATTGCTGCATATATTTGAGGCTTTAATGGAGTTTCTCAAAAATGCCCCCGATGTTCGTTAATAATAGCTACAGCTGATGGAGTGCACAAGGTGATCTTTTAGATCCATTGATGAGGGTTGGCAGCTGATGGAGTCTTGGTTGAAACTTGAATCTCGACAGGTTGCTGCTCTAGAGGATGGGAGGTTGGACTGTTCGAGAGGATGGAGTAGAGTGCAAAAGCTTTAGGCATCCTTTCGTGAGGATGCTTGAAGAGTTCGACAGGATGGCTGATGGTGTAGAGTTGAAACTCGATAGGATGTGCAGCTACAAACTAAATGTCGACAAGTTCAAGGGAGTCTTCGATAGGTTTACTAAACAAAAAGGCTAGAAGGTCGAGAGGTTTGATGGGAGGTTAGCTGCTGCTCGACAAGTTCTAAGGCTGCAAGGGCATCTATTTGATAGGTTGTGGATTTAAGGGGTCAGAGGACAACAGCTTCAGGTGCCTCTTCATGAGGATGGGAGGTGCATTTCAACAGGTTGGTGATTGCTGCAATGCAGGTGTCGTGAGGTTGCTGCAAGAAAGATCTCGACAGGATTGAAGGGATGCTTCAAATTGACAGGTTCTGAAGTGCTGAAGCATGTGGTCGACAGGTTGGAGTGAAATGTAGCTTGAAAGTCGATAGGATGCTGAAGCTTCCAAAATAAATGGTCGATAGGTTTCAGCCTCAAATGGTCGATAGGCTGGATGGATAGGGAGGCTAGATGTCGATAGGTTCTGAAGGTAGGTACTTCACCAGTCGACAAGTAGGCTTTGGCAATTAATTTCGAGAGGTTAGCAGCTGCTTCTCATCGACAGGTTGGCTGAAGCTCTCACTTATTCATTCGAGAGGTTGCTGAAATTGTGCTGAATCTGCTCGACAAGATTGTTGAAACCATTGGGCAACCATTCGATGGATTCAATGAACTGCTGCACTAATCCTCTCAACAGGTTGGATGGCTCCAGCACATGGTTATTTCAAGGGACTATTGGAGTGTGTATCAATGCTCAAATGCTCTAATTACAGCAGCTGCCAATTGATCGATTGCTTGAGCAAATCTCCTCAGATCTGATTGAGCCTTTATATATATATGTGTGTGTGTGTGTAGCTCTTATAATTCTATAGCTTGAGTGCCTAAAGGCTAGCTTCAGCATAGCAGCTGCTTTGAGGCTTCCTGGTAAGTTGGTGTAGCTATTGTGATGTTGAACCAGATGACTGTGCACATAGATCAAAATATTGCTGAAGTGATTGTTGTCATGTGCTCATTCCAAATGTTGTTGACCTCCTTGGTTGCTGAAGTCCTCAATGTGATAGCTGTTGTGGCATTTCTTCTTCATGTGTGAAAGCACTTCTCTCTGTCTCTACTCTTAAATGATTTCAAACTCCTCCTTATTGGCACTTTTTACTGAATAACTGCACTAAGGATGTACATTCTTCCTAACTGCAAAATAATATTAAAAGTAATTATTAAATACTCTAAATCCTAACAAAATCCAGGTTTAAAGGGTATAAAAATGGCAAAAAATAGTGATTAACACTTGTACAGACCAAGTGAAAACCTGAAAAGGCGCCTTAGGTAAAAATGCAAACCCATGGACGCAGTGAAAACCTGAGGGTAAAAAGAGGGAAACAACAGACACAACGGAAACCCACCTTGGGCGTTGTGAGTAAGAAAGTTGAAAAGGAGAAATGAAAAAAAATAAATAAATAAGATCCCCTCAGTTCCCCTCCCGCATTACCCGATTCTCGACGGGGCCGCTGATGTTAGCTCAAATCCGGGTCCCGACCAAGAATGTTTTCGTAACTACACCGTCAAACATATGACCTTGGGTAAGGAGAAAAAGGTCGATTCGATCTAAAGGAATAAATGCTCTAGCCTTGGTAAAAATTGTTGAACTTCACTCAGGACCAACCATGAAAGGGGGTTCGACCATGCTCAAAAGGGAACCCATCATCTCCCCGATAATTAAGGCATCAGGCCAAAAATAAAAAATAAAAAAAGAGAGAGGGCAAGGAAACCATTTTTGTCTAAAATAACATATTTTCCTTGCCCATTTTCACACCCACACTGTGTGCACCACCACAGGGCAAGGAGCCCCTTTTTCCAAAAGATAATAGACTTTCTTTTCTGTGCCCATACTATACACTTTTCATCTTAAAAGAAGTCCATCAATCAAAGAAAGGAGAAATAACACTATTTTGTAAGAAAATAGATTTCCCTTTCTCATATAGAAACCTGTATACAGCTGACACCACATCCTAAAACAAAATATGTGAGATGTCTAGCTTCTTTCTTTCTCCCCTTCTTTCTCTTCCTGAAAGTGCAAAAATTACAAAAACATAAAAAAAATATGTATACCAAAAAGATGTATCTAATTAAGGGTTTCTTACGCCCCTTCCTATGGTTTTGATCTATGCAAAAAGGTATGTGCAGGATGGAATCAACGACCCAACTCACGCTTCAAGGTACGGATCTCTGCACGTAAAGCTTCCTCCCGTACATCTCGCTCCGTCATCCAACGGCCATGAAGACTCCTATACCACTTTCGGTAAGCATCAGTAGCACCAAGAGCGTCACTCAACGACCCTTCCAGATGAAGGACCTCACACTTAGCTACATCGGCTCTGGCTTCTGCCACCTTTGCTCTATCCATCTGTTTCTCTAAATTCTTATACAAGATTCACTTCTTGTCCATCAGTAGCTTAATATGGCTCCGAAGCATCGACTCCTTCCTTGGCCAAGGCCCCGCCATATCACTGCTCTCTGCCTGATTCGAGCAACCAACAACAAACTTCTCAAATAGTATCCAAGCCTCATACTCTGGGGAGGATAGAACCAAATTTTCCTGCTCTAAATTGCACATAAGCATCGACTGACACGTTTCCCAGAGAGCAGCTATCCTATCCATGTCCCCAGAGGACCCTCGAGAAAAGATCAAATCACATAGAGGAGGTTTTGCCGCACAGGGCACCTGCTAAGAGCAGCCAAACTGGCACAGCACCCGAAATGGGAAGTAATAAGTGCAACCGATCAAACCAAGGAGAGTGATGCCCTCATAATCTCTGGAGCGAACCACTGAGAAGGTCCGATATAACCAAGGAGGCCTCCACACCAACTCATCTTGGACCAGCCAAAGCTTCAAACCCTGCATGTCTCCCAGTGGAAGCATATGGCATCTGCCCAGAAAGCAGCAGATCACCTCACCACGGGCAATATAAAAATGAGGCATGGGTCCCAAAATGACAAGGTGCTCCCCTAGCTAAACCTGAAGCAGAAGCGGGCATCCCCTAAGGCACACCACCTTGCCTAAGGCAAAAGCGTCAAGGCAACGTTAAAGCTCCACCAGGATCAGAAGCATCACAGAGCGGCCTCCCTCTAATTCAATCAAGACATCGCAGAGTGCAAGCGAGAAACTTTCTCCCCTAGTGAAGAAAAGAACCTCAAAGATGAGACCAAGAGAAAAAGCCTTAATGTTATGAACATTTCTAACTGATATTTCGCAGGCTCTCGTCACCAAAAAGTTCTCTCGGGAATTTTACCGAACGCCTGGTGGGCGCTCCAATGAAACTTTTTCCATAATCAGATTTCTTCAAACCCAAAGTCCTGTGGACGGCTTTGGCATAACTCGGCTTCGGCATCACTCTCGGAAGACCTCTGTGCAGCTTCAAACCCGATAGGCTAGAGAGTTCTTCAAGTGTGGGAGACAACTCACAATTCCCAAAATGAAAGACATGGGTATCCACTTCCCAAAAGAAGGTCGCCGCATGAAGAAAGTCCCATAGTGGAGGAATGTCAAGAAAAGACAAGAAACGGGCCAACCCCAGCTTATTCAAACTCACGAGCGAGCTCTCATTCAAACTCTCTAACCACTTCTTTAGGAAACTGGGCCCCACACCCAAGGAGGGAAGTATAGCGGTCCCGGGCCCCCCATGAGAGTCAGGGTTGGAAAGTGGGTCCATTGACATAGAAAAATGTTTCCAAGGATACAAATTCAATGTAGGACGATGGACCCACCCTTGAGAAAGCAAGGAGAAAAGCAGCAGCAAAAAGTACCAAGCCTAAGTTGAGAGAGAAGGAAAAGAGTACACTCTCGAGCTTAAAAGGCCCCACTTTCCTCAGGAAGCACTTGGCGCTTGTATTACAATGCCAGAGCATTTTCCCCCAGGTTGGGCCTGGCGGATGTAATGCACACACCCAGCTCTGTTTACTCTAGATTTGTGTCACATGCGCCAGGAAGCACTTTTTTCCCCAGAGCTTCCTGGCGCATGTAACACATGCGCCAGACCATTTGCCCCCCCGCCCCCATAAAAAAAAATGAGGGTTGGGGAGGGAGTTTACGCTGATCCCCTAGACAGCTTGCCTGCGTTTACTGCCTTTTACCTAAAAGAGCACATTAAATCACATACAGAGGCAAATTTTGTTGGTCATATCTAACTTATATAAATCTTCGTGCAGGAAAGATCCACACATGCATGGAAATGAGGGCTACGTGTTAACAAAGTATGTGGCCCTAGAGGCCATTCTTTCTTAAAAAAAATCAAGCCCATCCTGCAAGTAATCTGACACACTACAGCAACCAAAAGAGAGATAGAATATGCAAAGGGAACTAAAATTCATCTGGAAAAGCTGAAAAAACCATCCGAAAATAATAACAGTGTCATATCATCCATTACATATTTCCAAAATCCAAAAATAAAATGTATCCCAAAAAGTCTCAAAGTTCAAAAATCCAAAAACAGAGCCTAATCCTTATTGGCACCCTTGGACATCTTGCACCTGCGTGAAGAGCTCTGATATGTCCTGACATCTCTCACTCAAGCCCACGCCTGAGAAAGTCGGCTAAGCAGGGAGAGCGACTCCTTTTTGCGAGCACGCTGCAAGTCATACCAAAAGCCATCAGTATAGATCGGTTGAAAGATAAAAATAGCGAGGCAATGATCGGAACCAATCAGTGTGATATTCACCACTTCCACATCCCTAAGACCGGCTATATTACGGTAATACTCTGCTTGATTCACCACCGACTCATAGTCCTACACAAAAAGGAAAGAGACATCAGCTACAGGAGCCATAGGCGTAAGCACATGCATTTTCCTGAGGAACAAGCATGCAGAAAAAAAAAAACTTGCTTACCCGAGGAACCAATTCAGGAGGGGGGATTCGGATCGCTTCAACAGATATGCGGGCCTGCTCCTCTAAGGCCGTACATAAACTCGAAAGGAAGGCATCATCGAGGCACCTAAAAGTCCCCTGGACCTCAGCAATCGAACTATCAAAGGCGCCCGTACTGGAGGGACCTGAGGGACCAACTCCTGTAGCCTCAGCGGTACCCGCCACCGCCTCATCATCATCATCAGAGTCACCTCCCTAGTTGAACTATGAAAAGGAGCAAAGTTTTAGTCAGTAGAAGCAAAAACTGAATCAGAACCACTGAAAATTTATCTAAGGAAAAATAGAACCACCTGAGATCGTGGACTGCTAAAGGCCAAGAAATTAACACCAGGTATGAAACGCGAAAGAGTGGACCGATAGGGCAAGGACTCATACAATAGCCGGTACCCCCCGAGCATGACGAGATCATTGACGGGGACCCCATGATGAAGAAACAAAGCAGAGAGCTCCTCAACAATACTCCCAGGAGCCATAACATCCCTAGGAGGAGCTTACGGTACGGCAAAGTGGTCTCAGTACTGATGGACCACTCGCTCTCCCAGGTAGTAGGCCCTAGCCCAATCCTCGTAAAAGAAACACAACGGTCAACAAAGAAGCGGGATAGACCCATGGCGGCTCGATCCCAAAAGGGAGAACCAGCACAAGGATCATAGATGACCTTATGACGAACGTGTAGTATAAAGGTGTCTCATCAACCAAATGTGTAGTATAACAAAAGGGGAAGCCCCGAGATGAAAGAAAGAGAAATAGCCTTACCTGCTTCAGGATCAGCAAGTCAAATTGGGACCTCAAGCCCATCTCCAAGTGCTTCATACCGACGTCCCTGCAACTATTCCTATTCCAGTTACTCATGAGTGAATCTATGTATACGTCAGAATGTAGGAGGGGCAGCCAGGCTGGAAGTGCAAATAGCCCCAAATCTGAAAAGAATAGTATACAAAAAGGATGTGTCATATACAGAAAGGATGTGTCAGAAATAGGATGGATGACTAATCAGTAAACCAAGGGAGGTAAAAAGGGGTCAGTGCTTACCTCAATCGCCTGCCAGAAGCCAACAACAGAAATCGAGTTCCCTAATGAGACTCGAGCTAGGCTAGACATCAGAATGGCATATCCAGCCCCACCCCAATCATATCTGTGCATGTCGTCCGAGTTTCCCATAAGACTAAGCAGGGACAATGAGACTCAGCTCCCGCTAACATTTGAGAAGAGGGTCTTGCCCAGCAGGAAAAGGAGCGAAATACGAGCCAACATCACTGCACGCTCTGGCTCAGGGAAAATATCTACATCTAGCTGCCCCAAATCCACCAACTCGTTCCCCTCAAATAGGTCGGACAGCCATGACATCTTAACCTTAAAAGTGTGCAGATTTTCAAAGGTGGTGTAATCTCCGATCAGTTGAACTATCTCATCCCGACTAGGTACGCAAAGATTGGCCATCGGTAGCCCCCCTATCTGAATCCCCATAGTCATCGACCAATAGACGGGGGAAAGAGTCATCTCTGCCATGGCCATATGAAATGTCATAGTCTCAAGACGGAAGTGCTCAATCAAGGCCTTCAGATAGGCCGCATCGGCCAGAATGGCAGGGCACGAGACGAAATCTCCGAAACCAGCCTAGGCAAGAAGGAACCTCATGACCGGAGGGAGGTACAGGTAAAAGTGCTGGAGGTCCAACCAACCTCCTTGGAACGTGAAAGAGGGTAAGTCCTGCATCAAAGTAAAGAGGTGTCGGATGTTGAAGATATAACAAGCTCACATAAAATAACAAAGCTTATTTCATTACCTTGTCGAAGATACCAAAGTTGGAGACATGAACATACTGTTGATGAAGGAGACTGGTACAGCCGGTCTCGCCGTGCATTTCGTACCAGGGACGGGAGGAGCGTTGCACTATAAAAAATTTCTCCCCCCGGGGACTGTAAGCCACTTTCGGTCCCTCTTCTTACTCCTGCCCCTCCTCCTGCACGTACTCCTCCTTTCTCGACATTCTGAGACGGATACAAGCAATAGAATCAAGATATATCAGTAGCAAGAAATTATTTGCTAAACAGGCTAACAGGGAGGTAAGTAGGCCCCTTTTCTTTTTCATCAAATCTAATCATCATCATCATTTAAAAAAAATCATCATCAAATCACCCACATTTTCAAAGAAAAAGAGAGAACAAAAAATAAATAAAAACCACCCATCATCTTCAAAATAAATCATCATCAAATCACCCACATTTTCAAAGAAAAAGAGAGAACAACAAAAAAAAAAAATACCACCCATCATCACCCACATTTTCAAAAACTCATCACCCACATTTCAAAAAGTCACCCATATTCCAAAACAAAAAAGAAGAAGAAAGAACAAAATTCTTTATGTGCACGCATAAAAATAAAATAAAATAAAAAGAAGAAAAGAAAATTTTTATGTGCCCAAACCTAGATCCAAGGAAAAAGAAAAAAAAGAAATGTCCTAATCAAAAAATAACTCAAGAAAAAAATAAGGCATCATTTGAGTCGATTTACATGAAATAAAATCAAACCAAGCCTTGATAACTATGATTACAAGAGAAATCATCCATATGTCATCTAAAGAAGCAAAGAATCATAACCACATTGCAAAATAATTCAAGAACGATCAAATAAAATGGGATTAAACAATGATTAGCTTCAAGAAAATGGGTCCTTAATCCGGTGTAGAGCAGGTCTTTAATCAGCACGAGCAAACTCCGGCAATGAAACAAGGTTCAAGCAATCCAAGGGAACCCTAGAGAGAGGTCCCGTTTTGGATTGGAGAGAGGGGGAGAGAAAGATTTTGAAAATACCCCTCTTTGGCTAGGGCTCGGCCATTTTAAAAACCCCCCAGCTTTGGCTTGGCGTATCTAATACATGCGCCAAGCATTGTTTGGCCCCATTTTGGCATGATGCATGTATTACACACGCCAAGCTATTCCTGGCCAAATTTGGCCTGGCGTGTATAATACACACGCCAAGCTATTCCTGGCCCTTTTGGCTTAGTTTGTGTGTTGCACACATCGAGCCTGATCTTCCTTGGACCCGAGGAGGTGCACATGCCCCCAAGTGACACATCAACTTCTATTTGACTTGCCGGGAGGCTGTGCTAAAATAAACGGTTCCAGATCAATGAGCTTGCTCGAAATTCCAAACAAACATAAAAATCCACATGAAATCATAAAACAATTCACACAAAATAATACAAAAATCCACATAACATAACAAAAAAATCCGCATAAAATTCTACATAAAATCATTAAAAAATCACACAAAATAATACAAAAGTCCACATAAAATAACAAAAAAATTCTGCATAAAATTCCACATAAAATCATAAAAAAATTCACACAAAATAATATAAAAATCCACATAAAATCATATAAAAAAAATCCACATAAATTCTCTCGTAAAATAACAAAAAAATTTACATGAAAATAAATGAAAAGCAGCATGTACTCCCAAAAAGCGTTGCGACATCAATTCGCTCCGCTCGAGTAGTCATGCTAAATCAATTTCGAGATCGATGGGTTCACCCCAAAGAGCTCAAACCTGCTTCGTGCAGGGGAACCCGTAGCGAGTCAAATGGGGCAATCAATGCCTCACATGATTGGACAAACTGTGGGCCTTCACGTATCTGCTTTGCGCCTATCTTTGAGTATGGGTCGATCACCGTCTCACTTATGGAGTTGTTTTATTCAGAATTAAACTTGAACATCGGGCACCTTCAACCATCTCGAGAAGCGAACGTTTTTCTCAGCATATTGGGCTTTCGCAACTCACTCCACCTCAGTTATGCCTAGTAATGTCACTTAGCGCTTGGAGACTGATAACCTTGAGAAAATAACATTTTTCTTGACATAGAGGGCTTCTGTTTACTCACCATGTGATCCACTTGATGCTTGAGGTTCGTTTTTTAATACGGTGGACCCGTCAATGATGCCTTGAGCCTCTTCGGATGAATCTTTCTTTGGCTTGCGATCATTAGTGATTGGATACTAAAGAGGGGCATCTTTAGGCACCCAAATTTAGCCCAAGGCCTGATCGAAACATACTTCAAGAGAGGCGCACTCCTGAGCTTCAGATAGCTTCTCCCATGCCCTTAAGTATTTTCCCAAACCCCTAGGAACTTGTCGAAAACCCTTAAGAATCTTTCCATACCTTTAGGAATCTTCCCAAACCCCTAGGAACTTGCCCATACCCTTAGGAATCACCCCCGACCTCTTCAGACCCATAGTTAACCCTCCCAGGCAATGATTAGAGAGAGATGAACCAGGGCTGGTAGGGACCTCTACTAAGACTGAATCTTGCACCATTAAAAAGTAGAGGTTCTCGGCTTTCCAACAAGCTAAGAATCACCTCAATCCGAGTTGTACGTCAAAAGTTATGGCGACCCGAGCAGTGCCCAAGAGTTGCACTTAGATGGCGCATATATGGTGCATGTATTACATGCGCCAAGCCATTTTTTTTTTCCAAAAATGGCTTGGCGCAACTAATACACATGCCAAGTATAGGTGGGACCCACCTCAGGCTCTGAACTTTGGAACACAGTAGTTATGCTTGGCGTGTGTAATACATGTGTCAGGCTTGGCTACAGTAATCATGGGTTTTTGCTCAAAATCCACTTTTGGGGTTTGACTTATTGACCATCTCAATGTTTAGGATGGGTTTCATTAGACTGGTGCTCCCTTGATTACTCTATTTGTAACCCTTTAGTCATTTAAAACCTCACCCTATTATCCACCATTGAAGCCCATTACCCACATTTCCAATCTCTCAAAATCCTAGGAAACCTTAGATTAGGAGATTATCTAATTGCTAACCCTAATTAGCACTTAAGCACCCTCCTAACCTACTTTTTCCTATAAATAGAGAGGCACCCCTCCCTTTACAAAGGCTTGAAAAGTTTTAAAGGAGAGAAAAAGATTAAGAGAGAAGCTTTTCCTCCCTTTGGTGCACCCATTCCATACTAATTCTAGAATTCAAAAGCCCCCCTTAGACCCCATCTTCCACCAAAAAAATCTTGAGTTAGGAGAGAACCACCCCCTAGCCTTGCTCCTCTACCCCTTAGCTATCAAGCCTTAGAGGTTAGAACCCATTCTCCAACCATTCAAGCTATCGAAAGCTCGTCAAGTGCACCTATGCGAAGGTCCACACGCATGTTATAAGGGCCCGAGAGGTCCGGCTCTCTCCTCTATTCCTCTACCGTCTTAGCTTTTGCTCTACCCATGAATTTGTGTCGTTATGCCGTCGAAATATCAATAGTGGCAGAGGGGCACAAATAGGGTCAAGGTGCCTTAAGGCAAGAGGAAGTGCTCTTTTCGTTCCTATTTTTCTAGTTCATTTTGGCCACAAGTAGAGACGGCTTTTAAGTGGGTTGGTCGGGTGCCTAACACCTTTCCGATCGATAATCGAAGCCCCTACCCAAGATCCTTTGGCGTAGACCGGTGAATTAGAGTCACATTTTTTGCACTTCAGTGCTTATAAAATTGATTTAGGTTTCCCTAGACACTGAAAGCTTCAGGTGGCAACTCTATACTTTTTTCATGAATGTGCATCGTCGCGACGGGATCGTCAAAAATCCAACGATTGCACAGTATGTTTTGAGTGGAGGAAAAAATGGGAATGCTTTGGGCTGATGTGGAAGGGAAAATGGGTGCACCGAAGTGTCCGGTGACACAAAATGGGGGTAGGGTTGATGGATCGGAGATGGGAATCTCCTCAATTTCGAGATGTGGTGGGGACAATTCGGCAGATGTTAGCACCGGCCAAAATATGGTTTGAAGGCGGGTAGGGTATGGGTTCTGCCGGTATGGACCAAATGTTTTCTTTTTTCTCCCTCTTTCCCCATGGGATGGTGGTGGATTCGGCGATGTCGTGGTTCCGGCACCACGAGCTCACCTTTTGGTTTTTTGAAAATATATATATTTTTGAATTTTTGAAGATTTTTTGGAATGATCTTTTTTTTTTAACAAATTTTAGAATTTCCTTCTCTTCCTTTCTTCTTTGGATCTTTTTCTCTTTCCTTTATGGTGCTCGTTTAGGGCCTTGGAACTCCCTTCTCGAATGGTCCTCACACCCCCAACGCTTCCTACGGCAGGACCCAAATGCCCTTTGTAAGAATCAAAGCGAAAATCTCTTAATCTTTAAAGGCACGGATTTTCGCACGACACCCCGATCCCTCGAAAGAGTCAATAAGAGGGTGACCTCTCTTGACCAGTGAGGGTGTTTTGGGATGCTAAGTGTAGGAATTTTTAAGAGTCTAAAAACCAACATACACGGGGCACCCAAAGCTAGAAAATAGTAAATTAGCTGTGCGTACAAAGGATGTACGCATAAGCAAATTTTCTGAAAATTTTAACTATGCATACAATGGATGTACGCATGAGCAATTTTTTAGAAAATTTAGCTATGCGTACAGAGGATGTACGCACAACTTAATATACCTGAGTTTTCTAGATTACAGATCCGAGTTGGGGTGATTTTGGTTTTTTGGAAGCGATGCCTTCGGGGATTCTTTTTCTGTCCATTGTTGGGTTTCTCCTTACCGTGCCTAAGGGATTCAAAGCCGTTCGATGCAACTAAAGCGCTCCCCAAGGGTTTTAGGCTAAGTAACAAGTTTGATCACCCACCCAATTTACCTCTGGCACAAGCGCCTTCTCAGATACTGGATAAGGTAGTTCTTTTCGAGATCATCATCACTAGGGCTGCCGCACTACTTGAAACCGGGTCGGGTGTATCATTGCCTAATTTTCCCCCCCTTTTGTAAAAACTACCCGCGAGAAAATTCAATTAAGTTCCCTCTTGGTTCTTTTTAATATTTTTTTAAGGGAAGTTAGCTTAAGTCCGAAATTGGGACTTTTGCCACCATTCACGAAACTGGGTCGTGAGAGTCCTTTGTCGCCACTACAGGCCGATGTCCAAGGGTGAAATATGTCACAAGTAGTAAGAAAATTACGGAGCCAGTCAAGCGACTAGGCGGAAAAATATAAAGAAACGTAAATGACGGAAAATTAACCTAAATTAGCAAGTAACCCACCAAGCCACTAAGGTGGTAAATGATGAAATTTAAACCTAATTTATCAAGTAAGCCCGCCAAACGGCTTAGGCAGTAAATGACTAAAGTAGGCCTACCAATCGGCTAAGGCGTGTAAATGACGGAATCATAGGGGTAAGTAAAAAAAGTACGGAATCGTAGGGGTAAGTAGAAAAAGTGCGAAATCGTAGGGGTATGTGGAAAAAAACCACAAAATAGAGACAAAAGTGAATAATAAAAAAAAAAAATATGCGGCCAACTTCAAGTAGAAATTCTAAGAATTATCCCCAGCGGAGTCGCCATCTATGCAACCGTAGGTTTTATGGGCATGTGGCGATGATGCGCTCGAAAATGGAGTCACCACCCGGAGCTTTTTCTGTGCTGGATACCCTCAAATCAATATCATATGCACCAAAATGCTAGATTTGACTTCGGATTGCCGGTCTACGCCAAAGCCTCTAGGTAGGAACTTTGATTACTAATCGCGAAGGTGTTAGGCACCCAATTAGCCCGCTTGTAAGCGGTCTCTACTATGGCTAAGTGTAAGAAAAAAATAAAAATTGAACGGCACTTCCTCTTGTTCGAAGGCACTTCGATCCTATTTGAGCCCCCCGCAATCACCAAAATTTCAATGGCATAATGGCTCAAATTCTAGAATAGAGGAAAAGTAAAAGAAGGTAGAGGAATAAAGGGGAGAGCCGGAGCTCTCAGGCCCTTGTAGCACCGCCGCCGGATCTTCACTTCAATGCCGACTCCAATGAGCTTCCGAAAGCAAATGGGCTATGGGGAGGTTCTAAGCTTGCTAAAGCTTGGAAGTTTAAGGATTTGGGAATGATGGTATGATAGTTGGCCAAGGCTTTAAAGCTTGGATGGTAATGGTGTTGAAGGTATAATGGTGTTGAGGGGAATGGAAGCTAAGGCTTGGATTTTAGAAAATGAGGAATGGTTGAGATGGAGGGCTATTTCTCAATAGTTTCTTCTCTTGGATTTCTCAAAAGTGATTAGGAGGGGGGGAGGGGGTGGCTCTCTATTTATAGAGGAAGGTTGGATTAGTGAGGGGTTAAGACACTAATTGGGTTTGAAATTAGGTAATCCTATATCTAAGGTTTTCTAAGATTTTTGGAGCTTGGATAGATGGGATTTGTGCTTTAATGGTGGAAGATAGGGTGATGGATTGGATGGTAAAAGGGTAGAAATTAAGGTTGGGAGGGGTATTATGGACCTAAGGAAACACAGCTTGAAACCTGGGATGGTCTATAAGTCAAACCCACAAGTTGAAATTCAGCCATTTTTGAAGAACAAATAGTTTTTAAGTTGTGCGTACATTGGTTGTACGCATAGCTTAGGAACAGTGTTTTGACAGAATAGAGAGTTCAGAGCTTGTGTTTGGCTATGCGTACATCGGTTGTGCGCATGAGAAAATTTTGGCACAAAATGCCTACGCGTACATTGGTTGTACGCATAGCCAAATTTTGGCCAGAAATTGCCTATGCGTACATCCAATGTACGCATGAGTAAATTCCCTCATTTCTGCGCATTCTTCAAGTCACCATAACTTTTATGTATAACTCGGAATCAGGCGATTCTTGGCTTGTTGAAAAGGTGGGAATCTCCTCTTTCCACTAGTATAGGCCTCAGCTCTAGCAAATGTCCGTAAAAATTTTAGCACTCAGCTTTCCATTCGCTGCTCTGGTTGGTTTGAGTTTGGTTCGGGAAGGGTTCTATGGGTTTAGATTGATTCCTAAGGGTCCAAGAAGGGTTTTAAAGGTTTGGATTAAGTTATAAAGGTTCAGGAGGTGCTTTCAGAAGCTCGGGAGTATGCCTTTCTTGAAGTATGGGTCAATCGATCCTTGGGCGGATTTTGGGTGTCTACAACAATTTAAGGATGCAGTTAGTTTTTGTAATAGCCTGAAAAATCACGCTAAACTATGACCTCGGGATCCGTGCCCGATCGATCATAGGTTTGACCAAATGGAAGTCCAACAGTTAGTATGTGGTGTAATGAACGGATGAGATGTGATAAATAGAATGCCTATGTGGTGTGTGTTGTGAAGGTGTAGTCGCATACACCTACCGCGGTGTATGTGCTCAACACACAAGTGAGGAAGAGGATAAAAGGGTTTAATAGCCCTAAAATCAAGAGTTTGGTTGTTGAAGGAGAGTAAAGAAGAGAGAGAGAGAGAGAGAAGTAAGAGAGGAGTTATTGCAACTGATTGGAGGGGGGATTCAAGCGATAAAAGCCGGATTCAACCCGATTTGGATCTGTTAGAGCCAAAGCTAGAAACCCTAGCCTTCCAACCACTGGATTGAAATCAACTTGAGATCTATTCAAGGTAAAATGTTTGTGAATAAAATGCATAGATTATAGGGGTTAAGTTGTGGTTGAATATGGGTTAAATCATAGGATAATGGCTTAGAAAAATAGAGGAAAAAAAAGTATGGAAGAAGATTGGGAAGAAACAATGAAGGGGTTGAATCGATAATTCGATTAATCGAAATTGAGTTTGATTAATCGAAATTGGCCGAAGTTGAAAAGTCGAAGATTTTATTTCGATTAATCGAATTGACTTCGATTAATCGATTTTGATTAATCGATTTGAGTATCGATTAATCGATCGAACCTCCAAGGACCCTGTGGAGGAAATGACTTGTGGAAAATCGACTAATCGAAATGGGATTTCGATTAATCGATTTCAATTTTCGAATAATCGATTTGGGATCGATTAATCGATTTTTGGAACTCGACTACTCGAATCAAGAATTGACTTTGCGAAACTGAGAATTTCGATTAATCGAATTAGGATTCGATTAATCGAATGAAAACTCGACTACTCGAATTGAGAATCGACTTTGCGAAAATGAGAATTTCGATTAATCGAATTAGGATTCGATTAATCGAATGAAAACTCGACTACTCGAATTGAGAATCGACTTTGCGAAACAGAGAATTTCGATTAATCGAATTTACTTCGATTAATCGATATTGACCCTCGATTAATCGATTTTGGAAATCGATTAATCGAATCAGATTCGATTATTCGATTTTGGAATTCGATTAATCGACTGAGATAAATTGTGTTGACTTTTGGGTTTGACTTTAAGATTCTTTGAGGGTCTTATACCTTCTTTATTGCATCCTTTGTGATGTGTTTCACCTGTTATGTGGTACCATAGGTGGTACATGTGGACTAGTGCACAAGGAGCCACGTGGGACCTTGATGCAATGATCAAATGAAGACTTGAGGTAGGGAACACCTTGAACATGTACTTTATTTTACAAGAGCATGTATGTAGTGATATAGAATTCAATTCAAATGTTTATTTCTTAAGAAATTGTGAAAAGTGTGTGTGTGTGACATCCATAAGAGTAATCATAATGAGCCATCCCCAGGGGATGAAGAAGTAAAGAGATAAGAGCATCAGGTGTGATGCAAGTAAATGGATACATCCCAGGGATGTATCCAAGGATTGAATCATGTTTGATAGGGCCTAACTGATATAAGATAGCACATTTACACGGTGAATAACTATATGTAAGGCACCGATATTTTTGTTATTTGAGGTTTGATAGGGTACCCCACCGACGTGGCGGGATATCCACGACTGACACGGCAGGATATTCGTGACCGATACGGCGGCGAAACCGTAGGCCAGTGCGGAGGCTTATCCGTACATAGTAAGCACACCCCAGGGGTGTTGATTGAGACAAGTGAAACCCCGCCACCAATCCCCAGGGGAAAGGGGCTTGGGTACTATTTATATTCCCAGGGAATATGGTTAAAACTGTCTATATAGATGACGATGATGGGTATCTCATCGGGGCTCGATGCTATATTGCTCGGGGATTACTTAAGTTGAAAGTTTAAGTTTTGCTTTAGGCCTTTTCAGCATCATTCATGAGTAAATGAAAACATAAGTAATCAACAGTAAAACGAAATGCTTTTTAACCGTTTCATCAATAATTGCATAGACACATCATGCATGGCATATCATGGAATATATGTGAGTCATAATTTATATGTTCAATTGTGTTTGTTCCCTATTGAGCTAGGATGTAGCTCACCCTATAGACTATACGTCGCAGGTCCACTACTAGCAGCTGCCGAGGCTTCAGGAGACGCTGACCCCGGTGAGTCGAACCTTGCGGCCGGAGACGAGTTGGAGCCACCTCCTGAGAACTTCTTCTAGAGGACTCCGTTGTGCCACTTTGAGAGATTCTTGGAGAGGTTTTTGTACGGCTTGGTATGTCAAGCCTTTATTTTGTTTAAAATCATGTATATGAGGAGTTGGGATTTCTCTTTTGGGACAAATCATCCGTGATGATTGCTATCATCGATGGTTCGGATCGGTTCTCCATTCATGCAGAGGTATGAGGGTAGAACTGTCTTTTGGGGAGTTAATTAATATAGATTTAAATTCCGAAATTTCGTTTATTATACTTTTTTATGCTTGATATACCAGTGTTCCGTGCTTAGCTAAAGGGCACAGTCAAGATGATCGTGCTGATGGCACGGGTTTCGGGGTGCCGAAATCCGGGCTGTCACAGTTGGTATCAGAGCCATTTTCTTTTAGCAATTCTGACAAGGGTTCTTTCGTCAAAACATAGGGGCTTCTGCTAACGAAACTTTAGTTTCAAATGCAGCCGCAAATGTCATCTAGAGGAAGAGGCCGACCAAGGGGAGGCCAGCAGAGGAGTCTACGTAGTGGAGATGATTACATCTCTCCTACTAATAGAGTGCCTTTAGGAGGTACCGAGGCCCTAGGGGGCAGTAGTAGTAGACAACGGGATGAAGAAGATCGAGATCATCAAGATCAAGATCTAAGAGAACAATAAAGATTGAGAGAAAGACAAGAGGACAGAGAAGAGCGACAAAGGATGATGCACACTATGGAGACTATGGCAGCTGCCATGGCACAATAAGCCGCATCCTTTGCAGCTCATGCGTCAAGAGAACAGCAGCCACCTACACCACCTGTAGGACCTGCGTTGCCTGTGCCCTCATCCTTTACAGAGTTTAAGAGGATGAGACCTCCTTCATTTTCTGGACAGGCAGACATAATGGCCGCTGAGAACTGGTTGATGGAGATGGAGAAAGTCTTTAGCGTGCTGACGTGCACGGAAGATGAGAGTGTGAGATGGGCAGCTTACATGTTGGATGGGGAGGCTGGGCCTTGGTGGAAGTCCGTGATACGGACTCGGGCTCAGGAGACCCCAGAGTTGCCTTGGACTTGGGAGGAGTTTGTTGAGGAGTTCAACAAACAATATTTTTCGGAAGTGGTGAGGAACCAGCTTGAGATACAATTTTTACAGCTAGTGCAAAGGAGAATGACGGTGAGAGAATATGGGGTAGAGTTTCTACGACTTGCCCGTTTTGCTCCGGATTACGTCGCTACTGAAGTGATGAAGTCCAAGAGGTTTCAGCAAGGTTTGAAGCCTGAGGTTAGGGGAGGCGTAGCTCCATTTCAACTGAGGACCTATGAAGAGGTCATGAGTAAAGCACTGGTGGTCGAAGAGGAAAATACAAATAGATATAGACAGAGAGAGCAACAGAGGGGAGGAAATGAACAAGGAAGATCGGGGCACTACGAACCGGTGAACAAAAAGCCGAGGTTCATGGCCCAGAATCAGAGACCACAGTTCCAAGGGGGTTTCGGAAGATCGGCGCAACAACAAAAACACCAACAGAGGTTTCCATTACTTGCGTAGGGGAGACCTATTCGCTATGAGAGCCCTGCCATGTCTACTGGCGCCATTGTCACACAGGGTTCTCGTACTGTTTCTTCCGCACCTCGGGAGACTTGCGCAAAGTGTGGCAAGCCTCATAGGACGGTGGACTGTAAATCGGGAACTAGGGGTTGTTTCCGATGTGGCAAGGTGGGCCACTTAATCAAGGATTGCCCCGAGACGGATAAGAGAAAGACGGTTTCGATTCGACTACCACCAATTCAAGCAAGGAAACCGATCGTCAGAGGAGAGCCTATCAGATCCGTCAGAAGCGAGCGTGCATGGCGTCATCAAGGTGAGATTTTTTTTATTAAAGAAAATTTCCATTTCATTAAAATCTTAGATAGAGAGGAGCATGCATTAGAAATTATATAGATTCTTTTCTCAACACAATAAGCTGTATGTGAATTAAGAGTGTAAATTGATGTGTAAATTATTGTATGTATGTATGTATACTATAGGTACTCTAAATATATATGAAAAGGATGCTTGTGGATATGACGCCGAAAGTGTTGATAGACCCCGGTCTACCCACTCATTAAATCACTCCACGCTTCGCTAAGAAGATGAAGATTGTTCCGAGGCGTTGGATTTTGTCCTATCTCGTGTCTATTCATTTGGAGAGTTAGTAGACACGGAGTTAGCTTGCAAATCCATCATTGTAGTAGTTCGAGACTTAGAGGTGCATGAACTAGAAGCAAAGTTGATACTGTTAGACATGCAAGGGTTTGACGTGATCCTTGGCATGGACGGTTGGCGTATGACATTGTGCAACCAACAAGGTAGTCATTTTCAGACCCAACACAAGAAGATCATTTCGGTTTCAAGGAGTAAGGTCGTCATCAGTACCACTGATCTCAGCAGTAAGGGCCGAGAAAATGATCAGAAAGGGGTGCAGTGGATACTTAGCTTTCTTAAAGGAGGACAAGGAAGAAAAGAACGTCATTTCTGAGATCCCAGTTGTGAGAGCCTTCGCCGACGGGTCGCGAGAGGAATTGCCCGGATTACCTCCGAAATGTAAGTAGAATTCGCCATTGACTTAGCACCAGGAACGGAGCCTATTTCGAAAGCACCTTATAGAATGGCTCCTGCCGAATTAAAGGAGTTGAAGGAACAACTACAAGAGCTTATGGACAAGGGGTTTGTTAGACCAAGTGTATCTCCATGGGGAGCACCGGTCTTGTTTGTCAAGAAAAAGGATGGGTCAATGCGGCTATGCATTGACTATCGACAATTGAACAAACTCACTGTGAAGAACCGCTACCCTTTGCCTAGAATTGATGATCTATTCGACCAACTGCAAGGAGCAAGGTATTTTTCCAAGATCGACCTGAGATCTGGGTATCATCAGTTGCGAGTCAAAGCTGAGGACATTCAGAAGACAGCTTTCCGGACACGGTATGGACACTATGAATTCCTTGTGATGCCGTTTGGATTAACGAATGCTCCGGCGTCGTTTATGGATCTGATGAACCGAGTGTTTAAACCACACTTGGACTCCTGCGTCGTAGTGTTTGTTGATGATATACTGATATACTCCAAATCCAAGACGGAACACGAAGAACATTTGAGGATTGCTCTACAGACGCTACGTGAACACCAATTGTACGCCAAACTCAGCAAGTGTGAGTTTTGGTTGGAAGAAGTTAGCTTTTTGGGACATGTCGTCTCAAAGCACGGTGTCACGGTAGATCCAGCTAAGATAGAAGCAGTAGTTAAATGGGAGCAACCAAAGACAGTGACCGATGTCCGAAGTTTTCTGGGCTTAGCAGGCTATTATCGACGTTTCGTTGAGGGGTTTTCAAAGATATCGGGACCTCTCACAAAGCTGACACGAAAAGATTCAAGGTTTGAGTGGAGTGAGGCATGCGAGAAGAGTTTTCAAGAACTCAAAACGAGACTCACTTCGGCTCCAGTATTAGCGATTCCTTCAGGCAGTGGAGGATACGCCGTGTACAGCGACGCATCATACAATGGCCTTGGTTGTGTGCTCAACCAACACAAGAAGGTGATAGCTTACGGATCAAGACAGTTGAAAGAACACGAGAAAAATTACCCGACTCATGACTTGGAAGGCGGCGGATCATTTTCTGTTGAAGATTTGGAGACATTACTTGTATGGTGAGACCTTTGAAATTTTCACCGATCATAAGAGCCTCCGATATCTCATTTACAGAAAGAGCTCAACATGAGACGGTAGCGGTGGATGGAATTCCTCAAGGATTAGATTGCTCCATACAATACCATCCGTAAGGCGAATGTAGTAGCCGATGCTCGAGTCGGAAAGGTTCATTTCGCTTAGCTTCTTTGATTTTGGGTATGCGCTGATGGAAATTATTGGAAGACCTGGCACTCTATGATGCGAACATTGAGTCAAAGGACACCGGATCCTTTTTGGCTAACATATCAGTAAAGCCAGTGATATTTGAGTATATCCACGATCTACAAATGAAAGATCCGGCATTAACAAAGATTCATCAAGACGTGAGTGAAGGCATTAGGTCGGACTTCTCAGTTAAAGAAGATGGATCCTTATTGTTTAAAGGCCGTCTATGCATTCCGCACACTGCCGCCCTAAGACGACCGATTCTTGATGAGGCCCATAAGTCAAATTATGCTATCCACCCTGGTAGCACCAAAATGTACCAAGATTTGAAAAAGAACTACTGGTGGAGAGGACTGAAACAAGACGTGGCCGAGTATGTGTCACGATATTTGACTTGTCAGCAGGTGAAGGTTGATCATAGACATCCTGCTGGACTACTGCAACCTTTACCAATACCAGAATGGAAGTGGGAATCGATCTCAATGGACTTCATTGTTGGATTACCCCGTACTGCCAAGAGACACAATGCCATTTGGGTCATCGTAGACCGATTGACCAAATCAGCGCACTTTTTGCCATACAATACTACGTATACGGCAGGAAGACTGGTAGACTTATACATGAAGGAGATTGTAAGATTACATGGGATTCCAAGCAGCATAGTTTCAGATCGTGATCCACTATATACGTCCAAGTTTTGGAAGAAATTTCAAGAAGGAATGGGAACTCGACTAGACTTTAGTTCAGCTTTCCATCCTCAAACTGATGGACAGACAGAGCGAGTGAATCAAGTAATAGAAGACATGCTCGATGCATGCTTGATATGCAAGGATCTTTGGGATGAGTATCTACCGATGCTCGAGTTCGCATATAATAACAGTTTTCAAACGAGCATTGGCATGGCACCGTATGAAGCTCTGTATGGACGACGATGCAAATCACCCCTCAATTGGGAGGAAACAGGTGAAAAATTTGTGTTAGGATCAAAACTACTTGAAGACAACGCCACCGTTGTCCGAATTATCAGAGAAAGGTTGAAGACAAAGACAGAGAGATGTAAAAGTTACCGATATGAAGCGGACTAGTGTTGACTACAAAGTGGGCGAGCATGTGTTTGTGAAGGTGTCACCTATGAAAGGTGTAATGAGATTTGGCAAGAGAGGGAAGTTAAGTCCACGTTATGTTGGACCATTCGAAATTTTGGGACGAGTAGGTGAAGTTGCATATCGCATTGGTTTACCACCACTATTTGATCGAGTGCATAACATTTTCCACATCTCGATGCTCAGGAAGTACGTGAATGATCCATCTCATGTATTAGGAAAGCAACCTATAGAGATGTGTGAGGACATGAGCATGATAGAGGAACCAGTGGAAATCTTGGATCGAAAAGAACAAGTACTGCGCACTAAAGTGATTCCCTTAGTGCTTGTTCGGTGGAATAATCATCCAAAAGAAGAGGCTACTTGGGAACGAGAGGCCGATGTGAAAGAACAATATCCAGCCTTGTTTCCAACGACGTGAGAATTCAATGTAAACCACGAACGTGTTCGTAGAATCTCCACAATCCTTGTAATTCGATGGAAATTTTGCTCGATTGTATGATTAAAGGAATATTTTTCCTTCTTGTGTATATATGACCAAGTGTATGTATTTTTATGGAACCATGAACCACTTGATGTCATAAACTACCAAAGGAAATCAAAGAAACAAAGAGATTGAAATTCTACAGAAATTGGGTAAAACCGATTAATCGAATTTCAAATCGATTAATCGATTTAGAATTTCGATTAATCGATTTTGTTCGATTAGTCGACTGGCATGTGCCAGTGACTGGAAATTGAAAGGAGAGTTAGAATATACATAGAAGGCAAATTTTGATTGATCGAGTTGGAATCTCAATTAATCGATATTGGATTTCGATTAATCGAATTGGAATCTCGATTAATCGATTTACAAAAGGACTTAAAAGAAATTGAATTCAGATATACGATTTCGATTAATCAAAGTGAACTTCGATTAATCGATTTTGAAATTTCGATTAATCGAAATGGATTTCAATTAATCGAATAACTTAAGGAATTCTGGAAATTTAGAAGTTACTGCATGATTTCGATTAATCGAAGTAAAATTTCGATTAATCGATTTTGAATTTTCGATTAATCGAAATGGATTTCGATTAATCGACTGGCTCGCGCCAGTGAGCTCAAAAACATAAATTTTTAAACGGATGCGATTTCGATTAATCGAAATGTTTTCGATTAATTGAATTTAACTTTCGATTGATCGATTTGGGAAATTGATTAATCGATTTTACGCGGCTTAACCTAGTTTTGAATTTCGATTAATCGAAACAGAATTTCGATTAATCGAGCCGGGGCCTATATATATAAAATTTGGGGATTTCATTCCCCATTCGAAATCATTTGGCTTGGGTGATTTGGGCGTTTCACATTCCTCTTTCTTCTCCGACTATCCGACGCTCTAGGGTTGAGATTTGCCGTCGATTCGCTTCCGCAATCGCGTCCAAAGCCACGGTAAACCCTAAGATTTTGCTTTTCCCTTCAATTTAAATTAGAAAAACCCTAGTTTTCTCAAAATGCCGCCCAAAACCCGTTTATCTTCAAAGAAGGCGACTTCTAAGTTGCCGGTTAGGCGTAAGAACGCCGCGCCACCACCACCTACCCCATCGCCGGTGAGGACTCCATCACCGTCGGAATTGGAGACCACCTCCGGTTCGACGAGCGCGTCTACGCGCGACTCTTTCCGCGAATCCACCCCCATGCCCCCACCACCCACTAATGTAATACAACCAAATGAATGGTGGGCGGCCAAGACCTTTGAGGTCAAGTACTTCATCGACCCTACCCTATTCACCGATCCCGATGTGCCGGGCGAGACCCAATGGGCTCGAAACTACCTAAATAATGCCGGCCTCGGCAACCTTCTCAAACCAATCCGGGGTTCATACTACCCTAGATTGGTTAGACTGTTCTACCAAGGGCTAACCGATGGCCCTACCGATGATTGTATTTTGACCATGATCGAGGGTCGTCTCTATACGATCACTCGACGTCACATCCACGAGGTACTCGAGTGCTACCTCGATTTCACCCCCGAAACTACCCTCTTTCCGCCCTTTGAGGAAGACCCCCGCTTTGAAGAGGTCATGACTTGCATGACTAACGGCAAGAAGGGGTCGGGCTCCTCCATTAAGAGGGTTGACCTTCCACACTATATGTGGATGCTTGATTCAATAATCAAGTGCAACCTTTACCCTATGCGCCACGACACCGAGCGCGTGGACAAAGTGCAACATGCACTTTATGCAGCCTTCTGTGGCCGATGGTTTGATGCTACTTTGGTCATCCTTGAGGGGATGAAGTACATCAAAGGAAAGTTGATGAAGGGCAACATCCGGCCCAAGGAGAAGATGCCGTATGCTCGGCTCATCTCGAGCATGTTGGAGTGCTACTCCGACGAGCCCTCCTACGGTATCTCGCCTCACGAGGTGAGGGCTACGGATCGCGTGAAGACATTTACAAAGTCTTCATGGACCCGTAGCTACAACCTTCTAAAGCGGACCCTACCAGCTCCGGGTCCCGCTCCCGCCAACAGCTAAGCAGAGCACCGCCACCACCCCCACCACCTCAGCAGGACCCACCCGTGGGTGGGGCACACCCTATTCCCGCAGAGCCATCCGTGGAGAGGGTTCCCTCCCACACCGCAGCCTCACCGACGCCACCTGCCCACTCTGCGCCCGTGACACCCACCTCATCCTACCACCGGCGCGCCGCTCCATCCGGTCCTACCATCGAGGACGTGTTGGCTCGTATGGAGGCCAACAACGAGCGGATGAATCGGAGGATGGACTTCTTGATGTTCCACACACTCCGCCACATCTACCCGACCGACTACCGCCGCTACCTCGCCCAGGAGGAGTGGACCGCTGGACGCACCCCCTTCCACAGAGGACCCGTCTTCCATCCCACCACTGCAGACGCGGCTCCTTCCACATCCACATCCGCTCCGCCGACCGAGACGCCGCAACCACAGCCGACCACCCAGCCAGCACACTCACCACCACCACAGCCACAGTTAGCTCCAGCAGACACACCAACTCCTGTAGCACCAGGCCTGCCTAACGGAGGGATTGCATGAGTTTTATTTTTTTTATATTATTAGTCATGATTGTATCGATGTATGTTTTGTACGCCAACTCATGTGGCGCTTTGTAAAAATTTTCTGATATTAATAGAAATCAAAATTTTTTTTTGAGTACATGGTTTCAATTTCGTAAAAATTACTTCTATGCTTGTGTTGTGCATACCTAAATACGTCTGAGTCAACTGGACCACCTCACCTGAGAGTGGGGGGGGGGGGAGTGACCCAGACAGACAAACCTTGGGTTATATTCGAGGACGAAAATTCCCAAGGTGGGGAGGATGTGATAGCTTGAAAAATCACGCTAAACTATGACCTCGGGATCCGTGCCCGATCGGTCATAGGTTTGACCAAATGGAAGTCCAACAGTTAGTATGTGGTGTAATGAACGGATGAGATGTGATAAATAGAATGCCTATATGGTGTGTGTTGTGAAGGTGTAGTCGCATACACCTACCGCGGTGTATGTGCTCAACACACAAGTGAGGAAGAGGATAAAAGGGTTTAATAGCCCTAAAATCAAGAGTTTGGTTGTTGAAGGAGAGTAAAGAAGAGAGAGAGAGAGAAGTAAGAGAGGAGTTATTGCAACTGATTGGAGGGGGGATTCAAGCGATAAAAGCCGGATTCAACCCGATTTGGATCTGTTAGAGCCAAAGCTGGAAACCCTAGCCTTCCAACCACTGGATTGAAATCAACTTGAGATCTATTCAAGGTAAAATGTTTGTGAATAAAATGCATAGATTATAGGGGTTAAGTTGTGGTTGAATATGGGTTAAATCATAGGATAATGGCTTAGAAAAATAGAGGAAAAAAAAGTATGGAAGAAGATTGGGAAGAACAGCTCGAAAGGGGCTGAATCTGACAATTTCGATTAATCGAAATTGGCCAGGAAGTTGAAAAGTCAGAAGACCCGATTTCGATTAATCGAATTGGACTTCGATTAATCGACCTTGGATTTTCGATTAATCGATTTGAGTATCGATTAATCGACTGGGAACCTCCAGTGGACCCCAGGGGCTGGAGGAAATGACTTATGGAAAATCGACTAATCGAAATGGGATTTCGATTAATCGATTTCAATTTTTGATTAATCGATTTGGGATCGATTAATCGATTTTTGGAACTCGACTACTCGAATCGAGAATCGACTTTGCGAAACTGAGAATTTCGATTAATCGAATTAGGATTCGATTAATCGAATGAAAACTCGACTACTCGAATTGAGAATCGACTTTGCGAAAATGAGAATTTCGATTAATCGAATTAGGATTCGATTAATCGAATGAAAACTCGACTACTCGAATTGAGAATTGACTTTGCGAAACAGAGAATTTCGATTAATCGAATTTACTTCGATTAATCGATATTGACCCTCGATTAATCGATTTTGGAATTCGATTAATCGACTGAGATAAATTGTGTTGACTTTTGGGTTTGACTTTAAGATTCTTGGAGGGTCTTATACCTTCTTTATTGCATCCTCTGTGATGTGTTTCACCTGTTATGTGGTACCATAGGTGGTACGTGTGGACTAGTGCACAAGGAGCCACGTGGGACCTTGATGCAATGATCAAATGAAGACTTGAGGTAGGGAACACCTTGAACATGTACTTTATTTTACAAGAGCATGTATGTAGTGATATAGAATTCAATTCAAATGTTTATTTCTTAAGAAATTGTGAAAAGTGTGTGTGTGTGACATCCATAAGAGTAATCATAATGAGCCATCCCCAGGGGATGAAGAAGTAAAGAGATAAGAGCATCAGGTGTGATGCAAGTAAATGGATACATCCCAGGGATGTATCCAAGGATTGAATCATGTTTGATAGGGCCTAACTGATATAAGATAGCACATTTACACGGTGAATAACTATATGTAAGGCACCGATATTTTTGTTATTTGAGGTTTGATAGGGTACCCCACCGACGTGGCGGGATATCCACGACTGACACGGCAGGATATCCGTGACCGATACGGCGGCGAAACCGTAGGCCAGTGCGGAGGCTTATCCGTACATAGTAAGAACACCCCAGGGGTGTTGATTGAGACAAGTGAAACTCCGCCACCAATCCCCAGGGGAAAGGGGCTTGGGTACTATTTGTATTCCCAGGGAATACGGTTAAAACTGTTTATATAGATGACGATGATGGGTATCTCATCGGGGCTCGATGCTATATTGCTCGGGGATTACTTAAGTTGAAAGTTTAAGTTTTGCTTTAGGCCTTTTCAGCATCATTCATGAGTAAATGAAAACATAAGTAATCAACAGTAAAACGAAATGCTTTTTAACCGTTTCATCAATAATTGCATAGACACATCATGCATGGCATATCATGGAATATATGTGAGTCATAATTTATATGTTCAACTGTGTTTGTTCCCTATTGAGCTAGGATGTAGCTCACCCTATAGACTATACGTCGCAGGTCCACTACTAGCAGCTGCCGAGGCTTCAGGAGACGCTGACCCCGGTGAGTCGGACCTTACGGCCGGAGACGAGTTGGAGCCACCTCCTGAGGACTTCTTCTAGAGGACTCCGTTGTGCCACTTTGAGAGATTCTTGGAGAGGTTTTTGTACGGCTTGGTATGTCAAGCCTTTATTTTGTTTAAAATCATGTATATGAGGAGTTGGGATTTCTCTTTTGGGACGAACCATCCATGATGATTGCTATCATCGATGGTTCGGATCGGTTCTCCATTCATGCAGAGGTATGAGGGTAAAACTGTCTTTTGGGGAGTTAATTAATATAGATTTAAATTCCAAAATTTCGTTTATTATACTTTTTGATGCTTGATATACCAGTTTTCCGTGCTTAGCTAAAGGGCACAGTCAAGATGATCGTGCTGATGGCACGGGTTTCGGGGTGCCGAAATCCGGGCTGTCACAGTTTTAGAATCAATAATAAGTTATAATGAAAAGATGGAACACATAAAACATTATGTAAAGTGATTTTATCAGAAAGGATAACTCAGCTTATGTACAAAATAGGTGCGACCTTTCCATTCGGAAGTTGAACCGAATGAGATGGTGGTGAAGATGAAAGAGAAGGTGAGGAAACAATGTGGTCAGTGGCTCCACTTCCAAGATCTATTTATTAGAAAGATAAGTAAAAGATGAGCAACATAAAGTGATACCTAAAGGATTGGCCAATGGAGGTGTAGAAATTAAAAAATATGGATTATTAGCATCCATATGAGAGGAAACTTCTAAAGAGGAAGTCATGAAATATTGGCTAGAGGAAGAAGATTGGTGGTGAAAAAAAAAGGAACGTGTAAATTTAGGCTCTGAAACCACGTTAGAAACCCATGGATCTAACTCAAACTCACAAATTGGTATAAAACCGATTGTCAATTATTGCATTGGTGTAACACATATATATATAGATTACATATGGGACAAATATCCCAAGAATGTGGGGAACTAAATCCAAAGAAGGACGTATGCCTAGATTACATATGAGACAAATATCCCAAAAATATGAGGATATAAATCCAAAGAAGGAAGTATGCAAACCAATGAAATCGGTATCCACAAATTCAAATTTGAAATTGGGCCTTGGTTGGATTGATTTGATTGTCATGCTATCTTGACATATTAGCATACCTGATATGGGCTAATATGATCCAATATCGATCACTAATATATGACCACTTGGACCCAATATTTGACCTGATATTTGACCCTGTAACATATCATGGATGGACATCATATTGCAGGGACCCTACATTGATACATATCAGCCAATGTGTATTATATATGGTGGATATTTAAAACCATGGTTGTAATATATATGGCGGATATTTAAAACCATGGTTGTATTATATATGGCGGATGTTATAAAGTTGATATTTGAAAACTCAATTCTCACCCATCCATGAATCAACCTTTTTTTTATTAGAAACCAATATTTGTAATTGAAGATTCGGTCTTCCACCGTCAAAATTGTTGACTGCCCCGAATGATCACTACTTCTATGTGTATCTAATTAAGTCTTAACCTATTGCAAACACACAAGGGAAATTGTAGAGCTAGTATAGGATCGTTCCCACGAAGACAGGTTTTTCTATATTAACTTAATTTTTTGCAAACTTATATTTATCTTTTAAGTGCCAAAACTATTGGAGAAGTATCAATAAAAGAATGGTTTCTTGATCTAAATTTTACAGACAATAAATCTTAAATCCTCCTTCTTCAGATTATGATCGTCAATTACAATCTTCTGCTATCGGATATTTATGAAATTAAACAGTACCGTTACACTATATATAAAGTTTCCTAGCATTGGTCGTCAATCAATACTAAATTCTTATCAATACAAATTTAATCTAATCAACAATCTTCTACAACTTGGGCATCAATCAAATTCTAGAAAACTGAAGATGAAAAAGTAAAAACCGTTACACAAATCTGCAAACTTCAACCTGACTCATCAATTCAAATTAAAATTTGAAGATGTTTATAAAGCAGGAAATTGCAATAAAATAAATCTAAACTAGAAAGTAATAAAATTATATCTTTACCCCTCAGTCGCAATTGTCAATTGCTTCTGAGAAACTACAGATATTTACTATAATCTTCAGCTCCCAATTGTAGTCGTTAATTGCTCTTAAGAAATCTTGGATATCTAATCTACAAAGCAATAAAAATCTACTCTAAATTTTGATCGGAAGAAAACCCAACCTCAGTCGTTAATTGATGCTGAGAATTCTTTCGATGGTTTTTCCTATGTGTCGAGCCTCTTATTTATAGAACATAAGGGTCTGTTTACAAACTTCTAATTCTAATAAAAGAAATTACTAAAGTAAAATTATCCTAATATAACTCTACTTCTAACTTTATCTTTTCTTGCTTTCCTTCTGTTGATGTACTTCTAGATTTCTTTCTTTATTTCAGCAGCAAAGTCCTTTAAGAGTCTTTTTCGTCAATCTCTCAGATCCGTGATTCACTAGACTTCTTCTTTTAAGAAATTTTCTAATTTTATGCATGGCGGTGTTCTTTCTCACCTGATCAGCAACTTCAGAAGGTGCCTTCTCTGGAAAATCGTAAATCACGATTTTCTTCTTCTATTGTAAGGTCCTCTGGAAAATCGTAAATCATGATTTTCTAACACAGCTTCCTATTGAACGATTCTTTACTTACGATTCTTCTATTACGATTATGATTAAGACTCATCGCTTCTCTTGTATCATATTTTACTCTTGAGCGGCTTTCTCTTGCAAAATCGTAAATTACGATTTTCTATTCTTCTCAGTATTTTGTTCCGTAAAATTGTAAAACACGATTTTTCACCTTTTCAGTATTTTGAAAACTCAATTCTCACCTTCTCAGTATTTTGTTCCAATCATCTTTTTATTACTTTATGAGTTCATTTTAACAAATATTATTACTTTTGTTTTCTTTTACTATTTTTCTTTAATATCTGTACATCAGTAACTTATTAGTAACAAACTAAGTCTTAGCATCACTAAGTTAAGGGTAGTAAAATGACATATTATATGACTGATCACACCCCCAAACTAATGTTTTGCTAGACCCTAGCAAACAAGGAAACATAAAATATCTTATACTAAAAATTAAATGTTACTTTCGTAGGAAGCACGATTACATTTAGCATATGCAACAAGCCTTTAAACCCCTAGGTGATCCCTATTGGAGGAGTTACAGTCGAGTGAAGGTTTTCAGTGAAGTTACCTACAAACTTCAAATATTTTCAAATTTTTCAAAATATTTTTCAAAAGAAAAGAAAAGTTAAAAATCTAAACTAATTTTGTACACTGTCTAAATTAAGTAAGTTAACTAAGATGGTCATCACATAGTTGTTATGATTTTCTAAAATCACCAATCTTTTATCCTTACTATCCATTATAATAGTTATCCTTGATGAGAACTCTAACAATTTCAATTCATAGTAAGCAGGAAGTGTATGCATCAGTGAATAGTTTATTCATCATAAATTTTTCTAAACTACAGATCTAGAAAATATTTTCATTCAAAAACTCACTATTGACATACTCTCAAAAAGATATCGAAACTTTTGGGTTCCCACGGTATACTATTTCAGAAAAATTCAGTCAAAGATAAAAAATTGTCAACCTCATAGAAAAGGATTATCTATTCTATCCATATGAATCCCTATGCAATCCATAATATTTATTATTTATATCTCTACTAGGCTTATGCTCTTGCAAATCACAAATCAAAAAGATCTTTTCTTCGGCTTGTAATGGGGCTTTGAGTTTCAGAAGATGTCAAAGAAAGATAGAAAAGGATTCAAAGTTTTTCTGAGAATTTAGCTCTTCTTTCTCTTATCTTTTCAGGCTTCTTCTTTTCTACTTCAGTAAGTATCCATGATTGGATAATTGCTTCCCTTTTTTTTTCTTCTTTTATAAATCCCACTTCTTCAATTTGTAAAATCATATTTTACAATTTTTCCCCTCATTGAAAGCTTTTTTTTTTTTTTAAATTGTCTTTTTATGATTTTTCACTCCTTGCCCATATTCTTCTTTTGATTTCTTCAACTGTACCTTCTTTTAGCATTCCCCTTATCTATTTTGCTTTACTCCTTCCACTCCCTCTTCTTCCCTTCTTTTGCATTCTAAAATCTCATAAAATATAAGGGTTAAAGGTTGAAATCTTTGGGTAGTACTTATGGTTAAGGGTTTATCATACTTTTGGTACAAAGAAATTCAGTGTAGGCTTCTAATATGAGTTCAAGGGATAAAATATATTCTGATATTTTAGCTTTTTGGCTCTAATTTAATCAAAAGGTGACCTATAATCATCTTTATGATTTAATAGCATAGATGCCTTATTGCTTTGATATTTATAACAGATAGTTCTAGACAAAAAATTAGGTTATCATAGATATAGAATATTTTGATTCTAAATTCATTAATATGAGATTTCATATCAGTATAGAAGTTCAAAGAAAATTTTTGACTTGAATAAAAACATCCTCTCACTCTAAATAAAACAGGAAATATGGCTAAATATCTCACTGGTTTATAATTTTGAAACTATAGTATAAAATTTTACAGTTTAGATCAATCTATTGTTTCAACATCCATCTAATGCAGTGCTCATTGAGCTAAGCGTGAATTGTAATTGTTCTTTATTCTGATTATTGAATGCCTACTATAACGGATCGTAAGGTTTCAAGATTTGTAAAAAAAAATTTTCTATCATAATTCCTATGTAATGATCAACTAAAAAAATTCAAAATTTTTTTACAAAAACTAATTGATTTACTACTATACTAATTATGCTACTACTATACACAAAAAATGTGTATCCCCCCAAACTTAATTCGGACAATGCCCTTATTGGCACAAAAACATGAGACACTTAAAATTATTGACCTAAAAATTATTGATATCTCTGATTGCTTACCGGATGTGAAATTTTTTTTTGTAAAGAATGTTCTCCCAAACTTGAGGAAAACACAACAATTTTACTTCTCAGAGACATTAATAACAAAAATTGAAAAAAAAGTTAGTAACAATTACACAGTTAGTAAAAAAAAATGAAAGTTAGTCAAAAAGAAAGTGTGCTATATTACTGAATATTTACAATGATCATGAAAAAGAGAATATAAAAGGAAAAACTAAAATAAAAATTGATTACATAAAATATAAACCTAGGAAAAATCTAGACACACACTATTTTAGACATCGACATCAACGTCTGAGAGGACATGTCTTCAAAAAAAGATCGGTCCTCAGCTTCTAACCACTTGAATAGAGTCTCTCATTCCTTCCTACCAAAGGAGTATCCACTTCTTGGCAGGGTCGCTACTCCAAGAGCTGTCGGAATACTTTCCTCTGTCTTCCAAATTGCACTCTCCCACACTGAGCACATCGCAGGTCTTCCTTAGAAGAAATGCAATGCCACAGCGGTGGTTCTGTGAAGCGTGGGGAAGTGAAGACATTTCCAGATCACCCTTTACTTATACTGCTCCCTTGCGAAGACTATGTGAAAAGAATGTACACAGTTGGCAGGGAAAGTATAAGCAACGGATAAAGGTGGCGAGGGACGGCTCAACCCACTATCATCATATAAGAGCTCGCATTTGGGGTGGGTTGTGATGGTATAAATGTTAGGAAGTGGGGGAAAATGGGCTCTTAGAATGTGATGTCGGATTTGGGTTAGGTTTAGGGTCAAGGGTAGTTTCAGAGGATGATTTAGCATCTAGTATAGGTCACTAGCGCTTCAGATTTTCTACTCTCTATATTACAGCCAGGAGTTCAGCCTTATGTATATCAAGGATTCTATGAAGTTGCTCGCTGAAATTGCTCTGTTTGGTTTCTTTCACCATTAGGGTTAGGGTATGAAATGAAGATGAAAGAGATGAGTTTTTGGGAAGGCAAAGGCTGGTTATATAGGGAAGGGAAGGATTCACGTGTCAAGGTATAGGCTTATAGGCTTGGGTGGTTAGCATGTGGAGATATTAAATGCGATGCGTATCCGCTTCCTCTATAAATTAAATGGGTTCAAGTTCCAACTTAACCGATAAGATCGATCACTGGAATCACCTATTCCCTAAACTTTTCGTTAGCAATTCTGTCGAATGAAAGTGAAACTCTATGACGCTTCCAATCGTACTCGCTATGATTTGACTCTACGAGTCACAAGAAATTGTAAATTCACACGCTTAAAGTGATTGTGATCAGACATAAGAGACTTTACGATTGAATATACTTGCGCATACTGTAAATCATAGAATACTCTTCAAAATTAAGTTATATATATATATATATATATATATATATGTTACAGGTGTTTGCTACGGGTGAGTCGGTAGCTTGACGGGTTTTAGAGGGATTCAATTAAAAATAGAGGGTGTTGATGTGCCTCCCATAAATACGCGTCTTCTCGACGTACCAACTGCATGTGAAGGTAGTACGTTACTCTCTTTCGAAAAGGGTCAGCTGGTCAATTTGAGTTTCTAACTTTACAACAGATTGTCGCAAGTGATTGAGTAATTGTGTCTTAATGCGGCAATGTTGCATCCAGTTGTAGGCAGTTTGCAATAAGGCATCCTCAGTAGCAGTGTGGTTTTGAGCTTTTGTGGGGTAAAAAGAAACAGTTGGAGATTAGGAAACTGCTTGAGTTAGGCCATGGTTAGGGCCACAGGCTACTCCTTTTTGAGATGTTGGGTACGATTTTATACCCACCAGAGATTGAAATTTTACTTTCCACAGCTTCAGCCTCGGAAGACTTTTCATCATTGACTTTAATTTATATAATCTTCCTTAGTTAGGAAGTATATTTCTTAAAGTCTCCGAATCAATCCCACCCGATGTGTGGTGTTGCATCGGTTCCTCGCTAAGGGTCTCAAAGAGTTCCCAAGATTCTTCTATTGTTAATGTACAAAACATACCACTGCAGGCCACATCAATTATATACCAGTTTGCATCTTCAAGGCCTTTGAGAAAGTGAGCACAAGTTGCCAACACGTAACCCCATGTTGAGGGCAATTGCGCAGAAGATCCTTAAGACGGTTCCAACATTCCTGCAAAGATTCATCCGAGAATTGGTGAAATGTTACGATAAGATACTAGATTTTATTCATCCTAGAGATTGGAAAGAATTTTTTAAGAAACATGCATTCCAGACCTTCCTAATTAGCAATCGAATTATGAGGCAAAGAGTTTATCCACTGCTTTGCTTCATCTCTAAGGAAATATGCAAACAACCTCAATCGAGTGAATTCTTCTGTTAAGTTCTTAATTCGAATAATATTTCACACTGCTCTGAATATATTTAAATACAAATAGGGATCTTCATCCATTAGCCCATGAAAAGTAGGAAGCATGTGTAGGACATTGGCGTAATTTTAAAAGTCCTATTATCGGCTTGAGGATGTATTTGAATACATGGGGGAGGTGTAAGAGGTGTTAAAGAATAATATTCCCCCATCGTCTTAGCCGCATATTGACTTTTTCCTACCATTCTGAATTGAATTATCACAAAGCAGAGTGACTAAAATAGTTGTTATAAATGTCTATTTTATTTTATTTTTATCTAATTTTTATTCTTGAAAGTAGGGAGAGAAACAAATCTTAGCCTCTAGCTTCTCTGATTAGGAAAAGTTGAAGCTCTGATTCGTCACTTCGAATAAACCTGCAAAAGATTTAAGAAGTGATCAAAGAAAATTAAAAATATAAAGAAATATAAAAAGAGAAAGATAAATACTTATTTTCTTAAATTAATATAAATAACGTTGTCCCCGGCAACGGCGCCAAAAACTTGATCGCTACTTCTACGTGTATCTAATTAAGTCTTAACCTACACACAATGGAAATTGTAGAGCTAGTATAGGATCGTTCCCACGAAGACAGGTTTTTCTATATTGACTTAATTTTCTGCAAACTTATATTTATCTTTTAAGTTCCTAAACTACTGGAGAAATATGAATAAAAGAATGGTTTCTTAATCTAAATTTTGCATAAAATAAATCCTAAATCCTCCTTCTTCAGATTATGGTCGTCAATCACAATCTTCTGCTATTAGATATTTATAAAATTAAACAGTACCGTTATACTATATATCAAGTTTCCTAGTATTGGTCGTCAATCAATACTAAAATCCTATTAATACAGATTTAATCTATTCAACAATCTCCTAAAACTTGAGCGTCAATCAAATTCAAGAAAACTAAAGATGTTTACAAATCAGGAAATTGCAATTAAATAAATCTAAACTAGAAAGCAATAAAATTATATCTTTCACCCCTCAGCCGCAGTCATCAATTGCTTCTGAGAAACTACAGATATCTACTTTAATCTTCATCACCCAATTGCAATCATCAATTTCTCTTGAGAAACCTTGGATATCTAATCTACAAAGCAATAAAAATCTACTCTAAATTTTGATCAAAAGAAAACTCAACCTCAGTCATCAATTGATGTTGAGAATTCCTTCGATGGTTTTTCCTATGTGCCAAGCCTCTTATTTATAAATCATAAGGGTCGGTTTACAAACTTCTAATTCTAATAAAAGAAATTACTAAAGCAAAATTATCCTAATATAACTCTACTTCTAACTTTATGTTTCCTTGCTTTCCTTCTATTGATGTACTTCTGAATTTCTTTCTTTATTCCAACAGCAGAGTCATTTTCATCAATCTCTCAGATTCGTGATTCACTAGACTTCTTTTAAGAGATTTTCTAATTTTATGCATAGTGGTGTTCTTTCTCACATGATCAGCAACTTCGGAAGGTGCCTGTTATGCACTTAAAAGTACCACTTTTCACCTCTTAACCTAGCCTTTGATGGACCTTGAAGCCCACTAATAATCATTTGTTCAGTATGTTTTGCCGTTAGTAATAAAATGTGCAGCGGAATACAAGCAAAGATGACAGCTGAGCCAAAGCCTAATGGAACACCTTAGTAGTGCTCACCATGGTGACTCACTGTTGATGATCATCATTGACCTAAAGTCTAGCAGATGACTGAAGTCAACTGAGAAGGAAGGATGCTGCAACAGCAGCAAGTGTAGAAACAGACCTCGTAGAGTTGAGGAGCCTCCTCGCGAAGCTAAAGATACAGTTGAAGAAGCTCTCACACAGATAGGCCGCACTGTCAAGAGGAGAGCTGTAAAGACATCACGAAGATCTCATGGTATAAAATCTTCAGAATTTATGGTCACAAAGTTCTCGCTGAGATCAAGTCTCAAAGCAACCACGCGAAGAACCCAGCGAGTCCATATGCATAGAGAACAAAAAGTCACCTCGTGGAGTTCTCACGTGGCCCTAGAAGAGAGAGACACCTAGAATTCCCCTCGCACAGATCTCACACACTCTGACACCTTACAAGTTACTATGCAAGCGCAGGAGCCCACCTATGCGAGTACTTAGCGAGAGAGAGAGCTCTTGAAGCTCTACTGTGCGAAACACCCTGGCTCTCTAGATCATCTCCACGACAGCAATTCAATGCGAAGCAACTATGCGATTCATTAAAGGTTTACTGCGCAAATGAGCCATTCCCATCAGCCAAAGGCAACTCCGCGAAAGCAACTACGCAGTAAACTAAAATAGCTGTCAGCCCCGCGAAGCATGGGCTCTCCACTTCTCAGTTTAACTCAGGGACCTTTTGGGAATTTCCCAAGGCTAGGGCACACTTCTCGAGGCATGGATTTTGAATCACACATCTCAAGGCATTCAAGGGTTATAACAGTGTCACGTCTGCTAGAAAACTTAGGGTTAATCTCTTTAGAGCCAAGGCCATTTTGACAGAGTATATAAGCTGTACTTTGAGTTTATTATTTTTATCTTTCCTTCATCCTCTGTCGGCTGAGAACTCTAGCAGGCTAGGGTTAGGATTTGATCACCTCTTTTTCCTATTTCTCTTCTCTCTTAGCTCAGCACTTACTGGCCAATCCTCTTGTAAGCAGCTGGGTTTAGTTTTATTTCAGTCTTGTAATAGATTTTTTATACATTGGGATCGTGGATGAGCAATTGTGTATGGGCTGCAGTCAGGAGACTATTCATTGTAAGTTTGGCTGTTATCAATGAACTGCTATTTTAATTCTTAATTAAATATATAGATCTTATGGTTTCTTTAGATGTCTATAGGATCCATGTATTTGGGACTAGCCCATTTAGTTTCTAGTAGGTCTATTGTTTACCATCTGAATTTCCTTGCTTTGATAGGCGCATGGAAAGCAATGCTGAATCTGTAGTGAGATCTAGGGAGCTTGGAGGCCTGCAGACTATGGTGGTTGCAGCAGTTTTCATGTTCTTTCTCAGGCCTCTATGGGATGGGCAGACTAATGGGATACTCTATGACCATTCAAGTGGACAGAGTATAGCCCTAAGGTTGTGTCCATCCACATGTTTGAGAAGGATTCTTCTCCCCTGCACATGAGGAGGTTTGTACAGTAACTGGCTCCCCTCTGTTATACCTAATCGATATCATATGTTAGATCTGATCTCTTATAGTAATTGCAGCTTGAGGCTGAGTCATTGCAGGTTGTTTTTAGCAATGACCAACAGAGCTAAAGGCCTTATTCAACCTGTTGCATGTTCCTTTTTGCGGGCACTAGTGAGCAGTAAGCCTTAGCAAAGCACTTAGGATCTTATAGGTTGGAATACCTATGGGTATTAGCCAGGTCTGTGTGCAGATCTGGAGAGCCTGTAGCACTGGCATTACATAGTGCTGCAATAGTATTCATGGCTAGAGCTGGTCTAGTGGCTGTGGAAATGATCAGTCCACTCTTCTGGATTAGACTAGCGAATTTCTGGTTTAACTAATGGGATTTGACAGACTCTATCAGATACCCTGTGACCATTATAGTGGACAGAGTGTAGCCCTAAGAGAACCCCAAATGTCATGGGTTAAACTGGGAGCTTTTACCTTGTTGAGGCTATTAATAGCATCTTAGTAAGGAGCACTGTAGAGATAGACTAAATCTGAGTTATATTACTGTATCATTAACTCTAGCTCAACCTGCTTACTTCTCATCTTTTTTATATTTTATTTTGGCACACATTACCACCATCTCTTAACCCTTTCTTTAGGATAGGGCTACATTTTATTTCTCTATTTTTAGGATTAATTTAGTGTAGTCATGACACCCAACTCCCTTTCTTTAGGATTGTCAGATCTGGAGGCCTACCATTATGGCCCATCTTGGGTTCTAGATCAATTTCTTTGTGGGACAAGCTCTTACTTATCAAAACTTGCTACAATGGACCTTGTATCTTACAGGACTGTGTTTTTTTCAGACTTGCTGTGTTGACCCATCTCTAATTCTCTACTCTTGATTTATTCTCTCCACTGTTCTTACTATAATATACAGCAAGAGTCTCGAAAAAACCACAAAACGTTTTTGGCGCCGTTGTCGGGGATATTGATCTTTTTAGTAGACCTGAGTTGTACTATAACTTAGACCAACAAAATTCTTTGTAGTTGTATTTAATCTAGAATTAAAGTACTACTGATTCTATGTGGAATTTTGTAGAAATGGACAGCAGAAGAAGGGAAAAGCTAGAGCTGCAAGTGGAGTGTAGCTAGCTCTGTTTGTACTTTCTTTTCCCTAAATCTTATGTCATTTATGTTGAATCTCCTGTTATTTTGTTTAGTGTAAATCTGTGTAGTTGTTACTTTTTGTTGTTCAAAATTCTTTCTGTGTGCTTGTAAGCATTTTCATTACTGTTGGTGAGTGTATGCTCGGTAGAAGGCCTTAAACCCTAACTTAGAACCCCTAAATCTGGAGGTGGAAAGGATACTTAGACTTAGACACACTACCCAGGGCCCTGCTATTGAGACTGAACCCGCTACCATGGCTGAGAGGCAGAGGACATTGAAAGAATACAATGCACCTGGGGAGTACACCTCTCCCTTCTGCATTCAGTTTCCCTCTGTTGAGGGGAACTATGAAATTAAATCCTCCACCATCAGTATGCTGCCTTCATTTCATGGGCTGAGTAAAGAAGATCCCTACAAGCATATTGACTAATTTTTAGCACTTTGCACTACCTTCAACATTGCTGGCTTGGGGCCTGAGGCTACTAAGTTGAGGCTTTTTCCTTTTTCATTAAAGGACAAAGCCAGCACATGGCTATCAAAGCTCCCAGTCAACAGCATACAGTCATGGAGTGACCTTCAAACCAAGTTCCTGGTAAAGTTTTTCCCTATGAACAAAACAAGCCAGATGAGGACAAAAATTCTGTCATTCACTCAGTCCTCAACTGAGAAATTTAATGAAGCTTGGGAAAGATTCCAGGAGATGTTAAAACAATGCCCCCACCACCAAATCCCAATGTGGCAGCTTGTCCAAGTATTTTATCAAGGAATTAATGCCAAGAGTAGGGATATGGTGGATGCTTCCTGTGGTGGTAACTACCTCCACAATACAGCTGAGGAAGCTTGGGAGCTGTTTGACATAATAGGGGAGAATTCCATGCAGCAGGACTCTATTACGTAATGATAGTCAGATTCCAGCTAAGATGGTGAAAGAGGCCACCCCTAGAGGTGGAATATATGAAATAAGGGTGCAAGGTGATCTAGAGAGGAAGGTGAAAAACCTGAGCTTGAAGTTTGATAAATTGATGAATGTGATGCAGCCTCAAATGGTTGTACAGGTGGAAGAGGCATGTCTGATATGTCAATCCCCCACACATTCTATTCATGATTGTCCATCTGCCAACTGATTTCTAGATTTTGTTATGGAGCATGCCAATGCTGCTTAAACCTTTGGGTAGCAGTCTACTGGGTATTCTTGGAGGAACCACCCAAATCTGAGGTGGAGACAAGACTCATATATTCAACCCCATCAGCAGCAGATGGTAGCTCTCTACAAACCCTAGCACAAAGTTAATCAAGGTTATCCACCAAGGCAAAATTTCCTGCTACCTGCCCTACAGTCTAACCAGTTGGCTCTGCCCACACAACATCCCAGGTCCTCTTCATTTGAAGATCAAATGTTGGCTTCAATGCAGAACTTAGGGAACTTGGTGCAGACTATCAATTCTCATGGGCAGAGCATCAAAAAGATTAAGGACCAACTTGGTCAGATCTGTAATGCTCTGAACAGGAGGGAGGAAGGAAAATTGCCTAGTCAGCCTCTAACAAACCCAAAAGGTCAGTTTATGACTGGTGATACATCCTCTACTCAGGAGAAAGCTAGTGCCCCGTGAGCCAAATACTAGTAATAATTGTATCATATGTATGAAAAATTTTATGTTGAATTGTGTTTATTAGAATTCTGTCATTTGTGTTTTGTGTGTTATGTTGGTTTGATTGTTTTGCTTTGTCAGTGTTTTAATTATTTATGAATGAAAACATATGCCTTTGTATCATCTAAATCGGCTATGTGTTTGTTGATGAATGGCTGAGATACCCTGATCCTGATTTGCATAAAAGGAGCTAAAAAACTACTTTTACAATTCTGCAATATTGATGAACAGCTGATTTAAAATATATATAAGCTTTTCGTGAGTGAAATGAAGCACCTACCTGAGGCTTGGTGCTCATGCATAGTGGTTGGGTGCACAACAGCATAAGGCACCAACCAATGTGCTGCACTAAGATTAAAAGAGTGAAGGTTGCGCAAGAAATACTATCTCGTTGAGTTTGAAGGCTTGAATTTGCTATGCAAGCCATCTTTTCGCTTCCTCGCATGCTAAAACAGCTAAGCCCTGACTGTGAAAGTGTCTCACGGAGTTGCTTTCTACTCCACGAGCTAAATTTGTGTGAAAAGGATGCCTTCTGGGTGTTCTACGCAAGTACTGCGCGAGGAAATTTCCTGAAACATATCAAGGTCTCGCGCACTACAGCCAAGGCCTCAGCTCCGTGAAAGGCACTGTGAGGCAGTTTGTTCTCCTGTGCGACAGAACCTTTCATGGACTTAAAAGCCATCTATGCGACAATCCTACTGCGTGAGAGCCTTAAGCCAACTTCGTTAACCGCTAGACTTACTCTATAAACTCAGCAAAACCCCTCATTTGCTTCATTTTCTCTCTGCCCTAGCTCTCTCCGCCCAAAAGCGAGCCCCTCTTTCTCTGTTTTCCTCTCCACAGCTTGAGCCACTCCATCTGAAGCTTTTTCCTCTCACCATTTTGCTCCCCAGCTATTCCTGGTTACTTTGACCACGGTTTGGGGGGATTTAAGCCAATGTGAACATTTCTACGTGGAACCCTACCTCTCATTGGGTAAGCTCTGCAACTCTCCTTCTGTGCTTTGATTGGTTTAGTAAATTAGAGAGAGAGAAAATGAATTGTGATATTTTAGTGCCTACTTAGAGTAATCTACATTCTCTGAGATCTGTGAGCCTTGTTTTGAGATTTGGAGCACTTATGGCCAAAAGTTCAAAATTCATTGATACATTGGTGGCTATGTTAAACCCTGCTCCTAGTGGCAGCCCTGTGGACACTAGGAAATCCGCAAGGATTGCAAAGGCCTCCACATTGGAGACCTCTGAGGTGCCCTCCCTTGGTGCTGAACCCATAATCTCAAAGAAAAAAAAGAAATTTGCCCCAAAGAAGAGGGCCAGAGAGCACCCACCAACTGAGGGCCTTGAAAAATCGAACAAGAAGCAGAAAAAGAGCAGGGGTGTGACCCCTGTGGCCCCTGAGGTTGCGAAGGAAGAGAATACTGAATACCTCAGGGTCCCTTCTGAGTTTGTGTTGGCAATTCTGCTGGAGGCGGAAACTATTTTTGATAAAGCCTACTTTGAGGAGCTACCAGAGACCTCTGTCTCCATTGAATATCTGAGTAAGGAAACTCTGCTGCCACTATTGAGACCCTCAATGCAGCTAGTGTTCCCAAGATGAGTCAGATTATTTTATCAGATAATGAGGTTGAGGACTGGTGATGATGGGAACCCAGCACTGCTGGTACTGATTGATCATTTTGAAATATTGTTTAACCAGTCTGACATTACAAGGGTACTAGGGATACCAACTGGGTATGACCCTAAGTTTGGCTTGGGACCTCCCCTGACTACCACCATTATAGAGATAGCCAGAGAACTAACTGGAGGAATCATGGCTTTAGGGGACTCAATCAGGAAAAGAGATCTGCACCCCAAGCTCAGATTCATGGATGGGGTGCTAAGGAAAAATGTGTTTTACTCGGGTCATGAGCAAGAGAGGAGGTCCCCCATAGCTGATGCCCTTCTCTCATTTCACAGAAACCACTATTTGGATGTAGCCAAGTTAGTTTTTGAATGGATTAAGGACTTGTGTGAGAAAGTGAAGGTTAACAAGAAACTACAAGCCCTTCCCTACTATAGGTTGATTACTGCACTGCAGAAAGATGGGAAATACCCCTTCAAAAGGGAGGAGGAGATAGTAGCCCTGAACCCTAAAAATAGTGGAAAGAAAATATGGGATATCAGTGACATAATGATGAGAAAGAGGGAGAAGAGAAAGGAATTATTGAGAGAAGCAGCCCCCACCATTCAGGAAGTGGCTGCTGCTGCCACTACTGAGGCAGCAGCCTCTATTGGGCCAACCAGGCCACCAACCTCTACACCACCTCCATCCTCATCCCAGCCCTCACAGCCCCACATAAGCCCACTATCCTTACCTGCACCACCCCAGCCCACATCCACCATGGCCGCCTTACCCACTACTACACCCTTACCCCCTTTTCCAACCCATACCAGCCCACCTGTAAAAGTTGCCTACACTAAGAAAAGAAAACTCACAAAAGGCACAGCCCCCATGGCACCCCATCCCACCTACATTTCCCAAACCATTCCAATCCCTAATACCACCTTCATTCCAGACCCAATACCCACAACCTATGCACTAGAACCCCATACCTTTAACACCCCCCAGTAGTCCATTGAGACTTCCCCACCTTTTGTACCTATCCCTAGTGAGCCTGTAGACCAATCCATTCCCTTATCCCATGATAGTGAGCCATTTTCAGGAGAGGAATTTTTCACTATGATGTCTACTATCCTGGGAGATATCAACCTTGAGTATACACCTCTCCCCAACTCACCTCCCCCCCACACTTTACCCCACCACACTTTACACCACCACAAGCCACTACCTTCACTCATAGACCCACATCTCCCTTCCAGCCAGTTTCACCCATCCAACCCACACCCAATACCATATCAGACCTCTTACCCCAAATCCTACACCTTCTACTGTCCCTCCAATCATAAATGTTAACCAATACCCAAACCCAATCATCCATAGAAACATATATTAATTTCCTAACCTCCACCCTCCAAAATCATGCCTCCATAGAAACCAGCCTACAAGCCATCCAATCCACCTTAGCCACTTTACCCCAACCATCACATTCACCCACTATCCCTACCTCCCAACCTTTACCTACTCCACCCCTTTCCACTTTCACTGATGCCATTACCCAAACTGAGGATGAACCTATTCCAGAGAGCCCAGCTACTGTAGCTACCTCTGATGCTATGACAGATGTGGATGACCTAATATCCATCTCCTCTAAGTCAATCCAAACAGACTCGGATCTACAACCCCACCCTGAGCCTCTACACACTATTCCCCAGCCCACCGACCTTTCATTCTTAGTTGGCCCTTCTTCAAGTGAGGACGTATCCTTAATTCTTGCCTCTTCTATTCCCAGTCCTCCATACTCCACCCTCCTCCTTGCAATCCAGTCCCATCCTTATATCAAAAGGGATGTGATTAAAGGAATGACTATTCTTAGAACGTCCTATGAAGTACAGATTCAGTGCCTGAAATGGGATACCGAACAGCTGCTCAGGGACATAGGGAAGGGCTGGAAACAAATGTTGCATCTACACAAAGCCCAAGAGAGTTTAGCTGCAAAAGAGAAGCTCAATGCTGAACAAAAAAAAATGGTTGCTGCAGCAGAAAAGTTGAGAGTTTATGCATTAGAGAAAAGGTTGATTGCCTCCAAGGAGATCAGGACACTCCTTATTGCTCGAGCTGAATTGGCTGAACAAAAGGCTGAAATCCTTGAGAGGCAACTAGCTGTAGCAACTGGGAGAGTACCCCCACCACCAACTGTACAGTAGAAGAAAGACAAAAGAAAAGGGGTTAAAATTAAGAATAAACCAGCTGACCCTTAGATGGTTAGCATATTGCACATGTTTTGAGTTAGGAATAGTGTCTTGTAAATACATTTTCTAATATAATGAACTTTCTTTTTGTTACTTCTGTGTACCTATTACTCTGTTTAATTCTTGTTTGTCTGTTTGTGTGTTTGTTAATGTGTTGTGTGTCCATTTCTTGATTTTCTCTACTTTCGTGTAGTGTTTTAGGTATCTCTATTTGTTAACAATTGCACACCCATTACCCTTTGAATCAGTGAGGACACGGCTCCTCATAGGTTTGGGGGTGTGGCAGGTTCTGCCAATAAAATAGTTGACCTAAGTACAGCAAATTCAAGTGAGTAAGACAGAAATAGAACCATATTCACATAAGGATCACTAGAAAATGAGAATTTTAAAATTTTGCAGAGCTTTAGGCACTACAAGCTTTTAAATTTTAACTTTTCCATGATGTGAACACCAAGTAAACACACCTATATCAGTACTAAGTGAATCATTAAAGAGAGAAAAAGGTAAGGGCATACTTAAAAGTTCAATGGAAGACCATTACCAGTGAGAGTTGGGCCTACAAAAAAAAAAATTCCTTCCTTTGAGGAGTGACTAAGGCAATTCTTCTAGCTCTAAGGATTGGCTAAGGCAATGCCCTCACTAGAAGGTAGGCACCTCCAAGTTAAAACAATTGACAGCACTCATGAAACTTAGGAAAGGATCAAGGCCTTCTCTTGGACAGTTTGAGCTTAAACAGACCAAATCCTAATCAACTGCCCTTGTGCAATGTTGGAGTGTTTGCCTTCCCTCGAATGAGGGTCTAAAATCACTAATAAAACTAGGCAGAACACACTCACACAGACCTGCAAGTAATCAGGGTCTGTTGTAGCAAGTTTTAAAAAGATGGTGAGTAAGGGAATGTCCACAGGGAGGTTGGTTTAGAAATGTGATAAATCTCTAGATCTGTATGAGATCTGGCACCCTAACTAATGCTACGTTAGCTAAAAGACAGGGGAGAGGTTTAAAATGGATTATCACTTAAGCTAAGCTAAAATTAAACATAGACTAACTTGGATCAAGTTTGCGAACTTAGATCTTGCAGGGGGAAAGAGTAAAGAGTAGAAAATGGAGAAGAGTAGCTTGGAGATTGGTCTTCACTGAAATCAGGTTCAATTAATCATGCTATAGAGGTTCAGAGCACAAATTCCCTCAACTGGCTATAAGCACAGCTGCATGGTAGAAAGCTCCGCTCCAAATCGCAGGATCGACCTGGTCTTAAGGCTATGATCTGTCCACTTTAATGGCCACAGACCATCCTATAGACTTTATCTGATCTATAGATTTACAACAGACGAATCCAATTGGAGCCTGAGCTTGGACTAATCTTAAGGTTATGATCTATCCACTTTAATGATCATAGACCATCCTAGGGATCTCCTCCAAAGCTAGAGCATCAATTAGAATAATTAAAACCACTACAGATGCTATAAATCCCAGGTCACAGACTCAAGGAATCACAGGAATATCAGATCCAGGGAGATCCGGTGGTATCCAAGAGGCCTACCAATTAAGTGGGTGAGCTGATCTACATACTCCTCTATACAAATCTGATCGATCACCAAATGAAACCAAAGGAACTTTAGATCTAATTAAAGCATTAAAAACAGCATTTACATTGCAATCAAAATCACTCTACAATGAAAATACTCTCAGATCTGTAGTCTGTGCAACTGGGAACCCATAATAGCAATCTTAACCTTACCGAATTATAGATCTAACCTCTCTCCTCGCTACTCTAGGGAAATTAACCAATCATTGTTGGGCTAAAGGAGGGAAAATGGAATTACTCTGCAAGCTCTAATCTCCAAAATTTTGCTCAGATCTCGATCCCCCCTAATTGCAATTGGGGGTCTCTATATATAGCTTTCTCCTCTATTTTGCCCGCCATAAATCCCTTCTAGAAGGTCCTCAGAGTTTGTTAGAGTTCTATTAGAGCACGTGGGTCGGTTAGGATTTCCTCAGGCATCTTCTGGAACTGTCGTGTCTGTCACCAAGTGCCTCGGGTTGCGTGTAGCAGGTCACCAAGTCACAGCGTGTGCATGTTAAGACCTAAAAGGTACCACTTTTCACCCTTAACTTAGCCTTTGATTAGACCCTTAGCCATCTAATAAATGCTTGTTAAGTGTTTTCTATAGGTAATAAACAGCAGGGCAATAAGGCCATGAATCTTGCTAAGGAGCCTGTTTTGGCACCATAAGTCCCTCAGAAGAATGAACCATGAATCCAGACCATAGAAGAGCCTCGCACAACTGACAAAGCTCCAAAGGATTCAGAAAAATACACTTCGTATAGTCCTCGCGAAGTCCCAAGACTTCACAAACAAGTTCTCACGCAGTAGAGTGACAGAAGAGCTTCAGAAGCCTTGAGTCACGCAGCTCTCGTGAAGTTTAGAAGTTAAAGGTCTCACAGCTCCCGCGTAGTTCAAGAAGACCCCTCTCACCCTCACGCGGTTCGCAATTTGAGGAGAGAACCAGAATCTTGCCTCTAGCAGATGGCATGGATGCAAATATCAACAAAACTCTCATGATTCGGAAAAGCCTCAACGCCTCGCGAGGATCCTCACGAAGATCCATTAAGAAGTGAACTTCTCGCGCAGCTCTCACGCTGTTTAGAAAGAAAGCAGTCTCGCGAAAGCCAAAATTAACCTCGCGAAGTGAAGTGGAAAGCTCGCGTAGTTCCCGCGCTATTCACAATTATCAATCCAACTGCGCGAAGCCCAACCCAGGAGAGCTTAACTGTCTACCTCGCGACTGCTCAAAGCATCAAGAAGCTACAACAACCACACGACGTTTGAAGCTTTAATGTTAAACTCAACCACGCAAAGACTAGAGCTACCACGCGACAAGTCTGGGAATCGACTGCAACCTGGCGAAGCTCTGAACTCTAACTTCCATCATTCTGCAGAGGACTTTATAGAGATTTCCAAGGATTAGGGCACGCACTCCCACGCTCAAATCTCCGTGCACGCGACCCGAGGCATCCAATGATCATTATTCGAGCACGTAGCATAGTTAAAATTAGGGTTTCCTAATCCTAAAGTGCCACCACACCACTGCTATATAAACCTAAGCCTGGTTTAGGTTTAAAAAGAAAAAAAAGAGGGAGACTTGGAGTTAGAATTTAGAAGAGGAACTCCTATCTCAGATTTTGTAATTTTTTTTTCGTTCTTGTTCTTCTCGTAACTGTAAGTAGTTTTCTTTTTCTTCTCTCCATGGCTCAGCACTTGCTGGCCATGCCTTTGTATGTATATTGAGGCTAGATTAATGGAGTTTTTGTAATAGGATTTGTGCTCTTACGGGATTTGTGTATTTGTGAGCTGTTCTGTGCAAGGCTGCTGCCTTGTGATCCACCATTGCTTTGGCTGTGTTTCAAAGCAATGGAGGACTGATTCTAAGGATCCGCTCAGATCCAAGTGACCTGTGTGTCTAGGCTATCACGGTCCTATACAGCCTTAGCCCCACCACAGGACCCACTAGATCTGAAATTCTCATGGGAGCCTGAGCTGGTAGCCTTGTGACCATGGTGGTAGCAGCAATTAACTTGTTTTGTCTTGGGCTCCGTGAGGAGGATAGCCTCCGGGATAGTCCGTAACCAATTAAGTGGACAACCTATAGCCTTAGGGTGAATCAATCACGATCCAAGATGGATCCTTCTTCCCAGCCTTGAGTCATAAGCCCGGTAGGAGATTGTGCAGGCGATTCCCCATATATTTGTATAGACCGCCATCGATGTTAGATCCGATCCGGTTATGGAGATTGTAGGCTTGTGGTGGACCATTGCAGCCCCACTTAAGCAATTGACTAGATCTAAGGTGGTACTCAATCTCTATCGGTTCTATGTGTCCGGCTATCATGGTCCTATACACCTTAGCCCCACACATAGGGCTTTAAAGGTTGAGGTTCCTATGGATTCTCGAGCTTGTAGCTGGATGAAGTAGTGCCTACAATGATTAATTTGTTTCATCTGATGTGGTTCCCTATGGGATAGTCTGTGACCATTTAAGTGGATAGGTTATAACCTTAAGGGATTGGATCATGGCACAGGGATGAGTTGAATTCTTCCTCCTCTTTGGTGATAATGTAGCCATTGGACAGGATTTCCATAACATCAGATCTGAATCTGAGTTACAAAACTCCTCTGATCTAGACTCAATAACCTACTTCTCACCCTTTTATATTTATTTTCCACAATCCATCCATCTTCTCAACCCTTTCTGTAGTTAACTCATTAGGCTATCTTAGAATACTTAGAATAAGTGACCTTAAACTCCCCTCCTTTTAAGACTGCCAGATCTGTAGTCAAATCTGGAGGGACTACTAGAGATGGCTCCTTTGGAGCTGTAGATCACCTTTCCCTATGGGACAAACTCTTACTTATCAAAACTTGCTACAAATGGACCCTGTATCTTGCAGGTCTAGGATTTCTTAGTTATGCTGATTCCATCCCCTGTTTTACTCTTTCTTTGATTTTAAATTGTTTTTACCACCAACAAATAAAACAAGCACACTGAGATGTCACAACAAATAAAACAGCTGAATTTCTGAGAAGTTCTACACACGATTTCGACAAGTTCGAAAGGTTTCGATAGGTTCAAATAGAGCTTTTTGGTCCTTTCGCTAAGTTCTCAGATCTCTTCGATAGGTTCCAATCTGCATGTAATTGTTTCAATATGGTTGCTTTCACTCCTATCGAAAGGCTCAAGCACCCTTCGATAGGTTCTGTTCCAGCGTCTTCATCTCGATAGGTTCAGGAAACCATTCGATAGGTTCCCTTTACACCTCAGACAGGTTTTTTATAGGATGATTTCTTCCTTCCTTTCAGCTGCTCGATAGGTTCTTGGATCCTATCGAACTCCTCAATCCACTTAATTTCCTCTTTCTACAAAAAAAATTCAAGTGAGAATTTACTCTAATTAATTTCAAACACTCCTTTTTAGCCTAGCTGCACTAAAAGTAACTAATTTATTGGCATACATGCCATACCCCCAAACCTAAACTAAATAGTGTCCTCACTGGTTTACATTATGAAATTAGGAGAGGCATGGGGGGAAAAGAGCGTTACAGAAAAAAAAACAAAATGACATGAAGACAAAATTGTATTAAAATGTCAAATATATACATGAGACAAGTGAGGAAGAAAGTAAAACAACAAACTGCCATAGAGGTCAGCAAGGTTTTTCAACTCATCCTTAGATAAAGGAGCTTTTCCTTTAGATTTAGCTTTCGATTGTGGCTTCTTTGCTGCCTCCTCAGACTGGGCAGCGGGTTGTTTTCCTTTGGGATCAACAGCAGCAACAGAATCTGAATCTGAATCAGAAGGAAAAAGGGCAGTGGGGTCCAATCCGAGAGCCGCAGCAGCCTTCCTTCTTTCCTCCCTTGACAGTAAGGTGAAGGAGGCATCAGGTTGGGTTGGGGGCTGGGTGGGAGGGGCATTTTTAGACTGGGCAGTAGGCTTCTTTCCTTTCTTGATAGAAGTAGTAGAGGGAGCAGATCTTTTTGCAGTAACTTTCTTCTTGGGGGGAGCCCTTTTAGGTTTAGGAGGGGCAAGTTGAGTAGTGGGGGGTTCCTGGGCTGGAGGAGGGTGCACATCCACAGGGGGGTGGGAGGAGGTTGAGTTGTAGAAGGGGGACAGGAGTGAGTGGAGGGAGGTGCAAGAGGAGGTGCGATGGCGAGAGGGGTAGGTTGAAATGGCTGAGAGGTAGGGAAAGCAACCTTTTTCCCTAATATATTAATTTGTTTTGTGGCATAGAGCAGGTTGACATCAGAGAGTTCCTTGGTGGCCTTGAGTATCTCCTGAGCATTGGCTAATTTTTTCTTAAGAAGCTCAGAATTCTTCTTCTCATATTTGGCAATGAGACTCTCAGCAGCTGCTAACATTTTTGCGGACTCTTAACGAGTCAGGATTTCATACCACCCTTGAGAGATATCTTGGAGCTTAATTCTGTGCTCCAATTCTATGTTGGCAATCCTCTCCTCATAAGGGGCTGCCATGGAAGCGCGAAGTGCATCCATACCTCTCAGGACATCCCTGTGGATGTAAGGGTTGTCCCTCATGGCATACAGTAGGGTGAGGTAAGGGTGGATGTACATGGTTTGTCTAAGGACAATGAGCAAGGACTGGGGTGTAGTGGATGAAGAGGAGGGGGTGGAGAGAACCAGATCCTCCCATGGATCAGTTTGGGTGGAGGCATCCTGGAAAACAGGTGTGGAGGTGGTGAAGGGTAGAGGGGATTCAAGTACTGCGGAGGCCAGTAAATCTGGTGATGAGGGTAAAGTGGTCAGTGGTGAGGAAAGTAAGGGGAGAGCTGGTGCGGCTACTTCCTCAGGCTAGGCAGCCGCAGGATGTGGGGTAGGTATGGGTGAAGCAGGAGGGGATATGTGAGGGGGTTGAGGGGCGGAAGAGGGTGGGGTAAGGGTGGATTGAATTGATTGGAGGCATGAGCTCATGAGGGTCTGGTTGTCGGTGTTGATGGTTAATTGGGATTGAATGGATTGGAGGAGGGATAGAATTTGAGTGAAGGTGTCAGGCATGGTGGGGGTAGAAGGGGCAGGTGTTTGGACATGATGGAAGGGAGAAGAGGGTGCATGGTTAAACTGAGGAGGAGTGGGGCGTGGGGAGTCAGGAAGTGGACTGTACTCATGAACCACATCCTCCACAATTGAGGTCATGAGGGTTGTGAACCCAATGGTGGTGAATAGGTCCACACCCTGTGGATGCAGAGGGGTTTGTGATGGGAGGAAATTAGACATGGGTTGGGTAATGGGTGGAGAAGAAATGGTAGGGGTAAGCTCGGAGAATGTGGGAGGTTCAAGGATGTCAGGTTGGAAAACCCGGGGGGTGGGTGAAGGTAAAACAGGTTTAGAGGTGGGTGGAGAGAGGTCTGTTGGAAGGGGGACTGATACAAACAGAAAAAGTAAAGTGGGTGGAGGTGTGGGTAATGGGATAGGTATGGTAAGTGGAGGGGTGGATAAGGGTATCTCTGCAGGAGTCTCTACGGCCACAGTAGTGGGTGCCTTCTCAGCCTCCTCCCTTCCAACTGGCTGACTCTTCCTAATCAAGGTGAGGCTGGTTGACCATTCCCACTTTTCATATAATTTAATGGTCAGCTTCTCCATTAGCTCATTTTGCTTGATCACATACTTTCCAGTCTTGAGCAGACATGTGATGAGTCTGCAGAAAGGCAGACCTCCTCCCTTAGCAAAAGCTTGTCTCTTCAGCACCTTGTCATTGATGTCCACCATTGTTTCAAAAATCAGCTTAGGTGCATTCACAAATTTCCCCTTTGAACAGAAGTATAGGGCATCCACTAATGGGGCCCTTCTCTCTTGCAAATGGCCAGAGACATAGATATTTTTCCTCAAAATGGTATCAATGAGTCTTAGGGTAGGGAGGTCTCTTCTCATCAAGGATTCACCAGAGCCCACTATTCCGTTAGTAAGCTGTTTAGCCATTTCCCTAAATGTAGCCCCTGTGGGTGCTCCCTTAGCTCTGGTGGAGTCAAATTGATATGGGACTCCCAAAGTCATCCCAATGTCTCTGCAATCTACAGTCAGCTGCCAGTCATCAATCAAGATTTCTAGTATATCCTCGGCCCCAGGCACCACCTTCTTTGTCAAGTTCTGGTACCACAATTTCACCAACCTGGGGTAGACATTTTCCTTCAAGGGTGAAAGCAGGGGCAACAGACCTTCTTTCTTCAAATATTCCAATGTCTCTTGGCACTCCCCAATGTTGGCAAAATAAGCCAGATCAAAATCTGTCTCAGAGACAGGACTCAAATTTTCTACAAACTCATTGGGGGTAGTTAACGCAGCTAGCAGCTCTACTGGAGGACTAGCTCCCGCTAAGGGTTCTTCCACCACAGGCTCCTGAATCTCAACAGCTTTGGATTTCTTAGCTTTAAGAGCCTTTTTGGGTGTCATCTCAGTGAGCTTCCTCTTGACAGGTGGTTTGTCAGCTAGCTTCAACTTCTTGGAGGATTTGGGGGTGGAAGCAGTTGTTCTCCGGCGTATGTTTGCTAAAGTTTCATCCGACTCATCCATTTTACTCTTAGGAATTAATCACTCACCAACTTGGAGTGGAGCTTGAAGGTTAAAAATTAGAGAAATGACAAATTGATGGTGGGAAGGCAACTGACTTCGAAATACCTAGGGTTTAACAGAAATTGCAATGCACAGCTTAAATTTTTCCAAAGTCAGGGGCAAAATACTCCTCTGTGTAAGCTGAATATACTGACAAAATGGCAGACTGAACAGCTGAAGGTTCTATGAGGGAGGCGAAAGAGAGAGGAAAAGAGCTAGGGCAGAAGGTATGGAATGAGGCACAAATGGCCTATCGACATATATATAAGGGGTGAAATACGATTTCGATAGGATGAACTGGATGGTTTCGATAGGTTCATGTGTCCTGTCGAAAACATAGCAAACAAAACTTTAAAAGGGGATGATTCGATAGGATCCCGATAGGTGGAACTATCCTTTCGATAAGTTTAAATGGCAGATGAGTCATCATTTCGATAGGTTCCCGATTGGTATCCAGAACCTATCGAAATCTCCGTTTTGCCCTTTTTAACCGATCGAGAAGTTAGTTTCACCTATCGAGAAGTTCACTACCTATCGAAACCATCGAACAGCATGCCAAAATCACCATGTGACCTAATGAAAGGTGAACTTGACCTATCGAAAACTCTTAAAAACCAAATAAGGTTGCATTTTTGGCCACTCGTAGTCTCAGTTCTCAGCAGGCTCTGTTGTTGTGGTGCCCCATGATTTGATTCTCTTATGGACAGCTCCCATTACCTCAGGACAACTGGTAATATTGAAATGACAGCCTAGTACTAAGCATGGCAGTTTTGTTTCTCCTTTTTTTTTTCTTTTATTATTGCAGGAAATTAAAAAAAAAATCAACTAACAACTAAGTAAACACCTAAAAAAACAAAGTATGATACATATGATACATACTGGCTTTAGGGGCTAATCTAGAGGGTCTGGAAGGTTCATAGTCTCCTCAAGCTCATCAAACTTGGCACCTTTCATGGATCCTTTCCTTAGCCAGTGTCCATTCCCTGGGTGCAGTTTTCCATCTGTGAACCAAGCATTGTCCTGCAACAGCCAATGTGTATTTTCATGAATTACTTTCTGTTGGGTATTAATGGAAAAGCAAGCCTCTTCAGCATAGGGTTGATAGCCAGTGCTATACACATTCAGCTTAACCTTCATATTTCCAAATGACACTTCCATGATTCCATACCTGCATTGTATGTGAGCATTGGAAATGGCCAAAAAGGGCCTGCCTAGAATCACAGGTATGGAAGAAGCACATTTGCTTGGTTCCATGTCCAATACCAAAAAGTTAGCAGGATAGAAGAATTTATCTACTCCAACCAAAACATCCTCAATTATCCCCACAGGTGTCCTTTCAGATCTGTCAGCCAGCTGTAGGACCACATGTGTGGGCTTTATTTCTCCCAAGCCCAACTTCTCATATAGTGAATATGAAAGCAAATTTATACTAGCTCCCAGATCTAATAAGGCTTTGTCAATGATGTGATCCCCAACGATGCAGGGGATAGGGTCTTGAAATTTGGTTGGGTTGCAATCGACAAAATTTGTTTCACTTTCTCTGCTGAAAAGACTTTCTTGGATAGGTGTATCCTAGATTGTCTTTTATGGGTGCATAGATCTTAAAAACTTGGCATAGGCTGGGACTTGTTTAATGGCATCAAGTAAAGGCAAATTGATCTTTACTTGCTTGAAAGTCTCCATCATTTCCTCTATTTTACCTTGCCCTTTATCAAAAGGGGAAGGTGCTTACAGTGCTTTAGGAAATGGTAAATGTGGGGTTGCTCCCTCATTTGCAGCCTTGGCCAATTGATCATCTTTCTTTTTGATTTTTTTCTTTTCTTGAGGATCCTCATTATCCTCTTTATTCACAGCTCGTTGCTCTTTCAAGTCCACCACTGGTGGTCCTTGTTGTGTTTTTGTAGAAATCACTTCATTTTCTTCCTCCAAGCTCCTCACAGGCTCACAGTCCACTTGGTTGTCCACTAGCTTACCACTTCTCAAAGTTGTAATAGATTTGGCTTCCTCATAGGTGAAGGAGACTTCACCCTCTACAAACTGCCTTGGTGGGTTGTCCTGTGGTTGGCTAGGCAACCTTCCTCCCTCACTCCTAGTCAGAGCATCAGATAGCTGACCAAGTTGGTCTTCCATCTTTTTAATGCTCTGGTTGTGAGAGTGCACAGCTTGGGTTAGGGAGTTCAAATTCTACAGTGAAGATAGAACTTATTTCTCAAAGGAAGATGCTCTTGCAGTTAGAGGAGGTGCATATTGCTGCACAGGGGGAGCTACAGGTTGGGCCATGGGTTGCTGATACTGAGGCCTTGGGACATAACCTTCTCAATAGGGCTGAGCATTTCTATAGGGCATGGGCTGCTGAGGCTGCTGCTGCTGACTGGGGTATGCATCTTGTCTCCACCTAAGATTGGGGTGGTTCCTCCATTGATACCCAGCAGCAGGCTGCTGCCCATAAGACTGAGCTGCAGCCACATGTTATGTTATAAAATCAAGAAACTGGTCAGCAAATGGGCATTCTTCAGGGGAGTGAGTAGGGGACTGGCATATGGCACATGCCTCCTCCACCCTAGCAGCCACAGGTGACTGTATTGCTCCCATCAGCCTATCAAATTTCAAGGCTAAACTGTCTACTTTCCTTTCCAAATTACTTGGCACACTCACTTCATATATCTTCCCTCTTGAAGTATTCTCCTTCAACAATCTAGGAGACTCTAGATCTCTAGCTAAGGTTTCCCTTTGCATAGAGTTCTCACTAATGATATCAAAGATCTCTCATGCCTCCTCAGCAGTTTTATGGAGGTATGTGCCACCATAGGAAGCATCTACCATGTCCCTGCTCTTAGAATAAATTCCCTAATAAAAGCTTTGAACCAATTGCCATTCAGGGATTTGATGGTGGGGGCATTTATTTAGGAGTTCCTTAAATCTCTCCCAGGATTGATGAAAATCTTTAGTTGGATCTTGGGCAAATTAGATGATGCCCTTCCTCAACTAGCTTGTTTTTTACATAGGAAAAAACTTGGCCATAAATTGACATTGGAGATCACTTCAGGACTGTATGCTGTTTGGTGGAAGCATGGACAATCAGGTCCTAGCTCTGTCCTTTAATTAAAAAGGAAAGAGTCTCATCCTAGTGGCCTCCTCCCCCAAACCTGTGATGTTAAATATAGTGCACAGTCCCAAGAACTCATCAATGTGCTTGTAGGGGTCTTCTTTAGTCAAGCCATGAAATGAGGGCAGCATTTGAATTATGGATGATTTTATCTCATAGTTTCCCTAAGCAGCTGGGAATTGAATGAAGAAGGGGGAATTGTAAACCCCTGGTGCATTAAATTCCTTAAGAGTTCTAGGCTGTTGTTGCTCACCCATTTCTATAGAGTCACTTGCAATAGATGTGGGTGTAGTTGGTCTGGATCTGAGAAGTCTTTCAACCTCTTGATTTAGTGGAATAATCTAAAGTTGGAGAGTTCTCCTACCAAACATACAACACTCAAATTCTGAATGCAGAACAGATCCTCAACACAACAAGTAGAATCAACCAAACTTTCTAGCTACTCTAAGAAAAATCAATAGATCTAAAAAATAACAGAGGAGTAGAGGGATGCAAACTACAGAGCAGTCTCCAGAACAATTCTCCTCTCACTGGCAACCTTAGATCGGATGAAATGCACACAAAATATTGAAAAACAATAAAACTTACAAATGCAGTTAGTCAAATCAAACAAAAAACTACAAATCTATGTTCAAAACTTAGATCTACCAATTTCTAAACACACCACCCCGGCAGCGGCGCTAAAAACTTGTTGGAGTGTTTGCCTTCCCTCGAATGAAGGTCTAAAATCACTAATAAAACTAGGCAGAACACACTCACACAGACCTGCAAGTAATCAGGATCTGTTGTAGCAAGTTTTAAAAAGATGGTGAGTAAGGGAATGTCCACAGGGAGGTTGGTTTAGAAATGTGATAAACCTCTAGATCTGTATGAGATCTAGCACCCTAACTAATGCTACGTTAGCTAAAAGACAGGGGAGAGGTTTAAAATGGATTGTCACTTAAGCTAAGCTAAAATTAAACATAGACTAACTTGGATCGAGTTTGGGAACTTAGATCTTGTATGGGGAAAGAGTAAAAAGTAGAAAATGGAGAAGAGTAGCTTGGAGATTGGTCTTTACTGAAATCAGGTTCAATTAATCATGCTACAGAGGTTCAGAGCACATAATTCCCTCAACTGGCTATAAGCACAGCTGCAGGGTAGAAAGCTCCACTCCAAATCGCAGGATCCACCTGGTCTTAAGGCTATGATCTGTCCACTTTAATGGTCACAGACCATCCTATAGACTTTATCTGATCCACAGATTTGCAGCAGACGAATCCAATTGGAGCCTGAGCTTGGACTAATCTTAAGGTTATGATCTGTCCACTTTAATGGTCACAGACCATCCTAGGGATCTCCTCCAAAGCTAGAGCATCAATTAGAACAATTAAAACCACTACAAAAGTTTTAATTCTCAAGTCACAGACTCAAGGAATCACAGGAGTATCAGATCCAGGGAGATCGGGTGGTATCCAAGAGGCCTACCAGTTAAGTGGGTGAGCTGATCTACAGACTCCTCTACACAAATTTGATCGATCACCAGATGAAACCAAAGGAACTTTAGATTTATTTAAAGCATTAAAAACAGCATTTACATTACAATCAAAATACTCTCAGATCTATAGTCTGTGCAGCTGGGAACCCGCAATAGCAATCTTAACCTTACTCAATTACAGATCTAACCTCTCTCCTCGCTACTCCAGGGGAATTAGCCAACCATTGTTGGCTAAAGGAGGGAAAATGGAATTACCCTGCAAGCTCTAATCTCCAGAATTTTGCTCAGATCTCGATCCCCCCTAATTGCAATTGGGGGTCTCTATATATAGCTTTCTCCTCTATTTTTCCTACCAAAAATCCCTTCTGGAAGGTCCTTAGAGTTTGTTAGAGTTTTGTTAGAGCACGTGGGTCGGTTAGGATTTCCTAGGGCATCTTCTAGAATCGTCATGCCGATCACCAAGTGCCTCGAGTTGCGTGCAATAGGTCAACAAGTCACTGCTGTGCACAGCTAAATTTTTGAGAAGTTCTACACACGATTTCAACAAGTTCGAAAGCTTTCAATAGGTTCAAACAAAGCTTTTTAGTCCTTTCGCTAGGTTTTTAGATGTCTTCGATTGGTTTCGATCTGCATGCAATGGTTTCGATAGGGTTGCTTTCACTCCTATCGAAAGGCTCAAGCACCCTTCGATAGGTTCTGTTCCAGCGTCTTCATCTCGATAGGTTCAGGAAACCATTCGATAGATTCCCTTTACACCTCAAACAGGTTTTTGATAGGATGATTTCTTCCTTCCTTTCAGCTGCTCGATAGGTTCTTGGATCCTATCGAACTCCTCAATCCACACGAATCCATCCTTCTTCTGCCTTCAGATCCTATCGAAACCTTCTCAACTGCACGAATTCCTTCTTTCTTTGCTTTCAGCTCCTATCGATGTCTTCAGGTGACCATTCGATAGGATGTTTTCAGCCTATTTTCACTTCCTTCACCTTGCCCTGTTGTAGCCACGCGCTCCAAGGGTCCAGTGATGTGCCACCCTCTGGTGTGCTTTTGTTGGGTTTGTCCTGTGCTGAGAGATGGCCCCTTTTTGGGCATTCTTGAGTGGTTTTCTGCATTAGTGTCCTCTTTTATTGCTGTCTACAAAATGCACTCGACAGGGGCTTATTAGTGTGCTCACAGGTCTATCAATGGTCAGGTTAAAGGGTGAAAAGTGGCATTTTTCATCACTTAACATGCAACACCTGTTGAGCCTTAATTTCTAATTTTCTTCAAAATACACTTGAGTACTTGCACCTGAGCCTATGGACCTGACTCAAACCTACCCTCACTCTGAGAATAAAGGAGAAGGAGCTGGAAGATGGACAAGATAGGGTCAACATTGGGTGAATGGAGAAGAGATACCTAAAGTTGAGCAGTGTAACAGCTGAGGAAAGAGGTGGCAAGTCACAAACACAAAAATAAAAATAAAAACAGAAAGAAAAATGCAAGAAAAGAAAGAAAAACAATAATAAAGAGGAGTGAGAGAGGAGTCAAGAGGAACAATTTATTGGAAAAATCATTATAAAGAGGAGAAGCTGGCCACTTCAAGTTTGAAATTTTTGAAAGAAAATGAAAGGGACTGAACTACAAAGAGGTGAAGTCATGAATCACCTCCTCCACTTACTAATTTCTCAACTTTGAATCCCTTTTCAAAGTCCTGACATCATCTCATAAGCCACATTACAACCCAGCTAAAGACCTTGTGATCCAAAGTTAATTGAGCTGTCACGAAGAGATAAGGAGTTGTCCAATCTATGGTGAGGACCTACCAATGATGTCAGGACTTAGATGCTTTGCCTATGCTCATACTTACAGACCCATTTGGGGGCTATAATTGCTCTTGAGCTTGAGAGAAAATGAAACCCTCAAGGTCCCTTGTGAGAGTATGCCCTGGTGAGCATTGGGTCTGAAGTTGAATGTATTAGGCATGACCTATAACCTGATTTTTGAATTTATGATGAGCTTAGTGCTGATATACATGTGTTGTCTCCCTTGTTGTGAGCTAATTGGAACTGTTGTGCATTCATGTAGAGTTTGTGATGATTAAATATTTGTGCTTTTCATGTCCAAATTCCTCACATTTTTATTGAATCAAAGGTGAACTGATGCTTTGTTTCTTGATAACTAACCTGAGAATGTTGCACCTTTGTTAACTGTTTCATTGAGAAGTTTGTGGGTATCTTCACTGAAAACCCTCAGGAGACTTCACTCCTCCACTAGGGATCACCTAGGGGTTTAAAAGGCTTGGTACATATGCTAAATGTATTCGTGCTCCCTACGAAAGTGGCATTTCAATTCTTAGAGTAGTTGTTTTAATTTTTCCTTTGCTCAGGGACTAGCAAAGATTAGGTTTGGGGGTTTATTATGCACTTAAAAGTACCACTTTTCACCTCTTAAACTAGCCTTTGATGGACTTTGAAGCCCACTAATAATCATTTATTAAGTATGTTTTACAGTTAGTAATAAAATATGCAGCTTGATATAAAATCCTGGCTTTTTTGCCCAAAGAGAGAGAATACAAGCAAAGATGATAGTTGAGCTAAAGCCTAATGGAACACCTTGGTAGTGCTCACCATGGTGACTCACTGTTGCTAATCACCATTGATCTAAAGTCTAGCGGATGACTGAAGTCAGCTGAGAAGGAAGGATGTTGCAACAGCAACAAGTGTAGTACAGTAGAGTGTCAAGAAATAGACCTCGCAGAGTTGAGGAGCCTCCTCGCGAAGCTAAAGATGCAATGGAAGAAGCACTCACGATGTAAAACCTTCAAAATTCATGGTCGCGAAGCTCTCACAGAGATCAAGTTTCAATGCAACCACGCGAAGAACCCAGCGAGTCCTTATGCATAGAGAATAAAAAGTCACTCGCGGAGTTCTCACGTGGCCCTGGAAGAGAGAGACGCCCAGAATTCCCCTCGCGTAGATCTCACGCACTCTGGAGCCTTACAAGTTACTACGCGAGTGTAGGAGCCCACCTGCTCGAGTACTTAGCGAGAGAGAGAGCTCCTGAAGCTCTACTGCACGAAACACCCTGGCTCTCTAGACCATCTCTGCGATAGCACTGCTATGCGAAGCAACTGCACGATTCCCTAAAGGTTTATTATGTGAATGAACCATTCCCATCAGCCAAAGGCAACTCTGCGAAAGCAAAGTAACTGTGCGAGTAAACTAAAACAGCTGCTAGCCCCACGAAGCACGAGCTCTCCACTTCTCAGTTTAACTTAGGGACCTTTTGGGAATTTCCCAAGGCTAGGGCACACTTCCTAAGGCATGGATTTCGAAGCGCACATCTCGAGGCATTCAAGGGTTGTAACATTGCCAAGGCCATTTTGGCAGAGTATATAAGCTGTACTTAGAGTTTATTATTTTTATCTTTCCTTCATCCTCTGCCGGCTGAGAGCTCTAGCAGGCTAGGGTTAGGGTTTGATCACCTCTTTTCCCTATTTCTCTTCTCTCTTAGCTCAACACTTGCTAGCTAATCCCCCTGTAACCAGCCAGGTTTAGTTTTGTTTCAGTCTTGTAATAGATTTTGTATACAATGGGATCGTGGATGAGCAGTTGTGTATGGGCTACAACCAGGAGATAGTTCATTATAAGTTTTGTTGTTATCAATGAACTGTTGTTTTAATGCTTAATCAAATCTATAGATCTTATAATTTCTTTAGATGTCTATAGGATCCATGTATTTGGGACTAGCCCATTCAGTTTTTAGTAGGTCTATTATTTACCATCTAATTTCCCTTGGTTTGATAGATACATGGAAAGCAATGCTGGATCTGTAGTGAGATCAAGAGAGCTCGGAGGGCTACAGACCATAGTGGTTGCAATAGTTTTTATGTTCTTTCTCAGGCCTCTGTGGGATAGACAGACCAATGGGATACCCTGTGACAATTCAAGTGGATAGAGTATAGCCCTAAGGTTGTGTCCATCCGCATGTTTGAGAAGGATTCTTCTCCCCTGCACATGAGCTTCTAGAGCCTTGTGAGGAGGTTTGTACAGTAACTGGCTCCCCTCTGTTATACCTAATCGATATCATATGTTAGATCTGATCTCTTATAGTAATTGCAGCTTGAGGCTGAGTCATTGCAGGTTGTTTTTAGCAATGACCAACAGAGCTAAAGGCCTTATTCAACCTGTTGCATGTTCCTTTTTGCGGGCACTAGTGAGCAGTAAGCCTTAGCAAAGCACTTAGGATCTTATAGGTTGGAATACCTATGGGTATTAGCCAGGTCTGTGTGCAGATCTGGAGAGCCTGTAGCACTGGCATTACATAGTGCTGCAATAGTATTCATGGCTAGAGCTGGTCTAGTGGCTGTGGAAATGATCAGTCCACTCTTCTGGATTAGACTAACGAATTTATGGTTTAACTAATGGGATTTGACAGACTCTATTGGATACCCTGTGACCATTATAGTGGATAGAGTATAGCCCTAAGAGCGCCCCAAATGGCATGGGTTAAACTGGGAGTTGTTACCTTGTTGAGACTATTAATAGCGTCTCAGCAAGGAGCACTGTAGAGACAGACTAAATCTGAGTTACATTACTGTATCATTAACTCTAGCTCAACATGCTTACTTCTCATAATTTTTATATTTTATTTTGGTACACATTACCACCATCTTCTTCTTAACCCTTTCTTTAGGATAGGGCTACATTTTATTTTTCTATTTTAGAATTAATTTAGTGTAGTCGTGGCACCCAACTCCCTTTCTTTAGGATTGTCAGATCTGTAGCCAAATCTAGAGGCCTACTATTGTAGCCCATTTTGGGTTCTAGATCAATTTTTCTATGAGACAAACTCTTACATATCAAAACTTGCTACAATGGACCCTATATCTTGCAGGACTGTGTTTATTTTCGATTTGCTGTGCTGACCCATCTCCAATTCCCCACTCTTGATTTATTCTCTCCACTTTTCTTAATAAAACATGCAGTAAGAGTCTCGAAAAAACCACAACAATTCCTTCTCTAGAAAATCGTAAATCGCGATTTTCTTCTCTATTATAACTTCCTCTGGAAAATCGTAAATCACAATTTTCTAACACAGCTTCCTATTGAACGATTCTTTACTTACGATTCTTCTATTACGATTACGATTACGATTCAACGCTTCTCTTGCATCATACTTTACTCTTGAGTGGCTTTCTCTTGCAAAATCATAAATTACGATTTTCTATTCTTCTCAGTACTTTGTTTCGTAAAATCGTAAAACACAATTTTTCACCTTTTCAGTAGGCGATGACTCGTCTTTTGGTTCAATCATCTTTTTATTGCTTTATGAGTTCATTTTGATGAATATTATTACTTTGGTTCTCTTTTATTATTTTTCTTTAATATCTGCACATCAGTAACTTATTAGTAGCAAACTAAGTCTTAGCATCACTAAGTTAAGGGTAATAAAATGGTATATTATGTGACAGAGCATCGAATCAGATGATGGAGAATGTTTTTCATCACAATGTCCTACTCAATAGACCTTAAGATCATGACCCACCTATTTAATGGCCAAGTGTTGATTCCACGTGGAGAAAGATTCTTGAATTGCTTTTTGAGATGTGTTCCAAGTGGAATCAACATCTTATTGTCTAATAGCAAGAACTCAAGATCTATTTTGTGGAAGATTGGGACGAAAAATAATCTCCATCAAGTGATTCAAGGTAGTCAACAGTTTGAACAGTGGAAACACTAGGCCATGGAGACAGAATTTTCAGTTGCAAATATTGGTTCCCTTTTTATTTTTTTCCACTTAATTTTTGGGTTCTGTTATTTACAACTTGTGAAATTGTGACCTCACCCCATCTCCTCTCGTTGGCATGCAATGACGAGTATGACTCGGACAATGGGATCATTTTCCACCCAAATCTTCCCACAAATGATCTTGAGATCATGAGAGTACCATCAAATGATCAATATTTTACTCCACATGGCACACATCTCGAAAGGTGACCCTAAAATTACATTTTAGCGCAATGTGCCATGTGATTTTAGTTACTTTTTGGGTTGTGTACCACGTGGAATAAAACACCAACCGTCTGATGGTACTCTCATGATCTCAAGGTCATTTTTGTGTAAGATTAGGACAAAAAATGATCTTCATCGCTTGATTCAAAAGTGCTCAATGCATACCAATTGAAGGAGGTGGTGGGGTGAGGTCACAATTTCACGAGGTGTAAATAATAGTACCTTTTTTATTTGTTTTTATTTTCATTTATATGTGCCCTCATAGATATTTGTGCTTTTATCTAAATTTTCTTTTCTCATCTTGTTACTCACAAGTGAGAAAGGGTCAAAAGGGTAACGTTTAAGATTGGTGTTACTCAACAGTCTTCATTGTATTCAAGGCAATCAATAATTCTCACACGTGCAAACCTTGATTGTAAAAGAATAATCTCTAGTTGCAAATAAGGATGCAAGCTTTGAATTGAACATCGGAATCGAACTGAAAATCGAGGCTCTTGAACCGAACCGAACACCAATTCGATTCGGTTTCAGTTTAGGGTGGCAAAAACTGAAAACAGTCACGGTAGGATGAGTAAATCGAAAAAATTAGGTATTTTACCCTCGGTGAACCAAACCGAATAGGTTTTGGCATCAGTTCCAGAAAAATACAGTGTACCAAACCAAACCGAACCGAATGGGTTTTGATTTCGATTTGGGGTGTACCGAACCAAAAACCAAAAAATTCGGGTTCAGTTCAGTTCGGTACACCGAACTTGCATCCCTAGGGGGGTGTAAGCGTATAAGTTTACACAATTTTATATTGACCCATTGACCCTCCAAATTAAACAAGGTGGTTATTGTATTTTAACCTTCAAAGTAATCTAGGCTTGTACCTAAATCTTAAGGTTACTACTACCCATTACGGAGGGCGCCTACACCAGAAACTCGTTGTCTACCTTGAATCGGATGGGATATCGACTCTCATTCCAATATTCTACACGATTGATCATGCCATCATGGCGTTCTATAAGACCATCAATTTTGTATTCTATGTGGAACAAATCCCAAGAAATGATCTTGAAATCACATTTAAGCATGATGTATCTCACATAGTTTTTGAATCACTTTTTTGAAATCTATGCCACATGAATACAAAACCGATGGTCTAATGGTATGTAATGTCCCGAAAATTCTAACCTATGAGCAATACACCTCGGTGTGCGTGCCCAACTGGTCACGTGCCCGACCTTGTGGAAATAATTTGGTAAAGTTAGGTAAGGTATGTGTTAAGTGAAATAAGAATGCTTGAGGTTAGGTATGAACCCTTGGATGAGTTATATATACCTAATCATGGTGTATGTGCTTAACACCTAAGCCTAAGTTTAGATATAGGGAAATTTAAACCTTAAGAGAATTTATTTCTCTTGTGAATTGGTTGTTGAGAGAGAGAGAAGAGGGAAGATCAATCAATATGGTGGAATGAGTGTACGTAAAAAGAGTTAAGGCAGTGTATTAATTGCGAAATTGAATCGTGTGGAATCCAAGCTTCAAGCGAAGCCCTAGTTGTGTGAGAAGGCTTGGATCGAGGAATCAATCGATTTAAAGGTAAGAAATTTTGTGAAATTATAGTGAATAGATGTGTAAGTTTAGCTTACATATATGGGTAAAGAATTTGAAGAAGAAAGGTAAAAATTTTAAGGAAAATAGAATAGGGAAGTTTGAACCCGAGCTTGGTGAAATCTGACAAAACCAACTGGTCGATTTGGAAAATCGACTGATCGATTTTGTCACAATATGAGACCTAAAGGCATAAGCACGAAATCGACTGGTCGAATGGATTTTGACCGGTCGATTTGGAAAATCGACCGGTCGAAAGTAGCACGACCGATCGATTTATGAAAAACAATGAGCATGTAAAATGAGTTCTAGAGAAATCGACCAATCGAATGGAATTCGACTGGTCGATTTTGGAAGACCGACTAGTTGATTTGGAAATCGAGTGATCAGTATTTGTGTGCCTGAGGTCGGGGTTTTTGATGGAAACCAACCGATTGAATCAAAATCGATCGGCTGATTTGGAAAACCGACCGGTCGATTTGGGAATCGACCGGTCAATTTTGACAGCTTCAAGGCTTTGTTTTATTTTGAAATGAGAACTTTAGGAAGACTTTGTATCTTTTGGCTTAACGTCATTTTGACGTTTTGTTTATGAATTGGTATATGTTAGGTGTAAGCTTGAGCTATGGCTTAGGAGTGCTTCGTTGAACTGAGGAGATTATGTGTGACTTCGTGTGAGGTAGGAAAAACTCCTTAACATGTATATCTGATTTCAACTAGCATGTGCGTAATGATATGATAAGAGTGTGCGTGTGTTTTGGGACTTTGTCTGTGTGGTAACATGGTTTTTCGTTCATAACTTTAATATATGAATTTTGTAAGTATGAGCACTAAGAAGAAAGATATGTGTGTGTGTGCCATGAGAAATGTGAATGTGGCATCAAAAGGATGTGTATAAGTATGTGTGTGAACTCCTTAAAACTTTGAACTATTATAATTATCACAAACTCACGATGAATAACTATAAGTTAATTTTACACTTTGATTTAAGGTTGTGTGGATACCCAACCGAAACGGCAGGTTATTCGTGACCGACACGGTGGGATATCCGTGACCGGTACAGCGGGATATCCGTATAAATTATGCTCCGGTAAGACAGGATATCCGTTCTTCAGTTTCCAATCTATGAAAACACTTTGTTCGGCACAAGTCTCCTAATTCGAAGGAGCTTGGGCATTTTGTACAAATGGTTCATGTGAGCATTGGGGTGATTCGGTCCCCTAATATTCCAACTAATTATTTTTGACAAATACCTATTGCATCTTCAGTGGAATCGAATATCCCATTGGAATTCGTATTTTCAGCACCAGCAATGTCCTTTGAGATCCTAGATCTCGTAAGTGGAGGGGGTCCTTTATTTGGGTTTTTCTGTTTCCACTCTCTTTCATAGGTGTAACTCTGTGTAACAAGAAGAAGAAGACATTCTGTTGTTAGCTCTTCCTGTTGTTAGCATAGTCTTGTTAGCTCTATACTCGAGTGTTCCCTCCGGTCTCTTTCGAGTGGTTAGCTCTGCCTATTCTATGCTCTATACTCGAGTGTTCGACAATGGCAGGTATTCCCATCGGGGGCTCGATGCTATATTGCTCGAGCGACTATTTAAGTGATCAATTTAAGTTCTTCCTTTGAATTAATTAAGTTTTGTGAAATGAGAACAAGCTCTTGAAATTATGATCAGTGTGGTATTGAAGTATGCATCAGTTATCCTTCTTGTCTATTTTTATGCTTTTCAGTTGTGATTTTCATTAAGGAAAATATGCTTTGAATTATGTCATGAAAGATATGTGAGAAGTAAAAGATATGCATGCTATTATTTTTCCCTATTAAGTTATGATGTAGCTCACCCTTCGACTATACGTCACAGGTTCAAAAGTTGTTACGGGTATTGAGGATCTAGATTTGGAGGACCCTTTGTACGTATCGAAGGAGGAGACTGAGCCACCTCCAGAGGAGTTCTTCTAGTAGACGTGTGTTGCGCTTGTGTATTTTGAGAGCTAGATTTGTACAACTTGGTACGTCCGGCCGGTTGTTTTGTCATGATATTTGTATATGTCGTGCAATATATTCTTTTTGCAAATCATGTATTGTGACGATGGTGTGTCACTGATGGTTCGGATCGGTTCTATTGGCCATGTGAGTCGCATGGGATCAAAATCGTCTTTTGTCATGTTTTGAGTTGTCGTATTATAGAAAGGGAGATTTATTTCTTATGATGACTCTATCTACTCATTTAGGCATATGCTTTGTTTCGCTTTGTATGTGGATGTACCAAGTGTTTCGTTCGTATTGGGGGGATCGGCCTTAATGGCTGATCCAACGGTGCAGGTTTTCGAGTGCGGAAATCCGAGCTGTCACATGGTATGCCCATGATCTAAAGATTGGGGTGAATTTTGATTTTCACCATTCGATTCAACATAGTCAATGGGTTAACAATGTAGGCACTCAAAATAATTGAGTAGGGATGATCTGAGGTATCTTATTGTAAACCTTCCATTATGCTATAAGCCCAAGCCCTTTAACTCTTTGATTTATCTATGGGTGGCCAATACATGTATTTTCTTTCTTTCTTTTTTAAGTCCACTGATATGTATCGGTATCTATAATGACTCTGATTTTTGTTAATGACTAATCGTTGACTTTTGATAAGAAGTTGAGATTATGAATAAGTACCCAGAGCTCATCCCCACAGGTACGTAATTTTCAGGGACGAAAACATTATAAGGGGAAAGAATGTAACAACCACAATTTTTTCTAATTTCATTTAATGGTTCTAGATGTACTTTTCCACTGTGTACGGTATTAGGGCTCCACACCGAACCAAACATATTTTGGAAAACCTATTTAAACCTAATAACTCTCTATTTTCATTATAATCTTAAAAGAAAACCCTAGTCATCTCTTATTCTCTTATTCTTTTAAGAAAATCTTAGTTATCTCTTATTCTCTTATTCTTTTAAGAAAACCCTAGCCGTCACAATCTCTTCATCTCTCCCAAATACTCTCAAATCTCTCCCCTAGAAAACTTTGGTGTATTCCTCCGCTCAACCAACGTTATCTCCTTCAAGCTTACGAGATCTAGGATCTAGAAGACAAGGAATGAGGAAAGAGAAGACGAAAGTTTGAACGAAACATACATTAGGGCATCGATCTTTCAATCTAATCGTCGTAAATTCGTTCACGCTTCAAGAGGTAGGTACCCATCAATCCATCTTATTATTCTCAGATCTCGTTGAGTAGGATGCGTTCGATCGCGCATCGACGAGTTTAAAAATCTTTATTTAAATTATAATATCTCATAAATTAATAATCTACGTACTTAATATTATGTTTTCCCTTGAAAGTTGTATATTTTGCAGATTTACACATTTTATATTTTGCCTCTCAAGTTGTTGATTTTCGTAATTTAATTTGCTATAAAAATCTGCCCCTATTTGGTCATCTCATATATTTCTCTCTTTTTATATACATGAATATTATTATAAAGAATCTTAATTAGGACCTCATATTAATTATTTTCCCCTTTTTATAAAGAATCTTAAATAGGATCTCACATTAATTATTTTCCCCTTTTTATAAAGAATCTTAAGTAGGATCTCATATTAATTATTTTCTCCTATATTTCTATCTCTTTTTATATATATGAATATTATTATAAGGAAGAATATGGCTAACCCTAATTGGGATCTTATTTTAATTAGTTCCTTTTATCTAACTAGAATCTTATATTAATTATTTTCTCATATTTTTTTCTATTTTTTTTATATACATGAATATTGCTTAAAAATGAAGAACATGGCTAATTCTAATTTTAATTTATTTTATTTATTTTCTTATTATTTTTTGGTCTTATTTCGAATCCATGAGATCGATGCGCTACTGAACCCATAAGACTCTGATTATTATCATGAAATAAGGTCTAATGACACATTTTAAAAGGTTTAGTAAATAAAAATCAATGCAAAAAAGTATTAGGAATGTACCACCATGAAGTTTCGGGTCCAAACTCGCAGCCACGAACCCAAACTCACGGCCATGAACCCAAACTCGTGGCCACGAACTCGAGCTCGTGACTATAGATGTATTAGTCTCGGTAGTTTGGTGATAACTTTTTAGTTCGATATCGGATTGATACGATTCTTACTATATTTGAAAGAAGACATCAAGCTTTACAACTATGTGTGAAATAGCTATTTCATGAATTCGATGTTTTAGAGGTCAAAATAGAGCGGCAAGTCAGGATCAATTTTGAATGATCCAAGGCTGCATAAATTTAATGTTATTTTTTTATTTTCATGACCAAAATTTATGTGTATATTATATCTTAAATAAGGTCTTTCGATCGATGTTCATGATAAATTTCAACTTAAGAATTATAATATCCTTCAATATAATTATTCAGTTATAATATATATATATATCAATTTTATCGCTTCAACGCGATCTTCGCGATAAAATGGAGACTTAGAAATTCAATTCCTTTGTGAGATAAAATTCTAACATTCGCGTTCTCGATTTTAGCATACTAACGACTCCCTTATTGTATATTTATATTGGGATGCTGTATAAATTTATATGTACTAGCGTAATGTAACCTTGAATTTAAATCTTTCTAATATTTAAATAATGTCATGCTTTCCTCTTGATTATATTGTATTAGTTATGGATAGGTTAGGTCATGTTCATGAAAGAGTAGGATCCTACGTATGCTTGGGCATAGTGATTCTCTGAGATGGTATCGAAGCGAGAAATACACCATATTCATATGCCTCACAACTTATGGTGGTATAAGACATCATGACGCTTGTGATAAGTGCAGATTCAGTGTAACCTCATATACAGTGGCATATACGATGACCCTATGACCCCTAAATTTTAATATAAGAGGATAAAATAAGGGTTAAGATATGAGGTTTAACCTTTAGGCCTTAGTTATGGTGAAATTTCTTTTACGGTTACGTAAAACTTGGAATATAGGCATCCATGTATAAATGTAACACCTCTATGGTAGTATGACCTGCCACATGAAGTACATCCAGGTTATTACGGAACCTGTTCCTTGGGAAGCGTGGTTTAGTAAAGTTATCACACTATAGGTCGTCCTAGGTTTAAGTTATATAATTATGATAAGATGAGTAAGGTAAGATAAGATACGAGTATGATAGACATCACTATGTAGGTCAGCATAAGATTAAGAACTTTAATCTGTACGTGTCATTTCTTATTAGCCATCGTAAGGGCCACAACGTCTTCAGTCAAGACGGGTCTCCGAGAAGACAGTTGATTGGTTTTAAATTGTACCCTTACAAGTGCACAAGATTGGTTGTAGCATGGTGAAATCAAGGGTGTCGAACCCCCAGGGAAGTGTGAAATTTAATTAATTTCTATAAGCGTCAAATGAACCTAAGGAAGTACCAAAGGCGAGATCTTTGTTACGATAAAAATTAACAATTATACAAACATAAAAATAAAAAGATCTAAATAAAGCTTAAGCAAGGAAAATAATGAAAAATCAAACAACGATGAAAAGATGATCAAAGAGTCCGCTAACCCTAGATTTATAACTTTTCTACCATTAAACTCACAATTTCATAACACATCAATCATACCATTATTTATCTAGAAGAAAAATGAATCGTAAGAAAACATGATTATCGATCCGTCATATCCTATCTAAAAACTATGACTCAACCTATCATTGCGGTATGAATCATGTAAAAAACATAGCGTATCTCAAAATTCTAAATTATGAGAAAATAATCACTCTGCAGCCTAGATCGGCTTGCAGGAACAGATCTAGATGGAATGGCCCATTTATGGTCGTTGATAACCTAGGTCAATGGCCATAATTGAGCATTCAAAAGATATTCAATTAACTCACTTTTTACCAAAATGATTCCATGATGAAGCTAAGAAATTGTAGAGTTAATAATAAAAGCGTTACTTATCTGGGGATCGCATCCTCCTTGAATGAATAGTTTTAGCCGTTCATCTCCGATCCACACGCAAAGCACAGATCCAAAATCATCAAACACGTTATTTAATTTATCAAATGTTCGGATCTTTTAGGAAAGGATCCGGAACCTTACAAAGCTTTGGTTCCTACTTACAAACTAATTATCATAAAATAAAATTAAGCACTAAAAATAATAAAGAAAAAGACTAAGAAAGTTGGCCAAGAAGGCCACTAAAAGAAGCATTCCTAAATCCTAAGCACTGGTCTCTTTATATAGGGCTCGGATGGAAGAGTTTTCATATATAGGTCAATCGATTGAATTCTAAGATTCAATCAATTGAATTAAAATTTTGAATTGTGGCGAACTTATTTGAATTTAAATCTCAATCGATTGAAATCTAACTTTCAATCGATTGAGCCTGACATGTGGCATATCCATTCTCTTGCTTGTGGCTGGACCAATCAATTCTTATTACGAATTTCGGTGTTTTTATTAGCCCTTTGGTCCAATGCGCCTATATTGTCCTTAATTATGCTCTTTTATACGTTTGCAAGATCTAACGATCACGAACACCTGAAACCACTAAAACTGCATAACAGTCATCAGAATACCTTCATCGGATAGTCAAATATTGGTATTAGGGTGTGAAATATGATCATATTTCAGTGCCGATCACACCCCCAAACCTACACTTTGCTAGTCCTCGAGCAAAGAGAATGATAAATATATCAAAGCAAATAAAATTAACATCCTAAAAAATTAAATGCCACTTTCGTAGGGAGCACGATTGCATTTAGCGTATGCAATAAGCCTTTAAACCCCTAAGTGATCCCTAGTGGAGGAGTTGTGTCTCCTGAGAGTTTTCAATGAAGACACCCACAAACTTCCAAAACTGTTTTCAAAACCATCGATAAAAGAGTTTTCAAAAATCGGTTTATATAATATATATACCTTTAAAATCAAAAACCAATAATCATTTCAGCATGCAAATGTTCATTCTCAAATACCGATGCTATGATAATACCACTATTGCTTATTCCAATTAACCCAATGCTCTGATTCTTAGACCAATCTTTCATTTATGTCTAGAGTATCGTGTGTGCATGTGCCAATGCTTAAATCGTTCTATCGCTGAAATAATCCAAATGAGGAATCATCGAATCCAAAGTTTCGACTCTACCCTCACCTTAGGTATACACTCAAAATAAAATCGCTCCGATGAATGTATTACTTTTTACACACATGTGAGAGAGAGTTACAACACGAATTAGAAAAATCTCACATGATATAAGAAAGACAGTGCATCAAAGAATTTTAAAAGTAATCTCATAAGGAATGATGTTTGTATCATAAACATGTTATACCAAGTACCATAGTCATTACATCATCACTCTCCACAAGGCATTTACCACTCATGATTGGATCAAGAAGGTCTTTTCTAAGGTTGTAATGGGGCTCGGGTAAAGGTTATGAAATAAAGGGAAAATTGGATTCAAATTTCTCTGAGAAATCAGAAAAAGTAACACATTTGATTCTCAAACTTTGCACTCTTTCTTTCTCGGATTTTTCATAATTTCTCTTCTTATTTTTTTTTAACACCACCTTCTATTTTTTATATATTTCTCATTTCTCTACCTCTTGCACAAAGATATTTTTTTTTCTTTTTCTCTCTCCTTTTATTCACATATTTTTCTGTTATATGCTCCTTGCAAGTATTATTGTCATAACTCTCCACTTTCTCTCTTGTTCTCATCCCTCTTTCCCAATTTCTCAGAGATTGAAGGGTGAAGTTTTGTATATATATATATATATATATATATATATATATATATATATATATATATATATATATATTTTTCAAATTGGTGTGGGGTATGGTTAATATAGCTTAACAAGGAATATTTAGGGTAAAATTTTTTTCAATCAAGGCTCAAAGGAGATGCAGCAAGATAAATCAATATATGGTGAGATATTTTGGGCACAAACGAGCCAAGGATGGCATTTGATCATCTCCTCTCATGATGGGAATGCCCATTTTTCTTGAGTTTTCACACAATGATTTCTAGCATAATAATATAACACATGCGAAATCAACAAATCGAGATAAAATATATGAGATTTCAACAATTAAGCATGAATTTCAAAGATCATCTGAAATTTTTCAGCACTCATAAAAAATGAGGCAAAAGTTTTAAAGCTCACGGGGTTTTAGTCTTTCTTAGGATCCTAGAATTCCATATTTGAACTAATCTTTTGATTTCCGAACCTAAGCATGGCGAAGGTGCAATTTTTTATATATTTTTTTAAGCATAAATTTCAAACCAATCTTTAAATATTCACAATGCAGTTAATTATCCTAAACAATAGCAGTTTTACCACGACATGAATATAATTTTTACATGCATCAATGACTAAAGTTTGAAAACTATGCCAAAATTAAATAGTGATGTTTTTTTTTTTTCAAAAAATGATATTGAAGGTACATATAAAATGTGGTTACTGCAAAATTATGAATCACGCATTACACTGTAAAATTATGAATCACGCATTTGAGCACACCACCCTCAAACCTAAGTGGTGTTATGTCCTCATTGCACAAAACCATAAACATTAAAATAATAATAGGATAGTCAGAAAAATATGATTACAGATCGGCACAAGCACCAACAATGTTAGCTCAATGTCCCTTTCGAAGGAGGAGGGGGCGGAGGGGAGTTGGAAGAGCTAAGGTCACTCCCCCTTTCCCGTTTTTTTTTTTTTTTTTTTTTTTATATATAAAACATGAAATGAAAATTCAGACAATTTACCTCCTCAATCGATCGATAGAGGTTGGTAAATCGATCAATTGAACAAAGTCGGACTCTATCAATCGATTGAAATAAATCAATCAATTGAAGTAAACCATTGAGAAAAATCTAACTCAGCTTTCTGTTCCTTGGTCAATCGATTGAATTTAAACAGTTAATCGATTGAAATGGAGCAGAAGGCAGAGTTCAATAATTCAAACCAAAATTCAGAGTCAATCGATTGATTTTGTGAAATCAATCAATTGACTGACAAACAGTGTGCGATTTTCAGAGTTCGAGAAGAAGAACGCAAGAATTTTTCTTTTTCTTTTTATTTTTTTTTGTTTATTTATTTATTTTTTATTTTTTTCAAAACCATCAAATAAAATCTCTAAATTGATAATTTAAAAGGGGCTTGGGTTGCCTCCCAAAAAGCGCTAAGTTTTTATTTTATGGTCTTCAGCCGGACCATCCTCAAGCAACGAGAGAAATGAGAAAGGGTCATTCATCTAGCATGTTTTGATTGCCCTTTTTATGAATTAAGGGTGTGAGGCTTTTGGTGGGTGGATTTTCAGCAAACCTATCCACCCTGTAAACCATGAAATTTTTGGTTCTAGCGCGTGTTGGCAATTTGAGAGCATAAAATAAATCATTATTTACAACCAATGGACTTGAGGGTTTGTCTAAGCATTGTAGAAATGGATCACTGGGCACATAAGGTGCCTCATATATAATGTTTGACTGCTCAATCGATGTAAAACAAGGAATTGTGTCCTCCTCATGCAAATGTTCTTGAGATATTAGAGAAATAACACAAATTGGTTGGCTATCTTCCACTATTTCAATCATATTTGGGCCAACAATCTCTTCCTTGTAATCTACCTCAAACCTGCCCCAAGGGGTCATGGTCTCAACCTCAGGCTCATGGGCGGGGGTAGTTAATATCTGGTCATAAAGATTAGACAGCATAGTTAAGATTTTGTCATGAAAATCAGACCACATAGTTAAGATTCCGTCTTCGAAATCGGGACTCCATTGGGATTGTGAGTAATGTTGGTCAAACTGAGGTGGGTTTGAAATTTTTTCCCCATAAGCCTTATTTAAATCACAACCCTGATTTGGTTCCCACCAATTAGCATCATTCTCCCTATATTCATCCCATAGGGATTGTGAATATTGTGGGTCAAATTGGGATTGGTCTAAAAATTTTTGCATATAAGATTGATTAAATTCATAACCCTGATTTGGTTCCCACCAATTTTGATCATTTTCCTCATATACATCCAAATGTGAGAATGGATTAGAATCATTCTCCCTATATTAATCCCATGGGGATTGTGAATATTGTGGGTCAAATTGGGGTTGGTCTGAAAAATTTTACACATAATGCTGATTTAGTTCACAACCCTGATTTGGTTCCCACCAATTAGGATCATTCCCTTCATATTCTTTCCATTTTTTGTATAGAGTCTCATAATTAGATTCATTAATAACTGGGGGCATCGAATTTGTGGGAAACTCCATATCGCATAATAAACAAAGAAATGAAAATACAACTATAAAAACCTAACTAAATTTAGAAACAAAGGTACGTATCATGGCCTCTCGCGGGCGTCCTCTTTGAAGCTTTGGTAGACTCGGACCTCAATCTCCAAATCTAGCAACAAGTAAACTATAATTAGCAAACTACCAATACAAATAATTTAAAATGGCAATATACTAAAAGAGAATCCTACAAATCCTAACAATCAAAATTTCAAATTTCAAAATCAAAAGTTGAAAATTAAAATCAAAATTTGAAATTCAAAATTCAATTTATTTTTTTTTAAATTTAATTTAATTTTTTTATTTTTTTTATAATTTTTTTATTTTACATATATTTTTTAAATTCAAATTCAAATTTTTTTTTTATATATATAATTTCAATTTTTATTTTTATTTTCAAAGTTTAAATTCAAAATTTAAAATTTTAATTTAAAAATTCAAAATCAAAATTCAAATATTATTTTATTTTTTATTTTTTTTATTTTCATAATTCAAATTCAAAATTTTAAATTTTAAAATCTAGAATTCAAATTTCAAAATCTAAAAAAAGACTTACAAATCCTCCAAATCTTAACAAAAATCCTACAAGAAAAAAGAAAAAATAAATAAAATCCTACCAATCCTATAATCCTAAAAGGCAATAACTAAAGATCCTAAAAAATCTTAAAGATCCTAAACTATTCTAAAAATCCTACAAGATCTTACAAATCATAAAAATAGTAAAAGATCTTACAAAAGAAAAGAAAGAATAAAAAGAAAATCCTACAAATCCTACAGAAGAAGAAAATAAAATCCTACTAATTTGAAACCAAAATCAAAATTTAAATTTTAAAATTCAAAATCAAAATTTTAATTTCAAAATTCAAATTCAAATTTCAAATTTCAAACTTCAAAATTTTAAAATTCAATATTCAAGATTTCGAATTCAAATTTCAAAATCTAAAAAAAGAAAAGAAAAAAAAAATTCGTACAAATCAAAAAAAAAAAAATCCTAAGATTTTTTTTTTTTTTTTAACAAAACTAAACACTCATAAAAATTAATCAAATTCCAATGTTTCCCTGGCAACGACGCCAAAATATTGATCGATTTTAAACTGTACCCTTGCAAGTGCACAAGATCGGTTGTAGCACGGTGAGATCAAGGGTGTCGAACCCACAGGGAAGCGTAAAATTTAATTAATTTCTATAAGCGTCAAATGAACCTAAGGAAGTACCAAAGGCGAGATCTTTATCACGATAAAACTTAACAACTACACAAGCATAAAAATAAAAAGATCTAAATAAAGTTTAAGCAAGGAAAACAATGAAAAATCAAACAACGATGAAAAGATGATCAAGGAGTCTGCTAACCCTAGATTTATAACTTTTCTACCATTAAACTTACAATTTCATAACAAATCAATACACCATCATTTATCTTGAAGGAAAATGAATCATAAGAAAATATGATTATCGATTCGGCATACCCTATCTAAAAACTATGACTCAGCCTATCATTGTGGTATGAATCATATAAAAAGTATAGTATATCTCAAAAGTATAAATCACGACAATGAGAATATAATCACTCTGCAGGCTAGATCGGCCTGCAGGAACAAACCTAGATGAAATGACCCGTTTATGGTCGTTGATAACCTAAGTCAACGGCCATAATTGAGCATTCAAAAGATATTCAATTAACACACTTTTTACCAGAATGATTCCATGATGAAGCTAAGAAATTATGGAGTTAATAATAAAAGTGTTACTTATCTGGGGATCGCATCCTCCTTGAATGAATGGTTTTAGCCGTTCATCTCCGATCCACACGCAAAGCATAGATCCAAAATCATCAAACACATTCTTTAATTTATTAAATATTTAGATCTTTTAGGAAAGGATCCGGAACCTTACAAAGCTTTGGTTCCTACTTATAAACTAATTATTATAAATTAAAACTAAGCACTAAAATAAATAAAGAAAAACCTAAGAAAAAGACTAAGAAAGTTGGCCAAGAAGGCCGCTAAAAGAAGCATTCCTAAATCCTAAGCACTGGCCTCTTTATATAGGGCTCGGATGAAAGAGTTTCCATATATAGGTCAATCGATTGAATTCCAAGATTCAATCAATTGAATTCAAATTTTGAATTGTGGCAAACTTATTTGAATTTAAATCTCAATCAATTGAAATCTAACTTTCAATCGATTGAAATCTAACTTTTAATCGATTGAGCCTGACATGTGGCATATCCATTCTCTTGCTTGTGGCTGGACCAATCGATTCTTATCATGGATTTTAGTGTTTCTATTGGCCCTTTGGTCCAATGCTCCCATATTGTCCTTAATTATACTCTTTTATGCGTTTGCAAGATCTAACGGTCACGAATACCTGAAACCACTAAAACTACATAATAGCCATCAGAATGCCTTCATTGGATAGTCAATTGTTGGTATTAGGGTGCGAAATATGGTCATATTTCAGTGCAAATCAACAGTATGTTATGTGTTACGTTTGTCGGCCACCCCTGTGACTGGATTAGGTGTATAAGTATGTTATGTTAAGGAGGGCATTATATTATAGTGGTAAGCTACTATGGTGACCTTCATATGATAGGTTCGAGCAACGACTCTGGCACAAGTCGTATTAAGATTTACGAGTATATAGGTGTGCTCATGCAATGTACAGATGCATGTATCGTTGTAAGAATAAGATATATTATGCTTTCGAGGTATGGTAAGATACGTTAGGATATAAGTGTGTCTAGATCATGGTCTTGCATTTAAGTTATGATATGGATTTTACGATGTAGATATATGACTTTGTCATTCTTTCATTCAATTATATTGCTATTGCTATTACTATTATTATTACTCACGAGATGCACCCACAATGCACCTGAGAAGTGTAGGGTGGATTGGTGGTGTATCCATTGAGTTGTGCGTTGTTTAGCAATTTAGCCCTCGTGACATTTATTATTTCAGCTGACTATATCGACGGAGTAAGCGTTGGCTATCCTATCCAAATCCTACTGACGTTGATCTCATCGACCACATGGACACAGTGTATTAGGAACCTTGGGCCGGTGATGTTGTAGGACATAAGAAGGATCTTGGTACTGATCTTGATCCGAGACTATTCTTTCTCGTTAGACAGATTCTTTTTCATTTCGGACTTTTAATGATTTATTGTTAGATATTTATTTTTTCCCGGATTTGTGGACATATATTGGATTCAGTAGTGCTTCATCAGTCATTTATTTCCTGCCCTGATTATCATCATTTATTAATGGCTTTCACGAATCTCATGGAACCATAATTGCGTGAGAACTCTAATTATGTATATGTCCGCTTAACATATATTGGATACGTGCTAGTCATAACACGGAATTCTAGGCCCTCGGGATGGGATAGAATTTTAAATCATGACAGAGTGGTATTAGAGATTTAGGCTTTACTCCCTTGAGGACTATGAAGAGTATGATCTTTGAAGATTGAAGATTTTGGATTTCGATTAACAATCTTGAGAGTTGATTTAATAAATCTAATATTAGATGAGATATAAGGAGATATAAAGAAATGATCTTTAAGGATTGGAAAATAATAGATGAAACTTATCCAAAATTCTACCCCATCCCGAAGGCATAAAATTTCGTGTTATGACCCGCACGTATCCCAAATATGATAAGCGGACATATATAATCAAAGTTCTCGCGTAATTATGGTTCCACAAGATCCATGAAAGTCATTAATGTCAAAACCCGGATTTCCACACTCAAAAATCCGTGCCATCGGATGGTCAATAAGACCGATCTCCGAACACACCGAACACTTGGCACAGCCACACACAAAGCGAAAACAAAGCATGCATTCTAACTAAGCAGATCGAGTAATCATAAGGAAAATAAATCTCCATTTCTATATAATGACAAAACCAAATGATTAATAAAAGACGGTTCTAATCCCATGCCAATCGCATGAATAAAAGAACTGAACCGAACCATCAGTGACAACAGTAGTCACCCAAAGATGGTTCATAAAAGGATACCGTATCAGACATAATTACATAAATCTATCTTATACTGGCCGGACGTACCAAGCCTTATAAAGAAAATATCTAAGTATGCAGTGCCAGTCCACTAAAAGAACTCGTCAGGAGAGGGCTCAGTCTCCTCCTCTAGCACGTACTCTGGGTCCTCAGGATCTATGTCCTCAGTCCCTCCATCAATACCTGTACCTGTGGCGTATAGTCGAGAGATGAGCTACAATCTAAGCTCAATAGAGAAATATAATTAACATGCATATCTCAAATCACATCACACACATCTTTCATGACATAATTCAAAGCACATTCTTTTTACTGAAAGTCATAATTTAAAAGCTGACAAAAACGAATTTCGGAAGCATATTTCAAAGTACACTTATCATGATTTCAAAGACTTGTTCTTACTGTACAAAACTTAAAATAATCACTTAAATATTTTCTCGAGCATATTTAGCATAGAGGGCCGCATAGATTTACCGATGGGAAACCCCACCATCAATCGGCGTTCAATGAATAATTCACACACATAGATTTATCCCAAGTCCCTACGAAGAGGCGACTGGGCCACACGAAGTATTACCACAGAATGGTAACCAAAGAACGGATATCCCGTCATACCGGATCACACTTATGAATATCCCGCCGTACCGGTCACAGTTATACCGCCGCGTCGGTAGGATATCACACATGAACCTTAAATCAACGAGCAAAATTTACATATAGTTTGTCACCGTGAGTTTGTGGTCATTTATAATAGTTCGAAGCTTTCAAAGCTTGCACACACATTTTATTCACATCCTGTTGATGTCACACACATATTTACATCAATTTAATGTCCCACACACATTTACATCCTTTTGATGTCACATACACGTTTCTGATGGCACACACACGTATTTTTTCTCTTAGTGCTCATACCACAGAATTCACATATTCAAGAGCTATGAATGAAATTCACGCTACCACAAGGACAAAGTCGTACAACACATATACTCTTATCATATGACTACATACATGCTTATTGTAATCGAATGCGCATGTTACAAAGTTTTCCCTACCTCGACGAGAAGCTAAGACGAAGACATCTCAATCCAAGCTAGCCTCTCACACACTTGACCAGTTCATACCTAAACACATCACATCATAGCCCATATATCAGAAATGACATAAAATGGAAAGATGTAAAGTCTCCCGAAAGTCCTCTCATCAAAACAAAATAAAATCTTGAATCTGCCTAAATCGATCGATCGATTCCCAATTCGATCGATCGATTCCCAAATTGATCGATCGGTTTCTCAAATCGATCGATCGATTCCCAAATCGATTGATCGGTTTACTCATAAACAAATCCTCATCCTGTCGACTTCACTAGGAACCTGTCGACCTACTTCGATCGATCAATTTCCCTTAACACACTCACTGTTTTTCACAAATCGATCGATCAGTGTTTGAATCGATTGATCAATTTACAAATTGATCTATCAAAATTAATTTCAATCGATCAGTTTCTTTAGAAATCTTCATACTTTCACTCTTGACAAAATCGACCGTTCGGTCACTTATTTCGATCGATCGGTTTTGCCAGATTTCTCACATTCATGATTTCTAACTTCTCAAACTCATTTTCTTACTTCTATATTCCTATTCTTCTAATTTCTCATCCACATGCTAAATAAAAATATATACACATATAAATCATAACTAAATCATAATTATTCTTACCTTTGGTTTGATAGATTCCTCGATCCACGTGCTCACATTTCAGCTAGGGTTTTAGAGGTTGAATTTGGGGATTTCCTTCGATCCCATATCCATAATTTCACACGCAGGTTCAACCCTTGCACACACACTCACAAATTCAAAGCTCCCTTTCTTCTCTCTCTTCTCATTAACTCCTTCTCAACAACCTAAGGTAAGAGAAATAAATTCTCTTCTCATTTTAACTTTTATACTTAAAGGCATACATTTGGGTGTCAAGCCAATACACTGAACCTCGGTGTATCTCACATCATCTAATGGTCATACACTTCCTATTTTCATTCTTTCTCATTCAAAAACCCAAGCTAACTGAATTTACTTTAATATTTTTATTTTTCTCAGGTGTGTGACCAGTCGGGCATGCACATCGAGACGGACTGTTCAAAGGTCAAAATTTTTGGGACATTACATTCTCCCCTCCTTAAAAATTTTCATCCCCGAAAATTAACTAAGGTTGTTTGGTTTCATAGTGGGTTGTCGCTCTCTATGGAGTCATGCACACATACACACAAGATACTTAATAACGATAATGGTTTCCCCCTTTAGAGAACCCAATCCTTTAATGAGGACTTAACAAGTCATAACTTATATAAAAAATTCTAACCAAGGATAGACCAAACACCTAACAAATTAACCAAGTATAAAACCTCGCACACATCACATTACATTCACCATGACATGCAATGGAATCACACTCATTCAATTAATACGGGTTGATTTAACCCGTCCATCGCACTTGCACAAAACCCATGCACAATCACATAACATCCACAGAAATTCATATGCAATTACTAACATGTCATAGCTGATTGTAAATTTACTATGGATCCACATCCAAAAAGTTATATACATCATTCAAAGGTGGCAACCATGCCACAATAGTTCAACCATTCCAAAAGTGGCAACCATGCACAATAGTTCAAGGACTTACGTCCAATTTACCCTGTCTTAATTACAAAATTTTAAAAAGAAACATTCTGAACACCGAAAAGTATATACCCATGCCCCATAGAATATCCGCTCAAACTATCGTGTCACCAGGTTGCTCATCGTCCCCATTAGGTCCGCCAGTGCCTGAACTCAATGCCTCCGGAATCCGCGCTCGTGTCATCGCCATGCGTTGTAGATAATCGTCTGGGTACATAAAGTGCATCATCTTGGCAAGCAAAGCATCATTGTAGTCCAACCGACGACCCATCAGACGATTGTTCTCAGTCATTTGACGGGTGCTCTCAGCCATAAGGGTGAGAATATCATCAATACTCGCCGTAGAGGTACGCTAGGGTGGTGGTAGCACACGGATCTGAGCACGTCACTGAGGTGGAGCTGTAGCGGCCAGCTGATCCTGAACTGGTGCATCTCGAGTTGGCTGCTCTTGGTCTTGTGGGGCATCTGGTGCAACATGTGGTTCGAGTAGTCCTTGTTCTTCTTCCTGCGGTCTTTTAACCAATCGGTTATAGGTTTTATTCCATTCCTTCATAGTGTAGGGCTTGACATTATCCGTCAATCTTGGCTCATCTTATGAAATTGTGTACGCAATGCTACCGACGTAGTCCTTAATCATGATAGAAATAAGTTGGGCATATGACATCTCATCAACGGGTTTTGCCGCCCCTTCTAGCATCTTTCCCTTAGCATATTTTAAACCCTCAAAAATGATTTTAGGTGCACTGAACCATCGACCATTAAATGCAAGAAACAACACCTGTTGTATCTCTCCACGTCTCTCAGTCTTATGCCTTAATAGATAAAAATTATACTTGAAAATGGTATCAAGCATCCACATATCACTCGGTAAATCCACTCTTTTTTATCACTGAACTAGACCCCTGCCTGCCTTGGGTCATTTGTTCTTTTACAATTTCAAAATCTACGGTGTCTGAAAAAGGTTCTTGTAATCCAATCTCAGTATCGTACTTCACATAACACTCCATGGCATCGGCAACATCGTCATATGTAAACTTGTACTCTCTACCATCAATTTTCGTACAAAGGGTTTTCGGTTTGTTACCCTCATACATATTTTGATAAAATAATTGCACTAAGCGAGGGTAATAACATTCATGAAATGGCTCGAGTATATTGTCTAATCCGGCCTTGTGGATGTACTCACAGGCCCACTGCGTCTCACCCTGCTTCGTAAATAGTGTCTTATCAATGCTCCACTCAGGTTCAAAACCCTTCGAAGCCCACCACTCGTTGGGCTGCTCACGTGGTGGTGGTGGTTGTTGTTGAGGTGGTGGCTATTGCGGTGGTTGCAAAGAGCCAGCTTGTGATGAGGGTTTCTTCGAAGTGGTGCTCTTCAACGCTTGTCGAGTTTTAGGTGCCATTGATACCACAACAATTAAAGAAACTAGGGTTTACTTAGAAACTAAAAGAAACTAGGGCAAAAATGAAGAAATCTGAATTTCTATCTCCAAAAGTTTATGATTTACCTTTTTCGAAGTGATTTGATGTTCTTCTTGCGAAGGATCGACTCCAAATTGTGTTTAATCAAAGTCTTGAAGTCTCCAAGCAAGAGCCCAAGAAAAACCACCAAGAGAAAAAAACAAGTTTCTAATTTTTTTTGAAGCTGAAATCTCACGACCCATATATAATATCAAAATTGATTGATCAATTTTAAAATCAATCGGTTGGTTTCCCTCTTAAATGCACTAGTCGACAATTTCGATCAGTCGATTTCAAATCGATCGGTCGATTCAAAATTTTGATCGAAAGGTTATTTCGTTGGATCAATTTCCTAAATCGATCGGTCGAAATGCCCAATTCGATCTGTCGATTTTCATAAGCTTTCCATTAGTTCAAAATTTGCTCTCTATTTTTGAAATTTTGTTCAATCAGTGTTCATTTTGATCGAACGATTTAAAATCGATCGATCGATTTTAATTTTGATCAATCGTTTTTCACAAACATAGCCTATTTCTCAGTCCTGTCAAATCGATCGATCGATTTAGGTTTCAATCGGTCGATTTTGACAGAAAACTCTAAAATTTGCATTTCCAATTCAAATTGATTACAACTTCTCTAACTTTCATGCAATTGATCCTTACATGTTCATCAAGCTAACTATTATATATCAGAATTCAAGTTTACGTTCTCAAAAGAAATGTACAACTTTGACACTCTTCTCAACTCTCAATGAACAATTGAGGGTATTGATCACGGATTTCCGCCTCGCGCTCCCAAGTAGCTTCCTCCACGACATGATTCTGCCACTTAATAAGCACTAACAGAATTCATTTCTTACGCAACATTTGTTCTCTCCAGTCAAGTATCTGAACCGGTTCCTCTCTCATGGTCAGATCTTCATAAATCTCAATCAGTTGATCATCAAAGATATGTGTAGGGTCCTTCACATATTTCCTCAACATAAATACGTGAAACACGTTGTGAACCCTATCAAGTTGTGGGGGTAAAGCGATTCGGTATGCTACTTCACCAACTCGACCCAAAATTTCATACGGTCCTAAATAGCGTGGGCATACTTTCCACATTTTCCAAAGCCAATCACACCCTTCATTGGTGAGATCTTAACAAACACATGATTGCCTATTTGAAAGTCAATACTTATTCTCTTTATGTCTGTAACTCTTTTGCCTACTCTGAGCTGTCTTTATTCTATCACGTATCAGACGAACGACCTCGGCATTGCTCTCAACAATTTTCGAACCTAATACAAACTTTTCGACGGTGTCTTCCCAATTGATCGGTGATCTACACTGCCGTCTATACATTGCTTCATAAGGTGCCATGCCGATACTTGTCTGAAAATTGTTATTCTATGCAAATTAGATCAACGGTAAGTGTTTATCCCATGATCCCCAAAAATCAAGCATACACGCTCTGAGCATATCTTCTATGATTTGATTCACTCATTCTGTTTGTCCATCTATCTGTGGGTAAAATTTTGAACTAAAATCCAATCGTGAGCCTATTCCTTCTTGAAACTTTTGCTAAAACTTTGAAGTATACAATGGGTCATGATCTGAAATAATACTGGTTGGAATACCGTGCAATCAGAATATTTCCTTTATATACATCTCTGCTAGTCTGTTTGCCATATACATTGTGTTGTATGGCAAGAAGTGAGCTAATTTGGTTAGTCAATCAACAACCACCCAAATGACGTACTTTTTTACTGTTCGTGGTAATCTCAATATGAAGTCCATAGAAATTGACTCCCATTTCCACTCTAGTATTAGCAAAGGTTGCAATAGACCTGACGGATGTCTATGATCTACTTTCACTTGCTGACATACCAACCACTTTGAAACATACTCAGCAACATCTTGTTTTAAACCTCTCCACCAGTAGTTCTTCTTCAGATCCCGGTACATCTTGGTACCACCAGGATGAATGACATACTTAGACTTATGAGCTTCGTCTAAAATAATTTGCCAAAGATTGATATCAATCGGTATACATAGACGTCCCCTGAATAAAAGTGATCCATCTTCCTTGATGGAGAAATCTGGTTTACTGCCATCAAGCCCACCCTGTCTGATCGTCACCAATTCAGTCTCTTTCATCTGTAACTCATGAATGTGATCGAAGATCATCGGTCGAATAGTGATGTTAGCCAATAAGGTTCCTAAAGCTTGTACCTCGATCTTCGAATCATATAAGGAAAGATCCTATAGCAGTTTTTATCTTCGGATCCCCATAACAAGGCTAGACAATAGCGCCGACCTCTTCTGACTCAAAGCATATGCAACAACATTTTCCTTGCCTGGAGGATACTGAATGGAGCAATCATAGTCCTTGAGAAATTCCATCCATCTCCATTGCCTCATATTTAGTTCCTTTTATTATGGGGATCCAAAGATGGAAACTGCTAGAGGATCTTTCCTTATATGATTCGAAGATCGAGGTACAAGCTTCAGGAGCTTTATTTTGAGAAATTTCATCCATCTCTGTTGCCTCATATATAGTTCCTTCTCTGTAAATAGGTATCGAAGGCTCTTATGATCCGTGAATATCTCAAAGGTCTCTCCATACAAGTAGTGTCTCCATATCTTCAATGTAAAGATTACTGCTACTAGTCCCAAGTCATGTGTTGGGTAATTTTTCTCATGGTCCTTAAGCTGTCTCGACCCATAAGCAATAACCTTCTTATCTTGGTTGAGCACACAACCTAAACCACTATGTGAAGTGTCACTGTATATAGCAAACCCTCCACCGCCTGAAGGTATAGCCAACACCAGTGTTATAGTTAACCTCTTCTTGAGCTCCTGAAAACTCTTCTCACACTCTTCAATCCACTAAAACTTCACATTCTTCCTTGTAAGTTTCGTGTGCGGTCCTGAGATCTTTGAAAATTCCTCTACAAATCTTCTGTAATATCCAGCCAGACCAAGAAAACTGTGAATCTCAGTCATAGTCTTTGGTTATTCTCATTCTAATACTGTCTCGATCTTTACTGGATCTACTGTAACACCTTTCTCTGAGACAATATGTCCCAAGAAACTCACTTTTTCTAACTAAAACTTACACTTGCTGAGTTTGGCATATAGTCGGTGCTCACATAGTGTCTATAAAGCAATTCTCAAATGTTGTTCATGCTCCTTCTTGGTTTTCGAGTAGATGAGAATGTCATCTACGAATACAACTATACAAGTGTCAAGGTGTGGTTTAAACACCTAATTCATTAAATCCATGAATGAAGCTGGTGCATTAGTCAACACAAATGACATCACTAAGAACTCGTAGTGTCCATATCTTGTTCTGAATGTCGTCTTCTATATATCCTCCGCTTTAACCCTCAATTGATGATATCCAGATCTTAAGTCGTTCTTGGAAAAGAATCTCGCACCCTATAACTAATCAAACAAATTGTCTATCCTAGGCAAAGGGTATCGGTTCTTGATTGTCAATTTGTTCAACTAACGGTAGTCGATGCATAATCTCATCGACTCATCCTTTTTCTTCAAGAACAAGACTGGTGCTCCCCAAGGAGACACACTAGGTCTTACAAACTCTTTATCCAATAGTTCTTGTAACTGCTCCTTCAATTCTTTCAACTCAACAGGAGCCATTCGATATGGTGCTTTTGATACAGGCTTCGTTCCTGGTGCTAAGTCGATAGCAAACTCTTCTTCTCTATCTGGTGGCAATCTCGGCAACTCATTCGAAAATACATCTTAAAACTCATGAGCAATCAAAATTTTTGATATCACATTCTTCTCTTCCTGTTGCTCTTTTAGAAAAGCAAAGTATCCACTGCACCCCTTCTTCATTAAATGTTCTACTCGGACTGCGGAGATAAGCAGTACAAATGTCGATCGCATTCCTAAAAACTTGACGGTCTACCCCCATTGGGTCTAAAAGTAACCATCTTCCTCTGACAATCAACCTTGGACCATGCGTGGATAACCAATCTATGTCAAGGATTACATTGAATCCTTGTATATCCAATAGGATCAAATCGACCACTAACTCAAGATCCTCATAATCCCTGATAACAACCCTGACTGATCGACACACGGTGTCAATACTGACTGCACTTCCCGTTGGAACTGACACTTCCAAAACAAAATTCAATGTCTCGGGAATGACTTTTACTTTCTTCGCAAACTGCGGGGTCATGAACGATTGAGTAGACCCAAGGTCTATCAACACTCTTGCTTCATAACAAAGGTAATCATCCTTACTATACAGTTGTAACGTACCTAAGTAACACACGTATTTAATTAATTACTTATGCGTCAAAGTGAAATATATAGACATTGCAATCTAAAGACTACTTCTACAATTGATGCACTTTCTCTATCTAAAATTTTAATCAATGATATACATCTTGAATTTAAACCAAAATTTCACCTTGAATGATGTCATTATTGTTTTGGGCATCCTAAGCCATAACAGCATTTGCACACCCTTGTACAGTAAGCCTCATTGTCCTGATAGGCCTAGGCATCGCTGCTGATGTTGTCCTCTCCTTCTTTAAATCTGAGCAATCTCTAATCATATACCCCATCTTCCCACACTTAAAACATCCACTCGTACCTCTTCTGCAATCTGAGGTCTTGTGAGACTTGCCACATCTAGCACACGTCTCAATCGGTGTAGATGATACTGCTCTAGAGAAACCCTGGATAACTGATACTCCCATAGTGGTCGCAGGGCCCTCATAACGGAAAGGTCTCACCGATGTAGGCATAGGTGGCCTAGAGAAATTTGTCGGTGCAGGTAGTCTCAGAACCGGTGCTATAAATCATGGCTTTTTGTTCACCGGCTCGTAGTTACTGGGTCTGCCCTGACCTACCTTGCCCTTTTTTTGTTGGTCCCGTCTTTTAAACATCTCATCTATATTCTTCTTAGCTACTAGTGCTTTTCCCATAACTGCCCCATAGGTCTCCAACTCAAATACGGAGATCCTATCTCGGATAATCGACCTTAAATCGCTTGTAAACTTGTTGGCCTTCATCAATTCAGTGGCCACATATTTAGGAGTAAATCTTGACAACCGAGTAAACTTTGTGTCGTACTCTCATACGAATATTGCTCCTTATTCTAAAGTCATGAACCTTGCTGCCATCTAGTTCTTGGCTTCTTTCAGGAAATACTCCTTGTTGAATATCTCAACAAACTCATTCCATGTCCACAATCCATTTGGATTGTCTTGTTCTCTCATTCTCAAAACTGACTTCCACCATGGATTGGCTTCTCCCTCCAATTGAAATGAGGCCCAGCTCACTTTCTCCTCTTCTGTGCAAGGTAATATCCGGAGGAGCTTCTCAATTTGGTTGAGCCACTTCTCCGCCTCAAGCGGATCCATCTACCCATAGAAGCTAGGAGGTTTCAATCTCCTAAACTCAATGAATGATGAGGGCAGTGGTGGCATAAGAGGTGGTGTTGGAGGTTATTGTTGATGGCCAGTGGTATTGTTTGTAGCCATCAATGCTGTCTATTGAGCCATGGCATTTTCCACAACCTCCATGACTTGCGCCATTCTCTGCCTCTCCTCTCTATCTTCTCTTTTTCGATTTCTCTCTTTCGAAACATTTTCTTCTGGAATCTCCCTATTACCAACTAGAACTCTATGTGAATGGGTAGGAATCTCATCCCCACTTCTCAAGTTTCATCTTCCATGGCCTCTTGGTCGCCCTTAACCTCTAGTGGACATGACTGTAGACACCCAAATTTGGCTCAAGGCCCGATCAAAACACATTTCGAGAGAGGCACACTTTCGAGCTTCCGATGGCATGTATCAAACCCTTAAGAACCTTCTCAAAACCTTAGGAACCATCCCAAACCCTTAGAGCCTACCCCGAATCCCTCAGAACTTACCTCGAACCTTTAGAAACCAATCCCGACCTTTAGAACCCATTTTGAACCTAAACTTAACCTTCTCAAGTAATGGATGAAGAAGGGTGCACTGGGACTGGCTGAGATCTTCTACTATGGTCAAATCATATACCATTGACAAGTAAAAGTCTCAAACTTTTCGACAAGCCAAGAATCACCCCAATCGAAGTTGTACGTAGAAAGATATGGCATTCTGAAGTTTGAGACAAATTAGGGTCTTGAGGTGAGGACCCCTAGGGTTTTTATGCAAGTAATACTTGCGCCAGGACATTTCTCCCCAGAAATGGCTTGGCATAAGTAATAGTTACGCCAAGCACATGTGGGTCCCACCTCGAGCAGTCAACTTCCCAAAACCCTGTTTGACATTGTTTTACTATACATAAGCTTGGCGCATTTATTAGTTGCTTCAGGCTTAGCTATAGTAGCCCTAGTTTTCTGCTCAAATTTTGAGAGCGGGGTTTGATTTATTGACCATCTTGATCCCCTGAGTTTGTTTCACTTGTTCCGTTGCACCCTTTCCTATTATATGTGTAACCCTTAAGTGGTTTGAAACACTAACCTATCATCCACCATTGGAGCTAGTCTTCACACTTTTCAATGCTCCAAAAACCCTAGAAAACTTAGATGGCTAGATTACCTAATTCTTAATCTAATTTAGCCTCTAAACACCCCCCTAGCCTCTCCTTTTCCTATAAATAGAGAGGCACCCCTCCCTTTGAAAGGGCTTGAATTTTTGAAAAAAAATGAGATTAAGAACTCCCTCTCTCCCCCCTCCCTTAGTGCCCTTTTGCATACAAATTTTAGAACTTCAAAGCTACCCTTAGACCATGCCTTTCATCAAAAACCTCTTAGTTTAGGTGTGTGCTACCCCCTAGCCTTCCCTCTCTATCTCTTACCTGTCAAGCCCTAGGAGCTAGAACCCCAGTTCTAACCATACAAGCCATCGGAAGCTCATTGAAGCACGTCTACGCAAGGTCCACAGCAGTTCAACAAGGGCCCGAGAGCTCTGGCTCTCCCCTCTATTCCTCTACCTTCTCGATTTTTTCTCTATCCTCGCATTTGTGCCGTTACACAGTCAAAATTTTGGTAGGAACGGAGGGGCACAAATAGGATCTTAGTGCCTTAAAGGCAAGAGAAAGGGCTTTTTGCTTCTTTATTTTTATTTTTGTTTTGGCCATAAGTAAAGACCACATTAAGCAGGTTGATCGGGTGCCTAACACCTTCCCGATCGATAATCGAAGCCCCTACCCAAGAGCCTTTGGTGTAGTCCGGTGATTCAGAGTCATATTTGTGGCACTTCGGTGCTTATAAAAATTTATTTGGGTTTCCCGGGACACCGAAAGCTCCGGGTGGCGACTCTAAATTTTTTTAGGAGAGTGCGCATCGTCACAACGAGATCGTCACGATTCCCACGGTTGCACAGATGGCGACTCTGTTGGGGAGTAGCTAGTAGAGCTTCCCCTTGAATTTGGCCTTTTATTTTTCATTTTACTAACCTTTTTGCTATTTTTTTACTGTTTTTACTCACCCCAATGATTACGTCATTTTACCCGCCCCTACTTTTACATCATTTATGAGCCTTAGCTGATTGGTGGGCCTACTTGCGCACCATATTTAAATTCCTTTATTTTTCAGTCATTTTGGTGTCTTAGCCGATTGGCGGGCCTACTTACGCTTTGCATTTAATTTCCTTTACATTTTCGTCTTTTAAAGCGCCTTAGCCGATTGGCGGGCCTACGTGCGCATTTAATTTCAACAAATATATACTATCAATGGATGCTGGCCCATAGAGGCGGCACGGGACTATCACCCCCGGTCTTTGAACTTTAAGAAAACTCCCATAAAATTAAAAAATTAAAATTGAACCAACAAGGGGGACTTAATCAATTTTTCCAGGATAGATTTTTACGGGTTGGGTCTTTCTAGGCACAATACAACGTCCCGATTCTTAGTACAGCGGTAGCTCCTAGTGGTGATGATCTGAAAAAGTTCCAGCCCACCTAGTACCTAAGAAAGTGCTTGCGCTGGAGGTATATCGGGTGGGTAACCTTCTCGTTACTTAGCCTAAAACCCGTGGGAAGTGAGTATTAGCGGACCCACACCGGCCTTGTATCCCTTAGGTTCGGTGAGGAGAGACCCATTGCAATCAAGAGACCAGTCCTCGGAAGCATTGCTTCCAGAAAACCAACAGAAAAGACCAAAATCCGGGCTGATGTTCTACTGTCAAAGCAATTGCCCCCACACTTTATACCTGGCGCATCTATTACATGCGCCAAGCCTGGAATCCCCAGATTTGCATTGGCACATGTAATAGTTGTGCCAAGCATTATCTGGCCTAAGATTGGCTTGGCACAGGTAATTCAAGTGACCAATGTGATTTGTTCCCACCGGATAGTGCAGCCCCAGTCTGTGGCCTATCACACCTTCCCAGAATTCCTGATTAGTGATTTTAGTACCTCTGTTTATGCCCCGTAATTTTTGGCACCCAATACACCCCCGTTGGTCAAAGGAAGGTGACTTCTTTTTTACCCGTTCTGGGGGATCGGGTTGTTTGGATCGATTTTCATGCCTTCAATAGATCAAAGGATTTCCCTTTGATTCTTCTGAAGCGCTTCGGAGTCTTTGCCGCGGGACCTATTTAGGGTACGAAAGCCACCCAAGATGGGAATTCAAAAGCCTCAGAATCCTTAAATCATTTCCATTTTACAAAATTTAAAAATATATATAAATAAGTCAAAAACCCAAAAATAGAGATCTGTGACGCCGGCACAACAGCATCATCTTATCCTCTGGCATCCCGTAGGGAAAGAAGGAGGAAACTTTATGGGCCCCACCCGAGGCACCTGTACCCTACCAGATACCGAGCCATGTCGCGGGCGGTGGATCTGGCATACGCTGATCCCAACTCATCCCCGCCACATTCTCCAACTCACTCCCATGCAGAGGAGATGTTCATGACCATTCCCCTCACCCAATCCTCTTTCACCGTTACCGGCCCATTTGGCGCCCCCATTTTCCCATCTACCACCTCCTAAAATGCCCAAAACCCAACCCCCATTTCACATCATTTTCCCAAACCATCCCATTTCCCCGTCCATGGCCATTCCCAATCCATCTCAACTTCCACCCACACCCATTCAAAACCTGACCCAATCCTCCACCTTCACCAATATACCCTATTTCTCATCCGCCCGACGCATACCCAATCCACCCGCATCTACCCATGCCGCATCTGATTTTACCAATCCCCCATACATCCCTTCATCTACCCAAGTCATGCCCATTTTAACCAGGGCCATGACCAGCTTTTCTCTCTCATCTCCACATCCATACTGGCCCCATCCCTCATCATCCCAATATATACCCAATCCCCCCACATGCACCCATGCCCCACCTAATTTCTCTAACCCACCCCATGTCCTACCACTTACCCAGGTCATGCCCAATTTTACCGGGGCCATGTCCAATTTTCCCACCGCTTCCATCCCATTCATACCCCAAATACCCTTAAATGCACCCCATCCATCCGATTCCTCTCCATTGGCTATGATGGAGGAGATGGTCCAAGCCTACACTAGATGGAAAGGCTCCCATGACATCTCCTCTCACCCACACCCCACATCCATGAACCCCTCCCATACACTATCAAGCCTCCATGCTTTATTCCCCCATGTTCCCCATCAACCCCCCATCATCCATACCATCCAAACCCTCACTACCCAAAACCTCCAAGGCCTAATGGCCCAAACCCCCATCACCCAGACCCATCAGGGGCCCATGACCCATATGTATCCCAGGGCCCAATGGGCCAAACTCATTAAGGCCCAATGGGTCAGACCCAACATGCCCAAAGCCTCATGGCCCGACCTTCCCAAGGGTTTATGGCCCAACCTTCCCAAGGCTTCATGGCCCAAACCCATCAAAGCTCTTTTCCCTGCCCCCAAGCCCAACAAGGCCCAAACCTTGAAGCCTCACACCCATACCCTTCAGAAGTCCTCCAAAATTTCAATTACCCACAACCCTCGTACCCAACTCAAACCCATGCCCTGCATCAACCCCAATTTACCCATGTCCCTACACCTCAAAGCCATCTCCAAGCTTTTCCCCATGCCCAAGGGCCCCATCTGACCCAAAACTTAACTTCCACTCACCCCATCACCCAGAAAAATTTCCTTCGCATTCAATGGTCTCATCCGACCCCCATTCAGTCCATGCAACAACAACAGGAGAATCTAGCCCTCACTGCACCATATGTAGACCAGTAGTATGAAGAGGACAAGATTAGGAACAGTGGGGCTTATGCCGGGGCATTACCCAACATTAATCCTCCTCCCATAATAACCCGCCTGGTAGCACAGAGTGAAGCAAGACCTACTGCTAAGAAGATAACCCCCATGTCTAAGGAATCAGAGCAGTTAAAAGAGCAGCTAGACAAAATTCAGAAGCAGCTATTGAAAATGGGTGGAGCTGAAATCCATGCCACTAATTTCTCAGACTTGTGTTTATTCGCTGAGGTCCCCTTGCCCCTAAAATTCAAAATGTCAATTTTTGATAAATACAATGGCACTGGCAATCTCATTACACACTCAAGTCTTATTGTGGGGGCATGTGCCAGACTACTAATAAAGGTCTTTCAGAAAAGTTTAACTGGTCCGACTTTGAGATGGTTCACATCCCTAGAACCATCTATTATAAAGACATGGAAATATCTTACTCATCTGTTTTAGGAGCAGTATGTCTACAATATAGACATTGAACCATGCAAGTCAAACTTGGCCCAATTGAAGTAGAACCCGAATGAAACCTTTAGCGATTACTTAGGGCATTGGAGAGCATTGGCAGCTCAGGTGAGAAACAAAATACCTAATGACGAACAAATTGAGATGATTTCAAAGAATACTTTGCCAGTGATCTCAAACTTCCTCATTTACTAACAGCAGTCCAGCTTTGCTGATTTGGTGAGGAACGCGAAGATGCTATCAGGGAAGATCGTCTAAGCAAGAACGTACCCGATGGAACTAGCAGGGTTAGGAGGTTCTCGGGGCAGAGGAATGAGAAAAGAGCAGGGGCAGAATATTGCCAACACCCGGCCTAACACTAATATAACTCCATTCTAATTTAAAGCTGCCCAGTCAGCTCTAGTCGGAACCAAGCCAATGCAAAGACCCGGGAATGGGCAGGGAGCGCAGATGACTCCAGAGCAGAGAGGGGCCTGCTATGATCGAGTTTTTATACCCTTAGGAAAATCATTGAATGTACTTCTGCCTTTATTAATAAAAAAGGGATTAGTCACGGCTCTCCAATCATGACCTCCTCTAAATCTCATCCCAAGGAACTATGACCCTAATACTCACTGTAATTTTCATTAGGGTCCGGGTCACCCAACTAATCACTGCTTTCCATTAAAGCACGCAATACAAGATTTAATTGAGGTCGGGAAGATTATTCCACCTACACCTTCCCAAGTGAATCAGCACTCGAACATATATCAAGCACCGTTGCCCCCACACCCTCTCAGTGGGGCAGGTCCGAGACCCATTGTCGGTATGATCGAGGAGGAGGATGAGGAATTTTAATTTGATCCATCGAATTACATCAGTGACCGAGAAAGTTTTATAGAACCAAGGCAAAGAGTTTAAGAAGAATGAAGTATTGGGGTGATTAAGCCCTTGAATTTGTCAGATTATTTACCCAACCCTGCACCCCAAATTGAACCCTTAGATCTTAGGGCTTACTTCCCATTACCCACTCCTATGAACTATGTACAAATTAATGCCTATCATCCGTACACTGCCACCCCCACCAATTACCCAATAGCCCTTCATGTCCCCCAGATCCCACCACCACCTATTAATTATGAATGGTCCACCCCTACCCCATTACCCCCAACATAACCACCTGCAAACCTCATCACCCCAACCTGACCTACTTTCGCCACTTACCCATCGAGCACAGAGATAAACCAGATCTTACCCACCCTTCCTGAGCCATCAGTACAAGTGCATCAGATACTGGCAGCCACTCCATTTTAGATTTTGGGACCAATTTATAATCCTCATCATGTCCCGCTCAGTTAGGAATAGATGAATGTCAATGCCGGCAGCAGTAGAGAATAGGCAGTGGACTTCGTCACTAGGTCTGGGAAAATTTCCAAGCAACTAGATGCACCAATACCGGCACCTGCACCAGAGGGAAAGAAAGATAGTGCAGTGAACCCGTTCGAGAAAATGAGTAGAGAACATATACTGGAGACTCAGCTGAGAAGAATGCCAGCTCATATCACAGTCTGGGACTTTTTTATGACATCCCCACTTCACTTTCAAGCACTAATGGGGGGCGTTAAAGAATGCACATGTATCTCTTCAGGTGAGCCCAAATGAAGTTGGGCAGATAATTGGACAGGTGATGGCTCCCAATGCCATTTCATTTTTAGAAGCTGATTTATCGGAAGAGGGAAATGACCACTCAAAATCCCTCAACATCACTGTGGATTCCAGAAATATGATAATCCTCTTGGTATTAATTGATAACGGGCCTGCACTGAATGTATGCCCTCTGAGAACAGATACGAAGATTGGAGTAGATTCATGCATGTTGAGACCTACGAGAACTAGTGCCAGAGATTTCGATAACACGAGAAGGGAGAAAATGGGAGAAGTTGACCTTGAGCTGGTGATTTGGCCAATGACCTTCTCCATATTATTTCAAGTAATGGATATCAAGTCCTCATTCAATTTATTATTGGGGCACCCATGGTTACACGAAGTTGGAGCGATACCATTGATGTCGCATCAGAAGCTCAAGTTTATATCCAGAAAAAAAGTTATCACCATAATAGGAGAGGGGCACAATGAGAAAGAAAAGGCCACCCACAACATTGAGAACCCAAAGGTGCTGGATGTGCCTTACACGGCAGAAGATACCGACCTCCATAGTTTTGAATACGAGGTATCGGTTGTAGTCCCAAATCCCTCGAAAAGCATCATTTTAAGAACCAGAGGCAAAATGGTAGTAGCAGTGGCCATGCTCCAAAAATTGGGGCTATCAAAAAGGTAAAGGACTAGGGCCCAAACTGCAAGGCAGTAGAGAACCAGTCACTGCCAAAGGCGGACAGAAGGTTAGATTCGGGCTAGGTTACAAGCCCACAGAAGAAGGGGTCCGATAGGCCAAAGAGAAAGCCCGAGCCGCAGCAGCTGCTAGAACCCGAGGAATCAGCTTAGAGGAGAATCCCTCTCCTAGGCCTCACATCAAAGATTCATTTGTGAGCATTGGGGTTGTGAAAGTCAATCGGAATGGGGTAACTCAAATAACCCCACACAAACCCATGGCACCTATTCACCTCACCAATCCCCAGATTATCCCTCCCAGCCTGGAAATAGACCTGGCCGCATTGTCTCTCTTTGAGGAATGATATTCCATACCTGCACAATCTCCCCCTATGGTAAACCACCACAGGACTATGCTGACATTTGAGGATAGAATCTCAGACGATTCCATGATCGGCATGATGGAGGCTGACTCCAAAGAGCCATATCAGTCAGCACCCTCCATCCAAATCCGAACAGGTAAAGGAGTGGCATCTTAGGTACGCAATTGGGCGTCTGTGCCCCAAACTCTGGAAGCAGCAGGTGGCCTAAAATTTGGTACCGATTTCCTAAAAAAAAATAACCTGTAAAAAGTGAGATGAGCCCTTGCCAAGCAATACCGTGTATATATAAGGACTTGCTCTGCCAAGAGCCCATTTTCGAAGAAAACAAAAATCCCAAAAACATAGAAAAAATACAAAACCCAAAAATATTGTCCTTTAAAATTTTGAAAAAAATTAAAGAAAAAGATGCCTTAATCAAGAATCCAGTTCCACATGAGGAGCTTCCCAATGAACTCCTAGAACGGTTTGCCGACTTTGAGCACGGCCCTACCCCTATTATTGAAGAAACCGAGGATGTCAATCTGGGTACTGATGAGATTCCAAGAATTACCATGATCGAAACATCACTGTCTCCTGAGGAAAGAAAAAGCATAATTGATTTCCTTCGGTCATATCAAGACGTCTTTGCATGGACATACGAGGACATGCCTAGTTTGGACACCGATTTGGTCGAGCATGAGTTGCTACTCTACCCGATATCAACCCGGTCAAGAAGAAGTTGAGACGACTCCAACCCGAGTGGATACTGAAAGTCAAGGATGAGATCATCAAGCAATATGTTGCAAGATTCCTCATGGTCTCTAAATACCCCATGTGGTTGGCCAATATCGTTCCAGTGCCGAAGAAGGATGGAAAGGTCTGTATGTGCATTGATTTTAGAAACCTCAACAATGCAAGCTCAAAGGATGATTTTTCGCTGCCACACTTCGACATCTTGGTCTATAACACTGCTAAACACGGGATGCTTTCATTCAGGGACGAATTCACCAAATATAATTAGATCAAAATGGCAGAGGCGGACTGAGAGAAGACAGCGTTCGTCACTCCCTAGGGAACTTTCTGCTATAGGGTTATGATATTCAGGTTGAAGAATGGCGGCGCAACATACCAGAGAGCTATGACTGCACTATTCCATAATATGATGCACCAAGAAATCGAGGTATACATCGACAACATGATCGGTAAGTCACCGGAGAGAAGTGACCATTTGATAAACCTCCAAAAGCTGTTTGAGAGGCTGAGAAAATATAGGTTGCGGCTAAATCCTCATAAATGTGCATTCGGCACTATGTCAGGGAAACTATTGGGCTTCATTGTCAGCAGAAGAGGCATCGATGTCAACCCATTCAAAGTGAAAGCTGTCACAGAAATGCCACCACCATCTACCGAGAAAGAGGTCAGAGGATTCTTGGGCAGGATACAGTATATCAGTTGGTTCATTGCACAACTCACTCCTATCTGCACGCCGATCTTCAAGCTAGTGAGACAGGACTCTCCCGTTAAATGGAACGACGATTGTCAGGCCACTTTCGATAAGATCAAGGGCTATCTTCTCAACCCACCAATTTTAGTACCACCCGAGCCAGGGAGACCACTCTTAATGTATCTCTCCACGACGGAGGTCTCGATGGGATGTGTCCTAGGGCATCATGATGAGACAGGAAGAAGGGAACATGCCATCTACTATCTAAGCAAGAAATTTACTGACTACGAGATGCGCTACTCTCATCTGGAGAAAGCATGTCAGGCTCTCGTAAGGGCTACACAGAGGCTTCGCCACTACTTGCTATCTCAGGTCATTCTACTTTTAACACCCATGGATCCATTGAAGTATTTGTTTGAAAAGCCAGCTCTTACTGGGCGAACTGCACGCTGGTAGCTTCTCTTATCAGAATTTGACATCACCTATGTTACCCAAAAGTCGATCAAAGGGAAAGCACTCGCCAATCATGTTGCTGACAATCCATTTCCAGACTATGAGCCTTTGAGAACCGAATTCCTTGATGAGGACATCCTATTCATGACGAAAAGGCAATCTGAGAGAAGCGGAGGAATCACAGGTAATGCATTTTCTGAGAGCGAATGCAGAGTCGAAGTCGATGCTATTCTGATTTCACTGAAAGGGTCGCACATACCAGTTTCTATCAAGCTTAACTTCTCATGCATAAATAACATGGCTGAATATGAAGCTTGTGCAGCAGGACTGCAGGCAGCACTGGACCTGAAGGTCACTCACCTCAGAGTGTTTGGCGATTCGCAGCTAATCATATGTCAGACGAATGGAGATTAGAAGATGAAGGATGAGAAACTAATCCCTTACCATGAGCACCTGGAAGAGCTGATAGCATGCTTCGAGGATGTCGCATTCTCCTATGTCCCATAAATAAGGAATCGCTTCGCCGGTGCATTAGCAACTTTGGCATCAATGATAGAGATCCCCTATGGTGTTGAGATGAAACCCATCATAATTGAAGAGAGGAATGAGCCGGCCTTCTGCCTGTAGATTGAGAAACCCCTAACGCCTGATGATGAGCCACCATGGTTCTCAGATATCAAAAATTTCCTCAAGACTCGTACTTTCCCTAAGAATACATCCAAGATGGACCGATGAACCATTCAATGTCTAGCGGCTGGCTACGTTGTCTATGGCGACCTCCTTTACAAACGATCTTTCAATAACATTTTACTCAAATGCCTTATAGAGGATGAAGCAGTCAACATCATGAAGGAGATCTACGAAGGGGTATGCAGTGCCCACGTCAATGATCATATGCTCGATAAGAAAATCCTACGATAAGGATACTTTTGGACTACTATAGAATCTGATTGCTGCAGACACATTCAGAAATGCTACAAATGCCAGGAACACTCTAGTCTGATACACGCTCCTACCATCGATCTACATTGCATAACCACTCCTTGGCCATTTTCCACTTGGAGCCTCGACGTCGTCGGAATGATTAGTCCGAAAGCCTCAAACGAATATTGATTCATCTTCGTCGCTATTGAATACTTCACCAAATGGGTAGAAACAACGTCATATACAAACATCACAACCCGACACGTTGAGAAATTCATCAAGAGCAATATTGTTTGCCGGTTTGGCATGCCCAAGGATATCATCACCGATAACGGCACAAAGTTTGCAAATAGGTGCATCAAGGCCTTCTGTGAGTAGTATAAAATCAAGCACCACCGCTCATCGTCTTATCGGCCACAAACCAATGGGGCCATAGAAGCTGCTAACAAAACTGTCGTCCGCATCCTCAAGAAAATGGTCATCACCTATTGAGCTTAGAGCGAGATGTTGCCATTTGCATTATAGGCCTACAGAACGTTGATCCATACCGCTACAGGGGTAACATCATTCTCCCTTGTGTATAGAACTAAGGTTGTCTTATCGAAGTTGGTTGAAGTACCTTCACTCTGCATCCTCATAGAACTAAGCGGGATCTCTCTCATCTGAAGTTGAAAGAGAGAGATCCCACTTTGAGCAGCTAAACCTACTGGATGAGAAAAGGCTCCTTGCCTTGTGTCATACCCAAGTCTATCAAAGGCGAATCGTACGCGCTTATAACAAACGTGTTCACGGTTGAGATCTGAAGGTAGGAGACACGGTACTCAAGAAGATCTTCTCATCCCTCCACGCTGATTCAAGAGGGAAATTCAATCCTAACTGGGAAGGACCTTACGTCATTCGAGAAGTACTTTCAGGATACGCCATCTGCCTCGCCACCATGGACGGAGATCACATTCCTTAGCCCATCAACGCTGGATACATCCGACGGTTCTACTCCTAGGTCTCCACGGCAAGGTAAGTATTGGCATAAATGGATACGTGATTGCTCAAGGACCCCACAAAAGAGGCCATCATTTCAAAGCTCAGTCCTTAAAAAGTGTCCCTAAAAGACCATACCCTTTTGCTACACCTATTGAGCCATTAGCCGTTCTTTCTCAGCCCCTCCTAGAAAAAAAAAAAAAAAAAGGGTGTATATACCAAACAAAAAAAGAGAAAAAGAGTTACCATCAAATTCAAAAAAATCAGAAAAGCAAAATCCCAAAAAGAGGATGTCTGAAAGGAAAAGGAAAAATAGAAAAGTTAAGGTGGGGCATGTACAGTCACAATCCCCCAAGGAAGAAGTGTGTTAGGGCAGCTGGAACCTAGTCAAGGAAACCCCTTTTTAACCCCAGAATACCTTCAAAATCCTAACCTTACCCATGGATATGATACAACCCAAGAGAAAGCCCACTTTAAGATCTGCGAGCAATTAAAGTATCCGTCGAGTCAGCGCAAGCCAAGCTGAGAGACAACGAGAACCCCATCCAGTCGGCTATGACGAAATCGACGTCTATGCCATGGCTTTTGAAAATAAAATAAAAAAGGAAAAAGTAAAATAAATAAAAAAATACAAGCTTAAAGCAGGATGGACGTAGTGAAAACCCGAAAGGGCGCTACAGGCAAAAAGAGCAAGTTTGTGCGGACCAAGTGAAAACCCGAAAGGACGCCGAGGGTAAAAATATAAGCCCATGGACGTAGTGAAAACCCGAGAGGGCGCTACGGGTAAAAAGAGAGAAACAATGGGCATGAAGAAAACCCACCTTGGGCGTTGTGAGTAAAGATGTTGAAAAGAGGAAAAGGTTGAAAGATAATAAGAATGATCCCTTGGTTACCCTACCCATGCCATCATTTCCCGACTCCAGACGGGGCCGCTCATGTTAGCTCAAATTAGGGTACCAACTAAGAATGTCTTAATGGCCGCACTGTCAAACGTATGACCCAGGGTAAGGAGAGAAGATCGATTCGATCCAAAGGGATGGATGTTCTGACCTCAGTAAAAATTGCTAACCTCACTTGAATCCAATCACGTGAGAGAGGGGTTCAACCTTGCTCAAAAGAGGACCCTGTGCAACCATAGATTTTTATCAAACCTGTCACGATGATGCGCTCTCCATAAATATTTAGAGTCGCCACCTGGAGCTTTTGGTGTCCCAAGAAACCTAGATCAATTTTATAAGCACTGAAGTGCCACAAATATGACTCTGAATTCGATCTACACCAAAGGCTCTTGGATAGGGGCTTCGGTTATCGATTGGGAAGGTGTTAGGCACCCAATCAACCCACTTAATGCAGTCTCTACTTATGGCCAAAATAAAAATAATATAAAAGAAATGAAAAAGCCTTTCTCTTGCCCAAAGGGCCTTAAAATCCTATTTGTGCCCCTTCGTTCCTATCAAAAATTCGGCGGCGTAACGGCACAAATGAGAGGATAGAGGAAGAACCGAGAAGGTAAAGGAGTAGAGGGGAGAGTCAGAGCTCTCGGGCCCTTGTTGCACCGCTGTGGAGCCTTACATTGGCTTACTTCGGTGAGCTTTTGATGGCTTGTATAGCTTGATGATGGATTCTAACACCTAGGGTGGATAGCTAAGAGGTAGAGAAGGGAGGATAGGGGGTAGCACACACCTAAACTAAAGCTTTTTAATGAAAGGCTAAGGTTTTAAGAAGGTTTTAAAGTTTTGGAATTTGTATGTAAAATGGTGCACTAGGGGAGAGAGAAAAGGGATTCCTTAATCTCTAATTTGCAAAAAAATTTAAGCATTTGTAAAGGGAGGGGTGCCTCTCTATTTATAAGAAAAAGAGAGATTAGGAGGGTATTTAAAAGCTAATTTAGATTAGCAATTAGGTTATCTAGCCATCTAAGGTTTCCTAGAGTTTTTGGAGCCTTGAAAAGTGTGAGAAGATGCTCCAATGGTGGATGATAGGGTGGGGCTTTAAACCACTTAAAGGGTTACACATAGATAGTAAATGGGTGTAACAAAACTAGCAAAACACACCCCAAAGGCAAAGATGGTCAATAAGTCAAACCCCATTCTTGAAATTTGAGGCAAAAACCCAAGATTACTATTCATATGCCTGGCGCAACTATTAGTTGCGCCAAGCATATGTATAGTAATAAAGTGGAGCTACAATGCCTGGAAGTTGGATGCCCATGGGGTGGGTCCACCTTATGACTGGCACAACTATTAGTTGCACCAAATCCCCAGGGGGTTCAGCTGATTTTACCATTCTGCCCTTACACTTCGGAATGCGATATCCTCTTATGTACAGCTTCGATTGGGGTGATTCTTGGCCCGTTGGAAAGTTAAGGACTTCTACTTTTCAATGGTATAAGATTTGATTATAGTAGAAGGTCACAGCTAGTCTCGGTGCACCACTCTTAATCCATTGCTTGGGAAAGCTAGGTTTAGGTCTGGAATGGGTTCTAAGGGTCGGGATGGGTTTCTAAGGGTTCGGGAAGGTTTCTAGGGTGACTCCTAAGGGTTTGGAATGGCTCCTAAGGTTTCGAAAAGGTTCCTAAGGGTTCCATACATGCCATAAAAAGCTCAGAGATGTGCCTCTCTCGAAATGTGTCTCGATCGGGCCTTGGGCCAAATTTGGGTGTCTACAGATGTCCCTCTTTGGTATCCGATCACTAATGATCGAATGCTAAAGAAAAGATACATCTGAAGAGACCCAAGGCAATACTGACGGGTCTGCTGCATTCAGAACGAACTTCAAATATCAGATGAGTAATATGGTGAGAAAACAAAATTCCTATATGTCGGGAAAAATGATCGTTTCTCAAGGTAATCGGTCCCCAAGCGCTTAGCGACATTACTAGGCATAACCGAGGTGGAATGAATTATGAAATCCCAATAGCTGAGAAAAATGGTCGCTTCTCAAGATGATTTAAAAGTGTTTGATGTTCAAGATTCATTCTCAATACAACAGCTTTGTAAGTAAGGAGGGTGATCGACCAATATTCAAAGATAGGCGCAAAGAAAGTACGCAAGGTTTCACAGTTTGTGTCTAATCATATGAGGCATTAACCGCCTCATCTAACTGGTCACGAGTGCCCCTGCCTGAAGCAGGGTTCGAGGTCTTTGGGTGAACTCATTGATCCCAAAGTTCATTTAGCATGACTACCTGAGTGAAGTGAATAGATGTCGCAACACTTTTTGGGAGTATGTGCTATTTTTGATAATGTGCCCCGGATCATCATGACCCGGAGTATCCAACCTCAAACAACACCGAACATATCTGGCCAAAATTGGGTGCCCACTGAAGGGGACATCCAATCCTGGTCTCTGTCGTCAATGATCTAACAAATCATTTAACTATGCATAAACATGCACCCATTAGGGGCGATAAGCAACAAAGGCGATGGAAATCTTGATTCAGATCCTGTTCAGGTATAATTTACGAGAACAAATGACCATCCTACGAATACCCAGACATATGGCATACACTTTACAGGGATACCGTGCCAATACAGGTTTTAAGCATGTGGAAATAAGGGAAATGAACCCTTCTGCCTACATGTTTACACATAGTTTGATTGACATGTAGTTTCATTTTTAATAGGTTAGTTTCAACCAACGATTGACCTTTTTCATAACGGAGTTATCCGGACCTCAAACCCCATAGTGCGTACGCTCGGACAGCGCAGACCAAGAGTCCACACCTTTGAAATAGCTCGTAATGAATCTGAAGTTAGACACTCACGTTCCTATGAATCCACAAACAGAGCGCTCATCGCAAAGATTTAGCAGTGGAGTCGACCCAATCGAAACATTGACCGTTTGACCGGGATTGACACTGTTGCTCCTTTTTTAAAGTAGGATCCAAAGTGAACCTTAGACTTAGGACGTTGATATAGCACAGTTGTGTTGCTGATAAAATATTGACATTTTACCGCATCAGAACACATATGTGCATAGTTGTGCGTCCAATTATATGAGGCATAGACCGCCTCATTTAACTGGTCGCGGGTGTCCTTGCTTGAAGCAGGGTCCGAGGTCCTTGGGGCGAACCCACTGATCCCGAAACTTATTGAGCCCGACAACCCGAGCGAAGCGAATAGATGTCGCAACGCTTTTTGGGAGTACGTGTTATCTTTTTCAAAACTTATATTTTTGTTATTTTATGTGGGAAATTTTTTTCCTTTTTTGTGTTTACCATTTTATGTGATTTTTATTATTTTATGTGATTTTTTTAGATTTTAAGTTATTATTTCATGTGATTTTATCACTTTATTACTTCTATTATTTTATGCAAATTATATTTTGGAATTTTCTTTATCTTTTTTTTATGGATTTTTAGATTTTTAAGCTATCATTTTATGTGATTTTTTTGGATTTTTTAGAGCTATCATTTTATGGTATTTTTCAATTTTTTATAACTATCATTTTATGTGAATTATTTTTGGCTTTTTATGTGAGATTTTTTATCATTTTTTAGACTTTTTCATGTTTTTTTGTGTAGGATCAGGATGCCTATTGATCTCGATCCATTTTATTCTATCACAGCTTCTCGGGCAAGTCGAATGAGGATCGTAATGCCGCTTGGGAGCACGTACATCTGCCGGGAGTAACAAAACAAAAAGAGGGGGGGGTCGGGCTATGCAGGTGACCCGTACCAGGCCTAAACCCTGACTCGTAAGTGGCTAACACAACTATTAGTTGTGCCAAGCCAAAAGGGGGCTCAAAATAGCCTGGCATAACTAATAGTTGCGCCAAGCCTAGCTAGGGATTCAAATTTAAAGCGCCCGAGTTCGGGCAGCAGGGGTGTATTTTGGAAAAAAATTTCTCCCTCTCTCTCTAAACCGAAAACATGCCTCCCCTAGGGTTCCTTTACATTGCCTCTACGCGTGCCTTATCGCCGGCATTTACTTACGCCTATTGATCGCCCGCTTCGTGCTAGATCAAAGACCCCGAGTATCCTTCTTCAAATAAAATTGAACAGATCCGGCCAAAATTGGGTGCCTACCAAAGGAGGCACTCCATCTTGGTCTCCATCAACGATAATTTTATTATTGAATAATTATGCAAAAACATGCACTCATCAGGGGTAGATAAAACAAAGGAGAATAGAAGTCCCAACCCAGAACCTGTCCAAGTATAATTTATGAGAACAAACAACCATCCAATGGATACCCAGACGCAAGGCGTACACTTTACAGGGTAACGTACAAATGCAGGTTTTAAGTTTGCACCCTAAAATGAGCCCTTCAGAATGCATATTTGAACATAGTTATTCGATAGGTAATTTCTTTTTTGACAGGTTAGTTTTAACCAACAATTGACCTTCCTCTGAGGAATCTGAAGCTTAAGACACTTAAGTTCACATGAATCCAAAAACAGAGCACTTATCGTAAAGATTTAGCAGTGGAGTCAACCCGATCGAAACATTGACCGTTTGATTGGGATTGACACCGTTGCTCCTACTTTAAAGTAGGATACAAAGATCCAAGGTGAACCTTAGACTCAGAACGTTAATGTAGCATAGTTGTGTTGCCGATAAAATATTGACATTTTATCGCATTGGAGCGCGCATGTGCGTAGCTGTGCGTGGGGAAAGTACTACAAAAATATGGCTATCTTTTTTCTTCTTCTTTTTAAAAAATTAATTTTCTTCTCTTCCTTTTTTAATAGACTGGACGTCGGTGGTGAGATGCTTCATCTGATATGTCCATCGCCGAGAGGTTTCTTGCTTCGAGGCTTTGGAACTTTTGATGTTCCTGCACATCTCGAGAAAACGTCAGTCCCTTTTTTGCTTATATACAACAAAATACATTCTAATCAACAGAAGGATAATCAAACTTTTACCACTATTATTATTTTTTCATTTTTAAGATCTATATATATATACATATTTTTTGGATTTTTTTATTTTCAGAGATTTTTTGTTCTTTTTCTTGAGATGGAAGTATGATGTTGTGCATATGAAAAAGAGTAGAAATATATATAATTTTTTTGTATTTAGACTTTTCTTGATTTTTTATTCTTTTTTGGTTTTTCTTTCTTCTTCTTTTTTTTTTTTTTATGCCTTATCAGTGAAGCGAAGTAACGGGTCCCTCTTGAGACGGAATGTGCACAGTCTTGGGCACAACAATGGAAAAAGAAAGTCTATTATCTTTAGCAAAAAGTGGTCATTCCACCCTGGTGCATAAAGTGTGGGCATGGAAAATGGAAAAGAGAAATCATTATCTGTGATAAAAGGGGGCTTTCCCGCCCAGGTGCACAAGCTGTGGGCATGAAAGTGGAAAAGGAAAATTATTATCTTTGACAAAAGGGGCATTCCACCCTCTATTCGCAAAGATTGGAGACCTTTTCGCAAAGATTGGGGACCTTTTCGCAAAGATTGGGGACCTTTACGAATAGCATTCTGTAGTGTATTCTTCTTTTCGAATAGCTCCAAACCTCTTTCCAGGTTGAAACCAGGCCTTTGTCCTCTTTATTTTAGGCATTTTGACAGCCAGTGAGGTTGTCCTTTCTCCTTCTTCCTCCAGATTAAGATGGGTCATCATCTTTTTGGCACTTTTAAGCTACTTTCAAGGTTAAGCCTGCCTTTATTGTTAGCTGTAAAAAAAACACTTAAAACACTTATTTAGTTCTCTCAAGGGTCTATCAAGGCCCAGATTAAGGGGTGAAAAATGGTATTTTCCAGTTCTCAACACATATCCACAAGCTACAGATGAAAGACTCAGCTTTAACCAAGATTCGTCAAGATGTGATCGAAGGCATCAAACTGGACTTCTCAGTGAAAGAAGATGGTTCCTTATTATACAAGGGTTGTCTCTACATTCCGGACAATGCCGATCTACCACAAACTATTCTTGATGAATCTCACAAGTCCAACTATGCGATTCACCCTAATACTACGAAAATATATCAAGATCTAAAAAAGAATTACTGGTGGAGAGGCTTGCAGCAAGACGTGGTAGAGTACGTGTCACGGTGTTTGATGTGTCAATAAGTGAAGATCGATCATAGACACCCTGCAGGGTTATTGCAGCCTCTACTTATACCAGAATGGAAGTGGGAATCGATCTCTATGGACTTCATCGTTAGGCTACCATGTACTGCAAAGAGGTACAATGCTATTTGGGTAGTGGTCAATCGATTGACCAAGTCAGCGCACTTCTTGCCTTACAACACGATGTATACGGCAGAAAGACTCGCAGAGCTATATATGAAAGAGATCTTCCGTTTGCATGGGATTTCGAGCAGCATTATTTCTGACTGTGACCCATTATATACATCAAAGTTTTGGAAGAAATTTCAAGAAGAAATGGGAGCGCGATTGGATTTCAGTTCAGCATTCCATCCGCAAACCGATGCGCAAATGGAGTGGGTCAATCAGATCATCGAGGACATGCTTAGGGCATGTATGTTGGAACTGCAAGGATCATGGGATCAGCACCTACCATTGATTAAGTTTGCATATCACAACAGTTTTCAGACGAGCATTGGTATGGCACCATATGAAGCTTTATGGACGGCGATGTAGATTGCCCATCAATTGAGAAGAAACCGATGAGAAATTTTTTTTGGGACCCGAGATACTTGAAGATAATGCCACCTATGTTCGGATGATAAGGGCAAAACTCAAAGCGGCTCAGAGTAGACAGAAAATCTACGCCGATATCAAGCGGACGAGTGTAGACTTTAAAGTGGGTGAACATGTATTTGTAAAAGTGTCGCCTATGAAGGGCGTGATGAGATTTGAAAAGAGAGGGAAGTTAAGTCCCCGCTATCTTGGACCATTTGAGGTTCTGGGTCGAGTAGGGGAAGTTGCTTACCGCATTGGATTGCCACCGTTATTTGATCGGGTACACAATGTGTTCCACGTATCTATGCTCAGGAAGTATCTTAATGGCCCTGATCAAGTGTTGAGCGGCCAACCATTAGAGATGCATGAGGATATGGGCATGATCGAAGAGCCGACGGATATTTTGGATCAAAAAGAACAAGTGTTGCGGATAAAAGTGATTCTGTTAGTTCTTGTTCGATGGAAGAATCATCCGGCCGAAGAAGCTACGTGAGAACGAGAGGCCGACGTGAAAGAACAATATCCGGACTTGTTTGCGACAGCTTGAGAGTTAAAATTGTATCACCGCAAGCATATTTGTGGATTTAAACCATATGTTGTAATCCAATGTGGATCCATTGATCAATTTATTCAGTAAAGAAAATTTCAATCCACATCGTGTTCCTAATACAATGTTGAATGCATAGTTAGAATTCATCATTTCCACGCAATGATTGTGAAGTCATGCTTCACAAAACCAATGACCAACTGTTGTGTTATCAAGAAAACAAAAGAGACTTACAAATAAGAAAATTTGTGAACTTCTGATGAAAACTGATTAATCGATTTTCAAATCAATTAATCGATTTGGGAATTCAATTAATCAATTTTGGTCGATTAGTCGACTGGCATACGCCAGTGACTGAGGATTTAGTGGGGGTTCAGAAAATTACTAAAGTGAGATTTTGATTAATCGATTTGTGGATCGATTAATCGATTTGGGATTTCGATTAATCGACATTGGAATTCGATTAATCGACTAACACATGTCAGTGACTTGGGAATTTCAGAAAAATTTAAAGGACATTACGATTTCGATTAATCGAGGTGAAATTTGATTAATCAATTTTGGGAAATCGATTAATCGATTTGGTAAATCGATTAATCAACTGGCACACGCCAATGAGCTAGAAAAGTTGGAAATTTTTTGGGATCACGAATTTGATTAATCGAAATGGATTTGATTAATCGATTTCGCGCGGCTGGAGTAAGTTTTTAAAAATCGATTAATCGATTTTAGAAATTGATTAATCGAATCGGGCCTATATATATAGAACGAAGGGGATTTCTCCCCATTCGAAAAAAATTTGGGTTTTTCTTGCGCGCCTTTTTCCTCTTCCTCCTCGAACCACTGTGCACGCTAGGGTTTTGGGGGGATTTTGTGCCGATTTTGCCTCGCAAGCATCACGTACTTGGATCGAAACCTAAGGTAAGACCTAGATTTCGAGTTTTCCTTTCAATTTGACCTATCAAACCCTACGTTTGGCATTTTGAGCCAAAATGCCACCTCGAACCCGCTTGACCACGAAGCAAGCAGCTTTGAAGCTTCCGGTACGGCATAAGAACGCCGCACCGCCACCACCTACACCATCGCCTGTGAGAACCACATCACCGTCGTCATCGGATACCACATTCGGTTCGACGAGCGTGTCTTCGCGCGAATCTTCACCTACACCACCACCACCCGTGAACCTGCTCCAACCAAACGAGTAGTGGGCAGCTAAGGAATTCAAAGATGAGTACATCATCGACGAAGTCCTATTTACCGACCTGATAGTCGAGGGCGAGACCCAATGGGCCTGACAGTACCTCCAAAATGCGGGTCTCGACCGCCTTTTGAACCCATTACACGGGTCCTATTATCCTCAACTTGTGCGCCTATTTTACCAACATTTAGAGAAGGGTCAAGTCGATGATACCGTCACGACCAAGATAGATGGTCATAATTATACCTTCACTCGTCGCCATGTGCACGAGTCACTTGAGTGTTATTTAGATTTTGTGCCCGAGACCACCCTATTCCCACCTTTCCCTGAGGAGGTCAAATTTTAGGACATTATAGCTTACATGACTAACAGGAAAAAGGGATCGGGAAAGTCGATACAGAGGGTAGACCTACCTCCTTATATGTGGATGCTTGATTCAATAATCAAGTGTAATTTATACCCTATGCGCCATGACACCGAACGCGTAGAATTGGTCCAACAAGTTCTCTATGCAGCTTACTGCGGGCGTTGGTTTGATGCTACCAAGATCGTCATCGAGGGGATGACGTACATTAAGGGGAAATTGATGAAGGATCTTTTAAGGCCCAAAGAGAAGATGCCTTATGCTCTCCTCATATCGAGCATGCTTGAATGCTACTCTGACGCCCCAGAGTATGCGATTTCGCCCTACGAGCAGAAGGCTATGGACCACATGAAGTATTACTCCATTGCTTTGTGGGGCCATAGCTATAGATTGTTGAAGAGGGCCCTACCAGTTCATGGGCCAACAGTAGCACCACCGCCACCCCCACCGCCACAGCAGAACCCGCCAGTAGGGGGAGCACCACCCGTCATTCCACCCGCTAAGGGAGCTCCATCTCAGACCTCAGTACCAGCTGGGCGGCAGCCCATAGTGCCACCTCCTACCACATTCACTACGCCACCATCGCAGTCAGGGACTGTCACACCTATCTCTTCCTACCACCGATGAGCGGCTCACCCCGCGCCCACGTTCGAGGATGTGTTGGCCCGGATGGAAGCCAACAACCTGATGATGAACCGACGGATGGACTTCTTGATGTATCACACCATGCAATACATCTATCCGTTGGACTATCAGCAGCGCCTCGCGCAGGAGGAGGCATGGACTGCGGGCAGGACCTCTTTCCATACGGGTGCAACGGATGTCGGCACATCTGGCGCCCAGACCCAGACCAGCCAGGCGGACCAGTGAGACAAGTCGCCCGAGACCGGACAGACAAAGCAGGCCGCCCACACCGAGATCGGTGGGAAAGGGGACGGTGTGAGCTTGAGACGAGGATGTTTCTTTTGTGGCTGATTTTTAGAGTTTTGATGGTACTTAAAAGGATGTAAATGAACAAATTGTACATTTTGGGAATTAAATAGTGAAATATACATCATCTTTTTAGAAATTCGCTTGCATTATGTTATATTCTGGCATTGTATGATGTCTAGTTAATTTTTCGTGTTCGGGTACGTGACACCACCGTGTGTGGGATAACCAAGCGACACACCTTTGGGTTTATTTTCGAGGACGAAAATTCCCAAGGTGGGGAGAATGTAATATCCCAAAAATTTGAGCGTCAAACGGTGACCTCAGGATCCGTGCCCGACTGGTTGTAGGTTTGACCATCTGATGGTCAAACAGTAAACTCATGAAGTAATGAATTAATATGATGTAAATTTGACCTAAGTGTAGTGTATGGTGTGAGTTAATGGTCACGTACACCTATCTCTGGTGTATATACTTAACACACAAGCTAGAAAGAGGATAAAAGGGTTTAGTAACCTAGTTTTCATTGTTTGGTTGGTAAAGAGAGTTAAGAAGAGAGATAGAGAGAGAGAGAGAGCCAAGGTGAGTTAATGGCAAGGAGTTAATGTGGCTGGATTGAAGGGAAGATTGAGCAATAAATGTCGGATTCAACGCGATTGGATTCGTGGGAGCCAAAGCTGGAACTCTAACCATTCAAATCAACCATTCAATCAATTAGGAGATTGATTTGAGGTGAGTTTTATTAGAATTAAATGCATAGATGTTTGATGGTTAAATTCAGTCAAGGGTAGTCAAAAATCATAGATTTAAATGGATAGAAAAGAAAGTAAAAAAAAAGAGAGAAAAGATTTGGAAGAACAGCCCAAAAAGGGGTTGACTTCTGGCCAAATCTATTAATCAATTTTGAGAATCGATTAATCGATTTTGGTCTAGAAGTTGAAAAAGTAAGGATGCCCAATTTCGATTAATCGATTTGGAAATCAACTAATCGACTGAGTACCTCCAGTGGCTAGAGAAATGAGACTTGGGAAAATCAACTAATCGATTTGGGAAATCGATTAATCGATTTTGGATTTCGATTAATTGATTTGGGATCGACTAATCGATTTTGGACTTTCGACTACTCGTTTTGAGAATTGATTTAACCATTTTGGAGATTTCGACTAATCAATTTGGGATCGATTAATCGATTTTGGATTTCGATTAATCGATTTTGGGAATCGATTAATCGATTTAGGGTTTCGATTAATCGATTAATCGATTTTGGCAGTTTGACTTGACTTTTTAATTAGACCTTGAGGTTCATGGACCTTCTCTATTATATCTTTAGTGATATGTTGCATGTGTTATGATGCACCATAGGTGGTACGTGTGAGAGCAAGCATAAGGAGCCGTATGAGACCTTGATGCTTAGACCTTCAGAGACCTGAGGTAGGGAACACCTTGAACATGTACTTTAATTGCAAGAGCATATATGTAGTGATATAGAAATCAAATTAAAAATGTTTTAACTGTGTAAATCTTTGTAAAAAAGGGTGTGTGTGTGACACCAAGAAAGCAAATGAGAATGAGACATCCCCAGGGGATGAGAAAGTGATAAAGGCATCAGTGTGATGCGAGTAACTGAGACCAAGTAAGCTAATGAAAATGAGGCATCCCCAGAAGATGAGAAAGTGATAAAGGCATCAATGTGATGCGAGTAATTTAGACATCCTAGGGATGTTGGTAAGATTGAATAATGATTGATAAGGCCTAACTGATATAAAGTAACACTTTTACACGATAAATAACTATATGTAAAGCATATGATATTTTTGTTATTTAAGGTTTGAATAAAATACCCCACCGACGTGGCGGGATACCCACGACTGATTCAACAGGATATTCGTGACCGGTACAGCGGCCAATCTGTACACCGATACGAAGGTTTATCCGTACACAGTAAGCACATCCCAGGGATGTTGAGATGAGATTTAATCCCGCCGCCTATGAGAAAAGGGGCTTGGATAGTATTCCCAGGGAATATATATAATAACTGTCTATTTAGACGACGATGGAGGGTATTCCATTGGGGCTCGATGCTATATTACTCGATGACTACTTAAGTTGAAGATTTAAGTTTTGCTTTAGGCTTATTCAGTGTCATTCTTGAACAATTAACAATAAAGGGAAATATGCAACTACCAGTAAATTTAAATACAAATTGTCATCTTTTAAACTATTTTTTCAGCAAGTGCATAGATACATCATGCTCTAAATATCATGGAATATATGTGAGATTTTGACTTATATGTTCATTGTGTTGTTCCCTATTGAGCTAGGATGTAGCTCACCCTTTAGACTATATGTCGCAGGTCTAGTGTTAGCAGTGGCTGAGGCTTCGGGAGACGTGGATCTGAGTGATTTGGATTACGTGCCTGGGGAAGAGTTGGAGCCCCCTCCTGAGGACTTCTTCTAGGAGACTCCGCTGAGTACTTTGAGAGAGTAGTTTTGAGAGCTCATTGGTACAGCTTGATATGTCAAGCCTTTATTTTAATAAACAATATAATTAACTGATATATTCTTTTTGGCGAACCATCTGAGGTGATTTGTTTATCACCGATGGTTCGGATCGGTTCTCTTTTCATGCAGTGGCATGAAAGTAGAACTGTCTTTTGAGTTTATACTTAGAGTAGTATTTTACTTCCGCATCGTGTAGTTATTATTCTATTTTATCTTAATATTGCTTGTTATACCAATGTTCCGTATATAGTCATGGGGCACGGTCTGGAGGATCGTGCTGATAGCACGAGTTTCGGGGTACCGAAATCCGGGCTGTCACAAAAAGAGAAAGAAATATAGGAGAAAATAATTAACATGAGATCCTAATTAAGATTCTTTATAACAATATTCATGTATATAAAAAAAGAAAGAAATATAGGGTAATTAATATGAGATCCTAATTAAGATAAAAAGAACTAATTAAAATAAGATCCTAATTAGGGTTAGCCATATTTTTCTTTATAACAATATTCATATATATATATATATATATATATATATATATATATATATATATATATATATAAAGAGAAAGAAATATAGGGAAAAATAATTAAATGAGATCCTAATTAAGATTCTTTATAACAATATTCATGTATATAAAATAAGAAAGAAATATAGGGAAAAATAATTAATATGAGATTCTAATTAAGATTCTTTATAATAATATTCATTTATATAAAAAGAGAGAAATATATGGGATGGCCAAACAAGGGCAGATTTCCATAGAAAATCAAATTAAGAAAATCAACAACTTGAAAGGCAAAATATAAAATGTGTAAATCTATCAAATATACAACTGTCAACGGAAAGCATAATATTAAGTATGTAGATCTATTAATTTATGAGATATTACGATTTAAATAAAGATTTTTAAACTCATCGATACGCAATCGAACACATCCTACGCAACGGGATCTAAGAAGAATAAGATGAATTTATGGGTACTCACCTCTTGAAGCGTGAACGATAGATTTATGACGATTAGATTGAAAAGATCGATGCCCCAATGCGTGTTTGTTCAAACTTTCATCTTCTCCTTCCTCGTTCTTCGTCTTCTAGAATGTTGCTTGAAGGAGATCGCGTTGGTTGAGCGGAGGAACACACCAAAAGTTTTGAGGGGAGAGATTTGAGAGTATTTGCGAGAGATGAAGAGATTGTGACAGCTAGGTTTTTCTTAAAAGAATAAGAGAATAAGAGAGGCTAAGGTTTTCTTAAAAGAATAAGAGAATAAGAGTGACTAGGGTTTTCTTTTAAGATTATAATAAAAATAGAGAGTTATTAGCTTTAAATAGGTTTTCCAAAATAGGGTTGGTTTCGGTGTGGAGCCCTAATACTGTACACAGTGGAAAAGTACATCTAGAACCAGTAAATAAAATTAGGAAACATTGAGGTTGTTACAGTATTAGCCACTTTGTATCGGTCCTCAATGGACCGATACCTAATACTAGTACCCAATTTGACTCCTTTTTATCTAGTCCAAAGCTCTCAAAAGGCTATCTAAAATTAAGAATGCTAGTAGTTGGAAAGTGCTATGCACATGTGGATAAAGAGGAGAGAGAATGATCTTTGTTTAGGTACCGATATTTACATGGGAAAATTCTATCTCCACAGCCAAGGTTTCCACCGTTAAAACAATTGACTACTTTGAATCAGATGATGGAGATTCTTGTTCATCCCAATCTTCCACAAAATAGAACATTAGATCATGGCCCACCTATTAGCCGGTTCGATGTTAATTCGACGTGGCACCGAGCCCTCCATGATCATGATCACTTTGGGAATGTATGCCACATGGAATCAACATCTGACTATCTAATAGGTGGACTATAATCTCAAGATCTATTGTGTACAAGATTGGACATAATACATTCTCTATAGTCTGATTCAAGGCAGTCAACAGTTTTAATAGAGAAAACCCTAGCTATGGAGACCAAATATTTGGCTGCAAATACGGATACCCTCTTTGTTTACCCGTCTCACATGCTCCCTCTCATTATAAACAATTAAGAAATATTTTAACATTTAGTAATATTTAACAATTAAAGTTTTAATATTTTTGTCTGCCCCATGTACACTTCTCAACTCCGCCTTATCACATTATGTAGTAAAGGTCTATGCTATATAATTCACTCATTCACCTAGCGAATTGCGAATTGGGTACAACAAATCAATTCACAGTTTAATGTGATCCAATTCGGGTACAACAAATCAATTCACATTTCAATGCGATCCAGTTCCGAGTAACAAGAAAATTAATTAATTAATGCTAACTATTTATTCTAATATAAATTTTAAAAGCATAAAGAGAGATTTGAACCTAAGACTTTATGGCTTTTAAATTTTTATAACTAACCAAGTGATTATTTGCATTTATTTGATTAAAGAGTATGAATTTATAATATAAAATTAATAATACTTTGAAAATTAACTCATCTATCCCAATCGAATTGAGTTTTCTTTATAGTAGCACATTTAGAACCGGAATTCGAACTGAGCGAACTAATAAACTATGTAACTCTGGTAAAGATGTTGATATATGGTAGCCTTAAATTTTAGATGGTATTTGACCATTTATACTCGAACAATGGAGATTGTTTTCATTCCAATCTTTTGCATTGTAATCCTTTGCACATACCTATTGTTGGCCAATCGTGGAGTCATAATTGAAACTAGGATGGTTTCTCCATTGCGGGTTATACGTGTTACCGTAATCACTCCGCTGGAATGCCCATACATGCTCCTTCTCAATCATATCAGGGTATAATGGTGCTGGAGGACAATCAGATATCACATGGGCCAAGCTCTGGCAGATAGAACATGCTGCTACATGTTTTTCACTGTATTAAGGTTAGTAGTCATTAAAGATGTCAGCTTTTGTTCCAAGGCTGCAACCTTAACATTTATGTCCTTCGCCGCCTTTACTTTATTAGAATTGATATCATAAAGTCCTCTAGTAAGAGGGGTATAGTGAGTGGCATCGAGATCAACCCGTTGCAAAGCCTATTTTTGCAAGGAATTGTCAGCCAGCTTTTCAAAGAAGTCCCATGATTGGTGACCATTTTGAGCCATAAAGGCTCCACCACTCACAACATCTGTAATTTGTTGGTTCCCCTCAGTCAGCCCTTGATAGAAACTCTATGCTATGGACCAAGTTAACACTTCATGATGAGGGCATTTTCGTAGAAGGTCTTGCATTTGTTCCCAACTTTCATGAAACTGCTCTCCTAGTAGCTGCCGGAAGATTTGAATTGTTTGGCAGATCTGATTAGTCTTACCAATTGGGAAATACTTCAAAAGAAATTTGGCTTGTAGTGTACCCCAATTAGTAATACTTCGAGCAGGCAAGGAGGAAATCCATGCCTTCGCCCTGTCTTTTAGTGAAAACGAAAACAATCGTATCTTAACAACCTCGTCATTTAGCGCTATCATTCTTAATGTGGTACAGAGTTCAATGAAATCTCTAAGGTGTTGATAGAGATCTTCGCGATCAAGCCCATGAAAATTCGAAAGGGATTGTAAAAGGGTGTGCTTGATCTCGAAGTATTGTCTGTTTGCAACCTCCAGTAAGGCGATACATGAAGGTTCTGTAAGAGCAATAGGGGTGTAGTGCTCTTTGATGGGGCGATCTTCTGCTATTGGAACCAATTCGATTTCGGAAATACGTCTAGAAGCCAAGTTTTGTAAAACAGTTTGTTCAATTGTAGGATCACAATCAAGGATATCAAAAGATTTGGAATGGGTATTGTGCATAAACCAAAATAACTTTTTTTTTTATTAACAAAAAGAAACTAGTATGAGAGAAGAAAACAAATCTGAGCCTCTAGCTTCCCTTGGTGGAGAGAAGTTGATCCTTCGATCTGTAGTCTACACTCAATCCTCCTAAAAGAATAACAAAAACAAAATTAAGAGATGATAAAACTAACTAACTATAAGACAATTCTAAAAAAATTATAAATCCCCAGCATCGGCGCCAAAAATTTGCTAGACTCTTTGCTATACTTTGTTTATCTCCTTACAAGTGCACAAGAGAATTGTAGCACATGTAAAGGTATCGGTCCTCAGGGAATTATTATTTTTATAGAACTCTTTTAAATGTCTGGACCAGTAAAGGTTTTTTGGAGTTTAAAACAAAATTGCATAAAATAAATAAACTAAAGATAAATGTGTAGAAAAACTATTCAAAATAACTAAGTTTGAGTTCCCTATCGCAAATTCATACTCCTAATCAACTATCTCCTATTTATCTGAATTATGTGATTATCTTAAGGCAACAACGGCAACATAAGAAGAATAAAATATCAATTTAAGGCAACAACGACAATATAAACTTCTCTAGCATGAAAATCGTTAATGAAACTAAATAATGCAACAACGACAGCATAGTCGGGTGATGAAAGTCTAATAATCTCAATTCTAAGGCAACAACAACAACATAGAAATTGAATATTACAAAAATCATGAAAACCTTTTGAAACTCATAGACAAATCTCAAAACTTATATTCATTAACTAACTACAATAACGAATTCAGAAAAATAAGAAATAACCAATTAGTCATACTATCTTTGATATAAAAAGAAATTTAGCTACTCATTATTTCTATTAAATCAAAGATAAAAACAAAAGACATTATTAAAAAGTAGAAAATAAACTACTAGTTCCAAATTGTAGGTATTTCGCTATGATCTCAAGCTCTTCTATCTATATCTACCTATGGACGCAAACTCTTTTATTTATAGACTCATAAGTGACCACTTACAAGCTAATTTAGGACTCTACTATCCTAAACATCTTCCTACTACAGAGTTTTCTTAAAACTTAACTTCCTAATTCATATATTTCTCCTTTAGGACTCTTTTCTGGTGTGTAAGTTGGTCTCCTTCAGTTCAGTAGTATGAGATCGTAGGGACTCTTTCAAAATCGTGATTTGCATGGACTCTTAAATCACGTCTACATGGCTTCATCACATCGCAATGGCATCGTGAAGTCTTCTTGATGAAATCGTGCAACTTTTTATGATGAAATTGTGATTATGATTATAGAGTTGTGCACTATTCTTCTCCATGATTTGTCCCTCAATCACTCGTGGTTCTTCTCGCTCTCTCGTAGACTGCTCCAATGCTGTCGTAGATTTCCATTGATTCTGTTTCAGTGATTTCAATCATTTGTGCTTTGATCGTAAGATTACGATTCTGAATTCTCTATCACTTCGTTCGATCGTGTGTCTACAATTGGAGAATCGTCTCTGTCTTGAGCTGCGATTTCACAATTATGCTTTGCGATTGAATCATGACTTCAACTTCTTTACATAGATAATCCTTTTCTTCTTCTTTTTCCTATTGTTCTGAATATACACTATCAGAAGATTATTAGCATTCAACTATGGACTAACAGTTCTCAAATTAGGGTATCTGATCGGCTTACTATGTATGTGACAACCCGGATTTCGACACCTCGAAACTCGTGCCATCAGCACGATCATCTTGACCGTGCCCTTTAGCTGAGCATGGAACATTGGTATATCAAACAATGAATTGAACTAAATTAGAAATAAAACTGCGTAAGTCAATCACTATATAAACATTTCTCAAAAGACAGTTCTACCCCCATGCCTCTGCATGAATGGAGAACCGATCCGAACCATCAATGATAGCTAATCATCACTGATGGTTCGCCCCAAAAGAATCATCCAAATCATAATATATACATTGTTTAGTCAAACAAGGCTTGACATATCAAGCCATACCAAATCTCTCCAAAAACCCTCAAAGCGGCACAACGGAGTCCTCTAGAAGAAGTCCTCAGGAGGTGGCTCCAACTCGTCTCCGACCTCAAGGTCCGACTCACAGGGGTCAGCGTCTCCTGAAACCTCGGCAGCTGCTAGTAGTGGACCTGCGACGTATAGTCTATAGGGTGAGCTACATCCTAGCTCAATAGGGAACAAAACACGGTTGAACATATAAATTATTACTCACATATATTCCATGATATGCCATGCATGATGTGTCTATGCAATTACTGATGAAAACCATTTAAAAGCATCACATTTTACTTGTAGTTTACTCATGTCTTTTACTTATTCATGAAAGATGCTGAAAAGGCCTAAAGCAAAACTTAAACTTTCAACTTAAGTAATCCCCGAGCAATATAGCATCGAGCCCCGATGAGATACCCATCATCGTCACCTATATAGACATTTTAACGTATTCCCTGGGAATACAAATAGTACCCAAGCCCCTTTCCCCTGGGGATTGGTGGCGGGGTTTCACTAGTCTCAATCAACACCCCTGGGGTGTGCTTACTGTGTACGGATAAGCCTCCGCACTGGCCTACGGTTTCGCCGCTGTATCGGTCACGGATATCCTGCCGTGTCAGTCGTGGATATCCCGCCACGTCGGTGGGGTACCCTATCAAACCTCAAATAACAGAAATATCGGTGCCTTACATATAGTTATTCACTGTGTAAATTTGCTATCTTATATCAGTTAGGCCCTATCAAACATGATTCAATCTTGGATACATCCCTGAGATGTATCCACTCACTTGCATCATACCTGATGCTCTTATCTCTTTACTTCTTCATCCCCTGGGGATGACTCATTATGATTACTTTTATTGATGTCACACACACACACTTTTCCCAAACTCTTTAAGAAATAAAATATTTTGAATTTTAAATCTATATCACTACATACATGCTCTTGTAAAATAAGGTACATGTTCAAGGAGTTCCCTACCTCAAGTCTTCGCTTGATCAATGCATCAAGGTCCCACGTGGCTCCTTGTGCCCAAGCTCACACGTACCACCTATGGTACCACACAACGTGTGAAACACATCACTAAAGAGAGAATAAAGAAGGTCCAAGACCCTCCAAGAATCTTAAAGTCAAACTCAAAAGTCAACATAAACTGGCACAGTCGATTAATCGAACTCCAAAATCGATTAATCGAATCTGATTTGATTAATCGATTTCCAAAATCGATTAATCGCAATTCAATATCAATTAATCGATTCTCAAATCGATTAATCGAGATTCTCATTCGATTAATCGAATTCCTATTCGATTAATCGAAATTCTCTACTCTATCCAGTCGATTCTCAATTTGAGTAATCGAGTTTCCAAAAATCGAATAATCGATCCCAAATCGATTAATCGAATTTCTAAATCGATTAATCGAACTCTCATTTCGATTAGTCGATTTCTCCAAGCTATTTTCTTTCCTCCACTGGAGTTTACTGTAGGTTCCCAGTCAATCAATCGATTCCCAATTCGATTAATCAAAATCCAAAGTCGATTAATCGAAACTAAATTCAATTAATCGAGATCAGGGTCCTCTGACTTTTCAACTTCTTGGCTAATTTTGATTAATCAAAACCCAATTTCGATTAATCGAAATTGCCAGATTTAGCCCCCTTCTGGCTGCTCTTCTCAATCTCTTCCCTTACTTTCTCCTTCATTTTTCTAAGCTTTTACCCTACATTTTACACCATTTCTAACTACAATTTAACCCTTTAATCCATGCATTTAAATTACAAAAATCTTACCTGCAATCAATCTCAAATTGATTTCAAATCAAGTGGTTGGAAAGGCTAGGGTTCCAGCTTTTGCTTGAACAGATTTCTCGCGTTGAATCGGTCTCTTAAATGCTAGAGTCCCCCTTCCAATCACTCACAATAACTCTTGTTCCACTTCTTTACTCCTCTCTCTCTCTTCTTTACTCCTCTCTCAACAACCAATTTACAGATTTTAGGGTTTTTAAACCCTTTTATCTATCCCCTCCCCTGTGTGTTGAGCACATACACCGCGATAGGTGTATGCGACATCAGATTCTCATCACACACCACACACTCACTCAACTATCACATCTCATCCGTTCATCACACTCTATGCTAACCATTGAACTCCTAATTGGTCATACCTGTGACCAATCGACACAGATCCCGAGGTCATAGTTTAACGTGATTTTTCGGGATATTACAATGTATGTCTAATTATGTAATATCCCTAAATTTTGAACCGCATGAACTGACTACACTACAAAAAATGTTTTTATTGGAGACGGCTTTTGGCCATCTCCAATAGTATTGGAGACGACTTCCATGTAGTCTTAAATAGTCCCGTCTCCATTGTCTTTGGAGACCAAATGGGAGTCGTCTCTAATAGTCAAGGTTATTGGAGACGGTCATAAGCCGTCTCTAAAGATATTTTAGAGGCACCTTAAAGCCGTCTCTAATAAGTCATCTCTTGTTATTGGAGATGGCTTTTGGCCATCTCCAATAAGTGATCTGATGTTATTGGAAACAGCTTAAAGCCGTCTCCAATAAGTGATCTCCTGTTAAATAATTTTTTTTTAATGCTATTTAATTTTTTTTGCTCCAAGAGCCATATTGCCTAGCAGTACAATTTAACCTGCATTTTTTAATTTTTTTTTATGAAAATCCATAACCTGCATTTACATACTCACATTTTCATTCACATTAGCATAAACACATTAACATGCTCAAAACTCATTCAAAAAAGTAAATTTTAATTTACAACACCACAATTTCGTTCACAATAAATTTATGTGTACAAGTAGCGGCTCTCATTTTTTCTTGCTACAATGTTACGAAAGAAATATGCATAGCATATTCTAGTTTGGTAATTTTTTTCATCATCAAAAACTTTTTTGATATGACCATTCCACTGGAATTCGGACTTGTATCACCATCGCCGACTCATTTATAGTCCTATAAAAAAATAAGCTTCTCACCATCCACCAAAGCAAAGAAAGAAACTTCCTCGTCTTCAAGAAATTCCTCAATGATGACTCGACAACCAGCAGCCCCAAACTACCCTTTACTAGCATAGAATCAACAACTTTGAATGCATTCGAACTTGTATCCCCATCGCCGCTAAGTTTGCACAGAGTTCCTCCATCTGCCGTAGCTTCCAGCTTCATTCCGAAAGAATTCGCCTCATATTTTGGATTGCCATTGATCACCGAATATTTGTATGTATAGTTCACCTCATCAAGCACATTGATGCGGTTCAATGTGTGGGTAAGTTCCTTCACAGTTGCACATTGATCCACAGACATAGACATGCTTAGTAGTATTCTAACAAGAGCAGTTACTAATTAGGAATAGATCCAATGTGCCTTAAATACCTGAAAAATTAGTTGCAATAAAAAAATCAATTAATAATTAAACAAGATTAACGAAAAATCGTCTACATATTCCAAAATAATATAACATTACACAAGCATAACATCGAACTCTGCTATCGTGGTCTGAGAATGAAGTGAGCACAAGAGGTACTATATACTGAGAGGAGCAGAATGCAAAATACTAAATTAATATATATATATATATATATAATTTATTGATGAATTTGAATGTTTTCAGAAAGGTTTGAATCATTCTTTTACTTGCTACAAACAGGTATCTGCAATCGGCCATGCTGCAATCTTCGCAGCAATTAAGAAATACATCCCTTCATTGGTAACTTTTTTTTTACTTCCCTGCATAACTCTAGCTGATAATACTCTGATTTTTTTTTCTTATTAAAAATATATGAACTATCATAAGATCTGAATTCATCCCAACCGCACATTTTGGCGCAACATTATTTGGATAAGGTCCTTTTTATTTGTACTTGCTAATCGGTTTAATTTATGAAAAATAGATTCCTTCTCCTTATTCATCTGAACGGTTTCATATGCACAGTATACTTGCATAACTATGCAAGTATACAAGTTTCTTGAAAATGTAAAATGCTTCCAAACGTCAGATTACCACAAAGAATAAGGTATCTATAATAGTGGACAACATTAAAGAGAAAGATAAAAAGACCTTTTTGTGATCACTTGAAGTGGTAAAATCAATGTCATGCTCAAGGTGAACACCAAATTTCGCATGGTAGGCTTGCTTAAATATATTTATCTGAGATGGGGTCCGAGAACATACAACTTCAGTAGCAGCTCCCAGATCAATGAGATCCCCACTTAATGCTTCCCTCACTATGGTCGCATCACGTCCAGCTGGATCATGCATCCATAGCAGAACTGCTCTCCAAGAGAGACAACAAACAAATTAGATCACATGGAAATGGATTTGACAAAAGGTAACAATTTTCTGATTAATTTCTCTAAAAGAGAATTATGAATTCCTCTTTCATAAGAACATCTAAATGTTAGAATGCCAAGGGGATTTATCAGTACCTTCAAATTTCCACTTAGCTCTGAAGAAAGGCGTCTGGTGAGCTCATCTGTATACATAGCTCTGTAATCTTGTTGGATGAGAGCACGCTGGGTTACATCACGATGGGCAAGAATTTTGATAGCCACTGCTGTGTCGCAACGAAATCCTGAATAGAAGTAACTAAAAAAAAAAACATTAGTAAGATGCAGGCTTATATTCATTTTGTTAATATTATATTTTAGGTGGTGAAAACTGGAAAGTTAACAATGCACCGAGTTTGTGATGGTAGCTAATTTTGTTAATATTAATATTCTTTAACACACTGCATTTCCATTAACGAGACCTCCCTTGAATAACGTAGAAGCATGTCGTGTACATCGTGGATTAAGAGACTCATTATCACATAAAGATCTGAATCCCTTCTTATACTTTCTAACAATCTGAGACATCAATGAGAGTGCAAACTATTTACAAATTTTACAATTAAATGATCATTTATCATTTAAAAATGATTAGGTCCATATTTACCACCAACCCTCCCACCCAAAGAAAAACTGATTCAAGCTGCCTGGTTAGAGAATTATCGAGAATTGATGACTATTTTTTCTTTTCTCTCAAATCAGCAAATTGTGATAAGCAGAAGAATCGTGAAAAAGTTATACCTTCAAGAATCATTGTGTGTCATCTATATTATAATCAATATCATTTCTAGCCTATCACCATCACTAGTAGACTTATAATTCATTTGGAGTCGATTAGGGGGGAGAGTTCATGAGGCGTAATGGAGTTGTCTCACCCTTAAACATCCTGGTATTCCATTCAAAGGTTTTTTTTTAAATGACAAGCTTCGTTCCAGCTCCTTAGATAATAATTGTTACTTACACCTCTACTTGTTGCATTTCATTAGAAATCATCAATTTAGCAATTGAAAAGGACTCGCCACATGTCAGTATTATGCAGGCAATTTCTAGAATAAACATTAATATATATTAATGGCCTGAAAAAACAACAAAAAGAAGTAACAATGCCACATGTCAGTATTATACAGGCAATTTCTATAATCTATGTGCTGAAAACAACCCAAAAAAAAAGTGTAGAGATTCTAGGGCTGGAAATAAAAATAACGATGAGTGTTTTTGTTGGAAAGCTAGCTATAAATGAAAGGACCATTAATAGATATTAATGGCTGCTATGCTGCAGTAAAATAACAATGCCACTAATGGCCGAGATAGGCCACTGAAAAATAAAGATCATGTTGATGTTTGGTGCAAGATGAAGTTAAGATTAAATACTGTTGATGTAGCAGAGAAATGAGTTATGAAGATGAGATGATGATAAAACCTAACAACATAAGATTGAGATATGAACAATATAAACCGATGCAAAAATTCTGCTACTGCTGGGAGCAGATCATTGAAGCAAGAAGAGAATATACAAGGAAATAGAACCTAAACTAACCCAGCCCAACCAACGAAAACTACGTGAAGAGCATTAGTAAACATTAATACACATCTCATATGCTTACACACTCATCTCACATTATATATCCAACACAATGTCTACCATATTTGTGGTGAATCACACTTGTGCTTGTTTGAAGGTAAACAAAGACATAAAAGGATCCAATGAGGTGGAGCTGGTCTATGGCTCCCATCAGCCCCATTATTTCACTTTTGAACATACTTTTCTGTCCTTAGTTCACCCTTGGAGCCTTAGTGACTGTGTATTCACTAGTCCTGATGGAAGCAAACTAGTATACCAAGCTCAAAAAAAAAAAATTGTTGTAAGCAACAAACTAAAAAAACCTGTTGGAAGTACACTTGTGTACTCTTTTTCACTAACTTTATTATATTTTGTACAACAAACCCTCCTTATTTATTCTCAACAGCCAAGATTTGCATTAATATGTCAACAAGTACCAACGCTAACACTCATGTCACACATACTGACATTTTCTATAGGTACTAAACTTATGTTGCCTAATTTACTGACTTGTCAAAATGCTATTAAGCCGTCACTAAAGCTAGTGAAAATATATAATTAAAGACTCATACAGAATTACTCATGGCAATTTATTAGATCCTCCAATTCTCCATGGTTGAAGTTATAAACATAATGGTATAAGACATAAGCATCATGGAGGGTAATGGATGAGTAATCATAAACATAAAGGACAACCTAAACTTCAAAAAATAAAAACTAACTAATCAAACTGACAGATTGGGAAGATCTACCTTCTTTATGAAGTTCTTGGAGTTGAGAATGGAACTCATCTAATTTCTTCAAGGATAGATCATCCAAGTCAACTGCAGGCTTCCCTAACTGGTCATCACCTTTCAAGTTGCCAGCAATTTCTCCACATATTTTCTAAATCTATGACTACACATCGACAAGCTCCTTTACTCTTTCCTCTTTCTGCTGCCATAGTTGTTCCAATGTTGGTTCTATTGCTGCAAGTTGCTCCTTGATTGTACATGTTGACTCATCGGGCTATTCAAAGCAAAGAGAGCCAATTAATGAAGACATCTCTGATCCTAGGGTCACATAGCATGCAGTTAGAGAATCTGTTTTAGTGACCCACCAAAATCTTAAGCACTATTTTGAACATAATGATGGAATTAGTCAATCACCTCCAGTCAAAGGTCATTTACATAATCAATATACGCATGGATAATTTAGGTAGTGCAACCAAACCATCTCTAAAGATCTAAAATGGAAATATAAAAAAATTGCACCTCGGTACAACATAAACTAAGGTTTATTATCATAATTGTATTGTCCCGTATATTGGGGTGGCTTTGCAAGTCCTATTCTCCACTCATTTCTGTTCAGGTCTAAAATATCACTCTGCTATCCTTCATGTTGCTTCTCACATCACTTCCCTCCAAGTTTTATTGGAAACATAAACTAAGGCCACCAATAATATCATGTAGTAATTACATAAAATATTAAAAAGGTTCCCTCTTTCCTAATTTCTCTATATCATTGAGGTGCAATAGATAGTAACATTAATCATTCTTCTATAAGCGATTAAGCATATGGCACAGGCATGGGAACCAATTTGTATCAAAAGGTGAAGAAGTTTACTTACTACTCCAACAATTGTTTTTTCTCCAACAGCAGAGAGAAGATTTGATAATTCAGACTTGGAATCGGCCAAGGCCTGGAGAAGTGCCCTTCACTTTGAGGCCAGGTCGACTTTCTTTTTGTAAACATTCAAGCACTCCTGCTCTAATTGAAGCAGCATTTTATCGCGTTCCTCATCACCCTCACTGTCATGATCCAGCATGCCAAGACCATATTTGACTGTAAGTGGTTTCAACTGCAAAAAAAAAAAAAAATAATAAATAAATGGTTGGTTTTCTACTACCAGATAAAGTAGCAAAGAAAATTTTGCAACCACATGAAAAAGAAATACTGGTCATATGATCATGACCAATCATTTGCAGATCATAGATGAGAAAGTAACTTATCTTCAATCAAGTCCTATGACTATTTCAAATGTTATGATCTTGGCCACCATTTATAAATATGACTTCGGCCACCATTTATAAATAGGAGCTTTCAAATGATTTTTAAACATAAAGAGGCAAAACCAAACCTCATATTTACAAATTCCCAAATAATGTAAAGTACTTTAAAAAGAAGTGACAAATAGAAACGGCTTTTAGAAAGGTTGTCTCCAATAACCTCATTATTAGGGACGGAATTCAAAGCCGTCTCTAATATTGGTACCCAAAAGTCCTTTTTTTAGTAGTGACCCCTTAAATGGATCCAAAACAGAAATCTACATACATGAGGATATTGCCTTATGAAAAAACAAGTAAAACCATACTAGATTCAACAAGTTTCATATCAGCGATGGGCAGATCCACCTAGAAAATCTTGAATAGTCACATAAAACACTTTGAAAATCCTCCTTTTGATGATCAAATGGGGTAGGAGTCTTCACAAAAGTTACTCAGCATAGAATTTCGATCAGCCTGGTGAGTTTTTATTCAAAAGTAAAACTGTTGCATGGTATCATGCTAACATAAACAAACGATGGGTGACATCAGCAACAAAAAAGCCCAAGTCTTGGTTCTGATACCAACTATAGCAAATTTTTCTAGTATTTGATGAAGTGATCTTAATTTTAATAATAATCATTGGTTAATGACGTCCATACATAAATAATTGTTCATTTTAGAGAAAAAAAAAATGATATAAATTTCAAATATTCCAAAGCGCAATCTCCCACATACCTTTGGATAATAAGCAGGCACAGTAGGGAGTTTTGATAGTATCCAATCCTTGACATCATCCACTCCTTGGCCATATTTGGCACTCACGGGTAGGACCTCATCAACGTCGGTGAATTTTTCATACCACTACAATAAAATATGGACATCTTTGAAACAAAGATTCTAACAATGGCTCACTAAATTTAGTGGTAGCCAACAGATTTTGAATATCAATTAATTGTATGTAGTTATGAATGCTAACCTGGAGCCTCTTTGCAATTTCTCCAGGCTTAATTAGGTCCTTCATATTCAATACAAGAAGTATGGGTACCTTATCTTTGAGATTTGCCACACCTTCTTCCAACACTTCATCAATTTGAATTTTTAATATCAAGAAAAGTTGCACAAGTTTTTCACAAATAATGTTTCATCAAAAAGCATACCTTCTAAGGGACCTTACATGCATCAACAACCATTACCATTGGGAAAAAGATATCATAGCAATTCAATGAAATCTGAGAGAAACAATCTTGGAAATAAAATACCCAATCAAGCACTTCTTCAAACATCTACTGTAATATCCCGAAAAATTAACCGTTTGACTTTGACCTCGGGATTCGTGCCTGATTGATCGTAGGTTTGACCAAGTGATGGTCAAACATTGAGTTCATGAAGTTGGGTACTAATGTGAGACTAGTGTGACCTAAATATAGAGTGCTGTGTTAAGTTGCAGTCACATACACCTATCTTTGGTGTATGTGTTTAACACACAAGGCCAAGAGAGGATATAAGGGTTTAATAACCCTATTTCCCTTTTGTTTGGTTGTTGAAGAGTTAAGAGGAGAGAGAGAGAGGAGTAAAGAGGAGTTATTGAGGAGGAAGTGAATGCAAATTAAAGGACTAATTAGAGCATTCAGTGACGGATTCAAGGCGATTTGGGATCGTTGAAGCAAGTGATGGAGCCCTAGCCATCAAACCCAACAAATCAATCCCTTGAAGGGATTATTGAGGTGAGTTTTAAATTGAGGTTAATGCATAGATTGTAAATCATTAAATTCAGTCAAGAAGGGTTTAAAGGATAGATTAAGGGCTTAGAAAAGAAAGGAAAAAGATTTGGAAGATCAGCCAAAAAGGGGGCTGAATCGGACCAAATCGATTAATCAAAATTGAGATTCGATTAATCGATTTTGGTCTGGAAGTTCAAAAGTCATGAAAGCCCGATTTCGATTAATAGAATTGTATTTCAATTAATCGATTTGGATTTCGATTAGTCAATTTGGAAATCGACTAATCGACTGGGTACCTCCAGTGGCTGGAGAAATGAGGCCTGGAGAAATCGACTAATCAAGTTGGGAAATCGATTAATCGATTTTGGTTTTTGATTAATCGATTTGGGATCGACTAATCGATTTCAGACTTTCGACTACTCGATTTGAGAATCGACTTCATTATGTTAGAGACTTTGATTAATCGATTTGGGATCGATTAATCGAATTTGAATTTCGATTAATCGATCTTGAGAATCGATTAATCAATTTGGGTTTCGATTAATCGATTTTGGGAATCGATTAATCGACTTTGACAATTTTGCTTAACTTTCTAAGTTTTTTTTAAGGTTTATTAAGGGTCCAGGACCTTCTTCAATTACATCTTTAGTGATGTATTGCATGTGTTATGATGTACTATAGGTGATACGTGTGAAAGCGAGCACAAGAAGCCGCGTGGGACCTTGATGCTTGGACCATTAGAGACGTGAGGTAGGGAACACCTTGAACATGTACTTTAATTTCAAGAGCATGTATGTAGTGATATAATTATCTGATTTAAAGTTATTTTAACTATGAAAAGCTTTGTGAAAATGGGTGCGTGTGTGACGCCAAGAATGTGATAAAGGCATTTGTGTGATGCAAGTAATTAAGAACAAGTAATCTAATGAAATTGAGACATCCCCAGGAGATGAAAAAGTAATAAAGGCATCAGGTGTGATGCGGGTGTATACATCCTAGGGATATATATATATATATATATATATATATATAATTGAATAATTACTGTTGAGGCCTAACTGATATAAGATAGCACACTTACACGGTGAACAGCTATATGTAAAGCACATGTTATTTTTGTTATTTAAGGTTTGATAGGATACCCCACCAACGTGGCTGGATACCCACGACTGACTCGACAGCATATCCGTGACCGATACGGCAGTGAATCCGTATACCAGTACGGAGGTTTATCCGTAGCCATAAGTACATCCCAGGGATGTTGTGTGATATTTAACCCCGCCGCCTAGTGAGAAAGGGGCTTGGGTCGTATTCTCAGGGAATATATTTTTACAACTGTCTAATTAGATAACGATGAAGGGTATCTCATCGGGGCTCGATGCTATATTGCTCGGGAATTACTTAAGTTGAAGATTTAAATTTTTGCTTTAGGCCTGTTCAGTGTCATTCATGATAAATCCACAGTAAAGTAAGACATGATAATTATCAGTAATCTTGAATGTAATTCACCAGATTTAAACTATTTTTCTAGCAAAGGCATAGACACATCATGCTTAGAATATCATGGAATATATGTGAGTCTTAATTTATATGTTCATTGTGTTTGTTCCCTATTGAGCTAGGATGTAGCTCACCCTTTAGACTATACGTCGCAGGTCCATTGATAGCAACAGTTGAGGCTTCGGGGGACGTGAATCCGGGTGATTCGGATTACGTACCTGGAGATGAGTTGGAGCCTCCACCCGAGGACTTCTTCTAGGAGACTCTGCTGTGTACTTTGACAGAGAGTTGTTTGAGAGCAGGATTGTACGGCTTGGTATGTCAAACCTTTATTTTGTTGAACATGTAATAAAATTGAATTATTCTTTTGGCGAACCATCTAGGGAGATCTGTATATCACCGATGGTTCGGGTCAGTTCTCTGTTCCTGCAGTGGCATGAAAGTATAACTGTCTTTTGCATATGCCAGTTGGGCATATTAACTGTTTCCACTTTTTGAGATTATATGCTTAATTATTTAATTTGTGCTTGATATACTAATGTTCCGTGCATAGTTTTGGGGCACGGTCTGGAGGATCGTGCTGATGGCACGGGTTTCGGGGTGTCGAAATCCGGGCTGTCACATGTACTATGCACTAATTTTCCATCAACTCAATTAAAATTTAAAACTGCATGGAAATGATCCACATTCCTTCTTCTACACCAAAAATCAAACACATTCGTTCTTCTACACGTTTGTACCCCAAGTGACACGTATAGATCCACGAACGCAACCGTTCAAAGATTGTTAGGCAATGCCAACGGCAGCCAAAGCGATCACACCTGCCTACTTGTTTAGGGAGTAAACGAGACTCTATGCAACATATATTGTTGGGTGGGCATTTTGAATGAAGAGAAGAAAATGAAAAGTGTCAAAAAGAAAGTGTTTATTATTTAATATTCATCGATATCATCCAAGCTTGAATATTATCTTCGCTATGATGAAACTTAAACATATTTCAGGCGTCTTCAGCTCATACATTAAAACCTTCTAATAGATATACAAAATCAATACTTTGGCATAGCTAAGAACAAAGAAAATACATTTGTTTTTGGCAAAGATACATGTATCCTAGAAGACTTATATTGCTGTGGTGCAACCTCGACTGCTTTACTCCCACCCATAAAATTTGGTTCTGAAGTGTTTATATAAATCCACCTACAAAATTAAATTACTTAATTAACATCCAACAGTCAAGACTCCTACCCCTAGCCTACGGACAATCAAAATCCTAAATAATCAAAATCATGTGAACGCACTTACAAAATCAAAATCATGTGACGCCTTTGGCCTGAGATCGAATCAATCGAAGGATAGATCCAGTTCACCAAAACATTAGCCATATTAACAAGGAAATTGCCTAAAAACAGGCTAAATCGAGAAAAAAATTAAGATAAATCATGCTAGGAGATATAAAGTTAGAAGACAATGAGATGACCTTCGATGCTATCGGATTTGGGTGCCATCACTTGATTTGATAAAATTAGGGCTCAATTTCAATCTGCTACACAATTTCCACATTGCGGCTCAATCTTGTCCCTATTCAATATGCTGCCTAATCTCCAAATCGCAGATCAATCTCGCGGTGATTCAATCTGCTACCCGATCTCCAAATGACGGCTCAATCTCCCGATGATTCAATCTGCTACCTGATCTCCAAATTGTGGCTCAATCTCACGGGGATCAAACAATCCTTTCAACGACCTGAGATCCAATCAATCGAACGTTATCTAACAGGATTCTCAAAACATTTATAGTGAGATTCATTGCTCCAGATTTGGAGGATATCGAAAATTAACAAAAAAAATAAGCTATTATATATCCATCGAGCTCTCTTAAGATACTTAAAACTGCAACTACAAAAACGTAGGAAAACAATTATATATATTTTTTTCTAAGAAAAAAATAATTATATATTGAAAAGAGGATTGGTTCATCGATTCTTACCAACCAAATCTTTAATTCGACCTTCCATGTTGTGGATTTTCGGCTCCAAATCTCGATTTTGATCTGCCCACCCTATCCAAACACTAAATTTGGATCTCCAAACCTTTGATTCGTCTCAAATCCTAGTTCTCTGCATCAAACCATTGAAGGTCAGATCGAAAGCAAACAGATTTGGGAGAGCTTGTTTTGATTATATAGACAATTTGGAAGAGCTTGGTCCAAATTTAGATCTACAAACCTCAGATTCGTCTCAAACCCTAGCTCTCTACTTCAAACTATTCAGAGAGATCTCTTCGTCGGAGCTAAAACCCTTTTGTTGAGAAATGGAATACGAAGGATCGAAGGAATCGAAAGCTGACGATAAGAGAAATCGAATGGAAGGTTGTAGTTTGAGTTCATTTTATAGGGAAGAGATGTTATTAAGTGCTAAATAGAAGTAGCAAGGCCTGTACACTAAAATAATGACTGAGACAGCTTAAAGTCGTCTCTGTTAGTGTTAACACGACTTTTAGAGACAGCTTTTAATTTAGACTCTAAAGTTTCCACCGACTTATACATTAAGGAACCTTATCGAGATGGTCATGACCGTCTCTATATATTATTTTATATAGGGAGACGGCTTTAGCCGTCTCTAATAAAAGCATCCGAGACGGCTTTTGAGTGGTTGTCTTCAATAAATGATTATTGGAAACGGCTTCGAAAAGTTGTCTCCAATAACCGTCTCCAAAAGTCTTTTTTTTGTAGTGCTAAGTGAGTGTGCCTGTGGTAACACTTTGTGTCTGTGTACAACATAGAAGCAAAATGGACTATTAACGAAGATTTATTAATGAGTTAAAACATATCGTTTGAGATTGGGCCGATTAATCTGGGCTGACCTTATGGGCTAACTATAATGTCCTAAAAATTTTGACCTTTGGATGTACATCTCGGTGTGCGTGCCTGACTGGTCATGTACCCGACATTGTGAAAATAATTAAGTTAGTTGGGTTAAGTCTTAAGTGAAAAGGACTGGTTTACAATTTGTGTGTGAACCTTTGGATGAATTTGTATACACCTAGCTACGGTATATTGGCTTAACACCTAAGCCTAAGTTGTTATAAATGAAATTAAAGGCAAGGAATTTATTTCTCTTGTGATTTGGGTTTTTGGAGAGAGAGAAGAGAAAGAAGAAGTGAAGAGAGAAAAGAGGAAAGAACCCTTGTGTGTGTGTGGAACCGATCGTGAGCCAATCGATTTGCGAGACCTTTGAGGCATGGAAACGGAGAGCAAGGGATTTAAAGACCTAAGGCTCCATTGGGCAAGATCTGATTTCTAAGGTAAGGATTTATGGTTTTAAATCATTGTGTTTATGTGTGGTAGATGAACAATAATTGCCCTAAAAGACACGGATTTAGTGTGCAACCATGATGTGTGGTTGGGCAATAAATGCCCTCAAAGGTTAGAAATGAATGTGTGAGTGTGTGGTGTAATTTTGGAAATAAATGCCCTAAAATGTTTAGTAATAAATATGATAGGTTTTGGGTTTTGAGAGAAATAAAACGTAAGAAAAAAAGCTCAAAGGGCTGAAAATCTGACAAAATCGATCGATCGATTTTGTCAGGAAAGAGTTATATAAAGCAGAACTGAGAAGTGTGGTCTCTGAAGGGGAAATTGATCGATCGAACTGAAATTTGGTCGATCGAATTGTGCCTCGCGAGGATCTGTGCTCAACTCGAGAGGCTCTCGTGTGGTTGATTCAGTACGAGTGGATGCGGTGTAAACTTGACAGGTTCCTTTTGATTTGGAAACCGATCGATCGAAATGGAATTCGGTCAATCGATTTGTGTCGACAGGTTCCTGTGCAAGTAAACAAGTTCCTGTAAGGCTCGACGGGTTGAAAATGTTAAGTGAGATTGGTTGATGGGTAAACCAATCGATCGATTTGGGAATCGATCGATCGATTTGTGAAAACTGATCGATCGGTTTGGGAATAGATCGATCGAGTGTGAAACAACTTATACAAATAGGGAATTGTATTTTTCTGAAGGTAATCGACCGATCGAAATATATTTTGATCGATTGATATTGGGAATAGATCGATCGGATTGGAATTTGATCAATCGATTTTGCCAGATTCTGGCATTTGTCAGTTTTGAGGAAAAGGACCTTCGAGACCTCTTTTGCTTTGTCATTTCTAACGTATACAACATGACTTGATGTGTGTTAGGTTCAGACAATAAACATGTGATGTGAAGATGCTATCGTAAAGAAAAGACTTTCGTGTGATTGCATGTGAGGAAGGGAAAACTCAGTAATGTGTGCATTTGATTACATTTAGCATGAATTGTATAATGTGATAGAAAATTGTGTGATCTGTGAAACTCGTCAGTTATTTAGCATGAATATCATTCACAGTTTTAAAATATCAAAAGTGCGTGTGAGTATGTATATTTAGATTTGTATATATGTGCGTGAAATCAATTATGTGCGTGTGTGATATCAAAATGATGTGAATAAATGTGTGTGGAAGCTTTGAAACTTCAAACCTAATTATAAATTACCATATTTCATGTTGATAAACTATAAGTTATTTTCGCACATTGATTTAAGGTTTATGAGTGAATACCCAACTGACATGGCAGGATACCCGTGACTGACACGACGGGATATCCGTGATCGGTGCGACAGGATATTCGTACAACCTTGCGTGACATGTAGACCGAGAATGGTCAATAGGAGTCAAGTGACCCTAGTAACGGAGTTCTAAATGGTTCATATGAATGACGATGGTGGGTATTTCATTGGGGGCTCGATGCTGTAGATTGTCAAGGAACTATTTAAGTGATCGTTTTAAGTTTTGTGAAATGAGATCAAGCTTTTATAATTATGATATGTGTGATTCTGAAACATGCATCGGCCATTGATTCTGTCCATTTAAATGCTCGTAAATTGTGATTTTCATCAAGTCAAAATATACTTTGAGTTAGGTCATGAAATATGTGCGTGATGTAAAATATATGCATGTTATTGATGTTTCTCTACTGAGCATTAGATGTAGCTCATCCCTTGACTATACGTCACAGGTACAAGTGTGGATCAGGAGCAGACTTTAGAGAAAGGCTTAGGATCTCCCATTTGGGGAATTCTATCTCAGGTGAGGATAGGGCTAGTCATGTTTTGGTTTGTATAATGGATATTTGGAGTCTTTTGGATTTGGACTTGGTATGTTCGGAGATTTAATATATTGTAAGAAGTGTTATGTAAGTAAGTTTTTGGAAGCCACTGTTTAGGTGATGGTCGGCCATCACTGGTGATTTTTCTTTGGACCCTTTTTGTTTAAATGATTTTGTATAGAAGAAACCTTTTGCTTGCCATATATATTTTTACTTGACTCTACTCTTGTAGGTATACCAAATAATATCTGTATTTGAATTTTGAAGTGTGATCCGACGGTTCGATTTTCCCTGAGTTTATGATGTAAGAAAGAAAAAAATATATTATACAGGATTTTGTGGCTTGGGGTAAATCGGGAGGTTACAAATTAAGTCTTAACCTATTGCAAACGCACAATGGAAATTATAGAGCTAGTATAGGATCGTTTCCACGAAGGAGTTTATCTTATATATATATATATATATATATATATATATATATATATATATATATATATATATATTTCTATTTTAAAGTTTATACTTATCTCTTAAGGTTCTAAACTACTTGAGAAATATGAATAAAAGAATAATTTCTTAATCTAAAGTGCAGAAAATGAATCCTAATACTCCTTCTTCATATTGAGGTCGTCAATCCCAATCTTCAGCTATCAGATATTTATAAAAATAAACAGTATCGTTACACCGTATTGCAATCTTCTAGAATTTGGGTGTCAATCAAAAACTAAAATTCTTTAACACAGATTTAATCTAATCAATAATTTCCTAAAATTTGAGCATCAATCAAACTCTAAAAAATTGAAGATAGAAAAGTAAAAACCATTACACTAATTTGCAAATTCCAACCTGAGTCGTCAATTCAAATTAAAACTTAAAAATATTTACAAACCATGCAAATAAAGCAAATAAAATCTAAACTAGAAAGCAAATAAATATATCTTTCACCTCTCAGCCGCAGAAGTCAATTGCTTCTAAGAAACTAGGATATCTAAAATAATCTTCAGCACCCAATAGCAGTCGTCAATTACTCTTGAGAAACCTCTGATATATAATCTACTCTAACTATTTTACACTACTGATCGAAATAAAATCCAACCTCAGTTGTCATTTGCTACTGAAATTCTTCGATGATTATTCCTACACTGGGTTCTCTTATTTATAGATCCTAAAGAGTCGATTTACAAAGACTTCAAATTCTAATAAAATAAACTAATAAAAATAAAGATTCCTAATATAATTCTAATTCATAATTTTATTCTTCCTTTATTTCAATGGTTGATATGCTTCTAGATTTGTTCTCTTTTATTTCAGCAACTGAGATTTTCTAAAGCTTACCTTTATAAATCTTCTCAGATCCGTGATTCACCAAACTTCTAATTTTATATATCTTCTAATTATGTTCTTGGCAGTGATAATCTTCATTCACGTGATCAGCAACATCAACAATAGGAGGAAAGCTTCTTTTATAAAAAATCGTAAATCACGATTTTCTATCTTTTATAGTTTCCTATTCGGACGATTCTTTAGATTATGATTTTTCATTTTTTTTCTTCTTTTGTCTCTTTTTATAGAATCATAAATTATGATTTTCAGGCTTTTAGTAGGCGGAAATCGTCTTTTTCTCTTAACCGTCTTTCTACTGCTTTTTTAGTTCATTTTGACGAATATTAATACTTTGACTCTCTTTTACTGATTTTTCTTAATATCTACACATCGTTAACTTTTTAGTAGCAAATTATGTCCTAGTATTACTAAGTTAAGGGTGATAAAATAATAAATTAGGTGACTAATCACACCCCCAAACTTAAGCTTTGCTAGTTCCTAGCAAATAAGAAAATATAAAATATCTAAACTATGAATTTAAATGTTACTTTCGTAGGGAGCACGATTGCATTAAGCGGATGCAACAAGCCTTTAAACCCCTAGGTGATCCCTAGTGGAGGAGTTGTAGTTTCTTGAAGGTTTTTAATGAAATTACCTACAAACTTCAAATATTTTTTTATTTTTCAAAATATATTTTTCAGAAATCTAAAATTTAAAAATACTAAACTAATTTTATACACTAATTAAAATAACTAAGTTACGTAAATGACCGAAATTGTCAAATTGGTCAATACATAATTTATTACGATTTTCCCAAAATTACAAATCTATTATCCATACTTTTCATTGCAACAGTTATCCTTGATTAGAACTCCAATAATTTCAATTCACAATCAGCACAGAGTTATATGTACTAGTGAACAATTTATTCTTCATAAATTTTTCTAAATCACAGATTTAGAAAATATTTTCATTTAAAAACTCACTATTGACACTCTCAAAAAGATATCGAAACTTTAGGGTTCTCTCAGTATATTTTTCAGAAGAATTTAGTCAAAGATAATTGCAAAAATAAATTTCATAGAAAAGATAATCTTATCCTATTCTTATGATTCCCTGTACAATCCATAGTATCCATTATTCTTATCTCTACTAGGCTTATATTTTCACAAATTATAAATCAGAAAGGTCTTTCCTTCAGCTTGTAATAGGGTTTTAGATTTCAGAACGTATCAAGGAAAGGTAGAAAATGATTCAAAGTTTTTCTGAGAATTTAACTCTTCCTTTTCCTATCTTCTTCTATTATTTTATTTCAATAAGTATCCATTATTGGATAACTTCTTCCCATATACTTCTCTTCTTTTATATATATCCTAGTTCTTCAGCTATAAAATCGTCTTTTACAATTTTTTTTTCACAACTTTTTGCTAAAGAATCATTCTTCTTTTTTCATATTTTCCTTTTCCTTTGGTTTACTTTTTCTTCTTTTATACCTCTTTTCTAGCATTCCTTCTCTATTTCATTCTTACCCCTTTCACTCCCTCTTCTTCCCTTATTTGCGTTCTAAATTCTCAGAAATTGTAAGGGTTAAAGGTAGAAAGCTTTGGGTAGTACATATGGTTAAAGGTTTATAAAACTTTGGGTATAAAGAAATTCAATTTTAAGCTTCTAATATGAGTTCAAAGGATAAAATATTCTAGGATTTTGGCTTTTTGGCTCTGATTTCAATAAAATATGACCTTAAATCATCTTCACGATTTAGTGGCATAAATGTCTTATTGATTTGATATTTTTAATAGATAATTCTAAACAAAAAATCAATTCATCATATTCATAGAATAATTTGATTCTAAATTCAACAATATGAGATTTCATATCAGTATAGAAGTTTAAAGAAATTTTCATGAATAGAAATAGTTTCTCTCAGAATAAAAGGAAATATGACTCAAAATCTCACTAGTTTATAATTTTAAAACTATAGTCTAAATTTTTATAGTTTAGATCAATCTATTGTTTCAAGGATTCATTCTAATACAATATTTTAATGACCTAAAAATGAATTATAATTATTCTAAATTCTAATTATTAAACTTCTATTATAATGAATCGTAAGTTTTCAGGATTTGTAATTTTTTTCCATCATAATTCCTATACTCTGATCAAAATAAAAATAATTTTCAAAAATTCAAAATAAAATTACTAAACACAGAAATTGTGTATCTCCCAAACTTAAATCGGACAATGCACTCATTGGCACAAAAATAAGGGACACAAAATAAAAAAATTATTGATATACTAATTATTTACCAGAAAAATATATTGCCAGATACATACTCTCCCCCAAACTTGAGAGAAAATACCCACGGCTTATTTTCGGAGTATCAATAACAAAAATGTTAGTAATGTTAGTAACACACACTATTAGTTAAAATAAAAGAAAATTTCATATATTACTGAATATGTATAATGATCTAAAAGGACAAATAAAATCTAAAATCTATCCTAAGAACTAATTACATAAATGAGTATAAACCTAGAAAAAATCTAGACATATACTAAACTAAGACACTGGCAACAACATTCGAAAGGGGTCTTCAATGAAGATCGGCCCTCGGCTTTTAACCACCTTCAATCAAAGTCTCATTCCTTCCTACCAAAGGAGTATCCACTCCTTTGTAGGTCGCTCCCCCAAGAGCTGCAGAACACTCCTCTCTGCCCTTCTTTATCTTGCATCCCCAAAAAGGAGCACCTCACATTCCTTCCTTGGAAGAAATACAATGCCATACAGGGAGTGCTTCGAAGGGTAAAGAAGTGAACACATCTCCAGATCACCCTTCACCTATACTGCTCCCTTGCGAAAACTATGTGAAGGGAATATAGCACAAGCGAATGGAGAAGATAACCAATGGAGACGGGTGGTGGGGAGATCAAGGATGGGATGGGGAATGACACTGGAAAATATAACTCATCCGTATTATAAAGGAACACGCTTTCGGGGTGGGTTGTGATGGTATAAAGGCTAGGAATGGGGGAAGATGGGTTCCTAGTATATGTTTTCGGATTTGGGTTAGGTTTAGGGTCAAGGGTAGTTTCAATGTACGATTCAGCATCTCGAGTAAGTCGCTGATGCTTCAAATTTTCATCTTTCCTTTCTGCAGTCAGAAGCTCAACTCTATGTATTTCAAGAATTTTATCAAGTTATTTACTGAAATCGTTCTCGTCATGAGTTTTTTTAAGTATGGAGGATGGAAGACGAAAGAGATGAGTTGGTTTATGGATGGGTATGGATTTATAGGGAAGAGGCTCTGTTTTGAACTGTCACTTCGAAATAAATGTCGATGTGTAGGTTTCTAGGTTAGGGTAATTGGGAAGTGGTAGTCTTGAATGCGAACTTTGTTTATTTCCCTTATGAATTTAATTGGTTTGAATTCTAATGTAATCGATAAGATCGATCACTGGAACTGCCTGTTCTGTAGAATTGTCGTTTGTAATTATACAGAACAAATGTGAGACTTATTGATGCTTCAAATCGTTCTCACTACGATTTGACTCTTCGTATCACCTACAATCGTAACTCCATACATTTTAAAGTGATTATGACCTAAAAGAGACTTTTACAATTGACTGGACTTTTACATACCGTAGATCGTAGAATACTCTTTTTCTAATATTATATACATATATTACAGGTATTTTTCTACGGATGAGTCGGTAGATCGATGGGTTCTAGAGGGAATTAATTAAAAACAAAAGAGTTGATGTGCCTCTCATAGATATACATCCTCTAGACGTACCAACTGCATGTGAAGGTAGTACGTTACTCTCTCCTCCCAAAAGGGTTTGCTACTCAATTTGAGTTTCCAACCTTTCAATAGATTGTCGCAGGTGATTGTGTCATAACCCCGACTTTTGGGATCGGTGCACGCCACGTACCATGCACGTGTGTTTGTGGTTCACAAGGAAACCATAATTAATATATACACACTACATGTGTATGTGTGAAACACACTAGCTTTCACTAGATAAGTGGAGAGTTAAATAGAGAGGTCTCCCATATGTGACCTAATTTAGCTTAGAAAAAAGGAGAGTTAAATAGAGAGAAAGAGGAGAGGGTTTAGAAAGGATCGTTTGGGTTTGAGCCTATGGATAATCTAGAAAGAGGTTGGAGGAAGAGCTTTTGAAACTCTCCTCATTTGAGTGATCTTGGATCAGGTCTATATAAGATTTAATGATTTGAGGTATGTTTTAAATATTTTTGTGTGTTACATATAAAGTATAAATTAATAGTCAAATAATTTTGACATTAATAGGGCCTTAAATGGAGTAAGAAATTGGTTCTCGAACGGATCGAGAGTTAGTTATCATCGCTCCTCACTCGAGCGGTTTAAATGGCTCGCTCGAGCTAGGTCGGAATATAAAATCTGAGCATAAACTGTGTTTTGGGCTCGCTCAAGCGAGACCCTTAGTGAAGGGAAAGCTCGCTCGAGCGAGGCATCAGGTGAGCTTCAGATATCTCGTTGTGGCCGCTCGAGCGATGAATAGTCCTCGCTCGCGCGAGGGTTGAGTACCTCGTTGTAACCACTCGAGCGATGAATAGTTCACGCTCGTGCGAGGGTTGAGTACCTCGTTGTAACCGCTCGAGCGATTAATAGTTCTCGCTCGCGCGAGGGCTGAGTACCTCATTCTAATCGCTTGAGCGATAAATAGTTCTCGCTCGCCCGAGGGTTGAGTACCTCGTTGTAGCCGCTCGAACAATGAATAGTGCTCGCTCGCACGAGAGATTAGTACCTCATTTTTATCGCTCGAGCGAGGTCAATTGCTCGCTTGAGCGAGGTTAAGTGATCGCTTGAGCGAGGAATAGTCCCTGCTCGCGCGAGGCACTACACATTTATTAATTTATTAATTCTTTTGGTGAAATTCATGGGAGCTAAGGTTCCCAAGGGTTCTAGAAATCATTCTAAGGGTATCCTTGACACATGCAATGTAGGTTTGACGTGAGATTGTTACGTGTAAACCTCTATGAGAAAGGAGTGCGTTGGATTCGCGTTGAGGTAGGGAATATCTCGAAACATATACTTTAATTCGTTAAAACCATATATGTAGAGTAATTCAAGAGAATAGTCATGTATCAAATGTGATTCTAAAACGGGTGTGTGTGTGTGTGTGTGAATTCAAAATGAAACCATGAGGTCCCTAAGGGACGTGGAAATGTGTTAATGGGCATCTAAATGATGCATTGAATCAGTGGCATTCCAGGGATGCATATCAAACCTAACGATGAAACAAAAGAAAAGTGATAAGGCCTAATGTAATAAAATTAGTACAATCACGGTGAATAACTATATGTAAAGCATATGCAATATTTTTGTTATTTAAGGTTTGATTCGAATACCCCACCGACGTGGCGGGATACCCACGACTGACTCCGCAGGATATCCATGACCGGTACGGCGGCCAATCTGTACACTTGTAGCATATCCCAGGGATGTAAATTTGAGAATAGACCCCGCCACCTAAGAGAAAGGGGCCTAGGTAGTTTTGAAATTGAGAATATATAATAAGTGTATATTTAGACGACGATGGTGGGTATTCCATCGGGGCTTGATGCTATATTGCTCGGGGACTACTTAAGTTAAGATTTAAGTGATTAGGCTGAATCCGTAACTATACCCGTAAGATGAGAATAAACAAGATCATATAAGGTAACAGTTGCAGTTATCATTTCACTTTCTATTATTTAAATTATTTTCTCAGAGGTTCTATAAGATAAATCGTGCTTTAAAATATGTTCTAACGTGCATGTGAGAGCTTAATTTATATGTTCACTGTGTTTCCCTATTGAGCTAGGATGTAGCTCACCCCTTTTGACTATACGTCACGGGTCCAGTGCTAGCAGCAGCAGAGGCTTCGGGAGACGTGGATCCAGAGGATTCGGATTTCGTGCTCGGAGAAGAGTTAGAGCCTCCTCCTGAGGACTTCTTCTAGGAGACCCCTTGCGTACTTTGAGAGTTAGTTTTGAGAGCATTCTGTATGGCTTGGTATGTCAAGCCTTAATTTTGAATGTAACAAAATACAATAATTATTTTGTTGAACCATTTGGGGTGAACAGTTTATCACTGATGGTTCGGGTCGGTTTTTCTGCTCATGTATTGGCATGAGACTAGAACTGACTTTTGGATTGCTAAATTATTATTATTAACACATGGAGACTTAGTTAGACTAAAATTCTTGTACTTTACTTGATGTATGGTTGTCTGTTTATACCAATGCTCCATACAGGGTTGTAGCCTTGAGGGTCGTGCTGATGGCACGAGTTTCGGGGTGCCGAAGTTTGGGCTGTCACAGATTAACTTTGTCTGGATGTGGCTATGTTGCACTCAGCTATCTGCTATTTGCAATAAGGCATCCTCCTTAGTAGTGTGGTATTGGGCTCCTATGGGATAAGGAAGAACAGTTGGAGATTGGGAGACTAAGTGAGTTGGGCCATGGTTAGGACTACAAGCTTCTCCTTATTGAGTTGTTGGGTGCGATTTTATACCCACCAGAGATTGAATTTTTATTTTTTAAAACTTCAGTCCCAGAAAACCTTTCATCATTGACTTTAATTTATATAATCTTCCTTGCTTAGGAAGTACATTTGTTAAAGTCTCCGAATCAATCTCACTCGATGCGTGATTTTGCATCGATTTCTCGCTAAGGGTCTCAAAGAGTTCCCAAGCTTCTTATGCTGTCAAATTTCAAAACATACCACCACAAGCTACATCAATCCTATGTCGGTTTACATTGTTAAGACTTTCATAAAAAATGAACACTAAGTGCCAGCGCGTAATCCCATTGTGAGGGCACTTGCGCATAAGATCCTTGAGACGGTTCCAACATTCCTAAAGAGATTCATCCGAAAATTATAGGAACATTATGATCAGATGTCGGATTTTATTCGTTCTACTGATTGGAAAGAATTTCCTGAGGACCATGCGTTCCAATCCTTCCCAATTAGGGATCGAATTATGGGGCAAAGATTTTATCCACTGTTTTACTTCATCTCTAAAGGAATATGCGAATAGCCTCAATCGAGTGGATTCTTTTGTCAAGTTTTTAATTCGAATGACAGTGCATATTCTTATGAATTTATTTAAATCCAGATAGGGGTCTTCATCCATTAGCCCATGAAAAGTTGGAAGTGTTTGAAGTATATTGGGTGTTATTTTAAAAGTCCTATTATCGGTGGTAGGGGTGGGTTTGAATACATGGGGGTAGTGTAAGAGGTGTTCATGCATAGTATTCTCCCATGGTTTTAACCATATATTAGTTTCTTCCTGCCATATTGAGATCACAGTAAGCTGGCTAAAAACCGTTATTATAAATATCTATTTTAATTTTAATTTTATCTAATTTTTATTCCAGAAAGCAGAGAGAGAAACAAATCTGAGTTTCTAAATTCTGTGACCTGTAGAAGTTGGAAACTTTTAATTCACTGCTTCGAATATACCTGCGAGAGATTAAGAAGTAATCAAAGAAAGTTAAAAATATAAAGAAATATAAAAAGAGAAAGATAAATATTTATTTTTAAAATAAAAAAATATATAAAAAGATAAAGAGAAAACTTCCCCGGTAATGGCGCCAAAAACTTGATCGGCTTACTATGTATGTCTAATTAAGTCTTAACTTATTACAAGCGTATAATAGAAATTGTAGAGCTAGTATAGGATCGTTCCCACGAAGAAGTTTATCTTATATATATATATATATATTTCTATTTTAAAGTTTATACTTATCTTTTAAGGTTCTAAACTACTTGAGAAATATGAATAAAAGAATGATTTCTAAATCTAAAGTGCAGAAAATAAATCATAATCCTCCTTCAGATTGAGGTCATCAATCCCAATCCTCAGTTATCAGATATTTATAAAATTAAACAGTACCGTTACGTCATATTACAGTCTTATAGAATTTGGGCCTCAATAAAAAACTAAATTTTTTTAACATAGATTTAATTTAATCAACAATTTTCTAAAATCTGGGCGTTAATCAAACTCTAGAAAATTGAAGATGGAAAAGTAAAAACCGTTACACTAATCTACAAATTTCAACCTGAGTTGTCAATTCAAATTAAAACTTGAAGATGTTTATAAAGCATGTAAATAAAGCAAATAAAATATAAACTAGAAAGCAAATAAATATACCTTTCACCCTCAGCCGCATAAGTCAATTGCTTATGAGAAACGGATATCTATACTAATCTTCAGCACCCAATAACAGTCATCAATTACTCTTGAGAAACCTCTGATATTTAATCTACTTTAATTATTTTACACTACTAATTGAAAGAAAATCCAACCTCAGTTGTCAATTGATGCTAAAATTCTTCAATGATTATTCCTACACCGGGCTCTCCTATTTATAGATCATAAGGAGTCAGTTTAGAAAGACTTCTAATTCTAATAAAAGAAACTAATAAAAATAAAAGATTCTTAATATAACTCTAATTCCTAATTTTATTTTTCCTTGCTTTCAATGGTTGATGTGTTTCTGGATTGTTCTCCTTTATTTTAGCAACCGAGATTTTCTAAAGCTTACCTTCATCAATCTTCTCAGATCCGTGATTCACCAAACTTCTAATTTCATATATCTTCTAATTTTGCTCTTGGCGGTGATAATTTTCATTCACGTGATCAGCAGCATCAACAATAGTAGGAAAATTTCTTTTCTGAAAAATCGTAAATCACGATTTTCTATCTTTCATAATTTCCTATTTGGACGATCCTCTGGATTACGATTTTTCGCTTTTTTTCTTTTTTTGTCTCTTTTTACAGAATTGTAAATTACGATTTTCTGGCTTTTAGTAGGTGGAAATCGTCATTTTCTCTCAATAATCTTTTTTATTGCTTTTTGAGTTCATTTTGACGAATATTAATAATTTGGCTCTCTTTTACTGATTTTCCTTAATATCTGCACATCGTTAACTTGTTAGTAGCAAACTAAGTCGTAGCACCACTAAGTTAAGGGTGATAAAATGATAAATTATGTGACTGATCAGTATCGAAGTGGTAAAATATGCGAATGATCATGTACCCTTCCGGAGCATGTAGAGGCGTAATAAGGATTTTCTTCTGGTGAGGCTAGCGATGGCAGAGAGATATTAATAGTTATTTTATCACACTTTTGTTTGTTAATAATAATGATAAAATAAAGAGAACCTTTATTTGTGCCCAAAGCGCCCACTTAATGATGCCTCATCGTGTGGTGGGTTGTAGAGCGGGCTTTCAATAAGTGAGCGCTTTCAATAAATAGGTGTACACAAATAGAAGGTTTTGTAAAATAAAAGAAGGAAGCAACTTCTTGCACACGAGATTTCAACTCTCTTAACCGTCATTTAAACACTAGTGGTGCTTACACGATCTTACACCATTGAGTGGCTTATGATCTTGGAAATCTTATTGTCAAAATGATATATAAGGGCTATGGGTCCAAAAACCACACTTTTTGGGAGCTTCGAACCACCCTATATGTGCACTCTAATACCAACGGTTGTTCTAACCTTTGATGGCTAATATTAAAGTTCACCGATTAGATGATTTACATCCATTTATAAGCATGATCCTTTAGGCGGGACATGTTCCAACGATGAATTGCCGCTTGGGAAATGTGGGATGGATCATAGATGTGTGCCACATGGCACAATGATTAATCACACTTCAATGGTGTGAGATAAAAAGTGACATTTGTAATGGTGTAAGATCATTTAAATAGCATTTGATGTTTAAATGTCTGTCAAGAGCCATTATCCCTTAAAAGAAAGACTTGTTGTCTTTTTAGATTTGTGTCACATGGAACATAATTTAAGGTGTTTGGTTTGAAAGCCATAATATAGAGATCCTTGGTGCCAAGGATTGGCATGAACACAACCTTTATCATTTGATTCAACACAGTTTGAATCAAATGATAGAGATCTTATTTCCTGCCAAACTCTGGCACCAAAGATCTTTAGTTTTTGACTTTTAAATTAGACAACTTAGATGGTATTCCAAGTGACACAAGTCTAAATAATTTCGTCTTCTTCTTAAAATATATGCAACAGTACAAATCTCATGTGCAAATGGTGTTCCAAGTGACACAAGTCTAAACAATTTCGTCTTCTTCTTAAACTATATGCAACGGTACAAATCTCATGCGCAAATAGTTGCTCCAATAAAAGAAACAAGATATAATGGCTCTTGACCGACATTTAAATGGTGTTTAAATGATCTTACACCATTCAATTAGAGCTCTTTATATTACAACATAGACATGTGATTTCATTTTCTGCAGTGTGGGGCACATTTGAGCTCAATCTAAATTGTTTAAGTGGCAATTCATCATTAGAGTATGTTTTAGCCAAAGAATCATGCTCACAAAGTGAAGGTAAATCATCTAATTAACAAACTTTAATATCAGCCATTAAAATTAAGAATAACAGTTAGTATTAGAGTCCACATATTGGATGGTCCACATCTTCCAAAAAATATGATTTTTGGCCCATTACCCTTCTATATATGATCCATCACTTTGACGGTGTAGATTACCCACATCTTAACCCATTAATTGTGTTTGATCATTTAAACACTATCTTGGTTGGTGTTTAAATGACGATCAAGATTGTTGGTCCCAAGAAAAATGACTAACTAGAAGAAATTTTACAATTTGGATGATGGCTCCTGACGAACATTTAAACACCAAAGTGGTGTTTAAATGATTTAGCACCATTAAATTTGTTATTTTCACCTTATATCGTTGAAGTGCGATTTATCATATGCTATATGACGCATATTTTGACCAGTCTAAATTGTGCAAGTGGCAATCGATTGTTGTAGCATATCTAACCCTAAAAAAGCATGCTTATAAGTCAATATGAACTATCCGATTGATGAACTTTAATATCCGCTATTCAAACTAAAAATGATGGTTAGTCAACAAATCTGAAGATCGAATCGCTCACAAGGCTTGATATTTGGACTCATTTCCCATTGATGTATGATCTATCAATTTGACAATGTGGATTACCAACATACTTAGCCATTAATGGTGTGAGATTATTTAAGGGCTTTTTACTAAAAGGTTGTCGATGCTGATTTTAATTACTGAAAAATAGATGGTATTTCTAGATGATCAAAAGATTACAACACGGGCTAAATACGGGTTACTTCAAGGCCAACCCACGAAAGCGTGTCAATTCCTTTCCTCCAAATTAAAAATATTTCTGACTACTTAGATATGACAACATTGATATTATAATACATGCTTCGAGGCTAGCCCACTGATGTTGATTATTATGCTGCGGGGCTAGCCCACTGAAACTGATTTTCAGCTCACAACACGGGTCATGTATAACCATATCATGAGACATTTTGGTCATTAAAAATAAACCTCGTTATTTTGGTGATTAAAATACAAATACTGAGACATTTTGGTAATAAATCCATCATTGAAATGCCGGTCAGGAGAGTCAGTCCCTTTGCAATTTGATTGCGCTACACCACAGATTTGAGAGGTTACACATGAAAGAAAGTTGTATAGGAAGCATACCATATAAAATTTTCGTATCCCTTGTGAGCATGAAGATCGAGTACCAGAACTAGTGGTACGGTTTGGCGGCATGATTGGTAGCCCGCATACGTAAACGGACCGTGTACTTAATACCACCAACTAAAAGCAACTAATGATACGAAAACGAAAGCATGGAACTGAATCCCGATTGGTCTAATTATTGCATGCAACAGAAAATATATGCAGTTTACAAGTGATATTTGCTCTTTTATTTAAATAGAGTTAGTATTAGGTGTCCAGCCCATTCACTTAAGTCCGGTACAAGGATCAATCTCTATGAACAAAAATGGAAAAATTTGGGAAATGGAAACTAATGGGACCTTTTTTGGATTTTAACTAATTTTTGACTCCTAAATATCTATGAATGTCAAATTTTGACCATTTTGGATGGATTAAAATTACCCGTATACTGTACTTGGTGCATAGGCGACGCAACTGATACTAAATACTCTATTTTTTATATTTAAACGAGGTCTCTGTGTGTATCTCCTTCTCTACACGAAAAGGAAGCGCTCACTCTCTCTCTCTAATGGCGGTTTGGGGGCCGTCAACAATATGGGACGGTGTGGTAGAACACACCAAGGGTGCGCAGGATAAGGGAAGCGACCCAGTTTCATGGGCAATACAGCTGTGTACGTATTTGAGCTCGAATGGGGTCTCTGTGCCTTCAATGGAGGTGGCTCATCTGTTGGTTTCACACATATGTTGGGCAAACAACGTACCCATCGCATGGAAGTATCTTGAGAAGGCTTTGACGGCTAGGATCACGCCACCGATGCTCGTTCTCGCTTTGCTTTCTTCAAGGTTTGTTCAATTGTCTACTTTTCATTGTTCTGTATATGGGCTCGTTTTATCATTTGAAACTCTGTCTTCTTTTTTCGGTTATTTGTTTAGTTTTGTGATGTTTGGTCTTCTATTTTGTTTTATTTATTTATTTTTTGTGTGTGAGTTTAGTTTTTGAATTTTTTTTCTTGTGGGTTTGTTGAAATTAGTGGTTTTTTTTTTTTTTGTGTCAAATGCTTAGTTTTGGTGTTTTTTGTGGGTTGGTTTCTAAATTGTTTTGTCTATTTTGCTTTAAATGTTAACTTCTGTTTTTTGTTCATTTGGGTTTGTTGCATTATTTGAAATCATGGGTTGTTTTGTTTTGTTTTTCATTGCAATGGAAAAAATACTTAATGTTTTATTTATTTATTCTTTTATGTTAGTTTTTGATGTGTTGTCTTGTGGGTTTGTTGAGTCATTTGATTTTTGTTTCTATTTTTATTTTTTCAAGTGCTTAGTTTTGGATATTTTTTTTTGTGGGCTTGTTTTTGAATTTATGCTTTATTTTTTTACTTAAAATTTTAATTTTGGTGTTTGCTGCATTCTTTGAAATCATGGGGTGTTTTGTTTTTCATTGCAATGATGTAGTTTTAGCATCCACAATAACAAAAAAATCCCTCTATTTATCATGGTGCTTATTCTAGGTTTATGTTGTGGTAATTTTCTTTCTAAATTTTTAGTTTTTTGATTTTTTTCATTGATTTCTTGAATTATCTGAAACTATGAGCTGTTTTGGCATTGCTTTTGATGGGGTTAAAAGGAAAAAGGAAAAAATAAAAAGAAATAAGAAAGGATGTTTAACCAAAAAAAAGAAGAAAAGAACGGATGGGCTATGGCTCCGAAATTGCACTGATTGAGTCATAGTCTAAAAACTCATTGATTCAACACAAAACTCGATCCATTTGGCTTGATTCAACCAGATTTCAAATCTACTTGACCAGATTCGTTTTTTAAGGAGCTCAATCGTGACTTGAGAAACATGTCTAATTGATCCAGAAACTCAATTGAGTCGTTTGCTTTTTTCTTATTTTAATTTTAAAAGTCAAGACTTTCTAGTGGAAGTTTTAAAAGGCGAGCAAATGGTATAAAGATTAACTATGACATTTAGTGTCAGGAATCTTCTATTTAGGGTGTTTCTCTCTCTTCAGAATTTTGCTTCCATTCGCCTTCACTTTCAATTATAAAATTACATACAACACCCACTACCACTGCTGTTTCTCCATCAAGATGCCGTTGACTCATTCAATTTTGTAGTTTTATGCAGTTTTTTTGTCATTTTTAACCTAAAGATTGCAAAGGCTTATGGATACGATCAGGTTTTTTTTTAATAAATTATTTATTAGATATTTTTTTATTATTTATTGAGTTAAATTTCTCTCCCTCATCTGACAGTGATGGAAGGATAATCAATTGCATGGCTAATACAGTTATTTCTAGCTCCCCCTAATCCCTTTAGAGCTTGGTGTAAATCAATCGTACCGCAGCTTGCTCACGTGCCACATGGATTCGACCACACAACATGAACACCCAAGATCACGTGCCACATGGCACATGATCGTGAGTTACATCACACCTGTAAGGGTTCCCCTAGTCCCGTAGGTTTTTAGATTTTTTTAGGACTGTTTTGCCCCCTTTGAAATCACAGGTCAAAATGATGCGTAATTGAAGCCTACACGGCGAGATCGTGGCCGGATAAACGAAATAGAAAGTGGATCTGTGAATGGGTTTTTAAAAGTCCCGTTAAAGACCTGTGTGCATATTATTTTAGGCATTTTTATCTAGGTTTAGTTACTTTTTTTATTAGGATTCTTTTAATAAGTGAGTTGTTTTAGGATTAGTTTCCTTATTTGAATTATTTACTGGTCAGACACATTTATGTGATATGTGACTGTTAATTTTGTTCAGCGCAACCATCGAAAAAGTGGTCATAGGTCTATTAATATATGTCGGAATTAGATGATTCTTGTCTTGTCTGAAAGCTTATTAAAGTAGCTTTCCAACAATACAAGAATCACACAATTCCGACATATATTGATAAACTTATGACCACTTTTCCGATGGTTGCTCTGGAAGTGACGAAATTAGCAGTCACATATCACATATATGTGCCTGCCCCCTAAATAATTAAAATAAGGAAACTAATCCTAAAACAACCCACTTATTAAAAAAATTCTAATAAAAAAGGAAACTAAAAAGTTGTCGGTTCGCCTCCCAACAATGGTGCATTAAAATTTTGCACTTTCGACCAAATGTCCAATGGTGGAAAAATATCCTTTTTAATTTTTTTAGATGACACCTGATTGACCATAGGCATGTTCCCATGCGTTCGATTGCATATCCCCAGGACTATATATATGTATGCAATATTTGATTTTGTTTAAAAAATCTGTTAATCAATTATGAATATATCCATGGATCTTCCTTGGAAACATTGTTCCTTTCCCATTAGTGCTATTTATATTTATTGATGCATTTTATGTTTCATATTATTTGACTGCTATTTTGCTTTAGGGTGATTCCAAATCGATGTTCATGGCCTGCAGCATATAGACTCTACATGGAACTGCTTAAGAGACATGGATTTTCTTTTGCACCTCATATTAATGGATCAAGCTATCGAAAGTGAGTTTTAATTTAATTTTATTTTTGAGCAAAACCATCGGTTGTCCACTTCCTAATAATTATTGATTTAATATTTTTTGCCATAGTGTACAAATATTGATAAATTACGGTCAAAATATATTAATGGAGCCATTACTTGCACACTCTTTCTCAGTCCTTGCACCGGTTAAAAAAAAAAAAAATCTTTTTTTACCTTTTTAAATTGACTATAATACCCTTATAGTTGCACCAAAACATATATGGTTTTAAACTAGTTCGTAGAGTGCACCAAAGTCAAAGACTAAATCGCAGTGTTAATCAGATGAAAAAAAATGCAAAATTGATTGAATTTACGTTTGTTCTTCATCTGTGGTTGTGGAATACGTAAAGAAGATAATGAGACGAAGTGCTTAAATTGTAGTATAATGCGCCTTGGATGATAACTGGAGACCAAAATAATCAGATAACCAGAGACAGAGATGATTGGGCAGTTCCATACTAAAATCGCAACGTCCATCAGTTCACAAAGGTCATGAAAAAAATAAATTCCAAAGAGCCAAATCCAATGTCATGTCTCTAGATCCTCATTTTTTATTAGAGAACCTAGATCTTTGCATCTCTTTCCTCTATAATGATCTCCAAACCCTAGTATTCATCCTCCTTTAGTTGCATTGATCCCTCAGTCTTATGAAAATTTGATCCATCCCTCAATGCAATCGATTCAACAGGTTTTAACTTTTAAAACATAAATGTTCATGAACTTTTCTCACATTTTCGAAATTTCGTTCAATGCGAGCAGTTCCGAAGAGACATCGAAACCCTAGAATGTAATAGTACTGAATAGAGATTTTCTCGAATGTGAGCTATTTCCAAGTACTCGAATGGATGGGTTTGGTGGTTAATCGTGTTCTCGCTGCTCTTGTCATCATGGCCGACGGGTCAAGGGTATATGCCTGACCCAGCCCGAAAAATCGACCTGGCCTGGTTCAATTCCCTCCTTCTTTCCTTTATTTTATATATAAACTTGACCCGATTTTTACCTGACCCGACCTGACCCGACCCGACCCGACCCAATGGATCAAGTTTACGTGTTCGACCTGATAAAGATAGAGATTTAGAGCATATTTTTTGTTAAGATATAAATATCCCATGTTTTGACCTTGCAATCTTAATCCCGATGAAAATATTTCAGAAGTCATAGATCGTTTATGTCTAGACTTCCGTTAGGTACTGTTCCAGCCGAAGAATTCGTCTCGATCGCTTCTTGTTACAACTATGTCACCAACATACAATCAAGATCATGATTCCTAATATTTCTTTCACAAATATCATATGATCAATATTACTCATTTTGAATCCATTATTGAGCAGGGCATAGCTCAATTTATCAAACCATGAACTAGAGAATTATTTGATTCCATATTTGGCTTTTTAAGTGCGTGCATTCTCCCTTCCTCCGAAGCGTAAAACTAGGGGTAGACATTAATAATTCTCTAATATCATCATGCAAAATGGCATTCTTAACATCTAGTTGATACAAAGGCTAAGAATTATTCTGATCTATTTAAACGGCGATCTAGATAGACTCTAGTTTAGCTATTTGTGCAAAGGCTTCTTGATAATCAATCTCATATGGCTGAGTTTAACACCGTTTGATCGAACTATCTTGTTCGTAATCGGTCGTCTAATCCACTTGAAGTTTACAACACATTCCTTGGGGAAGTTGATGCGTATTTTAGATCTGCCTGTTTGAATCGTGATCGGATAAAGAGGAGACATCAAAAGAGAAAGTAGACCCACGAATGAGTTTTAAAAAAAAAAAGATCCGTTTGATCAAAAAGAAAAAAATCTGAAATTTATTAGGGTCTTTAACTTTCAATCCCGTCACTTTTATGTTTGGCCTATTTTGAAGTGTCAAACGAAGTCGGATTGATGCAAAATTGATCATATTTGAAAGCTTATTGAAGTAGCTTTCCAACGAGCTAAAAAACGTGTAATTCCAACAAGTATTGAAGAAGTTATGGTCAGTTTTTGGGAGGAGTTCCTGTCCGTGAAACAGAGGCAACCATGTTGGGAGGAGTTCATGTCCTCTAGGCGGGTGGTATCAGAGCTGATGCGTAGATGGGTTGGCTTCGTTGCATGCGGTAGCAAAGCACCGCGCGGGTTGAAAGCGCGTCGAAGGACGCTCCCGCGACAGTTGGTATAAGAAGTAGGCTGACCTAGCGAAGCGTGCGTTAGGTGCAGCACGGGACTGAGGTTGCGGAAGTGCGACCCCGTGACACCTATCTGAGGATATTTGAAGCTGATTCTCATTCCTTCCTTGTTTTTTTACTATGTTAGAGGAATCCTTATATAGACCTTACAAAATATAAAGATAGACACTATAGTCAAGAGATTGATAGATATAATCCTAAGACCAATGAAGATAGAAGGATTTATCTTTATCCACTAAGGACGATATGGTATGTTATCAGTTTGCACAATAAATTAGATCTCGTGCAAGATACAAATCTTTGTTGACATCTCTGTTCTCAAACGAGTTGCACGTATCTTACGGGAGAAAAATTATAATGTTTCAACCCAGTTTAACTTTTTTCCAGGAACAATTAGTTGAATCTTGAGAGTATTTCTTGAGAATTGTGTCTAAAGTAGATATATTCATCGATTTGGATGATTTACTTGAGAATTTACTCATTCTATTATTTGCACACTTCTTAACATGCCATGAAGTCATTTTCCATACCCCCTTCAGTTGCATTTCTACAAACAAGTTTTGGCTGCAACTCAGTGTTAGCTTTCCTTGCTAGAAATTGTACATTCTTGATATATATAATCCTATGATCGATGAAGATGGAACGATTTTATCTTTATGCACTACGGCATATATGTTAGGATATCATTTTGCACAGTAAATGGGATCTTGTGCAAGATATAAATCTTTATTAATATCTCTATTCTCAAGTGAGTACGATTTCGAGGGAGGGACACCTTCAAGTTTGAATTAATAATGGAGGGAGGTTGGGACAACTTCAAGTTCAAATTAATAATTCTTACTAAGCCAGGTGCTTCTTTTCCTGCATAATATTCTAACAATCTTAGGAGCTCAAATGTTTATTTTACTTGATATATTATATATATCTTGATAAATGGTCCATTTTGGAATGTAAGATACCATATCTTGGTATGATGCCCCGACATGTTTCCTTATTCCGCATTTTATCACAATTTTTATTAAAATCATTAATACCTCTTTTTTTCCCATCTAGTATGAAGCTTATGTGCATTGTTTATCTTTCTTAGTTAATCCCCTCGAGAGCAACATTTCCTATAAGATCACAATGTTTGAGTCTGATATGTGTTCAAATTGGTCAATTACTACGCCAATGCAAAACTTTATGACATAATAAAAAATCATGAATGAATATGAGAAGCACCTATCCTTAGATCCTGCTTGAGGTATATTCGTATGGTTGGTAATTTTCGTCCTTACTTCCGCATCTTAGGGTGGGCCACCTTATGCTTTATATATTAATAAAAATTAACTGTCTTTGTTATGCAGGATCATGATGTCGATAGATGACACCCTTCATCTTTCCCAAACATTTGGTATTCAAGCATGTGACCCTGGGGTGCAACTAGTCGAATTTGCTTTGTCAATTGTATGGCAGTTACTTGATGCAACACTGGACGACGAAGGGTTGCAGGAACTGACCCCAGAAAAGAAGTCCATATGGGCAACAAGACCAAATGATATGGAAATAGATGGCGAACATAACCTTGATGAGAAAAGGCCTGAACACTGTGAAAGACTACAGAAACTGAATACTGTGATGGCAATTGAACTCATTGGGCAATTTCTTCAACATAATGTAACTTCAAGGCTTCTTTACTTGGCACGTCAAAACATGTAAGAGCTTTATATTTTGACACACTACTTAAGAATACTTTGATAGGTTTTTGGGTTCTAGAGATTACTATAAGATATATTGTTTGCAATTTGTTAAATGGCATATGCGACCCTATGCGATGGCATGGCTCAATTGCATATGCGATTGTGCCATGGCGCAAATTTTTTATTTCTAAAAAATTCAAAAAAATACGAAATAAATCCCAAAAAATCCCCAAAATTACCAATATATAAAACCACTATATTTTTGTTAATTTTCTGCTCTATATTGTAGAATGAGTAGAATATATCTCACAAGGTTGAAGGAAAAATATAAGTTTCATTAAAAAATAAGTCAAAATAGTACAAAAATAAAGTGGACCATACAAAAGAGACGGAAAGAGACCCAAAACATACTTTTGAGAGTTGTGGTATGCATTAGGAAGAGAAACCCCTATTTTTAGGGCTTGGGGAAGCCCTAAAAAAAATGTTGGAGAAGTATGCCATGACACACACTGTATGCAATGACATACTGTTGCATATGCGATGGTATGCCATGGCATACAATTGTATCCGATGTCATACTTACTGTATCGCCTATGCCATCATGGCATATGCGATACACCCTTCCCAGATGGCATATGCGATGGCATATGGCAACACTGATTGTTTGTTTAGACCATATGTTGGGAGTTGGAATTCAATATCTACGATAGTTTTTTACTTGAATAAATGCTTTTAATGGGTGGGGGGTCCATAATCAAATTGGCTTATCCATATTTGACATAATCTAAAAGACTAGAGAATTTGAAATAAATATAATTTAATTTGATTCCCAGATGGTCATAGCATCCTGTGATTCTCCACAAAATCTTTCTAATTTTTAAATGGAACATTTCTCTGTGTTTGATGTTTTTAACACCTTGTTGAAATTCCAATCTAAAGTGGAAATTTTTGTGCTAGAAATGCTGCACCAACTTCTCATCCTTTTCTTTTAGGCTGGTGTTAGTACTACCACACAACTATATGTTTTTGACACCTTGTTGAAATTCCAATCTAAAAAGTTCGTTGACTGCTTTAAATCAGATGATGGAAATCGTTTCTCATCCTAATCTTCCACACAATAGATCTTGAGACCATGGGCCCTTTATCAGACAGTCAGATGTTGCTTCCACATGGCGCCCATTCCAACATATGAACGTGAACACGTTTGATTGTATGCTATGTTCACGTTCACTTTTGGGATGTGTGCCACGTGGAATCAACATCTGACCGGCTGATGGTAGATCTATGATCTCAAGAACTATTGTGTGGAAGATTGGGATGACAAACGATCCCCATCGTCTGATTCAAAATAGTCAACAGATTTTCTTCCTTTATTTAAGTGAGGTGGCTGTAACATAAACTGCTGTGGTAGTAACACTAGCCTTCTTTTTTCTTTCTTTGTTATATTTACACACTCAAGAAATGCATTGGCAATCTTTTATTCATTTTACATCACCAGATTGTATACCTGGTTTTATATTCTTACTTACCAGGTGATGTTTCTGTGGAAGTGAAGTTGAATGCTAATATATTATCTATTTTGTATAATTCATTTAGCATGTTTTCTTTGTGAATCGAAATTATTTTTGTCTTTATTGTTTTGATATGTAGTAAGTTTTCTTATAGTGTAAGAACCTGTTGTATTTGAAAAATTAGACAAATTAGATAAAATAGGAGTCAATCTGGTTTGGATTTATGTATTTGTTCTGTAGGTATATTAGCTGTTCTCTGTAAGACTTGAGCAAAGATTAGATCAAATAGGAGTCAATCTGGTTTGGATTTACGTATTTGTTCTGACGGTATATTAGCGGTTCTCTGTAAGACTTGAACAAAAGATCATTCAGAATATCAACAATGGGAGTTATTTATTAGTAAGTGCAACCCACAAGATTCATCGGGACCTCTAGTAATTGATAGTCTTCTCGGGCTAGAGTTCTGTTGCAATTTTACCTCTTGATTTTTGATTTTTGCAACTGATTCTCCTCCTTTCTACTGCAATAACCTATGTACCAAATTTTTACGAAGGTCAAGGAAATTCTTCATGATATTTCTCTTTCTTTTTTCAAATAGTTTATTCTCTGAGTTCAAATTTTCATCCGAGATATCTCTGCAATAGTAACTTATTTTCTTGCTTCCTGTTTCAATGTTTGAAGATTTTCTTTATAAGAGTATAATAAGAAGTGCTTTTGCTGAATTTTTATTGTACTTTAGTTGAATATGTTAGATGTTTGAGCATGCTGACCTTGAGGTTAACCTACTATCATGGTATCAAAACTCAGCCGATACTGATATGTAACAGTGACACGTATCAGCGACACGTATCAGTTTCATCGAGAACCGATACCTATAGGACCCCGATATAGGTATCGGGGTGCTATCGGTATCGATATCAATATAATCTGACCAATACTGGTCAGTATCGGCCGATATTGTCGCGGTTTCGGCTGGTACTGACCGATACAACTTATTTTTTTATTTTTCTTTAAAAAAAAAAAAAAAAATATGGACCGGTACGTATCGGTCCAAGATGGACCGATATCGACATTTTGCCTATTATACATTGAACTAAACACCATCTCAATATCATGTAGAGCAAATGTGCTCAATTAATAACATCACAGTAGGCTCCACTAAGACATGGATTTGTTGGTATTTAATTTATTATACACCTATATTTTAGGCCCGCACATTGGGGAAGTTTCATTCAGCGCTTACGCCTGCTTGGAGCAAACTCGTCAGTGATGAGGAGCTCTGCAATATCTTCGGAGACCCTGCTGCAGTTTTCATCCTACACGCGCTCAAATTTAGGTCAAGATTGCAAAACCAGCCGAAACCAGGAGTTTCATGCAATTATTCCTTCCGGGGCGCTGACATCTGCTGGTCATTGTCAAGGGGCTAGTCGTTCTGCGCTTTGGATTCCTTTAGATCTGTTTCTTGAAGATGCCATGGATGGAACACAAGTTGCAGCGACGTGTGCAATTGATATTCTTACAGGTAGCGACATTTTATAGGGAGACTTGTAACATTTGGGTACCTATAAATGCGCCCACACCTTCTTTGAAAGCGCCCACGTCCCGGACCCCTTGAAAACCATTGATTCCTCCTAATCAGATGATGGAGATCGTTTTTCACCTTGATCTCCAACACAATAGATCTTGAGATCATGGCGCACCTATCAGACGGTCAATTTTTTATTCCACGTGTCACAGATCCCCAAAAAATGGCCCTTGAATCATATGGCACACATCACGCTCAAAAGCGATTTTAAGGCCATTTTTTTGGGATCTCTGACACGTGGAATCACAAACTGACCGTCTGCTAGGTGTGCCATGATCTCAAGATCTATTTTGTGGAAAATCGGGGTGAAAAACGATCTCCATCATCTGATTATAAGAAATGAATGGTTTTCAAGGGGTCTGGGACGTGGGCACTTTCAGAGAACGCGTGGGCGCGTTTAGAGGTACCCAAAACCTTGTACTATTCTTTTTCTACTAGTACTTGAAATATTTTTCTTCAAAGGATACATGAAAGGGTACCTATGTCCGCAACTAGGTGATTTCTGAGGGTGCCTACATTCGAAACCAACTGAAACCTGTGGACTGCTTGGAATTGGACGATGGAGATCGTTTTTCACCCCAATCTTCTTCACGATGGATCTTGAGATCATAAGCTTACCACCAGACGGTCAATTTTTGATTCCACGTGGCACATATCCCCCCAAAAATGGCCCTAAAATCTTGTTTGTCCGTGATGTGTGCCATGTGATTTTAGAGCCATTTTTTGGGGATCTATGCCACGTGGAATAAAAAAACTGACAATCTGGTGGTATGCTCATGGTCTCAAGATTCATCATGTGAAAGATTGGGGTGAAAAATGATCTCCATAGTCTGATTACAAGCAGTCCATGGGGTTCAGTGGGTTTCGAATGTAGGCGCCCTTAGAATGACAGGCGCAGCAGAGGTTTCCTACATGAAATATAAAAAGTTCCTAATAAGGACATGAGGTTATTTCTTTTCCGTTGCCTCAAAAATTGTCATTATACAGGTTTGGTAAAGGCTCTTCAAGCAGTGAATGGGGTCACCTGGCACGACACATTCTTAGGTCTTTGGATGGCAGCTCTCCGGCTTGTGCAAAGGGTACAAATCTGTTACTACTGAATTGATAATGTTACTAATGTGCAACGTTTAGAAACTCGGTATTGCTGGTGGTATTAGCAAACCATCCCAAGAACGATATTTATCGGCAACATGGTTTTGAATTTTTTTTGAAGAAAATCTTAAAAATGAAAAACAATGTTCGTAAATATGAAATTAAGTACATTTAGACGTAAATAGTCGCTACAGTGGATTTATTAATAATTTAACTGTAAAGAAATTTTAAAGAAGTGAATAATTTAGAATGTTGAGTAAATTTTCTATTTTATTTTATTTTTACATACTACATATTGTTATTACACAAAATGTAAATAATGTTATGAATTGAGTAATTGAGCATGATGATGAATTGATGTGTCACTGTTAATGATTCATGAGTGATATTTACTAAAATTATAATTATACAACATTCAATGATATATAACCACCACTCTATGAATACAATTTTTCATATTCCAACATTTGTTTTGCTCAATAATTCCTTATTTAATCAACCTATAAAATCAGTAATTGTGTGAAAACAACAAAAAAAGCAAGAACATAACTAATATATGCCTGAAAACTCTATAAAAGCTGAAAGTTTTGTTTATAGATTTCTAATTTTTATTATTTTAATTCAAGTCTACATATAACTCTTGCCAAACATCCTGGATGGGTTCACTTTTATGTTACAAATTTAGGTTATTAGCGTAACTTTAATATTTTAATATAATGGCTTGTTTGGATGACAACATTTGGATTTCAAATGACTTCTTAAAAAAATGTCCTGCTATTTCAAATGACTTTTAATAATGCCCATCTAAATTATACTAGTTGTAAATCGCCCAATTTAAAGTGGATTAATTAATGGGGCATGACTTGCAACAGTAGATGTAACCCCCCCTCATGTATCTAATAGGGCTATTAATCAACAAATAAAAGCACTCCATTCTCTGCTTCAATCAAAAGAAAACATGTGTTGTCCAATATGAAGGTTCCTATCCTATTATGCTCTTGGACCCTTTTGCTAGGAGGCTAATCCCACCTGCGTATGATCTTGGACCCTTAGCTAGGAGGAAACCTATCCCGCTTTGTAAATCCCATCTGCGTATGGTCCTAGACCGTTGTCCAGGAGGCCCATTCCACTTCCATTAGCGCCTTCACGCATAGGCATCAGCCTTGGTCCTGGCCGAGGTGACGGAGTTTCGGACATTTGGGTCTACATTAGGGTAAGCTGATGTGGTCATCATTTCTGGCATGCTGGGATGAAATGAATCTGCAATTTCATGAAGATGAAGCTATCAGTGATCCCTCATGCTGTGTTGGCCGTCCTGACTTATAATAGCAAACTGAGAAGATAAGTAAGATGATGTTTGTTATTTTAGGCTGAAAATAGCCCCGATGAATAAAATTTTATCATATAATTGATAGCTTAATCAAGTAAAACTAGGACTGATCGATGAAGGGTTTATTTTTAAGTGTAAATGATTGGTCTTCCTCGTCTCCTCAGTTTGCTGTATAAGTCGGGACAACCAACAAAGCTTGCGGGATCAATGATAGCTTCGTCTTCAGAAAATTGCCGCTGAATTTTGTTCCGAGCATAAAGGAGATGATGACCACAACAGCTACTGATGCGGGAACTTTCTAAATGCAATGCTAGGGCTGATATTAGGATTAAAATTAATTTAATCAATTAAAAAAATAACAATTTCTCATAACAAATTATCACGGAAAATTCTAGAAATTCAATTAGGTGATTTAATTCCGGCCCAAAATAGCGTTACTTTAGTGTACGTTCCCTATTGCGGATCTAGAAGATTAGGGTTCTTATGAACAGCTAGATCTCCGATAGTTTTAGTGCGTCGAACGAACTCGCAAGCGGGTTCTCTCGATACCAAACGAAAATAAAAGGCTAATAAAATTAATGAAAAATAAAAAATATTGATTTAGGATTTTTTTGAGATCAATAAAATAATTAGGATTATGCTACTTACGTAAACCGTAAATCTAAAGAAGATAGAAATGGAAGAAGAGTTGACCTCGCACCAAACCGCAGGCGAGAATCGAAGAATTGCTATCCGTTTTGAGAGAATCATACCCTCATGAAAGTTTAGAACTCTGAATTTTGCATAAGCAATTTTCATTAACCAAAAAGTTATAATAAAGTTGTTTACAAGCCTTTAAATAGGCTAACCAATGCATAAAACTAGAAATCCTAGTGTAACTCTAATTCCTAGTTCAAATAAAAGAAATATCCTAATTCTTCTAAAACAATAAAATAAAGTTCTAAAACAATAAGGAAACTAATCTTATTTCTAATAAAAGAAATAAATCTTATGTCCTAAAGTAAGATAATAAAAGAGATTAATCCTAATTCAATTAGGATTCTTGAAATTCGTCATTTTCTGTGCAACTTTCGAAAATTGACCATAACTTCTTCAATACATGTCGGAATTGCACGGTTTTTGGCTCGTTGGAAAGCTACTTCGATAAGCTCTCAAATATGACTAATTTGGCATCAATCCGACTTTATTTGACACTTCAAAATAGTCGAAAAATAAAAGTGACGGGATTAAAAGTTGAAGACCCTAATAAATTTGGGATTTTCTTCTTTTTGATCAAACGAGTCTTTAACGAGCTTTTTTAAAAAAACCCATTCACGGGTCCACTTTCTCTTTTGAAGTCTCCTCTTTATTCAACCACGATTCAAACAGGCGGATCTAAAGTTTGCATCAATCCCCTCTACTTTGAAAAAGTTCGACCTCGAACTTTGGTTGGCATGGATATTCACAATCGCGATCACAGACAATATATAGGGAACCTCGAGCGGAAGCGGCTTGAATCGGATGTCCCCATCAACTCTTCCCTGTTTAGAAGGATGAATTCTCGATGAATATTGATTGTGATAGAGCTCCAAGAGATCCGGGTCAATCTGCTGAAACTTTTGTGTAATCCACGTATTATCTGAATCACTCTTGTTCTTCCACTTAACCAAATACTTTTGAAGTCCCCCTTGGTTGGTGGACACAATCTGATCTTCCAGCATATCTTCGATGATCTCACGGATTTGTCGAGTAGGTAGGTCTAACGGTGTGGGAAGGGGAATAATTGGATCATCGGATGTAAAAGGCTCAAAGGGGTTGGCAGAGATGGTTGAAGGGCCATGGAATGTAACAAGGTCCTCCACATTGAAAGTCGTGCTAATCTCTAATTTCGGCGGAAGATTTAAGATGTAAGCATTAGAACCAACACGCTTCAAGATCTGTTAGGGTCCAATACCGCGAGCATGTAACTTCTTTTCAACTCCTTGCGGGAATCGCTCAGGTCTATTCTGAACTATCACAAAATCACCTTCTTGGAATTCTTTGAACCGTCTGTGAGAACCTGTAGAGAACTTGTATTTCTCATTCTTTAAATTAGTTATTTTCTTAATCTCAGCATGCAACTCATGAGTGCAATGCGCGAATGTGGATGCAGACTCTGATGACCTTTGATGAATGGACATTGGAATGAGATCTACAGGTGTACTAGGTTTATACCCATGCACAATTTGGAACAGACTCATGCCTGTGGTCCTATTAACAAAATTGTTATATGCAAACTCAGCGACAGGTAAGATGGAATCCCAACTCCTAATGTGCTCGCCCACTAGACACCTTAACAGATTTCCTAAATTCCTATTGACAACCTCGGTTTGCCTACCAATTCTCCGTTGGTGGGAGAAACTCAACTCTGATGAGTTGTAGAACCCATGTATGATATGTCTTGGGTGCTCAGCTCTTGGCTTGTCCTTCCATGTTGTGAGATGTGTTTGAATTTTAGCCGCATTGGTAGTGAAGTGTGGACATTCTAGAACCTACTCATTCAACCTTTTCTCATATGACACTGATAGGGTACGGGTTATGAATTGGTTAAATGGGCTTGGCTCATTTGTTTGGGTAACAAGGAATGAATCAAATGATATAGTTGCAAAACTTGGAATAGGTGTAAGATCTTCCATCGCAACTATCAGATGAATGCCCTTACCTAGGGGGAATTTTGAACTTTCATCACTATCTCTTTTCAAGTTCGGGAAAACTTCCACATGATCGGGACTATCATGAATTAACACACAAATGCCATTATAAAATTCATTAAATAAATTCATTGTGTTAGCGACATCCAACGTATTCTCACTATTCAATCAGTTCTGATTATTAATCTCATGCAATTGAGAATGATGACACAACCCTACCAACTCTGTTGGCACTATAAACTCATGTGTGATCGGATCAAGGGGCACTAATGGCTCATGTACCCTCGACTCAAATAACTCGTGCGTACTCGCTTCGACCAAAACCAACGATTCTGGGGTACTCGATTCAATTGACACAAATGGTTCTTATGTACTCAGTTCGATAGACTCATGTGTATTCGACTCAATGGGTACCAACAAGTTGTGTGCGCCTAACTCTACGGGTACCAATGACTCATAGGTAAGTGGCTCGATTGGTTCGTGTGTACTCGGTTCGATCAACTTCAAAGATTCAAGTGCACTCGACTCTACCAACAACAAGGACTCATGCACAACTGACTCTACGGAAACTAACAAGTCGCGCATACATGACTTGGTCGAATCGCGCGTGGGTGACTCGGTTTACTCAAGTGTGAGCGACTCAACATCACTACTCATAAGAGAAATAGAAGTCTCTTTAATACAAACTAAACTTTCATCAACTTCTTCTATCTCCTCGTCACTCATCATGGTACTAGGGTCATGCACAATTTCCACTGCCCTCTTCATTTGCTCCTTAGGGCTCTCTTTTAATCAATAAATTCGGAGTGGAGATTTTGTGGGGCATTGGTATGCAAAGTGCCCAAGTCCTTGACACTTATAGCACTTGTTACGACTACAAGGATTAGGGTTCTCAACACTTACTCCTCTTGCTTTAGTAATTTGGAGATGCAGAGGAGTAATCACGGATTTTGAGGGTGGAACCCGTAAATTAGATTAGTAATTTGGAGATGCGGAGTAATCACGGATTTTGAGGGTGGAACCTGTAAATTAGAGCTCCCTTTAGTGTAGGTGCTCCTTGACTCAAGTTGGAAAGTTTGACTATGATTTTGAGTATGACGGATTTTTAAATCCTCCTGCTGAGTTTGCAGTTGGGCCTGAAAGGCGGCCGCAAAATCATTAAGAAGGGCTTCTATCCTACCAAGATCCATGACGATACAAGACAAAATTAGACAAAGGCTAGACAAAAATTTATGCAAAAAAAATTCAATAAAAAGGCTAGAAGAAAATTCAGACAAAAGCTAGACAAAAATCGGACGAAAAAATAGACAAAAGTCGGACGAAAAAAATAGACAAAATTCAGACGAAAAAATCAGGCAAAAAAAATCAGACAAAAACCAGACGAAAATAAATCATACAAAATCCAGACACGAGCTACACAGACTTAAGACAAATCTGAATTAATGACAAAATAAACCCTAAACCTATATGAACACTAAAACCCTAAAACTAAACTAATTCTCTGATACCAATTTGATGCGGGAACTTACTAAATGCAATGTTAGGGCTGATATTAGGATTAAAATTAATTTAATCAATTAAAAAAATAACAATATCTCATAACAAATTATCACAGAAAATTCTAGAAATTCAATTAGGTGATTTAATTCCGGTCTAAAATAACGTAACTTTAGTGTATGTTCTCTATCGCGGATCTAGAAGACTATAGAAGACTAAGGTTCTTATGAACGGCTAGATTTCTGATAGTTTTAGAGCGTTGAACGAACTCGCAAACGAGTTCTTTCGATACTAAATGAAAATAAAAGGCTAATAAAATTAATGATGAAAAAAATATTGATTTAGGGCTTTATAAGATCAATAAAATAATTAGGATTACGCTACTTATGCAAACCGTAAATCTAAAGAAGATAGAAATAGAAGAAGAGTTGGCCTCGCACCAAACTGCAAGCATGAATCGAAGAATTGCTCTCCGTTTTGAGAGAATCACACTCTCACGAAAGTTTAGAACTCTCAATTTTGCATAAACAATTTTCATTAACCAAAAAGTTCTAATAAAGTTGTTTACAAGCCTTTAAATAGGCTAACCAATGCATAAAACTAGAAATCCTAGTGTAACTCTAATTCCTAGTTCAAATAAAAGAAATATCCTAATTCTTCTAAAACAATAAAATAAAGTTCTAAAACAATAAGGAAACTAATCTTATTTCTAATAAAAGAAACAAATCTTATGTCTTAAAGTATGATAATAAAAGAGATTAATCCTAATTCAATTAGGATTCTTGAAATTCGTCATTTTCTGTGCAACTTTCGAAAATTGACCATAACTTCTTCAATACATGTCGGAATTGCACGTTTTTTGGCTCGTTGGAAAGCTACTTCGATAAGCTTTCAAATATGACTAATTTGGCATCAATCCGACTCTATTTGACACTTCAAAATAGTCCAAACATAAAAGTGCCGGATTGAAAGTTGAAGACCCTAATAAATTTTGGATTTTCTTCTTTATGATCAAATGGGTCTTTAACGAGCCTTTTTTTAAAAACCCATTCACGGGTCCACTTTCTCTTTTGAAGACTCCTCTTTATCCGTCCACGATTTAAACAGGTGGATCTAAAGTTCGCATCAGCTACCCTGTGTAAATTAAAAAACTCGGTCACCTTGGCCAGGGCCAGGGCGAATGCCTACAAGGCTGTATGCAGGTGAGGTTAGTCTCTGGGCCAAGGATCCAGGGGCTGCATGCAGTTGGGGTGAGCCTCTGGGCAATGCCATAGGTAGCTGGAATTTTCTGTGACTTTTTCTTTATTTATTTATTATTACATTTTTGTTATGGGAAAAAGGGGTGTGGGGGGGTGCTGATAATGAACAAGTTGTTTTTTAACTGATGCAGGGAGTGAAGTGTTTTTTTTTTGTTGATTACCAGCAGTAGGGGGCGTCACATATATTGATGTAGGTGATGCCCCAATAATTAATTTACTTTGAATTGAGCATTTTGTCAACCACTAAGACATTGATAGGCATTAGTAAAACTCATTTAAAATTTCAATAGTTCTTTTAAAAAGTTCGTTTAAAAAGTTCTTTTGGAATATAGAAGTCATCATCGAAACAAGCCATAAAAGTGCTACGAAATGGAAAAAAGAAAGAAAAAAAGAAAAGCTTGTACCATTACATAGCAGAGATACCTATAGGTAGTGGTCAATACATATAGGTATCGGCTGATACCAACAAGTTTCAGTGGGGGATACTGATACAACAGTATCAGTAATTTGATGTTGATATTGAATTGGATTTTCGTTCTTGAAGTATTACGTTTAATACTTTATTCCACTGTGTGTAGGAAAGGGATCCCATCGAGGGTCCGGTGCCTCGGCTTGACACACGTTTATGCATTTTGCTGTCTATTACAACACTTTCAATTGCGGATATCATTGAGGAAGAGGAAGTAGCACTGAGTGAAGAAATGGAACGCAATTCCAACAATCAATGGAAAGAGAAACCGGCATTAGGGAGGCGCCGCAAGGATTTGATCTCCAGCTTACAAATTCTGGGAGATTATGAGGGCTTGCTGACTCCTCCCCAATCTGTTATTTCTGTAGCCAATCAGGCTGCTGCAAAAGCAATGATGTTTGTTTCAGGCCTCACAGTGGGGAGTGGCTACTTTGAGTATATTAGTATGAATGAGATACCAATTAACTGTTGTAAGCGACAGCTTCCTTACTTTTGAAAGTCTTAAGAATATGATTCTTTCAGTGTTTCCTCGATTCTTTTCATAATAGATATAAGGGTAGCTTTATTAACACCCACTGAATCTTGGAGGGCACCTATGCCAAAATCCATTGACTGCTTTGATCAGGCGATGGGGATCGTTTTTTGCCTCAATCATCCACATAAGGGATCTTAAGATCACGGGTGTACCATCCCGTGGTACACATACCAAGAAGTGAGAAAATATCAGTTTGAGAGTGATGTGTGGCACATTATTTTTTATCACTGTTTTGGGAAGTGTGCCACATAGAATAAAAAATTGACCATCTGGTGATACACCCATGATCTTAAGATCCCCTGTGTGGATGATTGAGCAAAAAATGATCTCTATCATCTAATTCATAGCAGTCAATTACTTTTGGCGTAGGTGCCCTCCATGATTCGGTGGGTGTTAATAATGTCCTTTCACTTTTAACTCCTTTAAATTTAGGCTTTATTCTATAGGTTATGGTAGATTTATAAATGTGGATTAGATTCTACCGTTCAGCCTTTTACAAATCTGCAAATATTCTGTCTTATATGTCTCCTTGCAGCTGGAAATATGCGGCATCTGATTGTTGAGGCTTGTATTGCACGGAACTTATTAGAAACGTCAGCATATTTTTGGCCAGGCTATGTGACTGGGCGCATCAACCAGATACCTCACAGTGTGCCTAGCCAAGTTCCTGGTTGGTCTACGTTGATGAAGGGGGCCCTATTAACGCCATCCATGATAAATGCTTTGGTGATGACTCCTGCTTCAAGGTATACTGATGCTTCACCATTCGAATTTAATGTAACCTGTAGTCCCTCATATTAAGATTGTGAGATGGGTGTGCTCATTCAGAATCTTGAGATGTGCCACAAGCAAAATCAATACCCACATTTATCCTATATCCTAGGTCATTCATTCGATATACTAGTCACATGTTTATGAACGATGCAATGTACATCCAAGGTGTCAGTATCGGGTATCGGTCCATCTTGGACTGATACATATCGGCCGATACAGATATGGTATCTCTGGTACTTATTGGTCAATACTTATATATATATTTTTTAAGTAGAAAAAAATAGAAGAAAGAATTCTATTGGTCAGTATCGGCCGATACTGAGACAGTGTCAGCCGATACTGACCGTATCGGTCCGATTCCGATACCACCCTGATACTTGTATTGGGGTGGTATCTGTATTGGTTCTTGATGAAACCAATACGTATCAGTATCGGCCTAGTTTTGATACCATGTGTTGTGTACAACTATATAAGGGTGGCCATTGTTTGACAACTTTTAAACTTCTTTTTTCTTAATTGTTGAATTTGATTACCTGGTCTTCAGTCATGTCCTCTTTCTTTCCTGAAGCCAGGTATTTCAGATGCTCTTTTTGTATATTTACTCGGGTAGCCACTGAATTAAGCTCATGGATTTGATGGAAGCTTAGCAGAGCTCGAGAAAATATTTGAGATTGCAGTGAATGGTTCGGATGATGAGAAGGTAGCTGCTGCCACTATTCTTTGTGGTGCTTCTCTAATACGTGGTTGGAATATTCAGGTAATATATGAATCTTTTTTTTTTTTTGAAGCTCTACGAAATCTGGTGGTTAAATCTATATCCATGAAATTTGTTTCGACTCTTATCTTGTCACTTTCAGGAGCACACTAGTCGTTTTGTTATCAAACTATTGTCGCCTCCGGTTCCCGCAAATTATTCCGGGAGTGAAAGCCATTTGATAAGTTACGCTCCTGTGCTCTTCATTGTTCTTTCGGGAATATCTTCTGTTGATTGTCTTCAAGTTTTCTCGTTACAAGGCTTGGTATGCTGAATTTTCAGGGAATATTGGCTGTTTGATTTTGACTGGTGTTACAACCACCCCGCCTTATGTTATAGACACCACTTGAAAAAAGAAAAAATCCCTTGACTGCTTTGAAGCAGACAATGTAGATCTTTTTTTGTCTCAACCTTCCACATAACAGATCTTGGGATCATTGGCCTACCGTCCAAAGATCAGATGTTGATTACACGTGGCACACATAAAAAAACTGAACGTGAACCATGTTTGATGGTACGATATGATCATGTTGACTTTTTCAGATGTGTGCAACGTGGAATGAACATCTGACCGTCTGATGGTAAGCTTATGATCTCAAGATCTATTGTGTGGAAGATTTGGACAAAAAATGATTTCCATCATCTGATTCAAAGCAGTTAACATAAAGCGGTCTGGTAGTGACACCAGACTTGATTTTCCATATAGCATTTTATTTTTTCCAATACTAAGCGCAAAATGTCCATCTGTTCCCAGGTTCCAGAACTTGCAGGTGCATTGATGGAAATCAGTGAGGTTTTCGGGTCATGTGTACCTAGTGTTTCATGGACTGTTACGGCAGGTGAAGAAATCTCTGCACACATAGTGTTCTCAAATGCATTTATTCTTCTTTTGAGACTCTGGAGGTTTAACCATCCATCTCTTGAGCATTGTGTAATGGGAGACAGTGCTCCTGTTGGAGCCCAGCTAACTCCGGAATACCTTTTATTGCTTCGTAACGCGCAAGTGGCATCATCCGGCAACATGCCCAAGGGTCAACGTAGGACCAGGAGATTCTCAACTGTTTCAGCATCACCACCCGCACCTCCCATTTTTGTCGATTGTTTTCCAAAATTAAAAGTCTGGTACCGGCAGCATCAAGCTTGTATAGCATCACCTCTCTCGGGTCTCGTTCACGGCACGCCTGTTCATCAGGTGGTAGATGGACTTTTGAATATGATGTTCAAGAAGATGAATAAAGGAGGTAGCCAGTCTGGAGCTCCTGGAACTTCTGGAACTAGTAGTCTGAGCAGTTCTTCGGGCCCTGGATGTGATGATGCCTTGCTGAGACCCAAGTTACCTGCATGGGAAATACTGGAAGCTGTTCCCTTTGTTGTTGATGCTGCTCTAACGGCATGTTCCCATGGAAGACTCTCCCCCCGTGAATTGGCTACAGGTTGGTCATCCTTAATCTCCATTACAATTTTCTCTCTTTCCCATGCAGGTACGGGTTTGAATCAAACTGAAAAATGCAGGTACGGGTTTAATACGGTGAGCGAGAAAGTCGGAAAAAATGGCAAAATACGGGAAAAAGCGAAAACTACGAAAAATCGGGAAAAAAACGAGATAATACTTAAATTTAAAAAAAGAAAAAATCTTTTAAAACAGTTTTTTAAAAATATGGTAAAATACAGGAAAAAATGTTTAATATGCAAAAAACATCTTTAATATGCGAATTTTGCATATTATGCGAAAATACATATTTTATTAAAAAATTGGAGTATTATACGTGTTTAGTACGTTGTAGCTAAAAATCGCATATTATATGCGTCTTTTTAGAAAAATGCCGTATTTTGTCATAGTGTTTTGAATCATCTTCAATGTTTATATTTGCATTCTTAAGATCATATTAATGCTTATTTTGGATGTTTTGTTACTTTGACTTAGGTTAATTTTGCGGTTTCTTTCTAAAGTGTAGTTGCTTAGGAAAATACAATTTCTCTGGAGACAAATTTTTATACTATTTCTGTGGGGACAATTTTTTAGTCTATGCCTTATGCCAGCTTCGGCATTTGAGCTGGAAGTTATTGTTGTGAAAAAAAAAACAGGCGAAGAATTTCGGAATTTGACTCTGGATTTCGAGTCAACCCGTCTCACACTTGAAAATGGAGTGAAGGCTACTGGATTAGGATGCACGGACTATCTTTCCATGTACGGGATGAGGAGATTTAATTAATTTTGGGGTTACCTAATTAGAGTTAGGGTTAGGGTTAGGTGAGGAAGAAGAACAGAGATGGAGAAATTAGGGTTGAGTTATTAGCACTCTTCCGAATGCATTAAAGTATTATATCATCTTACATCACAATGATAATGATGCTAACAAATAAAAGGAAACTGAGTAAGTGACTCCACTTACTACACACACACACCAAACATTGGTGATGACTGCAGGACCCCAATTTTCTTGAATCCTTGACCTTCATAAAAATCTTGATTATGGCTTAGGATTTATCCCATTTTGAAACCTAATTGATTCAATGGGATTTATTTCCTAAGAAAAGTTGATTTCCATGTAATTTCTCAACCTTTCTGAAATCTGAATTGCTCATTTGCAAACTTTTAAATAACATCTAAATCTACCACCCTTTCAAATTCTACAATGGAATCAAAAGATGCTCTCATGGAATGACGTTTGATGCTCTCGGCTAGTGGAAAATCAAGATCTATCACTAGAATCCCTGTTTCCAAATTTATAAAGGAATGCATTGCCGGATTGGAACACTAATCGAATTTGGGCATAATTATTATAATGAGATTCTTTAATTGCTTTCATGAAATTCAGCACTTTATTTATATGATTATTGTTCACAAATATAAATTTTAATCTCAGCCATTAAAATCAGGTTTTAGTGTTTGGTCCTGCCCCACAAAGGCCCTTCTCCATGTCCTTCTATTTGTCTAGTGTGCCATCTGGAACTGTATAGAAACAGTTAATACTCTTAACAAAAGGGGGTTAACAGTTCTGAACTGCCTATCTAGTTCGGAATCAGCGGATTCCTTATTCATTGCCCCTTCACACAGTTTTTTAAGAATTGTTTTAGAAGAAGTTTAAGCCTCGTGGGGTACCTGCCGGGAGCTGAAAAGACATGTTGGTTGTTGCTTCCCCTTCTGGCTCTTCTCCCAAGGCGAAGTTGATTTTCAAAGTGATGATTATTGTTGTTTTATGGAAAATTTGAACATAAAGAAACGAGCCATTCTTTGCGGGTTGTAGCAGATCCACCGTCGAGATCAACAGTGATACAATCACCAGCACTCTCGAATGGGCTGCACTGGGTAAGGAATTTGAGGGTTGTTCTTGCTTGGAATTCCCTTCTCTTCCAAAAGGAAGACGAGGAAATCGGGATGTTTTCTGCCTCGGTTATGCTAGTTAACAAGGACGACGACAAGATGATTTCTGATTCGAATTGGCTGCGTTAGCGGCCCTATGGGACGTGCCGTTGGTGTGTGGGAGGTGATTACAACGCTATCTAGTAGCCCCACGAGATGACCGGCGGTCCTTCGGATCAGGCTGCCATGGCTAATCTCAATTCCCTCATCCATGATTGGGCTCACGTCGATTTGCCGCTGCTGGGGGCTGCTTTACGTGGTCCATCTTTAGAGTGTTGCCTCATTTAGCCTCTTGGACTCTGTCCTCATGTCGACTGATTGGCTCGACTGTTCCCACATGCTTCTCTTCAAGGCTTTGCTAGGGCGGTCTTTGACCACAAACCTCTTCTTCTTGATTGCGGATTCATGGGTAGAGGCCCTTCTCCTTTTCGATTTGAAATCAGTGGCTCCTTAATGAGGATTTTAGACCGTGGGTCCCAATTTGGATGCAGGAATCCAGTCCTCATGGCTTGGCTGCCTTTTGTTTGTTCTCTAAGCTAGGGTATTTAAAGGGTTGTGTCAAGAGCTGGAATAGAAATATTTTTTGTTTGTCCCATATATGGAAATCTGTTATCTTGGATCGCCTTAAAGATCTGAACCTCATTGAAGAAGATAGGTGTTTGTTTGATTCGGAAAACGAAAGACTTACTCTCAAGATGGACTTCAGTGATAGGAGCCTTCAGGAAGAGGTGAGCCAGAAACAAAAGTCTAAACTGCATTGGCTGAAGGTAGGGGACAACAGCACTAAATACTTTCATGCGGTTGCTAACGTGAGATCTAAAAAGAAGCTCATGACCAGAAATACTGTGAACGGTGTGGACTTCTCGGAACCGGACCAGATTAAGTTGCAGATTTCTAATTTCTATCACAAGTTGTATCAAGATGAAGGTTGGATTAGGCCTTAGTTGGACGGTCTCTCTTTTCCTTCCATTAGCTCGGAGGACCGCGATAACATGGAGAAACCCTTCACCAAAGCTGAATTTTATGAAGACATTAAGCATAGTGGAAAGAACAAATCTCTAAATCTCGATGATTTTAACATGGAATTTTATGTGTGTTTCTGATCTACCCTTAATGGCGAGATCCTCGACTTTTTTAGGGAGTTACACTCTCAGGCTTTCGTTTGCAGAAGCATCAATTCAACGTTTCTTACGCTTATCCCAATGAAAGAGGGTGTCCGATTGACAAGATTTTCACCCTATTAACTGCCTATACAAAATTTTGGCTAAGGTGCTAGCTAACTTCCTGAAGCCGATTATGGGTTCCTTTATCTCCAAATTGCAAGGGGCCTTTGTTCAGGTTGTCAATTCATGGATATGGCAATAATCGCGCATGCGGTAGTCCATTCGGCCCATTTCACCCATTTTCCGGCTTTCATTTGGAAGGTAGACATGGAGAAGGCATACGATCGAGTTAATTGGGATTGCTTAGACTATATGTTGCTTCGATTTGGGTTTGGTGCCATTTGGAGGAAATGGATGAAAGCATGTATTTCCTCGCCTTGGTTATCGTTGATCATTAGCGGCTCGCCTGTGGGTTATTTCAAGAGCTGTAGGGGTCTTAGACAGGGGGGTCCCCTCTCCCCCTTCCTCTTCAACATGGTCAGTGAGGCTTTGGGTGACCTCATTTCTAGGACTTGCGTTTTAGATCGGATTTTGGGCATCCCGGCGAGCAGTGGTGATTGTGTCGTCACTCATCACTATCCTTTTCGGCAAAGCTGACTCGGATGACATCTCAACCGTTGCTAATATTTTATCGGTCTACGAAGCGGTGTTGGGTCAAAGGGTCAACCTGCTGAAATCTACGATCTCCAGTATTATTATTGATCCTTCGGTGGTCGATGCCTTGGCTGGTGAGGTTGATTGTGCTTCTACTCCTCTTCCCATCACTTATTTGGACTTTCCTTTGGGGACCGGTAAACCCAAGGCCAACGATTGAGTCTCGGTCATCTAGGGGTTTCAAGGGAAGTTATAAACTTGGAAGGGCGAGCTCCTTAGTAGTGGGGGGCGGTTGCAGTTGCTGAATTTAGTTCTCTTCAATCTTCCGATTTTTTTCATGTCCATCTTCAAATGTCCTATGGAGGTTATCCATACTCTCGAGAGAATTGAGACATTTTTTCTGGGAAGGGTCGGGCTTAAAGAAAAAATATCGTTTCGTGGCTTGGGAGGTGCGTCAACTCCCAAAATGCTTCGGTTGTCTTGGTATTTGTAATCTCCATCGAGCCAACTTAGCGCTTCTAGGAAAATGGTTGTGGCGGGCTGGGTCCGAATATAATCGTCACAAATTATGGGTTGTGATTCTGCTTTAGAAATATGGAAGTATGCCCAGATCCTGGGTGATCAATGTCAATCTGCCTAGGCGCGTCTCTGCTTGGTGGAAAGGTATCAACTCGGTTTGGCCAGATTTCTCGAGATGGGTCCGTTTCAGTTGGGGTGACGGCTCTCGGATCTCCTTTTGGGACGATCCATGGTTACACCTCTACCCGTTAAAAGCTACGGTTCTAGCGATCTTCAATGTGTCGGCTAACCCCCATGGCCTGGTCACGGATTTCTTTTATGAGAATGGGGAAATCTCGGTCTGGGACCTTACCACTGCGAGGGCTCTGAGAGATGAAGAGGTGGAGCCTTTCCAAGATCTGTTGGCTACTATTTACATGTCCTCTAGAAACCACCAACATCGGATTTGGTTGGCCAGCGATAATGGAGACTTTTCGGTTAAGTCATTCTACCGAGCTCTCACTTGTAGGCCGTTGATTAGAGCTGAATGGTTCTTCATTTGGAAGGCCCCAATCCCTCCTAAAGTCAGATTTTTGTGTGGACGCGGTTAAAGGGCCCATTTTGACGATGGTCTAGATGATTATTCGTGGTAAAGTTATCCTAAATAGATGTCCTATGTGCCTTCTTTAGGAAGAGTCGATTCCCCATCTGTTTATTCACTGCTGGGTTGCCTCGGAGATATGAGGCACTATCCTGAAATCCTTTAATCTTGGGTGGGATTTTCCAGAGAACCTTTCTAATTTTCTGCTCTCGTGGAGTGGACTTATGTGGGAAGGGGGGGCCTCAAGGAGCTTTCTGGAGGGTTGGAGTGTATGCTGTACTGTAGAGTATTTGGCTCTAAAGAAACACTCACGTCTTCAATCGCAAGCGCTGTCCGATGGGGCTCTATTTTGAAATTTATTAAAGATTTGATGTGCCAATGGTATCTCTGGATAAATACGGGGTGCAGGGGAGTAGGGATTTTTGTTTTTGAGGTATCTTTTTTGGGTTTTTGAGTTAGGGGGGGGGGGGTCTGGTGTTTAGCTAAGCTTGCTTTCAGCCTATTTTTGGCTGTTGGTTTGGTTTTTTCCTTTTTTTGTTTATTTTTCCAGCTTCTCGCTGGCCTTCAATGATACTTGTCCCTTTCACCGATTAAAAAAAAAGAAGATATTTGGGAGTCCAAGTGGCTTCACGGTTAGCTTTGCTGCCGGGTTGGGCTCGCCTTTTTTTTTTTTTTTTTATTTCCTAACCTCCTTGCTTAGCTCTGATCTGATTGTAAATGTTATTTCTCAATGAAATTTTCTTCTTTACTAATAAAATAAAAAATAAAAAATAAAAAATTTAGACATGAATCAGGGGCACCTCACTGTTGAGGGAGACTCTAAAAAGTGTTATTTCGTGGTTAAGGTGTCAATTAGAGGTTTCTTGGAGGCTGATCTGGTACAAGGATGTTATTTGGCATCTCCTTTCTGCTATTCCTATGAGGTTTCTCATATACTTTGAGAAGCAAACCAAGTAGCTGATCATCTTGCCCAAAGGGGAGTCTACAGATCTTATCTATATGTCAAACATCCCAGGATTTTGATTTAACAGTGCTTCTTGGTATGGGGTCATGTCCCGGCCAAGCCTGTATTCCTTTTCTGCTTCATGAATAAAACTTGCTAATTATCCCCTAAAAAAACACTACATATGACACCCTTTCTAGTTCTGCTTGTAGACTGATTCAAATAATTTTTTTTTTAGTTTTTTACATATGTTGGATAGTCCATTAAAATTTTTTTTTTTGTTGAATTTATATTTTAAAATTGGCTTCCATCTATGAGTTCAAATAATGATTAGTTTTTACTTATGATTGAATGCATACAATATAGGATGGTGTATTAAATATTTAGTTTTTATACCTATTTATTTTATTATTCAGGCATGACTAATTGGAATGAAGCAATGTTTATTCGCAGCTTATGCTTTGTGCGCAATGAGTGACAAATGGCTAAATCCCTCTAAGCAATAAGATGTATAACAATTTTGAATTTTCTTTTTTCCTATTTAGTTTTTTGCTGAACAAAGTCATGTCTGTTCCTCAACTTCCTGTTCATTCTTTTTTCTAGTCATCGTGTTTTATATTTATCCAAGTAGCACTAAAAATTTAATTAGTAAAAAGTAGAAAATTAAATGACCTAAGGCCTCAAAGATGCAAAATTAAGAGATTCTTCTATAAAATATCAAGGCTGACAATTATAGAACTAGCTACTGTGTTCCTATTAATATTTATAAGTTTGGAAGAACCCAAATGTCAGTATCGGTTCGGGCATTGGTCCATCTTTGACCGATACGTATCTGCTGATATGGATACGTTATCGCCGATACCGTATTGGTCGTGTTTTTTTAAATAAACAAAAAATAATTAAAAAACTGGTTGTACTGGTCAGTATCTGCTGATACCAAGACAGTATCGGCCGATACTGACCAGTATCGGTCCGCTACTGATGCCGATACCACCCTGATACCTGTATCGGGGTGGTATCTGTATCAGTTCTCGATGAAACCAACGTATCGGTAGCGGCGGTAGCAGCCGCATTTTGATACCATGGGAAGAACGATCTACAATTGGCATTGGTTGAATGTTTTCGACCTTATATTTCAATTTCAGGCCTCAAAGATCTCGCCGATTACCTTCCTGCATCATTGGCTACTATTGTGAGTTACTTCTCTGCTGAACTTACGCGCGGAGTTTGGAAACCTGCTTTCATGAATGGAACTGATTGGCCAAGTCCTGCTGCAAATCTATCCACTGTCGAAGAAAATATCAAGAAAATAATAGCTGCCACTGGTGTCGATGTTCCGAGTCTCGTTGCAGGTGTTCCTTTTTTTTTCTTTTGTAGCACATATTCTTATATTGTACTTGTTTTTTGAATGTTGAAAAAATAGTAGAGATACTGATATGACAAAATGAGCTGGTATTAGGTACCTGACTTGATCCCCACCGGTGGTACTCGGGTCAATCTCTCCACCAACCTTGCGCTATGCACTAATATTTTTGAGCGCCAAATCGTGAATGGTCAAGAGCGACTTCCACTGATTTACATGCTCATAAATATCTGTGCACCTCCCTCGGCTTAACCATTTGGGCAGAAGGAGATTGGCCTCGAAGGGTTTTAAAGATAGTTTCTATTCATCTTAAATAACTTGCAAATTAATTCTCCAATTCTTAACGCTTATATGAATTTTGATATCAGGCGGAAGCTTTCCAGCTACACTTCCCCTTCCATTGGCAGCCTTTGTGAGTCTCACCATAACATATAAACTTGATCGAGCCTCCGAGCGCTTCCTAAACCTGGCTGGTCCAGCCTTGGAGAGCCTTGCAGCGGGCTGCCCATGGCCAAGCATGCCGATAGTGGCCGCTCTGTGGGTTCAAAAGGTTAAGCGCTGGAGCGACTTCCTTGTCTTCTCTGCTTCTCGCACCGTTTTCCAGCAGAACCAAGATGCTGTTGTCCAGCTCCTTAAGAGCTGCTTCACTGCAACCCTCGGACTCTCTGCCACCTCCATATTAAGAAATGGTGGCGTTGGAGGCCTTCTCGGTTACGGCTTTGGTTCCCATTGCTCAGGGGGGCTCTCGCCTGCGGCACCCGGGATTCTCTACTTAAGAATCTATAAGTCCATCAGAAATATCTTGTTTGTGAGGGAAGAGATTCTCTCTCTTCTTATGTTCTCGGTAATAGAAGTTGCGGATAATGGGCTACCGAAAGAGAGAGTGGACAAGCTTAAGAAGACCAAGTTTGGGATGCGATACGGGCAGGTTTCGCTTGCTGCGGCGATGACACGTGTGAAGCTTGCGGCTTCTCTAGCAGCTTCGTTTGTGTGGTTATCGGGTGGTTCGGGTATGGTTCAATCTTTGTTCCAAGAAACGCTGCCTTCTTGGTTTCTATCGGTGCATGCTCCGCAGCCGGAAGGTGGAGGCATGGTGGAGATGCTAGGGGGTTATGCACTTGCCTACTTTGCAATGCTATGCGGGACGTTTGCATGTGGGGTGGATTCTGTATCGGCCTCGAAAAGGTGGCCAAGGGTCATCGGGGCCCACATGGAGTTCTTGGCCAGTGCGCTCAATGGGAAGATACTGGTCGGCTGCCATTGTGCCACTTGGCGGGCATATGTCTCAGGATTCATAGGATTGATGGTGGGGTCCATGCCGGGGTGGATCTCAGGTGTGGAAGTTGATGTGTTGAAGACGCTGGGCAGGGGTCTGAGACACTGGAATGAGGAGGAACTTGCTCTGGCGCTGCTGGGAAGAGGGGGGATTGCTGCGATGGGCGCCGCTGCTGAACTTGTGATTGGTAGCGAATGATGATCGATCATTTAACTCTGATATCGATGGCCCTCTGCCGAGAAGTCCTGTTGCACACTCCTTTTATACAGGTATGATTGTTTTCATGCAAGGTTGGAAAAGTGCGATCAGTTCTTCGCTATTCTGTGTAGAATTGATGCATATATGTACAGATATGTCAAATCATCGGTTGTGCGCGAGTGAGATTGGCGTTCTAGTTGACCATGACGAAAACTACGATTTTGTTGATATTACTGATCCCCTAATCATCTCTTTTTTTTGTTTTTTTTTTCTTGGGTGCAACTGTCGTAATTGTTTCATGAAATCTTCCTTTTAATTGGCATCATTTCTTTCGTAGAATCTTAAATCATATTGAAGTCATTGATATATTTGCTGAATCGAAAACTAATGTTTTATGAAACATACATGAAACCTTCCAAAACCTTGTTAATGATGTTACATGGTTAAAGGGTCCTGCTATTTGCAGCTGAAGATTCTCTGCAGCTATTGGTTTCGGCTGTTAAAACCGTTGACTGCTTTGAATTGGATAATGGAGATCGTTTTCCGACCCAATCTCCGAGACAATAGATCTTGAGATCATGAACCAGCTATCAGAGGGTCAAATGTTAATTCCACGTGGTATAAATCCCAAAAGTGAATGAGATCCCCATAGAATGCCACGATCATTGTCGCTTGAGGAGAGTCGACATCTAACTGTCTGATAAGTGGGCCATGATGTCGAGATCTTTTGTATGGAAGATTGGGATGAAAATCGATCTCCTTTGAAGCAGTCAACGGTTTTAATGGTGGAAACCCCAAATGCAGAGATAAAAACTACACTTGTAAATACTACTACCCTAATTATAAAGGGTTAGGCCTGTAGCTCAATCGGAAAGTTAAACAGAAAGCTATTTATGTGAAGACCCTAACCCGACGTGATATGATATTGTCTGGTTATAGGTTTAAATCCTTGTCCCGATTTTGTTTTTGGCATGGGCTTAAGTTCTCATCCAAAGTGTGTCGTGAGATGTAGCGCCTGCAATCACATATAGACTTGGGTTTATACTTTTCTCTATTTGATGTGGGACTATCACAATCCCCCCACCTTATAGAAGAGCATTGATACCATTCTGTGACGACCCAAACCCATATTGTTCGGTTCTGGGCTTAGGTCCCCGCCCTGATTTTGTTTTTGGCATGAGCTTAAGTCTCCACGGTCTCCACCCAAAACGTGTCATATCAGAAACGGAGTGGTCTCACTTATAGCCTAGGATCAAGACGAGTTTGCAACCAATGTGGGATTAGAACAGAACATCTCATTAGGTGGAAACAAGGTCATAACCTTAGGGCTTCTACCCAACTCTGAAGCGTATGGATTTAAGCCTAAAATATGATAATATCATATCGGGTTGTGTCAAGGTCATCACAGATGGTATCAGAGCCGATGACGACTTTGCAATCAAGTGGGTGAGAGGGGTAGAGGCCTCGAGGTTATGACAATGTTTTCGCTTAATAGGATGCTCTGTTCCCGTCTAATGGGATACTCTGTTTTTGCCTAATGAGATGCTTTAGTCCCACATTGGCCTAATGGGATGCTTTAGTCCTACATTAGTCGCAAACTCGTCTTGATCTTGGGCCATTAGTGACCACTCTCCTCTTGATATGACGCGTTTTGGGTGGGGACTTAAGCCCATGCCAGAAATCAAATCGGGGCGGGGACCTAAGCCTAGAACCGGACAATATTATGGCATGTGGGTTTAGGTTGTTACAATTTCAACCTTAAAATTATAGGTTCAGTCGCAGTGGATCATAAATATTTAATATATTATGGGTGACATTTAAATATTTAATATTCCATGCAATGAGGATGAGAAAGTAAGATGGGCAACATTTAAATTAGAAGGGGAAGTAGGCCCATGGTGGACATCAGTATCGAGAATAAGGGAACAAGTTACACCAGGTATACCATGAACATGGGAAGAGTTCCTAGAGGAATTCAACAAGGAATATTTCCCTAAGTAAGGGATTAGATGGAGGCCAAGTTTATAAATCTAGTGCAAGGAAAAATGTCTGTGCGAGAGTATAAAGTAGAGTTTACAAGATTGTCAAGGTTCTGTGCGACCGTGGATTCTCTCGAATTCGTCGCGACGATGCGCTCTCGATAGAATAAATGTAGAGTCGCCACCAGGAGCTTACTTTGATTTACCGGTTTTTGTCAAAGATTCTAGGGTAGGGGCTTCGGTTATCGATCGGGAAGGGTTTAGGCACTCGATCAACCTGCACGTAGCGGTCTCTATCTATGGCTAAAATGAAAAATAAATGGGCGGAACTTTCTCTTGCCCGAAGGCAATATGGTCCTATCAAGCTTTGAGCCAAACCGAAATTTCGGTGGCGTAACGGCTTGAATCATTGGACGGAGGAAACACCAAGAAGGTAGAGGAAGAGAGGTGAGCCGGAGCTCACGGGCTCTTGTTGCACCGTGGAGGACCATCACTTCGATGTACTTCCGATGGCTTTAAATGGCTTAAACGGTAGGAGAATGGATTCTAATGCTAGGATTTGGTAGATGGGAAGTGTAGAGTGAAGCTAGAGACTAAGCTTGACTAAAAAGGAGTGATCTAATGGTTGAAATGGAGTGAAAGGGGTGACCTAAGTATGCTGGAATTCTGGTTGAAGAATGAAAAATAAAAGGGAACTTTCTCTTACTAGGTCTCTCTCTCTTAAGCTCAAACTTTCAACCCTAATTTTTTTCAACCCTTTGGGAAGAGGGGGTGCTTCTCTATTTATAGAGAAGAGGTGGGTTAGAGGGTTACTTAAGAGTTAATTGGTTTAGCAATTAGGTAATCCCCCATCTAAGGTTTTCTAGGTTTTTAGGGTCCTAGGGGTTTGGGGAACCGGTTTCAATGGCAGATGATGAGGTAAGACCATAGGTGACTTAAGGGTTGCATATAAGCTTGAAGGGGCTGCAATCAACCTTAAGACACCCACCTAAACCAAGGGGATGGTCAAAAGGTCAAACTTAATGAAGGAATTTCGAGCATCTTATGACAGTTACTGTAGCTAAGTTTGGCGTATATATTACATACGCCCAATTTTTATACAGTGATATTCACGAAAACCAAAGGAGATCTGAGAAGGTGGGTGCCGCGATGGGCCCTATCTATGCTGGGCGTATGTATTATATACGCCCGGCTAAATTTGGCCTAAATATGCCAGGCGTATATATTATATACGCTTGACCAAAGTGGGGTCAAATTTGTTGGGCGCATGTAAAACATACGCCTAAGCAAAAGTCATGATTTTATATAAAACTTCAATTGGCCATAACTTTTGAACCATAACTCTAAATTGGGTGATCTTTGGCTTGCTGGAAAGCTGGAGAAGTCCTCCTTCCAATGGTATGTGGCTCATCTTCGGCAGTGGTCTGTGTAAAATTTTGTAGCTCTCCTCCCATCAATTGCTCAGAAGGGTGGGAAGGGATCCTAGGGTTTAGGGCGATTCCTAAGAGTTCAGGGGTGCCATCGAAAGCACAGGGGTACATCTCTCTCGGAGTATAGACTGATCGGACCTTGGGCCGAATTTGGGTATCTACAGATGCCCCTCTTTGGTATTCGATCACTAATGATCGGCTGCCAAAGACAAGAGACATCCGAAGAGGTCCAAGGCACGTTTGATGGGTCCGCCTGGTTCAACTCAATTCTCAAACATTCATGGTGATGGTGAGTGTACGTAAGCCCTCTCATTTCGGGATATCGTCCGTACCTCAATGCTAACAGTCCCCAAGCGTATTGCGACATTACTGGGCATAACTGTGATGATCACAAAAAGTGTAAGCCTGCTAGCCGGGATATCATCCACTTCCTAAGGGAAATTATAGATTTTTGATGTTGAGTATTAATCTGAACCAGACAACTCCATGAAACGGGGTGATCGATCTATGCTTCAGAATCGACGCGAAGTACACAAAGCGAAGGCCTACAAATTGTGTCCGATCCTATGGGGTATCGAGAGCTCCATAGGATTGGCCACGGATGCCCTTACCTAGGTAAGGCTCGGAGTCCTTGGGCGAACCCATCAACCTCGAGGTTGCTTTAGCATGATTTACCCGAGTGAAGCGAGTATTGATGTCGCAACACTTCTTGGGAATGCATGCCCATTTTCAGAGTGAATTTTTGTGTGTTATTTTTTTTTTGAATTTTCTCTTGTTTCGAGGCCTCTAAGCAAAGCTCAAGGACCTCTGGCAATTTTATTTTTGTACAACTCTTTAAGTGGATCAAATACCAGTTGATACGCTTTAAGAGTGCGTACGCTCTGTCGGAGATAGGTACACCTTGGGGATGTGCACGTTCCGGTGGTGAGGTGCTCCTGATTCACACAAACCGGAGTGCCTTAACTCGAGACAAAGCTAAAAAAAATCGAGCTAGGACCAAACATCCATCGAAAGGGATGGAAAATTCTAGCCACCATCTCTAATGAAATCACATCTTACTAACTATGCACAGACAGACACCCATCAGGGGCGATAAGCAGCAAATATGCGCGAACGGAAGCTTCGACCCTAAGGTACAATTTACGAGGACAAACGACCATCCTGCGAATACCCAGACGCAAGTGCGTACATTCAACAGGGACACCGTGCCTATACAGGTTTTAAGCCTGTGTAAAAGGAAATAAAAGGGAATGAACCCTTCGGTCTGTATGTTTACACATGGTTTGGTTGGTTGTAATTTCATTTTTGACGGGTCAGTTTCAACTGACAATAGACTTTTCGAATGGTTTGAAGTTGGGTGCACTCTTGGTCAACATAGATCAGAAGGTGGATGATCAGAGCCAATGCTTGGAAGGTGGGGTCAACCTACACAGAATTTTAACTACATAACAAAAGGTTGTTATCCCGAATCTTCTCCTCTTTTTTGCTTTTTCTTTTTTCTTCCTCTTTGTTTTTTTTCTGCACATGTCAGTTCGAGACTTTGAGCATGCTCAAATTATATTTTTTTTTACATCTATCCTTAGGCAGATCAACTTGCCATGTTGATACACCTTAAGGACGTGCGCATTCCGGTGATAGGTCCTTGGTTTGCCAGCCGGATCAGGTCTTGCCTCCTGCTAGGAAAGATTTTAGGCTAGGTGTATGTTCCCAGAAGCGACGGGTGATGGATGAGTTTATTACCTGCCGGATCAGGCCTTGACTCCTGGGGATGCGTGGTCTTAGTCTTTAAACAAATTAGACCCAGCTATCTTGTTTAGGGAAGTGGGTACGGAAGCGGGTTCCAAATGACCGGGGATAAACATGACCAGTATTTTGCCTGTCGGATCAGGCATGAGGTGTCCCTGTATAAAACAGAGTTTGAGAATTTTCGGGTGAACCTGATCATTCCGAATTGATTTAACACAGCTCTCGGAGTGGGGCAAACAGGCGTTGCGACGCTCTTTTGAGAACTAGTGTTGTGTTTCAGCATTTTTCCTTTTTCTCTCTTTTTTTTTTTGGTTGTTATTTCATGTGAATCTCTTTTTTTCTTGATTTTATGTAAATTTTTTTTTTGATTTTATGAGAGCACTCGGCGGGCACTTACAGATCTAGATCCGTTTATTGTAGTACGGTCCCTTTGGGCCAATAGAAGGGAGCTCGAAGGGCTATTTGGGGATGTGTGCACCATCGCTTGGTGATACATGGGCTTCTAAGAAGGGTCGAGCCTTGATCTGGGGCATGCAAAGGGCCTGTCGGGTCACCAAAGCCAAAAATTGGTTGAGCGTATATAATATATACGCTTGACCAATCCGCAGCGAAAATAGCCGGGTGTATATATTATATACGTCTGACCAAGATCTGACAGTTCTAAAAATTGCCCGAGCCTGAGCACAAAAAGGGCCCTCCTTTCAAATTCTATTTTATTCCCTCCTTTCCCAAGTCCAGGACAACCTCCTAGGGTTTCTGTGTTTGATTTTGTTTGAGTTCTACCACCGGGAGTCGCTCGTGCCGATCAAGAGCATTCACTCTCCGCCGATTTTTAGATCTATTTCCTCTCCTATTGAAGGTAATCATCACCCTTCTTTCACCTTTCCTTTAGATTTTGATAATGATTTTTGTTTGAAATGCTTGATGCTCTTCCTCTTTGTGGTGAAAGATTAATGCTTTTGATTTTCTTTCAAGCATATGTGATTTTTTATGCCTATGTTCCATTTTTTTCATTCATTTTTTTTTATGTTTCTTTCATGATGGATTAGTGTATTTCTCTCCCTTTTTTTTTCTTTTTTTTTGTTATTATAATTTTTTTTTTAACAACCTTTTCTTATACCGATATGTTCCACATTTTCAGGATGTCTGGCGACGAAGGGCAGGATCAACAGGAGGGGCTAGAGATGGCCTACGGTCCTCATGGGGAGTAGTTTATCGTTTCTCAGCGCTCCTCTCAACCCTAGTATGAAATGCAAGGTGAAGCCGCCCGTACCGGCCTCCTCCATTGTCAGCACACCCATATCTCCAACTTCGGGATTGCTGGCCAGGTAAACAGATGAGCCCTTTTCTCTTCCTTTGATGCTTTTGTTATACCACTTCGCTCCTATTTGATAGATTCCTTTTGTTTGCAGCCTTTACCTCATATCATGTTCCGGGGTAGCTGGTTCGATCTCTAGCGCCTCGTGCTCTATCTTCCCCCAGTTGTGAAGGACCTGCTTGCTCAAGTCGGTTTTGGGGATTTTATTTCGTGCCCCGCTGTGAGGGCCGACACGGCCTATGTGAAGGCCCTGATAGAGCGCTTTCGCCCTGAGACCATGACGTTTCATATGGCCATGGTGGAGATGACCCTTACACCGGTGGACTGGTCCATGACCATTGGGGTTCTCATTGGAGGGGTGCCAGTGACACCTACCCACACACCTGATAGGGAGGAGGTGACTCGGCTGATAGGGACCTACCCAACCTCAGAAAATGTTCGCGGTTCTGAAGTCAAGTTATCCTGACTGGTTAGTCTGTTTGAGCCTCATGAGTTAATGGATCTGGGCTAGCCCGATGCGAGCATTTATCTCGAGCCAGAGCATGCACTGATGCTGACCCATATTTCTTTGTTGTTCCTTTTGGGTAAGACTCTTCTTTCAAATACCAGTGGAGGGCGGGTCTCATTGTCCCTTCTCAGTCTTATGGTGAATTGGGACAACGTGCATCGGTTTGATTAGATAGGTGCTCATGTCTAGCTTTGGCGAGTCGTGCCAGAGTCCAGCTCTGTTGTGGGCTTTTGGCCCGCACTTGAGGTATTTTATCCTCTGGTTTTATTTTGTCCAACGTTTCCTTTTCATGACATATCTATTTTTATCTGCTTGCTTTCTCAGGTTTGGGGGTATCTGCATTTCCAACCTGATCGCCCTCTGCTTCTATCTGAAGTTCCTACGTTCCCCCTTATGAGCAATTGGCACGGGAACCATCGTCGGGACGTAGGCATGAAACACCTGGAGTTAGGGCTGCGCTCCCAGTTTGATCTGTTGATCCCTGAGTAGGTATAACAATTTCTCTCTTTACAAATTTGATAGTTCTTACGTGTTGTGGGTTTTGACCAAATGTATATATCCCTCCTCTCTTTTTTTGAGCTGGTCATCCTTGACCCCTACGTCAGATCTCCCTTCTGGAACCTGGCTGCAGTGGATCCTTCTCATCTTTTGTTAGACCGACACATCATTTTCTTTTATGGGTCTTGGACTAGGGCTTATTACCTAGGAGAGAGGGTGGTTCATTAGTACCGTCTTCTTTGCGCTGTGCCCCAAGCTCCTTCAGCTGATGTGTTGGCTCCTGGAGGTTCCACCGACGTGCTTACCGCTCGCTTTCTCCATCATGGGATCCCCATTGATGACCTTCTTTTTTTGAGGGGATATTAGATATGGTATGAGTCTCTGTCCTATCGTTCTCTGCTGCCCCGCTTCGTGTTTGGTGCCAACTTTTTAGCTTTTGGCAGTCCGCGGTCTCAGGTAATGTTCTTTCCTCTTTTCATTTAGCAACCTTCCTGTGATTGCCTTGATTGCCCTGCTATTTGAACAAAAATTGTTTCTCCCTATAGTTTGGGTAGGGCAGATGAGGGGGATGAGACAGCTGCTCCTGATGAGGCTATAGGTGCTGGACCTTCTGACCCTTCCGGTGCTGGTGCTTCTGGCAATTTGCCAGCCGAGGTCCAGGGGACCTTTAAGCGCTTGGATGATGCTTTCCTGTCGCGTATGTATGCCGATGTGGCTGAGAAGGCACGCATATCCATTGAAGCTATTCGGATCCCACCTCCTCAGCTGATCCCCGGGGTAATCTCTTATTGCTTTGCTCTCTTTTTTCCTTGAACTATGCTGATGACCTGTGTGACTGACACCTCTTTTTCTTGCTGTGCAGAATTATGAGTCGGCTGTGAACCAAGCCGAATATTACCACAACATCATCGGGCTTAGGGAGGCTGAGGTGGTGAGTGAATACTGACCAAACCTAATCATTTTCTTAGTTACCTTCTGCTTGTTTCCCTACCTGATGGCCTCTGGTGTGCTCTTGCAGCGTGCTCGTGAAAATGAGTCGCGCTCTCTGCTCGGCCGCATTTCTCAGGTGTGGACTCGGGTGGGAGAGACTCATACTTTTCAAAGCGCGACCCGACGCCGGAAGAAGTCGAAGGGGGCTGCCCAAGACTAGTTTATTTTCTGAAAATTTGAAACATTGAAACAGTTTAGACTTTTATTTATTGGGGAATATGTAATCTTTTAAACAACAATTTTTTTTTGAATGATTTTATGATTTTTATGGTTTATATGAATGCTCTATTTGATTATCTCTATGCTTTTATGGTTTCCTTTTCTTTGGCATGAAGCGGGCCCGAGCCCCCTCCAATGATGAGATTGAGCCCGCATATGATCCTCCATATATGACTCATGGATACCGCGTCATCCGAGGATTTCCCATGGGTGTGTGAGCGTGTTCGACTGTGGGCTGCCCCGGGATAAAAAAGTAGGCCAAGCGAAACCCGTCCCTCTTGGGGGAGGTAAAAAAATGACCAATGTGAGGGGGGCCACACTTCCCTGCCATTTTAGCTGGGCGTATATATTATATACGTCTGGGAAAATATTTAAAATTTTGCCTTGGCGTATATAATATATACGCCTCATATAACTGGGCTCAAAGGGGTTCTTCATAACTCGAACCTGGCCCTCTTTGCCTCTCTTTTCATCCAGACTTGGCTTTTTTGCCCCCCGTTTTTTTTCTCTTTTTTTTTTTACAAGCGGATCCATCGCCCTATATTGACTGATTTTTATAAAGAACATCTTTGTACGTCAATGGACTTGCTTTTTGGCCCAAATTCTTATACGGGGGCTGGGGCTAATATACTTCCCTGTTTGGACTCGAGGCCCAGTTTTTTGTAAAAATGGTGCTATAGCTTGGCTGAGGGTGTGTGTAGTGATATGTGTGTGTAAAATCAAATGTGTTGTGATGCAAGTTTATGAAATTTAGTCAAAGCATGTGAATTTAAAGTGTGTGTACACTAAGGAAGAAATCAGTAAGCATATGAATATGTGACATCCCAGGGTTGTATTTCTTTTGATGTGAACATCTAGGTGATACAAAATGGTATAGACAAAACATGAACAAAACTTTAAATAATTATATTTAGCATAACTTCACAGTGAATAACTATATGTATTTTACACAGTTGATTTGATGTTAGGAGAATACGCCACCGATACGACGGGATATCTGTGACTGATGCGGCAGGATATCCATGACCGATACGGCGGGATATCCGTACAAACATGTGATGCGATTACCAAGAGGGTAATGGGTATGCCAAGTCGCCTCGGTGAAAGGAACTTGAGCTTGTATTTAGTTGAAAAATAGTTCAATTGAACGACGGTGGCGAGTATTCTATCGGGACTCGATGCTATATTACTCAGGGATTATTTAATTTATTTATTTAAGTTTGTGACACAAGTCTTGGTGTGATATGAGAGCAAGCTAATTAAAAGATAAGATGTGATATATGTTGGTTTTTGTTACGAGACTTTTGCTGCTATTTTATTAAAAACTGTGGAGAGAATAAATCAAGAGTGGGGAATTGGAGATGGGTCAGCACAGCAAGTCTGAAATAAACATAGTCCTGCAAAATAAAGGGTCCATTGTAGCAAGTTTTGATAAGTAAGAGTTTGTCCCATAGAGAAATTGATCTAGAACCCAAAATAAGCTATAAGAGTAGGCCTCAAGATCTAGCTACAGATCTGACAATCCTAAAGAAACAGAGTTGGGTGTCACGACTACACTAAATTAATCCTAAAAGTAGAGAAATAAAATATAGCCTTATCCTAAAAAAACGGTTAAACAGAGGATGGTGATGGAGTGTGTCAAAATAAAATATAAAAATTGGCGAGAAGTAAGCAGGTTGAGCTAGAGTTAATGATGCAGTAATGTAACTCAGATTTAGTTTGTCTCTACAGTGCTCCATGCTGAGACGCTATTAAAAGCCTCAATAAAGTATAAGCTCTCAGTTTAACCCATGCCATTTGGGGCGCTCTTAGGGCTATACTCTGTCCACTCTAATGGTCACAGTGTATCCGATAGAGTTTGTCAAATCTCATTAGTTAAACCAAACATTCACTAGTTTAATCCAGAAGAGTGGATCGATCATTTCCACAGCCACTGGACCAGCTCTAGCCATGAATACTATTGCAGCACAATGTAATGTCAGTGCTATAAGCTCCCCAGATCTACGCACAGACCTGGATGATATCCATAGGTATTCCAACCCATAAGATCTTAAGTGTTTTGCTAAGGCCAACTGCTCACTAGTGCCCACAAAAAGGACCATGCAACAGGTTGAATAAGGCTTTAGATTCAGCTGATCATTGCTACAAACGGCTTGCAATGACTTAGCTTCAAACTGCAATTACTACAAAGAGATCATATCTAACATCTGATGTTGGCTAGGAAAAACAGAGGGGAGCCAGTTCTTGTACAAACCTCCTTATAAGGCTCTAGAAGCTCATGTACAGGGGAGGAGAATCCTTCTCAAATATGTGAATGGACACAACCTTAGAGCTATACTTTGTCCACTTGAATGGTCACAGGATATCCCATTGGTCTGTCCATACCACTGAGGTCTGAGAAAGAACGTGGAAATTGCTGCAACCACTATGGTCCACAGGCCTTCGAGCTCCCTGGATCTCGCTACAGATCCAGCATTGTTTTCTATGGGGCTATCAAACCAAGAGAAATCAGATGGTAAATAATAGACCTACTAGAAACTGAATGAGCTAGTCCCAAATACATGGATCTTATAAACATCTAAAGAAATCATAAGATCTTTAGATTCAATTAGGCATTAAAACGACAATCCATTGATGAACATAAAACTTACAATGAACTATCTCTAGGCTGCAGCCTGTACACAACTGCTCATCCAAAAATCCCAATGTATACCAAAAACCTATTACAAAATTGAAACAAAACTAAACTTAGCTGCTTACAGGGGGGTTAGCCAGCAAGTGCTGGGCTAAGAGAGAAGAAAAATAAGAGAAAGAGATGATCAAACCCTAACCCTAGCTTGTTGGAGTTCTCAGCCGACAGAGAATGAAGGAAAGATGAAAATAATAAACTCTAAGTACAGCTTATATACTCTGTCAAAACAACCTTGGCTCTAAAGAGATTAACCCTAATTTTTTCAGTAGATGTGACACTATTTCAACCCTTTGATTCTTAGAGATATGCACCTTGAAATTTGTGCATCGAGAAGTGTGCCCTAGCCTTGAGAAATTCCTAAAAGATCCTTGAGTTAAAACTGAGAAGTGGAGAGCCCGTGCTTCGCGGGGCTGGTATCCGCTTTTAGCTCATTCGCGTAGCTGCTTTGCCTTTGGCTGGTGGGAAGTGCTTGCTTGCTCGTTAGCTCTTTATTTGATCGCGCAGTTCACTAGCGCTGTAATGCTGTCGCGGAGATGATCTGGAGCGCCAAGATTTCTTGCTCAGTTGAGCTTTAGAAGCTCTCTCTCGCTAAGTACTCGAGCAGTTATGCTCCTGTGCTCGCGTAGTCAATGGTAAGGTTTCAGAGTGCGCGAGATCTACGCAATGAGAATTCTGGGCGTCTCTCTCTTTCAGGGCTATGCGAGAACTCTGCGAGGTGACATTTTGTTCAATGTACATATGGACTCGTTGTGGTCTTCGCGCGGCTACTTTGAGGTTTGATCTCCGCGAGAGCTTCGCGACCACAGATTCTGGGGACTTTAACTTGCGAGATCTTTGCGAGGTCATTTCAGCTGTCCTCCTGACTGCGTGGTGTATCTGCGCGAGGGTCTCTTCCACTGCATCTTTAGCTTCGCGAGGAAGCTCTTCAACTCTGCGAGGTCTATCTTTTACTGCTCGAGTGCATTGCACTTGCTGTTGTCGCAGTCTCCTCCCTTTTCAGCTAACTTTATTCATCTGCTAGACTTTGGTCAATGGTGATCAGCAACAATGAGTCACCATGGTAAGCACTACCAAGGTATTCCATTAGGCTCTCTCTCAGCTATCATCTTTGAGTGTATTCTCTCTTTTGGGCCAAAAAGCAAGGAGTTTGTATTAAGCTGCATATTTTATTGCTAACTATAAAACACACTTAACAAATAGTTATTAGTCTACTTCAAGGTCCAGTAAAGGCTAAGTTAAGAGGTAAAAAATGGTACTTTTAAGTGAATAACAATATATGTGTATTCAGTTCATGTTTATTTTGGCAATATAAATGTTTTCAAACTGTTTTTTGCTTAGATCATGCTTCGCTTATGTCATGAAACATGTGTGAGTAAAATAGATTTATATGTTCAATTATTTTTCTATTAAGCTATAATGTAGCTCATCCCTCGACTATACGTCACAAGTATAGGTGTAAATCGGGATCTGACTGCTGAGAAGGCTTGGGATCTCCCGTTGGGGAATTTTACCTTAGGTGAGGTTTGAACATGGGTATGTTTTGGGTTTGTATAATGGATGTTTTGCGGTCTTTTGAATTATGGACTTGGTATGTCCAGGGATTTATTACTATATTAAGATTTATTCTATAGGTATGTTTTTGAAGCCACTGTTTAGGTGATGGTCGGCCATCACCGGTGGTTTTTTTATGGGCCCTTTTTATTCAGTCTTTACATACAGAAGAACCTATATTGTTACTATATTTTTGCTTTGACTCTACCTTTGTTGGCATATTAAGTAAATTCTGTATTCAGATCGTGATATGTGCGACCCGACGGTCTGGTTTTCCCTGAGTTTATGATGTAAGAAAGAAAAAAAATATTGTGTAGGTTTTTGTGGAATCGGGGAAAATTGGGTTGTAACAATTTCCCAAACAACATAATCAAATAGGACAAGTGTCATTAAATTCACTTCTCATATTGAGTAATCAAACACTAACTTAATGATGCTATATTAACTATAGAGTTTTTGGATATGCATATGGTGATAGTCATTGTGGTATGTACTTATGTTCAGGAATTTAAAAGCCGATACAAATCAGCAGAACAGTTGGGTCTCTAGTGTTGGTCGGGAATGCGATAAATGCAGTAGAAAAATAAAAACGATGCTCAATATTACCACGGTTTCAAATCTTTTGCATAAAAAATAAAATAATAATATTTAATTAATTTATATACCATGTTTTGTTGTGTAGTTTTTGGAAGACACAAAACTGATGGATCCGTAAGCTCTCTTAATTACCTCTCCTATAAAGCGTTTCAGCAATCACCGACATATCTCGAATTATAGGTCTTTGACATACACCTGTTAGGGTTCTTTTAAGTGCTTGCTACTGACTTTATTGAAGATAGTGATAAGAATGGGGTGAATAAAAATGAATAAAAAGTGGAGTGAGAATTACGGAGCAGTAAGCCTAAAATATGCACAGTCCTGCAAGATACAGGGCCTGTTGTAGCAAGTTTTGATAAGTAAGAGTTTGTCCCACAGGAAAAGTTGATCTAATGCTCCAAGGGAGCTATCCTTAATAGGCTCTCCAGATCTGACTACAAATCTGGCAATCCTAAATGGAAGGAGATATAAGGTCACTATAATCTAAATCCTAAGGTAACATAATGTCTAAACTACAGAAAGGGTTAAGAAAGAGGATGGAGTGTGAGAAAATAAATATAAAAGGGTGAGAAGTATGCTATTAGGTACAGATCTGATGGGTCTCATAACTCAGACTCAGATCAGTTGCTATAGAAGTCCTGTCCAATGGCTACATTATCACCAAAGAGGAGAAATGATCCAACTCATCCCTACGCCATGATCCAATCACTTATGGCTATAACTTGTCCACTCAAATGGTCAGACTATCCAATAGGGGAACCACAATCTAGAGATGGGTTAGAACAAGATTATCATTGTAGGCACTACTTCATCCAGGCTACAAGCTCAAGAATCCATAGGAACCTCAACCTCTAAAGTTTTGTGTGTGGGGCTAGGCCTACAAAGTGCACGAGTCTGGTGTTAAGACCTAAAAAGTACCACTTTTTATCCCTTAACTTAGCCTTTGATTAGACCCTTAGCCATCTAATAAATGCTTGTTAAGTGTTTTCTATAGGTAATAAACAGCAGGGCAATAAGGCCATGAATCCTGCTAAGGAGCCTGTTTTGGCACCAGAAGTCTCTCAGAAGATTGAACCATAAATTCAGACCATAGAAGAGCCTCGTGCAGCTAACAAAGCTCCAGAGGATTCAGAAAAATACACTTCGCGCAGTCCTCGCGAAATCCCAAGACTTCACAAACAAGTTCTCCCGCAGTAGAGTGACAGAAGAACTTCAGAAGCCTTGAGTCGCGCAGCTCTCGCGAAGTTTAGAAGTTAAAGGTCGCATAGCTCCTGCGCAGTTCAAGATGACCCCTCTCACCCTCGCGCGGTTCGCTCAGAACAGCTGAGGAGAGAGAGCTTCAGAATCCTGTCTTGCGCAGCTGTCACGCAGTCGCCGCGGGATGCAAATATCAAGAGAACCTGTCGCGCAGTGCAGAAAAGCCTCAATGCCTCGCGAGGATCCTCGCGAAGATCCATGAAGAAGTGAACTTCTCACGCAGTTCTCGCGCTATTCAGAAAGAAAGCAGTCTCGCGAAAGACATAATTAGCCTCGTGAAGTGAAGAGGAAAGCTCGCGCAGTTCCTGCGCTATTCACAAATTATCAATCTAACTGCGCGAAGCCCAACCCAGCGAGAGCTTAACTGTCTACCTCGCGACTGCTCAAAGCATCAAGAAGCTGCAACCATGCGACGTCTGAAGCTTTAATGTTAAACTCAACCACGTGAAGACTAGAGCTATCACGCGACAAGTCTAGGAATCGACTGCAACCTAGCGAAGCTCTGAACTCCAACTTCTAACATTCTGCAGAGGACTTTCTGGGGATTTCCAAAGATTAGGGCACGCACTTCCACGCTTAAATCTCCATGCACGTGTCTCGAGACATCTAAGGATCATTAATGTGCCACGTGGCATCACTAAAATTAGGGTTTCCTAACCCTAATGCGCCGCCACAGCCACTGCTATATAAACCTAAGCCTGGTTTAGGTTTAGGCATCGATCTTTCTTTTGGGGATTCTTTAGACTTTTTGATCGGAGATCGTTTTCTTTTCTATTTCTCTGTAGCTGTAAGTAGTTTTTTTTTTTTTTTTTTTTTCTTTTTCTTCTCTCCATGGCTCAGCACTTGCTGGCCATGCCTTTGTATGTCTATTGAGATTAGATTAATGGAGTTTGTGTAATAGGATTTATACTCTTATGGGTTTTGTGTATTTGTGAGCTGTTCTGTGCAAGGCTGCTACCTTGTGATCTGCCATTGCTTTGGCTGTGTTTCAAAGCAATGGAGGACAGATTCTAAGGACCCATTCAGATCTAAGTGACCTGTATGTCTGAACTATCATGGTCCTTTACAGCCTTAGCCCCACCATAGGACCCACTAGATTTGAAATCCCCATGGAAGCCTGAGCTGGTAGCCTTGTGACCATGGTGGTAGCAGCAATTAACTTGTTTTGTCTTGGGCTCCGTGAGGAGGATAGCCTTTGGGATAGTCTGTGACCATTTAAGTGGACAGGTTTTAGCCTTAGGGTGAATCTAATCCGCCGATCCAAGATGGATCCTTCTTCCCCAAGCCTGAGCTGTTAAGTTTGATAGGAGATTGTGCAGAGGCAGACTCCCCATATATTTGTATAGACCTGCCATCAGAAGTTAGATCTGATCTGATTATGGAGATTATAGGCTTGTGACTGGAGCATCGCAGCCCCACTCAAGCAATGGAGAGCTAGATCTAAGGTGGTACTCAATCTCTTACTGGTTCTATGTGTCTGGGCTATCATAGTCCTATACAGCCTTAGCCCCACACATAGGGCTTTAGAGGTTGAGGTTCCCTATGGATTTCTGAGCTTTTGTAGCCTGGATAAAGTAGTGCCTACAATGATTAACTTGCTTTGACCCATCTCTGGATTGTGGTTCCCCTATGGGATAGCCTGTGACCATTTAAGTGGACATGTTATAACCTTAAGGGATCGGATCATGGCACAGAGATGAGTTGGATTCTTTCTCCTCTTTGGAGATAATGTAGTCATTGGATAGGATTTCCATAACATCAGATCTGAATCTGAGTTACAAAACTCCTCTGATCTTGATTCAATAACCTACTTCTCACCCTTTTATATTTATTTTTTACAATCCATCAATCTTCTCAACCCTTTCTGTAGTTAACTCATTAGACTATCTTAGAATACTTAGAATAAGTGACCTTAAACTCCCCTCCTTTTAGGACTGCCAGATCTGTGGTCAGATCTGGAGGGACTACTAGAGATGGCTCCTTTGGAGCTGTAGATCACCTCTCCCTGTGGGACAAACTCTTACTTTTCAAAACTTGCTACATATGGACCTTGTATCTTGCAGGTCTAGGATTTCTCAGTTGTGCTGATTCCATCCCCTGTTTTACTCTTTCTTTGATTTTAAATTGTTTTTACCATCAACACATAAAACAAGCACACTGTAGATTTAACAACAAGTTTTTGGCGTCGTTGCCAGGGAAAGATGATCTATTAGTAGATCCTTAGTTTTTATATTTTTAGTATTCTTTGTAGCTGTGAATAATTGATACTGCTGATGTAATTTTGAATCTTTCGTGCAGATCTAGACAGCAGCAGAGAAGGACAGTGGACTGCATTTGGAGCTTAGTTACCTCTGTTTGTAAATTCTCTAACCTTTAAAACTCTGTCTATTTCTCTTATAATTTCCATAGCAGTATTTAGGATAGTTATAAATTTATGTTTTCTTAGATAGCTGTAAATTTGTTAGATAAATTCTTTAGGTCCAATGCTATGGGCCTACAAGGAGTTGTCCCTGCTGGTGGTGTGTTTGTATGCTAGGTAGGAGATCTCTTAGTCTTACTCTAGAACCTTTCAACCCTGAGCTAGAAAGGGGTAGAAGACTTAGAAGAAACAAGTACACCACAGTAGAGCCCCCAATTGAATCTGAGACAGTACTCATGGGTGAAGAACAACCCAGAACTCTCAAGGAGTTGAATGCTCCGGATGACTATAACTCTCCATTTAGCATTCAATTCCCTGATGTTCAGGGGAATTACGAAATTAAAACCTCTATCATCCAGATGATGCCCTCTTTCCATGGGCTCAACAAGGAAGATCCTTATAAGCATATTGATCAATTTTTGGCCCTGTGCACCACGTTTAATATTGCTGGTTTGGGACCAGAGGCTACGAGGCTCAAGCTCTTTCCCTTCTCTCTGAAGGATAGGGCTAGTACCTGGCTGACCACTCTTCCAAACAATGGCATCACTACATGGAAAGACCTGCAGACCAAGTTCCTGACAAAGTTCTTTTTTGAGATCAAAACTAGCCAGTTGAGGAAGGAGATTCTTGCTTTTGCCCAATCCCCAACTGAGGACTTTAATCAAGCCTGGGATAGGTTTAAGGAAATGCTCAAACAATGCCCCTACCACAAGATCTCCGACTGACAGCTTGTACAAAGCTTCTACAATGAGATTGATGAGAAAAATAGAGATATGGTTGATGCCTCTTGCGGTGGAACCTACATGCACAAGACTGCGGATGAGGCATGGGAATTGTTTGAAGTAATCAGTGAAAATGCTTTTCAAAAGCTATCCCTGGCAAGAACTAGTCAGGAGTCTGAGTCAAAAGTGGGGCCTGCTGCTACATCAAGAGGAAAAGTTTATGAGGTGTCTGGGAACAATGACCTGCAGCTGCAGATGGCAATCCTCTCTATGAAGTTTGACAAATTACTGACTGTGATGCAACCTAGAAGGGCTGCTCAAGTGGTGGAGGCATGTCTGATATGCCAGTCCCCACAGCACACAGTGGAGGAATGTCCATCTGCAGGGCAATATCCTGAATTGGTATTGGAACATGTTACTGCTGCGCAATCTTTTGGCCAGCAATAATCTGGTGGCTACAACAGACAGCCATATAGATACCAACACCAAAATGCTGGTTACCAATGGAGAGACTACCCAAATCTGAGGTGGAGGCAAGATAACTATATGCAGCCCCAGCAGATGTTGGCCTTACCTCAAAGGCCACAGCAGCAGTTCAATCAGGGATATGCCCCTAGATCTAATTTCCAACACCAGTAGCAACCCCACCAGCAACAAAATCAATTGGTCTTACCCCCATCTCAACCCAAAAATACTTCTTTCGAGGACCAGGTCTTGACCTCACTGCAAAACACAGGTCCGTAGCTCGGTAATTCTCATGGTCAGAGTATAAAGAAGATGGAAGAGCAGATTGGCCAGCTAGCGAATGCCTTAGCTAAAAGAGAAGAGGGGAGGTTGCCCAGCCAACCAGTGGTAAATCCCAAGGGCCAATTTTTGATTGGTGAAGGATCCTCAAACCCTGAGGGGCAGGGGGATCTTTCATTAAATTGATTCACAAATCTGTGCATGGTGTATGTTATGTATTTTAGTATGGTTGGTTTTTACTGTTTTTAAGAATTTTTAGTGATCTTGTCGGAGTTTGAATGTATATGACCTGAACAATTCGTTTGCCTGCTTTGCTTCCGGCCCCCTTTGAATTTCTGCTTGTGAAAGAATGAATGATGATTAGATTGTGTGATAATGAGAATGTTTTGGATATGAGGTTTTGATTAAATGCTTTTTGAGCAATTGCATGATTAACTGTTGGGTAAGCATGGAGAATCCTGTTGTGAATGAATAAGGGTGCCCCTGGACGAGCCTTCAGTTTTACCCTTTTGCCATTTGAAGCCCCACCCTATCATCTACCATTAAACCCAAGTTCACCCATCTCCAAGCTCTCAAAAACCTAGAAAACATTAGATTAGAGATTACCTAAGTGCTAAAACCATTAGCCTTTAAGTACCCCTCTAATCCACTCAAACTTTATAAATAGAGAGCTATCCCCTCCTTGATTAGGAAATTGAAAAAATTTCTAAAAGAGAGAAAACCATTAGAGAATTCCCTCCATTTTCAAGCATTAATCCCCTCAAATTCCAGAACCTAAGTTCAATCCTCACACTTTATTTTCCACCATCAATCCCCTAATTTTAGCAAGAGCAAGGCCTTAGCCTATCTTTCCTGTCTCCTAGCTCTCAAGCCTTAGAGTTCAAGACTCATTTCTCAACCCGTTTGCTATCGGAAGCTCACTGGAAGCACCCTCACGTGAAGGTCCACGGCAGTGCCACAAGGGTTGAGAGCTCCGACTCTCACCTCTATTCCTCTACCTTCTTTTATTTTCCCTCTATCCTAGAATTGAGCCGTTATGTCGCCCAAATTTCATTGGGTATGAAGGGCTCAATAGGATCGGAGTGCCTTCAGGCAAGGGGGAGTGTTGCTCATTTCATTTTCATTTTTTTATATTGGCCATAAGTAGAGACCGCTTATGAGTGGGTTGATCGGGTGCTTAACACCTTCCCAATAGATAATTGAAGCCCCTACTATTGGTAAGCGCTTTTTCTGAGTTCCTTTCGGTCCCCGAAAGAAGTGGCCCAATTCGGTCCGAGTGGACTCTGACTAGGGCGGTGGAATAATAAACTATGAAATAATAAATACTGAAAGAAAAGTGGCAAATTCTAAATAGAGATTACCTGGGTTGATGTGATCGCCAGCTGCATATATTTATCGATGCTACAACACGTCATTGATCGCGCAGGGAGATGAAGGTTGGACTTCTTTGCTGAACATTGGTCGACCGACTTCAACAGCTCTGGGTCGCCTTATGGTTTAATTAATCTAGTTTTCCTAATCCTACTCTAACTCTGACTATTTTAGTTTCCTACTGCTACTCTAACTCTAACTAACAGAGTTTCCTAGTATCACTTTAATTCTAATTTCTGTAGTCTCCTGATATTATTCTAATTCTAATTAATTTAGTCTCCTAGTACTATTCTAATTCTAATTAATTTGATCTCCTAATACAATTCTAATTCTAATTAATTTGATCTCCTAATATTGTTCTAATTAGAAAAAGGGGTTTTGGGCCCATTATGCTAAGGAGTGTCGGCCCCATTCCCGGGCACCCTCTGTGAGCTCCCTTGGGAAAATCGGTTGGCTTAGGGTTATTTTGTAAATACTGGGAATTAAAGACTGAATTTGCATTGAGAAATAAGAATTGAAGGATTAAAACGGAGAATTTGAAGATTAAATTTGAGGGTTTTGGATTGAAAATCAAGAGGTTAAGAACTAGAATTAAAATTGAGGGATTAAGATCTAGAAATTTAGGATTTAAGAACTAGGAACTAGGATCAAAGTTAAGAACTAGGGAACTAGAACTAAAATTAAGAACTAGAAACTATAAATTAAGAACTAAGAACTAGGACGAGAAATTAAGAACTAGAATTAAAAATTGAGAACTGGGAAGAGATTACCTGAAGCCGAGTGCTTCTTCCTCCTTCCAGGGCCGTAGAGAGGAGACTCGAACTTCCTAAGCTTGGAGGAGAGAGACTCGAGAATTGGATATGATGTCTCGTGAGGCTATGGGGGTCTATTTATAGGTATAGGGAAATTTTGCGTGTGGGGCCATGTGCGCAATAGGTGGATTCTGCGCATGACCTACCGCGCTTAATTGAATTCTATGCATACTTCAATGCATGTAATTCACTTTGAGTCAGTCACTAATTAGGGACTGACCGGCTGGGCGGTGTCCTAGTTCCAGTGTGACTCAGAACTAATCCCGTGCATATAGGCATGAGCTAGATCGGGGAGTTCGGGCGACTTAGGGAAGTAGTCCCAGTCTGCATCTGGGTTGATTTCGCGTGTGGGGGCACACATGGAATCATTTCCGCTCTAGTGTATATGCACGGGATCGGAGATTTTGGGCGGTGCACGGAAGGCATGCCCTAATCCGGCTTGGATCAATTCCGTGCGTGAGGTCACGTGTGGGATTGGATTCCACGCTGCTATGTATGCGCTTAATTTAGGGGTCAAGGCAGTCCGCAGGAAGGGCAAACTTGGTCCAAGTGAGACCTATTGTGCTCATTTATCCACGCGTGCAATCTAATTACATGCGTCTGTAAGGGTGATTGAACATGTTTGTATACTCCTAGAGGGAGAAAATGGGGTGTCTACAGATGCCCCTCTTCGGCACGTCCTTGCAGAGTAAGGATGCGTTGAAGAAGTAGACACCAGTGTGCCTTCTCGTTTCTTCGAGAAATCACAAGTGTGAACTGGGGAGCTGACATTAAATGCTTGACTTTCTTATCTATCAGCACAAGCTAAATGGGAGCATTCAGGGGCCCAGTGATAGCTATCGAGAGGCGTATCTACATCTGCGGGTGTAAGTAGTAGTCAAATGGGAGGAAATTGGCACATCCTCATCCGCGGGTGCAAGTGGCATCTCATTGCTTATCATGACCTACTGCAAGTGGTAGTCAAATGGGAGGAAATAATTGAGGTACCGGAGGGCGTCATACGAATGTCTAGAGACAAGGTCAAGTGACTAAACAATATAATAATATTTGATGGTGAACGCTTTGGTGAATCAGGTTAGACCGGGCGCATCATTGCTCACATCAACGACGCGCCAGGTGTCCCTTTCCAGTTGACATATGTGATTTCTCAAAGTTGAGCATACTTAGTATTTAGTTTCCCAGGGGAAGGAATGGATTGGAGTGATGAGAAGTGAAGTTTGATAGATAGGGGGTTTTGAAAATTTAGGCTTTTTAACTTAAGATCAATTTGGTAAAATCTTCAAAAAATGTAGCTTCCGAGACGTCGTTGAGCAGATCCATTGATACGAGATTTGTGGACCTGACCTTTGTTTGGTTGTCAAGACGACGCTTGGTATGCCGAATACTCCGTCTAACTTTCTCTCAGATACTGATGATTGTCTCTTATGGGAGGACTACAATGATTCGCGAATCAAGAGAGTCGAGTTTTGAAAATGTTTGACTTAATATTAGCTAACTATATATTTTTATGAGAATATCGAGTAGAGGGTAGGGATACTTCCCTGATTTGTCTCGCGATGGGACTTGCTTGCTGTTATTCCGTGGTGGTCACACGATGGGACATCAGAGGGTTTATTTTCCTCTTTCGTTTCTCTTGTGGCGGGGTTTGGTTATTTTTTATGAGATGGGATGTGCTAATCGTCACGTTCGAGGGGAGTTTGGATTTACTACCTGCTTCTTCACGATGGGATATTGGTGAAGTTTCTCTTCTGGTTTTGTGCCGTGGGGGATGGCGACGGGACTTGGTGGTTATGCGGCGGGGTCTTTGGTGTTGATGGCTTCTTGACTGCTTTGACGTCACGATGGGATGTCACTGGTTCATTTCTTTCCTTGGCAGATCTTGCGTTATGCGAT